>JAPXFQ010002969.1:1750000-2350000 GCA_028564705.1 Apricaphanius iberus
CATTGAAAAGGACATTAACTGACTCAGGTGGGAAGGTTTAGACTATAAATGAGCAGAAATTAATAAAACATGAGTTAAGTCCCATGTATCCAGATTCCTTTTGCTGTACAGACAGTCCTTATTCACTGCGTGAATCCCATGTACAAAGCCTTGCAAAAGTACTGATACCACTAGAGGTTTTTTTCACACTTCGACCACAAACCTTAATGTATTTTCTTGTGATTTTGTGATTGAGCAACACACATAGTACAAAACTCTGAACAGAAAGAAGAATGATACTTGATTTCTTATTTTTTTGTTTGCTTTCACTAAAAATAAAAATAAAAAGTGCGGTATGTAATTGTATTCAGAATTCATTAGAGAGTACTTTCTAGAATCAACAAGTAATTTCCAGATATGTCTCCGACAGTTTTGTACATCTGTAGGCTTTTGCACATTCTTTGCTGAGTGGTTCACTACTTACCACTAATTATCAGTTGGATTTAGGTTTGAACTTTGACTAGGCCATTATAAAAAATGAAAAGAAGTTGATCTAAGCTTTGACTGTAAGTTTGGGGTAATAAATAAAAATCCCCACAGCATGATGCTGCCAACATCATGTTTCACTGCTGGGTTGGTGTGTTCAGGTGTTTTAGGCCATTTCTTCAACAATGGCTTTCATCCAAGTTGCCACTCTTCTATAAAGACTGATTTAATGCCAAAAGCAAACAAGGTGCTACGAAATGGTGAGATAAATTATCCAGGAATGGAGATAAGTAGTATGTGAGCTTTTTCTTTCAATAAGTCATATCGGTATTGTGAGTGCGCATGCTCACGAATGCGGCTTGGACCCCCAGTCACAGCTTTTGGAACCCAAACAAACCCCCGACTCGACTGTAAACTGTGTATGCATGCATATGTTTTCGTTAATACGGAGCCTATTAAAACCACTTAAAGGCTGTTTTTGGCTGACTTTTCAAGTATCCCCTGTACTCATTGTGTTGTGGTTGGCTGTGGAAACGGCAGTTATCCACATTGAATGGTGGAGAATGCAAAAAGAACCTGTGTATGATACCGCCCCTTGTAATGAACCAGCATTTATTATATATACATTACATACAGAAAATAAGGATCCGAATGGACGTGTGAGGTGGATAAACAAGGTAAAAAAATGTGTGATTAAACATGTTAATTGTTCGATATTTCTGTTGATTGTCTAGATCTACCAGTTTTTGTTTTGGTAGCATAGTCATTAGCACACAGGCTTCACATAGCCTCGTGCTGGAAGTCGATTTGAAGGATTAGTTTAGAGCATCACAGCCTTATCCGGGCTCTTACTTCTTCTAACAAGTAAAAATCCCATTCAAAAATACACATTGTAAGAGTTTAAAAGCACGATGGAAGCTAATAAGCTACGTGCTAGATGCCAGCCAAAGCGTGTATATTTAACAAGCAAGAAATACCTGCAATAGGATAATACAGCAAATCTTGACTCTATGAGCTCTGAGATGAAAGTAGCTGACACCACTTCTACATGACACTAGCCCCTTCTTCCCAGTCATCTAACAGATTTTATGGGTCAGGGATTGTCATTCCATAGAATGTTAAAAAGCCTGGAATAATCAGCCTGGAATATGCCACTTTGCTCTTCGTCCACCAAAAACAATCAGTAGTTTCTGCACTGTAGCTGCAGACGCTGGCGCACATAGTTCTTTCTTATGCTTCGAGACACAGACAGCCCCCTACGGCAAATATGTGTTTTTAGTTTGTCAACATTCCACCATTCAAAATATTACAATTTGGAACTTTCGCTTTCTATATGTATGTTTGCTTATGGCAGTTTGTGTTCCAAAACCCCAGAATGCATTGCATGCATCGCAAAACCGATACGGCTTATTTGAGATGAATCAGTAACAGTTGTAGGGACTGATAGTTGTTTTGTCAACACAATCTCCCATTTGAAAATCTGGATTCAATTAGTTGCAAAGTTTTTTTTTAAAACTTTGACTAAAATGGACTGAATATATTTGCACACCACACTTTTCAGATTTAAAAAACTAAAAAAAAAAGTTTATTCTGTTCTCTTTTATTTCATAATTATGTGCAACCTATTTGTGGTTGGTCACATAAAGTCCTAATAGAATACCTCAAGGCTTCTTTTCTAAATGTACCACAAAGTACAATTGGTATAGTAGTTTTGCAAGGCACTGTATTTTAGATTTAAGTTACCTTTTGAATATAAGTGATATTATTGGGGTTTTATCTGGCAACCTACCAACTAAATGTATCACACTTTGAGAGCAACTGGAAGTACTGTATGTGAATCTTAATAATTTACCGCCATTCTTCTTGTGGATGCTGCTTCTCAAATCTCTCTCTGACATGAGACACGCCCAGATCCGGATGTAACCAGTGGAGAGCATCGGAGTGCAAATGGGTCAAACGGAGGCCCAAAGATGACACACAGCGCAACTTGTGGATCTCGGCTATCTTCTGGATGACACCCTGTTAAAACATTTGAATAAGAGCGATAACCGAGGGAGGTAGCTAAGAATGCGTCTGAGAGGGAGCGTGTGCGAATCTTACCCGGACGTCGGTTGCGTCTCCGTGTCTGATGTTGCTCGCCCAAGTGCTTGGTTCACTGTTTGTTTCAAAGTAGTGGAAGATTTTAAGAACCCTGTCCATGGACCCGGGAGGTCGTTCAGGGCCTCCAGCAGAGCCGCTAGTGACCGGAGCTCCAGGCATTCCCGGACGGGATTTGACCCCACAGCCCCCCGCCGCTGCGTGATTGAGGCTGGGCTCTAGGTAGGAAGACGACGCCATGCCTGACTGGGACGGTCCTGCTGGGGCTAACTGACCGTCATATTCTGGAACAAGATAAACAAACTTACTTTAATACTGGGACAGAGATTTTTGGAGGGAATGGGCTCAATTCAAATATCTGTCTTTCTGTTCCAGAACCATTAATCAGCATTAGTGTAACAGGTGACTAATTCTTCAATCAATCAATAGGACATAAAAAGAACCAGATCCAAGCATAAAAGAGACTACCGAGTTAAATCAATCAATATGGACCAACAAATCACAGCATTATTGCTCTGACAGTCCTTCAGGTAAACCAAATACAGGCTATAGAGCCTTTCAAAAGTGTTAATTCTGGGAATTTGTCTACATTATATTACATTACAATCAAAACGAACAGAACAGCGCAGAGATTATAGTTGATAAATCAACAGTTCTCCAAAATCTAGTCCCACCTTTGTGTAACTCAGTATAAATCTGGCAGTTGTGTGATGGCATCAGAGGTTTGTTAGGGAATATTAGAAAATAAATGGCATCATGAAGACCAAGGAAGACAAAAAATGAAGGAATAGAGTCGTGAAAACCTTTAGGGCAGGGTTATAAAAAATAAATGCCAAGTTTTGAACTTCTTACAGAGCACTTATGATGGAAACAGTATGGTGCGACTGCAACCTAAAAACATGGCAGTCCGCCTACACTGACAGGTCAGAAAATGAGAGCATCAAGCAGCCAGGAGGTGCATGGTAACTGTGAGAGCTGAAGACATCCACAGCTACAAAGGAAGGATCTGTTGATAGGACATTTATTAGTAATGCATTCCAAAATGGCCCATTTCCAGGGTGCACAAGCTATGCAGAAGACGCAGCAAACATGGAAGATGGGGCTCTGATCAGATCAAACCTTTCGCCTGCAAAGCGTTGTGTGGGAAGGAAACTAAAGGCATATATTTATATTTCAAAACAGAGGATTTTTACTTGAGGTGGCAGCTACAAAGTTAATTCTGCCGGAGAAGTTACATACATCACTTGACACTAATGGGGCTCTCCCACCGCAAGTTTTATTTTGCACCACTGGAAGAGAGAATACAATTACCTCATCTTTTTAAGAACAAAGAGGCCTTAAGGCATCAACCTAAACACACCATTCCAACCAAGACACAGTCAGAGGTACGACTTCCAGTATGATGATCCCCAGACATACAGTCAGAGGGTTTAGATTTAGAGGTATTAGCATCTGAGGTTTTTTTAGGCATCCAATTTAAACTAACCTGGGATTTTAATGACGTTGCACCCGCCAACATTACAGCTGTGGTCCTGCATAGGTTGCGGAAGGGGAGCATGTGGAAGCTGAACATAGTCCAACTGGTGATTCGGTTAGTGCAATTTGGAAACATGCAAATGTGAACCATGTTGATGTCTGCAGTAGCAAGTTCGGTCTTACCGACCGCCGTAGAGCACAGAGTGGAACTCCTGCTTAGACTACAACCAGGATGGAGCACCGCAGTGACAGAATTGTAATCGCGCCATAGTGTAGTTATATTTTCCCTCTAAGTTAGAGGGTGACAATTTTTCGGGATTCCCATGGGTCACAAGATCCCTGCAGGATTCCCACGGGACGGGAGTCAATTTCACTGTTGGTAACGTGATTTGGCGGGACAGGAAACAATCCACAGGATCGGACGGGAAACCGGAAATTAGAAAATGTAATTTGTTTTTTACATTTATTTTGTCAGATATCAGGGAATTAGCTTTAAAAATTGACGCTGCGATGCGGTGCCAATGTGTGTGGTTATTAACTCCGCTGCAAAATGCAATCCGACAGATCACTATCTTTAGTTGAATTCCATCGGGTCTACTACACTGCACGCACCAAAACTTAAAACTGATACGTTGTTGCTACACCACCTGGATAAACTGGTAAGCATATGATGTCCGACTGAAAATACCTGTATCTTAATAGTTTGGTAGTCAGACGAATCGAGTCCATTCATGACGTGGTAAGGTGGCCAAACAACGAGAATGCAGGATATGGTTAAAGATGGCAGATAAAGCTAAATAGATTATCTTTGATACTGTGCTAAGCTATGGTTTAAAGGGGGACGGGGGAAGCGAGCGCCATAGGAGGTAAATTACTAATCTACGGGATTCGGGTCGGGATGGGAGTCTTTCTCTCGGGATTTTTTCGGGACAAGATTTTTTTGGGGGACTGTCACTTGACCAGGACGTAACATTTGCTAATAAGGTCCAGGTTGAAAAATTTTTTTTTCTTCCTTTAATTGGATTTCGATCTGAACTACTTTGTCACATAATATCCAACTAAAATACAAGGTAATTGGTTGTAGTGTCTGCACACGGTAAAAGCATGCATGCAAACTTTTGTAAAGCACTGTAGATTAAAGAAAACACATAAGGCACAATACTTGGGACTTTATTTCAAAACAGTGCCATGTTCTGCAGGAAAAATCTGCTTTCTGATAATAGAGTGGATGTTAATTTGACATTCGCAGCCACCTTGACATTTTCAACAGCTATCATCCCCCAAACGGAGCAAACAAAGCATCATTGGTTCCCCTCCTGCTCGGGTATTAGTCAACACTGATTCTACACCTGATAAACCAAATCTATCTACCTCAATGTCTGGAAAAGACACGGTTTGTGCACGCCAGCACCAGACAAGGGAAACTAAAAATCAAGTAAATTACCTATCAAAAGAAATCTTCCCTAAGTGTGATTATTCTACCTCTTAGAATCAAGATTTTGTTTTAGCGATGCTAATGTATGCAAATAAACACTGTAAGAATTTTCCACTCCTTGACTTTAGTTTGGTTCGACCCTTTAAAAAAACAAAAACAAGGTAGAGATGTCATTATTTTAACGCATTGAGAGACACTCTGTACACCCTGATGCTTCCTGCATCATCCTGTCCTAAAAATCCCCACTGGGTTTGTTGAGTCATCATCACAACAGGAAATCCTTCAGCTGACAGCCAACTTGAGCGCCTACGTTACAACTAAAGATAAAAGAAAACCAAATATTACCATTAGGAGAAACACTTCCTTATTCATTTTCTCTATAGTCAACATCAACTTATATAAATTAATTATTACCATGTATTACATGCCAAAACCAACCAAAATATGAGCCAAACTGTAGCAAAGGTTATTGCTTCAGTACACAGAACAGCCTGGAGCGAACCAATCACTGGGACTGAATCAGTATATTCAGCACTTCTGGTTTGGTGCTCGGGTCACGGCCAGATTGCCTCCTGCTGAAACAGGGGGACAAAAATATGATCCGGAGTTGGTTGACTCAGCATTTTCAGCGGCATGGCCATCAGCTGCCTCGGTGCAGCGATGTGCACAATGACTGGAAAAGAAACGGAAAGGAGGACATCATGTGTCTGCTGCCTGAACTCGGCTTGGCCCGCTCCATATCTGCATGTCCTACACACATTGTTAGTTACACCTTGTGTCCACAGCGAAAAAACAGTGATTCTCCGTTATGGAGATTGCTTGTGGCTAATCTGGGCTGATATGACCAAATATTCTTCTATATTAGTATGGACCTTGTGTGTTGTTTTTTTTGCTTCTCTCCAATGAATCTGTTGTTTTCTAATATGATCTCCAGAATTCAAATATAAAAATCGAAGAAGGGTCTGAAGTAATGCAATTTGGAAAGAATAGATCACAAATAAAGAGTAGCAATTTTAATCAGCGGGTATAAGTTTAAAGTGCATCGTTTGTGAGAGCTTTTTATGCACCTGAATCCCAAAGAGATCAGTGTGTTTGTAACAGTCTGATTAAACTCTTAAGGATTTAATGCAACCGATTACCAGAGATACGTTTTTTGTTTTTTTTCTTAAACGGTGTTACCAGGATCACCCAATTAAAAGTATTTCAAAAAAGCTGTGAGATAATTTATCAGTCATTACGGCTGTTATAATGACTTGCTGCACGTACAAAGTGAGCAAACATGGCGCAATGTTTAATAAGAATAGACAATAGAAACTCGTTCTACTTGACAGTTGTTGACAACAGCACGAGCTACAAGAAGAATGCACTTTGATTTTTGTTTAGGCTATATGAGGTATCCTACACTAGAGCCATGTAATGGGATTGGGATCCCGAATTTCAGTGGAAAGGGCGGCAAGTTAAAAACAGCGGGTCCCTCCTGTCCCAAATATCCTAGAAGATCGAGCACATCTGAGGCTGGAAACAAAATTAAAGCTGGAGAATGTGAGTTTTCCTGTTTCTAATGTGTCAGAGGGGGCGTTTAATATGGCCACATTTTAGAAGAGAAACGCAGCAGCGTGAAACCAAAGTCTAACATTCTCTTTCTGTACAGCAATCTAAAGTAAGACAGATATCCTTTCAATTAATTACCTTTTGCATTTTGAGCCCGTGTTTTAATGTAGGAGAAAGCAAGTCCAGTTCTTATTTTTTTAAGTATCTTAGGGTTTCAACTTATTTATAAACTCTTATTCCAATTTAATGATACATTGGCACACTTGATTATTTGATATTTTTACAACTGCACTTATAGTTTGTTGTCTCAGCATGAACATTGTGATTCAAAAGATAATTTTTTGAATTTAGTTTCATTCATGCTTTTTTCCCCATATATATATATATATATATATACACACACACACACGCACACACACAAACAAACATATAACACTTCTTAGGTACTCTTGTTCAATTGCTGGTTAACACAAATAGAGAATAACAGAATCAACCAACAACATGGCAGCAACACATTTGTGTATTTGGACAAATATACAGTTTGCCCAAAATTAAGACAGCATAATTTGGAAGGAGAACAAGGGGACCCTTATCAGGAAATGGTTATTGGTCCAAGATAGGCTGATCTTTCAGTATTTAAGAATTTGCTGATCCCCAGTAATGTTTGTTTTTTTCATTTTGGGTCTAGAGATTAGTGCCCCCACACCTTATGTATCTAATGGAGCCAGAGATTCAACTGGAGTGCAGCTGCCAAATCCACAACAATTGTGTGGTGCTATTAACTCATGTTTTACGGGGAACAACCTGGTAATAATGAACTATATATAATAAAGTGGCCAGTATAGTTTTTGCCATACATTTTTAAAATGGCATTAAAAAAGTTAGGTTACTAACTCTGCTACTGATATGCCTGTGATGTTTTTATGTGACAAGCAAAGATATAAAAAATAACACTGCAAGATTTGTTGAAAATTTATCAACATATTTGCAATGTTTATTTCCATTTTTTAGGTGGAGGAATAATAGCAGCACAATTTACTTTTAGTTAAAAGTATAGCTACTGAGAAATGAACTGCTTTTAAATGATTAGATTTAAGAATATTACATAGAAAATAAAACATCTACATAAGGAAGTATTGCTTACTTTTCCTTATTTGCACCAGAGAGTAAATTGAAGCCAAAGCACACTTAGTGGAATGTAACTGTGCTGTAATTTCTCAATCATTAGTTGTTCTGAGAGCTCCTTCTGCATCATGCAGGCCTTGTTTCCATCCAATGTGGTGAAACATTTATTAGGGGCATCATTTTGTCTGCAGGTTTTTTTTTTTTAAAAAGAGCCAACTGCACCAGATGAGCAACAGAGCAAAGTACCACGATCAGTCATAATCTGCTGGAGGCACATGCGTAACACGTTAATAAAGCAGGAAAATATTAAACACAACTTTAATTCTACATTCAGAATCCTATTAAGAGAAGAAGGAACAAATACATTTGCAAGCATGCATATATTCAGCTTTTGCTCTAAATACAGTTACATCACACCTCTAGGAAGTATACTATTAGGAAAGGTTTTTATGTTTTGGGTTGTGTCCATGATTTAATGTTCTGACTTGTGGTACATTTGTTGCTCAATAGAACAGAATGCCTGTGAACAAAGCCGTGACAATAACAATCTTATACCATAAAACTACAGATGAACCAGCATCAGGGTTTAGTTGGCTGGCATTGACCAATAAGGTATGACCTGCCAATTCAGAGTTTCTACATGCATAAGACTATAATCTTAGAAATCTTATAACGTTTTTATTTTTTTAAAAGACACGTTTTCCCGTTTCACAGCAAACGATAATATGGTTCTTACAACAGATTCATTTTGCATTCTCCACCAAGCTTGCACTAAACAATGCACAGCATAGTCCACAACGTTAGATTTGAAGCAATATCCACTCAAACTAACTGAACTAAATTCTCTCTCTCTCTCTCTCTCACACACACACACACACGCACACACCACACACACTAGGACAGAAATGAAGTCAAATAGGCCAAGCAGGTTGCTGGCAGAGCCATCAGCCCATCTCTCACCGGGCCTCCACTATCTGACAGTCAGCCTGTTGGTTGGACCACAGCAGGCGTAGGATGAACCTTGCCCCACACCAGCAGCAGGAGGAGGGTTTATGTTCTCGGGGGTGGGGTGGGGATTATGTTTCTCTATCAGCTTTCTTTGCATTTCCCTCATCATTTTCTTTTAGTCAAATAAAATTCCGGCATTCTTCCTGCTCCATCAGTTCTGCGTCAACTGCAAGTGTCCTTCCTGAAATGCCCGTACCATTGCTCTCTATTTATCCTCCCATCACTCTCACCTTATCACCTCATCTCCATCCTCAAGGATGTGGATAATATACACCAGAACATCAGGAAGAATAAGATGAAAAGCCAAACACTTGTTATTCAAACTTCTTAAACCTCATGTGCATTAAAGACTTATGCAACCGCGGGATTCATGAGTTTTCCTAATCATTTACGTTTTTTGGTTGGTACATAAACTACAGAATCTAAGCTATGTTTGGAGAAAAAAGACCTGATGCCTGAATAAGCAAAGTACCCTGACAAACAGTCTTCATGCAAGGAAATGCTGGGAGAATCTGAACAACATTTACTCTCCTGTTTGAAAGCTGGTCATGCAGAGCTTCAATCCACCTTTGGGAGATGCTTCAAAGCTTCTCATCAGTTCTGAATCTAGAGCTAATTCATCATAAATGCTGACAGCCGCAGCCACAGAGGACTGGATTTCTGGGCTTTCTAGCACACTGTGAAATTGTTGAAAGTTCACCAAACACAAATGATTAAATCCATAGTGCTATTTATGCAGTCAAATTATCTTTATTATGGAGCAGTCCTCTATGAGAGACCAATAGACGGCATGTAAAAATGCTTTATAGCGCTGCACTGAAGAAAATATCAATGGACTCTTTATTAATTAACAAGATGTAAAAGAAAAGCTGTTAACCTATTTTCCGCACTATAAAGCGCACCTGATTATAAGCTGCAACAGCCCATTTTAGAGAAAAAACACAAATGTGTACAAATACAAGCCGCACTGGATTAAAAGCCACAGCTCTTTTAATGAATAATTACTATATGCAAGGGTTCATGCAGTTGTCGGGAAAGCGATTGTTGTTTGGGGAAGCTTTGATTTTATTAACATTTCAACACGGTGGAAACACCTTGGCCATCCTCTGTCTGTGTTCAGCCAAACTTCAAGAAAGACTTCAAGTTCGGGCCATCTGCTTTTACTGCCTCTGAAAGTTTTTTTTTTCTCTCGTCTTATTGCATTGAGTTTGTCAAGCTATCATTTGCAACATCTCACCATTGATTCAGTGCTGCTAAGGGTAGGTAAATGCGCTGCCGCTCTATTTCCTTCTTTACAAGCTAGATCCAGTACCTTTAACTTAAAAGTGGCATCATATTTATTTCTTTGTTTGTTTTCCATAATGAGGGTTTGTTTATGAAAACTTGTTTTCACAAAATGTCCTGCTCTGTTCAAATTTGCTTTCATTGTTTCCGCAAACTTCCTCCTCTCTCTCTCTCTCTCTTTATTCCGGTCTTCTTAAAGGCACAGATGTATCCTTTGGTGAAGACGTGACTTGTACAACCCATAGAATGAGGAGGCCCTCTAGTGGCCGTTGGCTATAAAAATCCATAAATGAACCACAACTGATTATTGGCCGCATGGTTAATAACAGGAGAAAAAGTAGTGGCTTACAGTCCGGAAAATATGATAGATGCTTTCATGCTATAGTGGTTTACTCTATTGGAAAAATCTTAGGTTGCCAGGCAGTCCCGAGCTCAATATCCAACATGGCTGCCATGTCTTTTCACAGGTGGAAAATGTTTTAGATTTAAACCAGGTATTTAAGCTTAAAGCAGTTTATATCTTAACATGAGGCCCACATAGCACTGAATGATTATTTGTGAACATGTTCCTTTAGTGGTAATAATTAGCTATTTTTTCATGAACAGGTCAAAGCTTAAGGAAATTATATGTTTGGTTTTAAACAATATGCAAGTAGTGGATCAGTTCACAGTTTATGTGCTTTAGGCCGTGAACCAATCAGATGCTGACTTCAGCTTCATAAGCTAGCCCAGATGTAAACAGAGTACTTGAAGACTGTTCCAGGTCTTGCTCGTCACCCTGTCAATACTTATTTTATTTATGCAAGAAAAGCAATATGTTGCCACGCATACAAGTTAAAAGATGAGAAGCTTCTTTAATGCTAATTTGGACTGGAGAGTTGGTTTATAAATCGTTACATTAGAAGATACTTACAATAGATTATGTTTAGAAGTTTGAATATTGTGTGATCAAAAGCGTCTCATTGTATTTTGTTCTGCCATATAAATGTGAAGTCTTAAACATTGACAAAGACGGTACATACTTGGAAGAGGATGCTGCGCATAGATGCAGGCCCCTTTGCTCCAGCAGAGAGGGATACACCCACTGTTCTCCATTTTATCTGAAGGGCGACAAGTTCCACGTCGGGCCACTGAGCCCACTTTGTATTGCTGGACCCAAAAACCAGCATAGAGTCAACTAGAAGTAGTTTCTATTCGGATTATTTGCAAGAATATATAAAAAAAAAATCATAAAAATAAAACCGATGGTTGAAAAATCTGTATGTGCAATGGAGGAACAACTTGAGAGAGGTTTCAGAGCATTTCAAAAATGAATCAAAGTTCTGCTGAAGTGGAAACCTGATTTTTACTGGTAACAGCTGCACCCATGGTGAGAAAAGGTTTACAGTAACGGGTGTGCATCTGTAAAGGACATCAAGTTCACCAAGTAGTCCTTCCCAGCTTGCAAGGGTGCATTACTGACTTCAAGTAATTTATGATCAAATTTCCTGTAAATCAATCAATCCAGTTCATGCCATGAACTTTGACTAGCAAACTAAACTTTTAATTGCACAATAAAACATGTAATGATCCTCTGTCCGGGAGCTCATTCTAAGTCGTGTCACCTCAGGGAGTCCCAGTCTTTAGATGATTGCTGGAAGATACTTTGGTGTTCTGATCACATATTCAAGCTTTACTCCTGCAGCTGAGAAGATCATTTCCTTGCAACTGGATCCTGCTGTTGTACAGTAAATCCTCAAATAATATCAAAGCCGGGTCCTCAAATTCAGCCAAATTTATATATATATATATATATATATATATATATATATATATATATGGATGTAAAAGTTCAAAATGTTACAGAAAACTACAGCTTAAGGCTTTGTAGCAGATTCCCACTTCACAAAGTGACACTGAAGGCAAATCTTCAAAAAAAAGGCAGTCAATTTGTTTGGTAAATCCACAATACTGTCCAAAAGAGATAGCAAAACAAATCAGCCAAAAATCAGATCAGAGAAATGGGCATCAGTGGGCTGCAGGGACAAAAATGTAGGGCAGAGAGGGGAACAGAGAAATGGAACAGAGGGAGAGAGAGGAAGATGAAAGTGGGCAAAGCAGGAGAGAAAAGCTAATGCAAGAAAAGGAAAGAGACATGAAGAGAGAAGAGGCAATGGATCAACAGCAAAACAGATTGTTAGAGAAGAAAAAGAGAAAGATGAGCTAATAAAGTGAGTGGGATGGAGATAGAAAGCAGAGAAACCCCAGGGAGAAGCTGAGCCTCACATCCTCCAAAGATTGCTCATAATGTATGCGTGAAGTAGCCGGGTCAAAGCAGGTACACGATGCTGAAGAGGGACATGATGTGACAGAAGCTTAGAGGTGAAAAAAGCTTTTTAAAAAAAGAAGCTGGGCTTTAAACCCGGATGGGAGGAGAGTCAGGCAACAATCATACAGGAAAGAAGAAAAAAAAAAGATATTGCAGAAGAAGGTTTGATGCAGCAAATCCCTTTCAAAGTCAGTCGGCCGTGTGTTGTTCAGTGAGGTTTTAGAAGCCTTTCTTCTCTAGCCTCGCAGGAGAAGCAGGATCACAGCATCGCTCAAATACGCGGACAAATACAAACACTGCGTTTAGCCAGCGAAATCCTCCAGCCCTCTAAACCAGTCGGTAAAAGCAAGGTGGTGTGTGTGCCAGTCTGAGAAAAGGGTGCAGAAAGGTGTGTGTGTGTGTGCATGTTACTAATGAGGCAAGTAGCTCAGAGTGTGTAAGAGAAATAGAAATGTGAAAACTAGTGGGCGTACGTTAGAATGTCAGCAAAAAGTGAGAGAGCCAAGAGGTTTTCCTCAGTGCTGCTATGATCACTAACAAGCAGAGGCAGAGAAGGAGGGGCGTGATTGTGTGTGGGTGGGTGTGTGTGTAGGGCGGAGAAGGACGGGAGGAAGGAAGAGACAGAAACGCTGTAATTGAGACCCGATGCAGAGGAAGCAGATTGAACGCTACGCTGAAGAGGACTCCACTCTTCATCAACTGTAATACACAACCACTCAAAAGAGTACATGCACTTACAAGCTTTTAACGTTTCCAAACATCCATTTTAATACAAGTATTTCTAAGGCATCTACTTCTCCCACCAAGTCAATCCAAAACTGTTAGCCATGTGCTTCTTTTTTTTATGCACGCAAAAAAACGTATTTTCTTTTGGAGATAACTGCGTGACAGGAAAAGAATAAAAAATTATGCTTTTTCCACAAATATTTCAAGGATTCGCATGATCCGGGCGAACGTTACACCCAGACCTCTTTCAACATTCGTGTTTCTCTAAATCATCCCTCCCTCTTCTCATCCGTCTCTCCTCCTCTCCAGACATGCATCACCTGGTCCTGCATCATACCAGCCCTTCACTAGCAGCGAGTCCTCCCACATCAAATCCCTCACACGTGGGGCAAACGGAGAAGTCAACCCGCAACATGTGACAGCAGCTATTTAGAAAGCCAAAAACTTACAGGCATCGATCAGAGGATGTTCATTTTGTGTACTGTATTCCAATGTTAATTTTTTTATATAAAGAACAATCTTTAAAACTAGGCTGCTGCTACTTTGATATTAAAACCACAATAATTGTTTTGGAAAACTGTAGCGCTTTTTTAAATGTTTAAAACAAAATACATCGGTTTTGCTATTACATTTACTCTAATTTCAAACCATTCAACAAAATGAGATGTTTTAAGATCATTTTCATTCAACCAAAAGGTTATTAGGAAATAAGATAAACATCTCTTAAAGCATTAATGAAAGTTCAAGAAGTATTTAATCTAGAAGAAAAGAAAAAGACTTTTGGGGGCATTTTTTGTTGCTTAGATCCAAGTCTTTAAAGTTAGAAGGCTTCCTGGCCATCACCCTAATCACATTCTCCATCAGATTCAAGCTGGGATTCAGGCTAGGCTTCTTCAAGATTTTAATAACAGGACCAGTCAAAAAAAACAAAAAAACATGCCAGTAAGAGATTCAGCCATAGTTTTGGAATCAGTAAACATTTATCCAATTGAAGGGATCAGAACAAGCCAAAACTCTCTGAACAAGCAACCGATAGATGTGCAGTTTTTGCATCAGTAAACTGTAGCACTCTTGTCACCGCCAGTCTACGTTGTGTCACCTGTGCAGCCACAGTTGTGCTCCAGATGTGCTGTCATCTTCAGATCTTTTCGTCACCCTTTTAAAAACAGTCAAATATGGAAAATATGTTGAGCTATTTTCACATGGCTTCTTGGTTTTACCCTGCTTATACGCTTAACTGTCCAATGGCTACAAGACCTTAGCACACGTGTTTTCTTGAGAAACTTTGGTCCTCCTTAAACTCGCAGTGTGAATAGGAACCGAAGCAAAGAAAAAAAAAAAAAAATCAAAAAACAAAAAAACATTTGTTCCAATCAAAGTCATCAGGCAGTTGGAGAAAAAACAAACATACATGAAGGTCTGCAGTATTTACTCAGATTTTCATTGTCTTAAACGTTTTAACAAAGTTACAACCATTTTCCCCCAAATTGCTGATCGAGATTAATAAAGCTAACATTTTCAAAGGCTATAATGGCCTAGGATACAATAGTACTTCAGGTTAGGAAAATAAAAAGGGGTTTGGACACTCTATGAGGTTTCACTGCGAGGCAAAGCAGCACGAGGAGCATTCAAAAACAAGTAGCTGAAGAGGCGCCAATCAAGGCCTACTAATGAGCCAACAGTTAGGACAAAGTAATTTCAGGGTGGTTAAAATTTTCTTTTCATACATTTTCTGCTTTCTTCTTAAGTCTCTATAGAAACGCTGACGTTTGATTGACGCTGTGCCCAAGTGTGTTAATGTGCAGACTTTATGCAGCTGGTCAAGTCAATGTCACTTCATCTTAAATGGAAATAATAAAACAGCTTCTTTGGAGGTTAAATTAATCAAAAAAGTTAAAATAAACATTAGTAGCAGCCTCACATTTAAAGTTTATGCTTTAGAGAGAAACATGGGTAAGATACCTTTTTTTGTCAAATTGACATGTAGGACAAAAAGGCTGCATGTTTAAAGGTTAAATTAAATCTAAAAATAGTTAAAAGAACAAATTCTGATAACTTCTGCAATTCCACTGCTCAAAACAATATAATGTATACCGGGACTGTACTTGTTTGTATTCTTCAAGCAGCAGTAGCTGAGGCTACAAGCTGATTGATTGTAGCCACATGTTTTCCAAAGCAATGCATTATAGCTAGGCTAGGAAATCTAAAATATTGGTCCTTTTTTTTTTTAGGAATAAAATCTTCACGACTCTAAACATCCTGATGGAAGATATGCTGTAGGGCCAACGGTTACCTAGCAACAACCAGGCAAAGAGAATGGAGCTAAGGGCCAATACACGGCTTATCTATCTAGCTATACCTTTAAAGTTATTTCAGCTCAACCTCAATGTGCTCCCAGAAACATTAAAACCAAAACTCAATTAGAATCATGCTAAACTATAGTGGAAAAAAATGATGAATGAAAAACAAATACTGTTTTTTTCATTTTAAAAATTTAAAACGCAATATTTAAGGAAATAAAGCATTATTTGTTCTGTGATAGACCTGAACAAACACGCCACAGCTTTAGGGTACTATATGAGAAAAAAGTAATTCAATGTTACACCAGGCTGTGATCTAAATTGCTAAAGCTAATCCATTTGACTGCATTCATTATCTGAGAAAAATAAACTTTCACATACAACTAGGAAAACAACATGTACTATGGGAGTGTAAAATGCCAGAGGAGGAAATAAATTCAGGAGCATTATCTCGTTATAATGAGATAAAAAAAAAAAAATCATTATAACAAGGAGGTTTCTCATTAAAATGAGATACAGAACTCGTTCAAACGAAAAAGGTCATAATGTAATGAAAACACCTCATGGGATGTTTGAGAGTAGTCTTAAGAAACGGAGAGAGAAGATGGAATGTCAGAGGAAGCTCCTTTCTGCAGGTTCCCATGCAATGGGGAGCCTAAGTCCCGCCCTTCTACTTCCAGTCCATGGGTCCCCTACTGCCAACAAAAATGAACGAGTCAATGGAGCGATAACAGTTATTTTCTGATCCGGTATGAAATGCAGCGTGAATCAAACAGATGATGTCTGTGAATATTAAAGACTGATTTTAATGCAGAGAAAACACAGATTTTTGACCGACGGCAAAAGTTACTTTCGGTTTTGTGTAAAAACGTTTAGCGGACTACAATTGCAGAAGAGGAGGCAGAGAGAGGGTCGTAGCCTCCAGCATGAAGAAAGGAGCATTAAACACGGAGAAAACCTCTATAAATCAGACCAAGTGGAAAATAGCAGCTATGTTGGGTGTTAAAAAGGTCTTAGATGTTCAGTGGTAATTTTTATATCTTGTCAATTTTGTACCACTTCCCTCCTCTCAACGGTATATTTCAGGAAAGACAATATAACTTGTTCCACAGTCTCTTCTTGAAGACATAGTTTTAAGAGATTGTAAAGGACATTTTGTATTGATGATGCTAAAAAATGTTCGTACGTGTTTGTTACATTCACGGCTCACTACATCACAGACCCTTGGCAGATTGAGTCGTGTGCATTACAAACACGAGTGATACACGAAACCCACACAGCGACTAAGGCCTTCCTTCGTTCCGTCCGTCCTTGAGTAGGTGACAAAGAGGCCTTGCATCGATAGATAATGGCATTGCATCAAACCATTTCGACTCAAATAAACTAGGCTTAATGTGTATGCGATGTTCAACAATGTAGCAAATTAATCTACCAATCACAGATTCAATTCAAAAATAATTTGCCTCTGGGATCAATAAAGTAAGTGTTGTTGTAGCTCTAATTCATTCTTCAAGAAGTTCATAATGGCTGTGGGGAGAAAAGGATTTCCTGTAGCGTTCTGTGTTATGCCATTAAACCATATAGATATGGTTACAGTGACAGATAATGCTGAAAATATGCCTGCTGTTGTGCAGCTTGATGATTTAACATATTCCATCTTTATATATACAGTACAGGCCAAAAGTTTAGACTCACCTTCTCATTCAGTGCATTTTCTTCATTTTCATGAATACGTTGTAGATTATCAAATAAGGACGTCAAAACTATGAATGAACACATGACGTATGGAATTACTGTATGTGCTTAAACAAAAAGGGTGAAATAACCGAATACTTGGGTTATAGTTTAGATTCCTCAAAGTAGCCACCCTTTGCTCTGATTACTGCTTTGCATTCTCTTGAGCTTCAAGATGTAGTCACCAGAAATGGTTTTCCAAGAGTCTTGAAGGAGTTCCCAGAGATGCATAGTACTTGTTGGCCCTTTTGCCTTCACTCTGCGGTTCAGCTCACCCCAAAATATTTTGATTGGGTTCAGGTCCGGTGACTTTGGAGGCCAGGTTCTTTCACACTTTTTGGAAAAGTACTACATAATTCCATATGTGTTCATTCATAGTTGTGATGCCTTCATTGAGAATCTACAATGTAAATAGTCATAAAAATAAAGAAAACACACTGAATGAGAAGGTGTGTTCAAACTTCTGGTCTGTACTGTGTATGTATTATACATATATATACACACACACACACACATAAGAAGAAACTGTACTCACCAGCATAATACGATATTCTGGAAATCTCTGAAAAAGAGAAGACATAAAAATGTTTACTTTGTTAGCCTTGGTAGTAAAACATACAGGCGTGTTACACTGAATAATTTACTATGATAGCATGCAAATTAACTGAGCTGTGGCATAAATCAGTCAGCATACTACATTGCAAATAATTCATCCACGTGGTATGGTGGACTTTCTGTTTTGAGTCTTTAAAAAAGACAAAGAAAAAAAACAAGACAAAAAATATCACAAAAACCTACAGTAGCTCACCGACATATACACACACACACACACATTATATACGTACATATATATGTCTGACATATGTCACTTAGAACCTAAACAAATGTTGAAGTCAGTAAATCAGATGGAGTAAAAGCAGAAAATGCACGATTAGCGAAGAAATGGACAATAACAATGCTGCAGTGCAGTTCATTTCGTAAGTACTGCGCTGTTTGATTTTGTTACACTCTCTGCTGCTGCTGCTGCTGCTCGGTCTGTTGCTGTTATTCCCGCTTCCGTCGTTCTTTTCACTTCCTGAAGTGACAGTGCTAAGGCTTCTGAAAGCTCGGCTAGTGGTGAAAGGGCTACACATGCAGAGGAATTTCGATTCTCCAATTGCATCATCTGGGTCCCTTAGTCCGACTTCTCAAAGTCCAGTTCAGTTCAAATTAAGTCGAGCTAATGGAGCTTTCACACCATATGCTGCGTCAGCTTCAAACAAAACTCACAAAGTAACTAGCTTGACGCCTATATATGTTTAGAGTGAAGCTTGCAAAAAAAGCATGTGGGTGGGCCTTTCTCTGGCGGATGTTTTAAACACTAGTGAATCGCGGTTGGCTAGACAACATTGACGTCGGGCAACGTGACTACAGTGAGACGCTCTGATTGGTTCACGGGCTGTGTCAAGACCGGCAAAAGCTCAGCTAGCCGAACTTCTGCATAGCTGGCTCTCAGAATTAATTAACCTACCTTCACTAAAAAACATCTTTATGGTCTGTGGGGTGTCGGTTAAATGTGGCTTTTTAAAATTTGGATCTTCTGCTTTGAGTTAAATTAACTCAAACATTTCAAAGATCAGATTTGTGAGAGACAGCGGGCTTCAAAATGTGAGTTGTGCATAGTTCTTCTTCTGGGACGGAATTCGGGGATGACAACGACAACTGCTGTGTTTACACTTATGACTGTGTCCTTTATTGGCATGTATGGTTTAAAAAAAAAAACAATACTATTAGCTTTCCAATTGTATAAAACGTATAAATTCATAGAAATTATAAATCAGAATATCATGGATTGAAAAGTAAAAATGGTGGATGGGCCCGTCCGCGGGCCGTCGGAACAATAAGGGGTTAAGGTAAAACGTGATTATAAAGCAACTAATCGATGACTTAATTAGTTGTCAACCACTTTAAATATCGATTATGATCGATGAAATCGATTAGTTCTTCCAGCTCTACTTTAAACACCCAGCCGTTCAATAAACCCGTGTTGCCGACAGAAATGTCTAATCAAACGTTGCAGGTCCAGTAATTTAAATATCAGTACCAACCAACCTGGTTAGCCAGCAGCTGAAATAGAGAGATACGATATGTGTTGGGGTCTCTCACTCAGGTGGACTGAGGCAAGAGTCATGATGGGGCAAAACTGATTTGCCCCGTCATGCTGTAATAACTTTACACAGAGACTCTAATCTGCTTTGTGACCTTAGTCTCCTTCCAACCAAAGAACCCTCACTCAGGCTTTGCTATATTCTTTTTCAAAAATGACACCGAAATGAGCAGCTTGATGAAATGTCCCACACTCTGAGGCTGTGCCGACTCCTGTTACTAAGCAACAGCCACTAAAGCAGGACCTAATAAGGATGCAAATGCTTTGTCTTATAATACTTGTGGGATAAAAGCCGTGCCCTAATTCCAAACAGTCCGACTCTAGAGTGTACTATGTAGTGCATGCTTGGAGGAAGCTTTATTCCCCCAATGTTACGTAAGGATGGCTGTAATTTATCAACAAGTTTGTTTTTTTTTTACAAAAAGTACTGAGTTAGAATTATAATCTATGAATCGAGGCCACAAATAAATTACACAGTTATTAGTTTATATTAATAGTTGGGGGTTTTTAAGACCTCCAGCTTTCATCCTTAATTAAAAAAAATATATAATTACATTTAACCCAATGCTACCAAGTTTTTTTAAGATTCCTGCCAATCCCACAGACTCATCATTGACGTAAGATCCACACGCCATGTCCGTCAGTCCATGCCTGACAGCACTGTCTCATTCTTCTTACAGCTACGTTTTTTCTACTGGAGCCAGATGAATCAAGGCAATATCCTTCTGTAAAAGTCTTTTATATGCAATTTAGAGAATTGAAAAGCTGGAGGGTCGTTACATTTAAAAAGGCAGTGAATCTTATTCTTTAACATTACATTGCTTTGTCTAGACCAGTTTAACAGAAGCAACGTCGTATTTCAGCACTGCTCTAACTGGCTGTAGATTGAAAGAGCATCAGTAGAACCACTGCTCTTCTTACTCTGATCCACTCATCAATCACTAAGGGCTCTTTTATAAATTTTAACCAGCTGGACTTGGTACGATTGTAGGGCTGCACAATTAATCGGATTTTGATCGTGATCACGATTTTGGTAGCCACAATTAAACGAACCTGATTGTCAACGACATTTACATTCAAAATGCAAGCTCTTCTGCTTTCTTCTTTATTACACACCGACTCAATCAATAGTTTACGAACCACCAGGGGGTAAACGCATGGCTAAAGCTTCATTAAGCTGCCCAAATAAAAACCGGGCACACGCCACTCAGCACTCATAATGAAAAGGACTATTTGAGCAATGTAGTAGATCCAAATCTCCATTATGGATCTGACTAATGAGCAGAAAGTTTCCGAAAGTGTACTACCGTCACAGTAAGCAGCCTGTGCACGGTTAACTACGCGGGACAGTGATTTCTACTTCTTCTATGGTGTAGTGTTCTATACGCCGCGCCCTACAGTCTTCAAGTATATTGGCTCTCAGCAGGGAAAAGCCGCAAAAAGTATAACCGCTGCTAAAAGGCGTCTCGGCCAGTTCCGCACGTCTCATTTCCGTGCGGAATGTACATGCATCAAGCATAAACGCAGCTTTAGGGTCCAACATTAACCATAGCAGAAAAAAGGGCATTATGTGCTCATTATGTGCTCATTATGTGCGCTAATGCTAACAAGTTACAACACAGAAACGCTGCCTCCGACAATGCAAAGCACAGCACACTACATAGAGTAAAAAGGGCTTTTATCAGGAAGTTGGACCAAACCGAGG
Organism: Apricaphanius iberus; assembly: GCA_028564705.1. NCBI lineage: Eukaryota > Metazoa > Chordata > Actinopteri > Cyprinodontiformes > Aphaniidae > Apricaphanius > Apricaphanius iberus. Next base: position 1,771,361 of record JAPXFQ010002969.1, read on the forward strand.
CTGGTTCGTATTCACACCTAACGTGACCCGAGACCACCTCAAAATGTCGGTCTCAGTCCGGTTCGGTTCAGTGGCCCCCAAAAAAGAGACTTAACAATATAGAAGTTATAGTATTTTGTTAATTCTAGGAGATAGTTTCGTTTGTTTTTATCTTCAAAGTGTATTTTGATTGGAGTTGAACAAGACATAAGAGTGAAAATACACTGAATGACACAAATCTGAACAATACACACATTTACACGGATGCTATGAAAAAAATGTGTTTACAATTTATTTCAAGCGACAATTCTTGAACAATCACGGGAATGTTTAGCATGTGTTTATACACGTCATAATTTCCTATAATCACATAACCTGTTTTTTTATTGCCACAAATAGGTGCCAAAAACAAAAGCAATAAGATATGTTTTTAACCTGGAATGGTGGAACAATCAGGACACAAATGTGAGCAGATTCAGCTAGTATAGTAATGTTTCTTGGCATCATCCATCCGTTGTAATTTCCACGGAGCTGTGCTTTTAGAAAATAGCCTAAAGGTAATTTCTGATTTGCGGGGGGAAAAAAACAGTCTTGAAGTGCATGCTCATTCTGCTACAGAGAGCTTTAAATACACATTTTAAAAACATTACAATCTGGAGATACAACCACACATTCAAGCATGAAGATCCTGAACAAGGCTCCAAAACTTAAGCCTAAAAGGAGGTAATGAAACATGTGTTACTACGACATCCATAAACATTTTCACTTGCATGACTCTCTTCTTCCTACTCCATCACACCATCCTCTAGTTTTCAACCTACTCCTATCTCCTACTCAAAAAAACAGAAAGAAGCCATCCATGGCCTCTGGCTATCAACCACAAAGGCTATGCAAGTTGACTCCACGCTGAGGGCATTGCACAACCACATTCTCATCAAGAAGACAACAACAGCAGCGTTGTGAAGCTGCTCCCTGCAATGTTCAGTTTGTCACGGAGGCGTACAATAACGCACACGTGTAACGCAACATTGGAGAAGAAATCAAAGTCCCCACAGAAACAGCTACAGCTTTAACGAGTTCTCGCCTAAATTGTTCTTAATGGATCTCTTGAAGAGGTAGTAGTACAGCAAGTAAAACCGTAAACTTCGTTGACATCGGTGCCCTTTTTCACGTCTGCATTTTTCATGTTGGGTTGAAAGCATCTTAACAAGTGCACCCCTTCGTCATGACAACCTGAGTGGACCACAATGAATAACTTAACCAAAACAGTGAAGAATGGATGCAAATAAGGGCAGAGGCTTGGCTTCACTGACCTTTCACTCGTTTTTTCAGGGCAGGGAACCCGTTAATCTAAATAGAGATATAAATTGAACTAATATTAAATTGATGAAGCTTAATTTTTGTTTTAATGGTAAAAAAAACTAAACAAAAAAAAAAACATGGAATCATTTCTTTACATTTCTATTTCTGGTGTTTTTACATTGTCTTCTTCCAAATGGGGAAAAATTAAAGACCCTAAAAAGTGCTTAATGTGATGCTAAACTGCCAAATGTATAGCATTTTGGGCCAATTACAAGCAGCTCTGTGTCTATCCTAAATAGAAGTTCTGCAGAAAATATGCTGGGAGTAACATTGTGTCTAATTTTTGAGAGTATCTTTGACATCTTTGCTTTTAGCTCCCAAATGTTAATTTTAGCAAAAGGAAGCAGCTTAAACCATCAAGTTCTCAGCTGCTTTAGTATTTATGACAGTTAAAGGCACTTAGTTAATAATGAATACATAATACCATACCAGATTTATATTGTCATAACACCATCCAATCAGAAATGAGAACATGGATTCTTCTTTAAGAGGCATTACTTGAAAATTTTATTTTTTGTGGAAATGTAAGTTGCATCTTAATAAATTTACAAATTATGCAAAAGTGTATTTATTGTAGAAATTAAATTGAAAAAGTGATACCCGTGCTACCTGTGTTTTCTAAATCTTTCGAATAATATTTCGGCTCTATACTATGAAACATTTGTTATTCTTCTCCCTCCTTCCTCCTCTAGATCCCTATGCAATTCCCACTGACCAGTGAATTTTTTTTGCCAATCGCATTCAAGTTTCCACATTGTCGGCTGTTAATCAACATGCACAAACCTGTGAAGATGTGGCCGCTCACACAGGCCATTCCATGTCTTCCTGTTTACAGGCAGAAAGCAGTCGGAGGAAAGTTCTGCTAAAAAGTTAGCTAAACCCCCGCTACCGAGGGCAACATCAACTTCAGAAAGAAAAACAAAGAAAAGTCTGTCAGCTGGTCGAAAAACCCCTTAGAGATCAGAGTAGGATTTACATCAGAGATGCTTTTCAACAATGGAGATACCTTTGAATCTCAATAGGGTTTAACACGGACACAGCTTTGGAGACACTTCTGCCAGAACACAGGAGCTCATAGTTCTTATTTTGACAAATTAAGTGATAGACAACTTTTACAATTTGACCTGACTGTAAAATATCTGCACTGGACATTATAATACTGAAAAGTAAAACTAAAAAGTTCCACTTGCTTTGATTATATGTGTGCTTATACAAGCTGATAGCCACAAGTTAACTGCCTTTTATTGCTTCATACTTACTTAAATTAATATTTCAATGTGTATTTAATTAAAAGGGTAATTCTTTATTTTGTTTATCACAATAGATTTTTGGTTTTGTTTTAAATAATGTAATAATTACATTGGCTTACAGCTCATATGCACACGTCATGTGGGCTAAATCATAAATTACCTGCAGCTTCCTGTTGGCTTATATCTACATTATAAATGCAAAATGCATGCTGAGGAAGTTTAGAGGGTCGCAAGCATGGCCACTGCTCTTGACATGTATTCGAAAACTTGTGAGGGACATGGACCCTGAGATAAAAAAAAAATAAATAAATAAAAATAAAAATAACCTCCCAAATCTATTATTTTCTTTTTTCCACTGGTGGTGAGTTCACACTGCCCCAAACGTCATCGTAAAAAGTGGCAAGATTATATGTAAAGTCTATGGTTGAGGCCTTTGTTTTTTCTCTTACGGTCGCTGTTGCTTTATCTGCTCCCTTTTTGCACCTCACCCACATGCGCAGTTGTGGCAATCAGGCTCTGCTGCAGCTTAGAAAAGCTTTAACAGCAGGGAACCGACAACATAGCCCTAACGTTCAAGAGAGTTTTGTTCAATAAAAAGGTAAGCATGTGTATTGCAAAATTCACAAAGTAGAAGCTGTTTGAACTTTTTAAAGGGAAGCCTGCTGTGGCTGACAACAAAAACGGACAATGGCCTCTGTGAGATAGTTAGCTTATTAGCTGCTAACATTAGCATCGAATGTAGAGCGATTTTCTCTTTTGCCCCTGACATGTCAGTTTTTTACCTTTTTCCGGGGGTCTTCACAGATTGAGGAAAATATCCAGATTCTCTCATATGACGTCCTCTACAGCTCAATCTGCTGCTTAGAGGCTGATTCTGATCATTTCATAGACTGAACAGAGTGCAGCAGCTGTTGCTGTTATTTACAAGACATCAAGGTCCAGGTGTTGCAACAAAAAAATGATTATTTTTATTATTGCATTAAAATACTTATGTCAGAATGTAATCTTTACTCTGACTTTAGATGTTAAATGGCTGTGGAAAGGAGGGATCTTTCTGTATGGATCAGTCAGTAGTTTTGATGAAGCTACTGACTGAAGAAGCTGTTGTGTTACTTAATAGTAGCAACATTAACATTGGTGACAGTAATTTCATTAGCCTTAGCATAAGTCATATGTCTGCTGTATCACTAATGTTTTAATTTTTTATAGTTCATAACTGTTAAATGAGCCATAATCTTAAAAATCACAATTTTAGGTACTACATTATACCTCGAGGTAATGTGCAAATATTAGAGCAGCTGCTTGCTCCTGCTATAACTGTATTAATCGGCAAATAATTAGTGATTAGTGAATTATTAAAATAATTTATGGGAGCCCTAGTTTATTCAAAGCTAAAGCAAACAGGGGTCGATTAGCGCTTTAAAGGGTCAGTTTCGTATGGAGCCATGATGGCTGAGTGGAGCTGGACAAAAGATTACCCCGTCAGATGAAAGAGCCGGGAAAAATATCCTGAAGTTCCGATAGCGGAAACTCTACCCAGGCTATTTGTAACCTTTTTCTACCACACGTTTTTCCTTTCAATAAACTTCTGATGAATTTGCTTGAATACACTGACCATTTGTAGCTAACCCTTATTGTGAAGGGTTAGTGACCAAGACTCCCAATGGTCTTTTAAGCCATAACTTTCCTCTGTTAAACATCCTTTTACTTGTCCTTTTCACTGGTTCTTTACTTGTTCTCATGTAATGTTCTGACATCTGACATTTTTTGCTTTTCATTAGCTGTAAGCTGTAATCATGAGATCTGACAAACCGTAGGACTACTTCATATAGAAACATTATTTAGAGTGCATCGAATCCAAAGTTTCCCTTTTAAAATAATCATAAGACCTCAAGATTTTAATGACAACCTAATTTACTGAGACAGATATTTGCTGTCATGTGGAAAAGCAGAAATACTTTTTAGGTTTTATGTATCGCTACATAATATTTGTTTGCTTAGCAGAGTCTAATGGCAGGAACTGTCTTAGCGCTGCATGACAAAATCCGCAACCTTTCACTGTCATTTGCAATAAAGAAAACGTCTGCAGTTCATTAGGGGATAAAGATAAACCTTTAACCTTAGCCGTTTGTTATGCATCACAGTTAACAGGAACTAGGATTAAACTTTTCACTTTCCATTACAGGCTGTGTGAGCTCTGATTCAGCCCACTTTACTCCTACAGTTCCTCTCACTTCTCCTCTAAAACAAAAACCTTTCACTCGCTCAGACACAAAGGTTGCTCTCGTTTAAATTCCAAGCCATATCCAGCTTAACGTTTGACATTTTTTGTTTCAGTTCCGGCCCTTTACCAAAAAAGTAGAATCATCATGAATCATGATTAAATCAGAGCATTCTACACAGGTCAATTTATGACGAATCAGTCATCTGTGGTAATAATTAACTGCAAGTAATCTTTTTGTAAACCTCCAAAACTGATGATTAGGTTGGGGTTCTTTTATTGTTTGAACAATTTTCCAAAGTCACTTCATTGAGAGCAAAAGTAAACAGTGCGTTTATTGAATGTATGATTGAACACAGTTGTGTGATGTTTAGCAATCCACTTGTGCTACTTAATGCTCTTGAAGTCATGAAATAGTTAATTATGGATAGATTTTATGTTTTTGATTGTGTTTAATTTGTGGCGGTTCGAAGTCAACTTCTAAATGAACAGACTAGTGTGTTTTTAACACCTCTAACCATCAATAAATCTATTAAATAAAAATAAAATACAATAAAAATATTGTGGTAAAAATATTTCTATACCTTTAAATTAAATGATTTCATTTTTTTAAAACTAGTTATTTATATTTGTATACATGATGAAAATTAAAGCCCTTATCGCCCAATTCCTGGTTTAAAATGTACTTCAAACTAACTCAATATGGACTTCATACGGGTAAAAAATATCAACTAAAGAGTTAAACATAAACAGAAGTTCCATAGAAATATGAATTGCAGTTGATTGTCAGGATATAAAAAAAACAATTACTGCTTCAAAAACTGTCAAATGTGAGATCTAAAAGTTTAGGTTATTTTTGCAGTGTTGGTTTAGATAGTAAATGCTAATGGTTGAGCAGAGCTTCTACAATACATAGTTTTAACTAAAAACCTATTAACCTGTAAGCTTCCACACTCTCAAAAGCTCAAATCTGGCGAATGATTTTATTTATCTTATTTATTTGGTTACATAAAGGGCTGTTAAAATAAAAACAAATATAAGACATTATCGATCCATATCAATGGAACACTTTATTCTAGGAAGTAGTCTTGAGTCATGGAGCTTATTTTCATTGAACATTTTATAGAACATTTAAAAATGCTCCCTTGCCAAGTTGTCTGCTCCGTGTAGATGCAACCATGTGTCATCGCCTGAGTTTAAGAGCCGGTCTAGGGTTGAGTACTTCAAAGTGGTTTTATTTAATACAATAAAAAAGTTCAGCTGGAAAAATTATCTGCTGATCTTGAGGACATAAATTAAAACTCTGACTTCAAGTAACATTTCAAGACTTTTCAAGACTAAAAAGCATTTTCAAAAATATAAAATAAATTGTATGTATTAATATGCAATTTCTTATAGGCCACGTCCACACTAAGCCGGATAATGCCTTAAACGTATAATTATTTAGTCTACACCCCCCTATCGTCCACACTAACCCGGCGTCGTTTAAGGTCTGTGGCCGGATAACTATTAGCCGGGTAAGAGAGCCGTGTCAATCTTAATTCAACGGCTAAACGAGCCAGTGTGGACAGCTTCCCCGGATAATGTAAGGAAGTGGCGTCAATGAATGCTGCGTCAATAACAATACGACACTACAGACAAAGACAACAGTGAAGAGTAATAAATCGATCTCATCGTCTGTCCACACCAAAAGTTCTCTCTTCTTCTGAGCAGCTATTGTTCTCTTCGGTTAACGGGACAAGCAGATATGTACTGTGCTGTAGAGCTTCTTGTATATATTATGTAGGCGCTGGCGTCACGTAGATTATACGCGTGTTCTGTGCGTCTTTTCGCGCATGCCCAGTATTTGCACAGGTCGGTATGGGATTGCGCAATCATGGGAACTTAAACGGGGCGTAAATTTTCGTGTTGAGTGGATAACATTAGGCGTCTAACTCCCCGTATAACCTTATCGGCTTAGTGTGAACGTAGCCTTAATTAGCTTTTTTTTATTAATTACGCAATCTCAGTATCTAACACAGAGTCCCGACCACATTGAATAAATTATGCAAAACAGTGAGCGATGGATGCAAATAAGGGAGGCCAGCAGGAGGCCAGCCCCACGCCACATTTTCACTGATCACTCTTGGCAGCTGAAAATATGACAAACATAGATCCAACTAATTAACTAGAAGAGTTTGTTAATTTTTTTTTCTGCACTACATTTTAAGTACTATTTAAATTGCACACATACTACTACAACTTACTACAGTTTGATGGGAATTTCACAGTAGGATGCCCCAGTTAAAGATATATGCATCTGTTTCTTCTCCGTCTGTTTATGACACAGCTTTTGAAGTATGGAGAACATGACACATACCGTCAGGTATCTTAGCCTTAGTTATTAGTGCAATAGCAGGAAGCATAGCCCCGAGGCTCAGGATGGGTGTTGGAGCCAGAGCTGTTCAGGAGATTCAACGCAGCACGATAAAGCAACCACATTTGAGGCGAGACATGAAACAACGCAACTTACTCAAGATTATATGGCACAGCTTTGTCTTAAAAGATTAAGAGGGTGTGTTTGTTTTTTATCCCTTACAATTGCAGACATGAATGCAGCGTGCATTCACTTCCACAGAGGCCTGGGGACCACTTGTATCCGAGTGCTGTATGTTTTTTCTCACTTTACGTATAAAAAAATTGCTTCAGGTTGGTTTGCATGGAAAGTGGCTTACGACATTGTCAGTGGCATTTGGTAGCTGAGGGCTGTTTCTGTTTTGTTGTATTAGCCCAAAATAAAGGCTTAGGCACAGATATGTGCTAGAAGATCCAAAAGGATGTCATTGTAAGGGGCCCTTCTGCTTAATAACAAAGAAAATAAAATTCTCTGATAAAAAGCATAAGACCTATCTGCTACAATGAAAAAACGAGACCTCAGGACACAAGACTTAATCAACAGAGGGGTGAAATCTGCTAAATTAAAGTAGAAATGACTGCAACTTATGACGTGTAACAACATTTTCATAGACTATCCTAACACTTTCAAAGGGAGATATTGGCTGTGTGACCCGGGAATCTTTTTCTTAAAATTGGACAACACATGTTCACAGACTGGCAACCAGAAGCCAAAGATTATTCAGACCAAGAAAAAGTGAAAAAAGAACATTTGTACAGCCAAACTTATCGGTCACATCCGTTTCAGACAGCAAGCTGGCCAGGTTTGTTGGAGGAAAACATTCATGCGTCTGTATTTGTCTCTACTCTCTACCTGCCTGATAGGCTGCATGCAACCGCATGCATGGCTGTAAGCTGCATGAATTCCTTTCCAGCCCTCAGCCTGCCAGACCCCCTCTACCTGGCTATCACAGAGCAGCTTAACACAGACTCATCCAGCCTTGAGTAAAGCTTCACGCCTACATACCTCCATTGGTACACCCCAGAAAGTCCCAGAACTGCATGTTAGCAATCGATGAGCAAAGGATAACACCTCCGCCAAAAGTATACTCCAAACGTCCGTATGCGTACCTCTCCTGTTTCTCCACTTCCTAGTTGCACTGTATGCTGTCACTTATAGGGGAGGAGGGAAAAAAACCCGCCTCCTGATCCTTTCGGACTGACACACCTGGGGGCTGAGTTTCACCTCCGAACAGCTGCCTCCTCCTCCCACTAGATTCACTTCCCCATCGCATTCTCGACAGCTCCATCGCCTTTCCCACGACCCTCTGTCCTTCATCCCTATCTTTCCACCACAGCAGGAAAGATTAATCCACCATCATCCTAAGCGCCAGAATCCCCATCCCTGCCTCTTTATGGCCCTGAAGGTAAAAGGAGGTAGACAGCTGACACAGAGTTAATCTCAGACAAAAATCTTCCACAAAAATAAAGAAGCATTACTGTAGTAAATGAATCCACTTTCAGATCCATAGAAAAATTCCTAACTTCAAGTAATCACATTTGCAATGAGCTTTTCCAAAACGTTTTTCCTTTTGAAAAAATGTGTAATATTTCTAATTAAGCAAAATAAAAACTTAAATAAAATGTATAAACTCTCCATAACCCACCGTGCAGTAACAAACTATATGCTTCATCCTGCAACGTCACTGTCTATACATGTTGAGGCTGAGTGTTTTCCACCACCAGCTAACAACGAATGTTTGTCATCAATACTTGCAGTAAAGTTGAGTCTTGATCTTTACTAAAGGTTTTGGGGAATCACACAAGATGCCAAAGACAGATCAAAGCATCCGTTCCACACTCACGAGTTTTCATTGCTTTAAAAATGTAGGTTAAATCCTATTTAACTGCAAAGCTATGGAACGAGACATGGTCCGAAATCTCTTCTGATCCTGTTTGAAATAACTAACGATTGGTCACATAAATGCACCTGTTCACGTAACAATAAGTAAGTGACACATTTAAAATATACATATTATGTTTCTCTCTCCGATAAACTGGACTGAGATGTTATATGAGTAGACCTCTAGACGGGCAAGTTTGGCTCTTATGAATAGACATAGCCTGCTTTCAATAAACCTGGAGATTTTTACTGAATGAGTGATGGCAGAGACACGGCTCCGGGGAGCAGGCGGAAAGAAGTGACCGCTACCAAAAGTCACAAACAGAGAGGAAACAATAGAGAAAGTACAGCGTTCACTCAAAAACCACTGAAAGGAGCCAAAGGAAGGAAACTGAGAAATCACAACCACAGAGCTACTGAGCACAAATCTGAGCTTCCGCTTAGCAGCACAGTTGCATCTTCATCTATTCCCACCACTTCAGGGTTCGTATTTTTGGGGTTCCGAAACTATATCTATTCAATTATTAATATATTTCTGGGGAAATCAGATATATGTGTCGCTATTGTGTGTAAGGAGCCAGAAAACAAACCATAAACTTACGATCAGGTAAGAGAAAGAGCTGCTCACTTTTCCTTTTTTGTTGGTATTCTTAGAAACAACCAGCTTCCAAAAACAATGAGCCTCAGCCTATGTAACCAGTTGCTGAACAATAAAACAGATGTTTCGCCTGAACGTTATTGCTCATCATGGCAGAAACGCACCTTGGTTTTGGACTTTTGCACCTCAGGGAGAAACACAGAGGGGTGGTTTCGGCCACTGCACCACTGTTTGTATGTTAGGAATACAAATGACTTCGTGATATGAAAAAGACCCGCGTTTTCTAACAGAGAAACCACGACAATTTCCTCAAAATGCGTTTCCCAACACCAGAAAAACGCACCCACGCGTGTAAGGTTCACATTAACCCCATTGTCTCTCAGTGTGTTACCCCCCCATTTGTTGCTAAGCTAGCTGAGCTAACAGTGGGCTATTCCCACTCAGTCCGCCCCCAGGAGGATCAATACTCACCCGCCTCAGCCAAGAGGTCCGGCCGCTCCTTCTCCCCGGACCTGCTCACCTTATCCAGCAAGGAGAGGTTAATATTGCATTTATATCCGCTGGTTTCAGAACCCGGCTCGGGTCTTGGGTCCGTCTCTCAGTCTGTTGTCGTCCACAACAGCGCCGTGCCCGGTTGTTGGTGTCCACTGACGTTAGCTGACAGCGCTGCTGCTGCTGCTGCTGCTGCTGGATGAGCCAGGTTTCAACAACATGGCTGCAGCTGGCTGTAGGAGAGGGGCCCACTGTCCACTCATTCATCTAGTAGTTTTACCTGAGGCAGTGCTGTGACTTTTTGTAATAACGAACCCCCTTAGTAAATATACACATTTAACAAACTGTCAGAATATCTTAAAACAATTCTATAATATGAGCTAGAACTTTTTTTTATTTTGTGTTTTTTTTTGTCAGAAAAAAAAGAAAAACGTAGGTTGCACAATTGCACTTGTAAAAAAAACACACACAAAAATCAACGAAAATTCAATATATTTCCAAATTTGAAAAGTAAACAAAGCGGTCCTCAAAATAATTCAAAAAAGAAAAATATCGAGGTTTCTTACCAACCCTGATCTAAAATCCCAATATGGCTGCTGTGCTCCCTTACTTTTGTGTGAATAAACATAGTAGTCTAGCAATATTAATCACAAAAAAAGTTTTTTTAATGGAATTTTCTAATCAAAATGCATTAAAGGTGTTCTTCATTAAAAATCATAAAAAAATATTGTTTGTTTTTAAGTACAATTGGTCACTCTGACTTGCAACCATGCTGCATGTGAATATTTTCTCTAAGCTCCATTCCCTATATCGGCTATAAGAAAATAGATAGGAAAAGTGAGCCTGATCCGACTATGACCTCAGATGAGACAAACCATTGGATTTAAGCATATTACTAAGCAGAGGGGAAAAAATTAACAAGGTTTACCTCAGCAGCAAAGAGGAGAGCGCTCAGCGCCGGGAATGCAGGCAGCACAATTTTGGTCTTACATTACACTTTACTGATTTTAGTAAAAGTAGACATTGTAGAGGTAGCTGTGTTTTAGTTAGCCAATCGGAGGACAGAAACCTCCATGGCATTAATCTTAAAGTTCAACTAAAGTTCAAAATCAACTTTTTTTTGCTGATAAACTGTATGAATGGTCTGGTCATTTGTTTTTGGTATTTTTCTACATTTTAGTAAAAATATTAATTTTGTACCAAAAACCATTACAGGAGTGCCCTCTTCAGGTTAAAACTTTAAACTGGACTTGAATTTGAATTGGGTTTTGCTACCGGCTCAGCCTGGATTGCTGATGACAGCATCCTGCCACTATGGAGTATGAAAGAAGCTTACTCTCTGCCATACCTTCGTAGCAAGTGGAGCTGGAAACTCTTGAGCCATCAGCTTGAAACGATACGGGTCAAAGCCGCTCAACCCCTCGACAGAACCTTCCTTCCTTTCCTTTCTTTTCTCTGAAAGAGGTGGAGAGAAATATTACATATCCCCAAAACTAACACGGTCAACTGGTCTCACAACATTTCCTTTGGAGATCAATGAAGTTATTTTAAGTTATTTTATTCGTATCTTTACACTTCTGCAACCCCTCCAACCGACTTGAACATGAATAATTTTTTTTATAGTACAGAAATACCCATTATAGATACAGCAACATTATCCTTAAACCTGCCTAACTACTCTCAGCAATATTAGGGGAATGAATAATCAAAACAATTATCTCTGAAGATCAAACAGGCTTCATCAGAGCTTGCCAGCTATCCTCATATTATCATTTCTCTATCCAAAGAAATAACACCTAAAATAGGGCTTCCATTGGATGCAGAAAGTCTTTGTTAGAGTGGAGGGGTGTACTTGTTTAAAGTATTAGAAAAATTTGGATTCAGAGAACGTTTTAATGCATGGATACGTCTTCTTTCTACATCACCCCTTGCCCGTCTTAACACGAATAGGTAGTATTCAGCATATTTTACCTTGTCTTGTGGTACCCGTCAAAGCTGCCCGCTGTCACTGTTGCTTTTTGTTCTTGTTATTGAGCCACTAGCCACTAGGTTGTGATCTTCCCCACATTTGCAAGGTATTAAACGGGGAAACATTGAGTATCGTGTCTTCCTGTATGCAGACGACCTATTACTCACATAACAGACCCTGCTAAGTGTGCCAATATAATGCAGAAACTGTGGGATTTTGGTACATTTTCAGGTTACAAATCTGTTTCCCAATTAACTCCAAAGATAAAACAATTACACAGGCTCAAATTTCATTTAATTTCTCTCCAGATAGATTTCAATATCTTAGGGATCAACATCATCCACTCTTTTAAGGGCTTGCCTAAGAATAACATTGACAAATTTAAAAATAAAGTCAAAATTGACCTACAAAAGTGGTCCAAGTTGCCACTGTCAGTAGCAGGCAGAGTGCTATGCATAAAGATAAATATTTAGCCAATATACATATATATATATTTTCTTTAATCGTTTACCTGTCTTCATGACTGAAACAGTTTTTTAAAACTCGATCAAATTATTCTTTCATTTGTGTGAGCGGGCAGAGTAGCCGAGATTAACAAAAGCACCCTAAAGATAGAAAGGCAGGAGGGTGGAGTGGGCCTACCTAACTTCAGTATATATGACTGATTAGCAATATACAAAATATACTCAGATAGTGGTATTATGATGAGGGACTGGTGTAAAATTTAGTTCCTCTCCTGCCACACCTCTTTACTTGTGGCTCTGGCATACTCCCCTTTGCCAATTTCAGTTTCAAAATATACCTCAAATCTTGTAATTTTGTCCAATTTAAAAATATAGACACAGTTTCGCAAAAATCTGAAGCGAAACAATCTTGTCCTATGGTCCATCATGCAATAATCATATATTTTGACCCACTAAACTAGACTCTGCATTTACATTTTGGAATGAGAAAGGTATCATATTATCAGACTTCTTTTTAAAAGATGATCAGGATGAGCAAATGTGAAAATGATTGTGATAAATATGGCAAGAATGGCAAAGTAGTGAATATTGATGATGAGAATGAAGATAGCACAGGAGTGAGTGATGATGGTGAGCATATGCTCTATACAGCCCAGGAGACGATGGGGATGATGAGTGTGATGCTGGAGTCAGAGCAGGATAGAAGGATTATGTGAAAATTCTTTATAAAGACGGCACAGTGGAGTTTGTGAATGCAGTGGAGAAAAAGTGTTGGGAGGTAGTATAAAAGAAAGAGAAAAATGGAAGAGAAGACAAAACTTTACTGTGCTTCTGCGATGCTGAGCCAGTAAGGTGGGTGCTGCTGCTGCTGTTGATGACTTTTAGCTGCTATTGCTGTTGCTGCGGATGGTGATAAGGATGCAATCCACTGTACTTCTCTGACAGATGCCTTTGGCTGCTGTGTTTGGGGATGGAGCAGGTGGCGTACTGACACTGGAGCTCTAAAGTAAGACCAAAACGTATAAGCCATGAAATGAGGCTGGAGCCATCTACCGCTGGGGCAGGCCCCAGCCCATATAGGTGATGTTTAGAACCAGGTGAAGGCCTTGATTGACACCTGGGACAAGGCCCTAGGCTCATTTTATTTCATATTTTGCTGTTTGCATTCTAATCCTTTCTTGGGTTGCATTGTTTTGGCTGTTTACTTTTTTTAAAAATAAAATGATGTATAACTCACGAATTTTCATTACATTTTTCACCTTTACACCTTTTATCCCTTACAGAGAGAGGATCTATGGCATTTACCCCAGAATTTATGTTGAGTCCAATGCACTGAAACAAATTAAAAACAAACGTCACTTGACATGTAAGTAGGAGCCCTACACTGAGCATGAACTGAGCTCTTATGTTTATATTAAGTCTTAAGAGATTTCTTCCATGAATAATTCATCACAGCATTCTAATGAAAGCCAGACAAAAGAAGCTTTGAAATTAAGATGCACCCCCCAGACCTAGGCGCATACACAAGTGGACGCATAAACCAAATAATTGTGACTTTGATGCCTGCTGTCATTACATTGCCTTGGATCTGTATCTCATCCATCTCGCACTCAAAGCTCAAAACAATCCATCTACTCATGGGCCTACGCAAACAGTACCTCCTACACATGCATGCAGCTATTCTCCTTACAAATACAAGTTCAAGCATATGCACCATGAAGTCACTGTTTGTCTTGAACAGACAGAGAAATTATGACACTTTGGAGATCAAAACTGTAATAGATTTTTTTTTAATCTAATGATTATGTCACGGTGGACAATTTTTTAAAAATGGCTGGGTGTTTAAGAAGTGGTAATATAGCAAGGTTGCATGGCTTACACTCATGTCATATGAGTTCAAATGGAACCAAGGAGAGACGCTGCCTCAAAGTAGGACCTAAAATGGTCCTAGGAACTGAGGGCCATGGTCACTATAATTCTTATCTGTCTGAATTCACACACACACACACAAAACAATCTGGTTCCTTAAAAGGTTACAGGAACTACAAAAGGTTCCTACAATCCAAAAGTTACTAATGTGAGGTTTCATTTGGGACCCCAACTATTGCAAATTTTAATATCTTTATGGTCAATATAATGTATGCTTACATTCTCTAATCCATTGATCCACCAATATTCTAAAACCACTTTATACACAACAAATGTCGACTAAAGTGCAGAACATTCAAAACAGCTGTCATTACTTTTTGGTTTGAATAGGATAGTTTAGGATTTTTCAAGGCAAAAAAAAATGCAGCAAATTAGTGATTAATATATGAGTAACAAGAGAATGAGGACAACCTTTTTCATATATCATTTTTATGCACAACAGTAAGAAACAAAATCACAAAATTTGAGTATTACAGTGATTTTTTGCTCTACGCGCATGGCGTCTAAGTTTGTTATCTTACCCCATCTAGTGGTCAGTCTAAGCATGTATGCTGCTTATCCTTAAAGGGTTGTGTGCTTGTGTGTTTGCGTGTGCGTGTGTGTGTGTGTGAGGGGGGGGGGGGGGGTATTCCAACTCCAGAGTTGGAGTACACCCTGGACACGTCACCAGTCCATCACAGGACAACATAGAGGCAGACAGGACAAGCAATCATGTAGACACACACAGAAACCTT
Source organism: Apricaphanius iberus (assembly GCA_028564705.1). Lineage (NCBI taxonomy): Eukaryota > Metazoa > Chordata > Actinopteri > Cyprinodontiformes > Aphaniidae > Apricaphanius > Apricaphanius iberus. Next base: position 1,786,635 of record JAPXFQ010002969.1, read on the forward strand.
TAGAGAGACCAATCAACCTAGCAGTCACATTTTTTTTATCTTTTTAAAATAGGTGTGCAGTAATTTTTGTGATAAGTATATCAATGTAATAACTTTACAATGGGCAATTTGTTTCCTCTTTGGTGTCATCATGGTAAAGTAGGGAAGAAAACTATATTAAAATATATTGTCGGTCATACTGCATCCATTTAAAAACTTTTTCTTACTATCAGGCTTTATATACATAGAAAATCAACAGCATTGTAATGCTTTGCATAAACTGTTTTCCATCAAACCGATTTAGAGAGTTGAGTTAAATTCCACATCAATCTTTAGATTACATTTTAAGAAACAAAGCCAAATAAATATATTTTTATAGTCTAAATTTCTCAAGTTGAATGGCTCCTATTATATTTTACAAAGTTCAGATACAACACATACTGCATTGATATGCATGAATAACAATGAGCTTACATGATCCCAAGATATCAATTGGTTCTACTTTTTTTCATCATTTAAAAAAAATGTTTTTACAACAATTGCAACTACAATCCCTAAAGACAAAAAAACTCATCAACATTTTACATAAGAGCATAGCAGGTTTCAAAAGAATTACCCAAACAAGTTTATCATATCCTCCACTACTTTATTTATTGAGAAAAGTGAAAAAGACAACAAAGTCTACAGCTGATACAAGCTGTTATTTCATATACAAGAGGACATCATTTCACTGGCAAAAGAAAATTATTAAATAAGTTCAAATAATATTTAATTTTATATTTTAGATAGATTAAATAATACAGTCAATGGATTATTTTAAGAAAAGGATATAATTAATAAAGCTGTAAGTGCAGGTATGCTGAGATTTGAACTGATTCAAGTGCAAAGGTCTAAGAAACATTGATATTCTAGCATGCCACTTCAGCGGTGTTCGAGACGGTCTGGCTTACAGTAGAAATGCTCTCCATGGAGATATCAGTGTGAGCAGTGCCATGTGATTGTGTTCGTCTACGCTCATTGGTGTTTGCGCGGCTTCGGGACCCATCGAGTGAGATATTGCTGCAGCTGGAGGTTGTCCTTGAGCGAAGTCTGGTCATGCTGGCGCTGGACACTGAAAAAAAAAAAAAGTGTGAATAATTTTTTATTGCAATACATCAACGTGGCCAATGATCTTGTTTGGATATGATATTGTTTTATAATAACATGGTTATAGGAAAACCTCCTTATAATAATTTGTCTGGTATTTGTTCTAAAGAAAGGGGTTCATAAAAATATTTCTTTCGAAATTTCTTTTGATTTAAACAGATAATCCTTGAAAAGGAATGAGAATAACCTGGATTAAAACAAAGCAAAGTAAAAATATTTTAAAAATCATGGCGTCTTTACTGGATACACCTGTTTATTTACTGTTCGTGGTGATGAGCACTTGCCGAAGTTAATACCTAGTATCAGATTGGGGAAGAAAGGGGATTAAAGTGAGTTTGAATGGGATCTGCTTGATTAGTGCCTGCATTACTGTTCTGCATCTTTGAAGCACTGCTGATCTACTAGGAATTTAGACGCAACCATTTTTGTGTGGGTTACAGAAAACTATCCAGTCAGGTGTGATTAGTTGGATTAAAAATGGATTGTTGATGTCAGAGATTAGATGAGAATGGAAAGACTTGTTTTTTATGCTAAAGAGGTAACAGTAGTTCAAATAACCATTCTTAAAAACCAAGAAATTCAGAATAGCATGTCTAAAATTAGCACAAGTTAAACCTTGAGGGAGATGAGCTGCAGCAGCAGAAGACCACTCCTGACAGCTAGCAAGAAGAAACTGGGGCTACAACTCTCACAGATTTACCAATTGAAATGGTGTGTGGGATATTTTTTTGGTGGAGTTTAGACATCTTAGTGAAAATTTAAGATAATTTAAGGGAGTATTGTTGCTGACCATTTTCATTGCTTTTTTACTAGGGTTTACTCATCTCCTGATCGCCACTTTCAGCAGGATAAGGCACAATCTCGCAAATCTTAAATCCTCCAAAAGATTGCACTGTACTCTAAAGGCACCCACTCTCTCCAGATCTCAATCCAATAGAGCCCCTTTGGGAAGTGGTGGAACAGAAGAGCGGCTCATAGATGTGCGGCCAACAAATCTGTGGTAAAGGCATGATGCCATATGGACCAAAATCTTAAAGACATCTGGACATGGTTCAGATATCTGGTTGAATCTATCTCACAAAGAATTAAAGCAGTTCTGGAGGCATAAGGAGGTCCAATCCGCCATTAGCAACAAAGTGGCAGATAAGTGTATAGAGTACACATATCTATTAACTTACAGTATCCCATTCCTTGGACAAAGTATTTCAGAGCTTCAATCACTTTGGCTGGCTGTGGAGAGGAAAATAAAAGACATAGCTAATCAACCCATTCTTTGGCCAATAGGCACCAGAGTATTTGTATGCCCTCCTGTTGTACCTGATCAATTTGAGGAAGTCCTCCACAGTCTGCCATCTGGAAGAAAGACAGAACGGCACAATTACAGCTTTCTAGCACAAGTTGGTATCATAAAACAAACTGTCAACAGGACAGGGTTTTAATGTGATCGGTATGGTTCGTTGTCGTTCATTGCACTAAAGGCTAATGCTTCTAATGTAACCCTTTCAATCTGAGATTGAACAGATAAAAGTTTTTGTAGTACTCATTGGTTATTGAAAGTTGCATGATGAAGTGTTTCGCTTTGTTTTACGTGTAATGTGGTGGAGAAAGAGAAGGTTTGGGGGTAGAGAGCAGAAGGAGGAGCTCGGCTGCTGGATGACGTTTTTTTAAAGCTGACAGCCTCAACGTTTTGTACGGAGTAATGCAAAGATCATCGACGCATCAAAAGCAGGTGTAACAGTCTGCTGTTCTCACTAGGCAATCCAATGTTTTTTTTACCTTAAGCAGTGTGGTTTTTGTGGGGTTCAGTTTAGAGTTGCAGTCGACCACAGCTTCCACAGCAGGAGAGTTATCCCCAACAACCAACAGGGATGAGCACCTATATTGTGATCCAACAGAAAAAGAAAGAGTTAACTCTTACAAAGTGAGATAAAACGTGTTGGGAATGTTCCTCCTTCTTTTTAAATCCGTTCTTTCACTCACATGAGTGTCCTGACATTGACGTTCCCTCCAGGAACAGGTCTCTCCACCTCCAGGGCGTTGCGGTTGTTGTATGAACGAAAGAACTGACTCACATTGGACTGGTTCATCGTTGTCGTGATGTAGTGACGATATGTAGCCACAACCTCTTGATTTGTCTGGATCTCATCCTGTAGGCAAAGCAGCGCAGAGACATGACATGTGGCACACTTCACGTGTTTTATGTGAATGTTTATCGATGTCCAGATAACTTACCTTTCCAAACAAGTGTGTGATAACTTTGTCTGGGAGAGTGAGGGTCCAATCAGTAATCTACAGCACAACACAAACAGTTGCGTCAGGTTAAGCTACAATGTTCAATTTTAGAGCCTGATCAAGGTTGTAAGAGGTCCTAAACTGAACTCATTTTGCGACAATCCACCACAGCACAGCAGAAATTTCTTTAATATTGTCTTATGCCTATTGTTTTCTTCATATTCTGCACAAAGTGAGACAACAATGAAGTAATTTAACCATTTGAGAGACTGTGTTTTGCTTCACAACCATACCCATCACTTTACATCTATTAAATACATATCCCTTAAAAATCAAGTGGGGATTCTGAATATTGTTTTAACTTATGCAACATCTGAGTCTTCAAAACTCTTCTTAGCTCAGATAGCTCAGGCAGTTGTTTCTAATGACAATTCCCACTAAGGAGGGAAAAGGGAGAGTAAAAATATGTTTAATCTAATTTGAAATGAAAATAATAAAGTTTAATCTGTAAATTAGGGTGGAAATGAATGTATCACTGGCTGCAGAATACGTTTTCAAAGTCCCTTAAATATTAATGAAAAGTTTTTAGAGTCCAATAAATTTTAGTTGCCACGGCAAAATAGCAAAAAATAGCATCTAAATAAAACTTATCTTTGCTACGTTGAACCAAAGTAACGACTATTAAATGAGCTTGAATTCAGTAAGCTTTTCACATACTTTTGAAACTGTAAAGATTCTCTTAGTTTGCATACAATTTATATACTTCCTTGTCAACATTTTTTTTTTAATTCAGTTATTCTTGGAGAACTTAAGGCCAGTGGTGGATGATTCTTAGCAACCACATAGTTTACATTTTATTATATTAATCATTAAGAAGTTGACCTCCAACAAAAGAAAACTAAGATTTGTATTTTTGGTCGTCCTGTTGCAAATATCTCACGGTTTTTATTATTCCTTTAGTTTGTAATATAACATTTATGTGCATATTAAATGTTTGCCAAGCTTTCAAGGCCAATACTCAAATACAATTTAATAATATCATCTTACAGAGCAGTCTGAGTGGTTTGGACCCTGGTTTCACAAGCTGTGTGAGGAATTTTCTTTTTTAAGCAACGAATCAACTTTTCACCTCTTGTTTTACATATTTGACCCTTGAAAGATCTAGTCAGGTCCTTGGGCTTTGGATGTGGAGGATTAACGAGGGAAGGATGAACCAATACTTTGATTCAGGTAAAAGATGATTCATGACTCTGTGTTTCATATGGAACATAATGGGCTTTTTGAATATGAAAGGGGGTAAACCTCTCTATAGTGGATCTTCAAAATGCAATCATAAAATTAGATATTGGCTTTATGTCGCTGCCTCTGCCTATGTGGAGGACATTGAAAGATGCATTTGTATACCTTGTTTGCAACAGTATCGATTAGGCTCTCAGCATTGGGATTAATGTTGATCAGAACCAATCCATCCACTAAGTCAGGGTAATTAAGCTAGAAACAGAAGAAATGGGAAGAAATTTACCAGTTGTTACTTTGCAGTTTCAGGAAAATCATTTATAAGAAGTTTCTCCTCACTGTAAAATTGGGATGGTGTTTATAGCACACTGTAAGTCACTATTGCTGTAAATTTTCACGTATCATCTGAACTTGAATAAGATGGCTGATACTATTCATTTTTCAAATATTCTGTGCAGGAGAACCATCTCAAGATTTTATTGAATCTGAAAAGTTTCAGACTTACTGCAAATCTTGCCAGGACGTAAGCTCCCGCTCCAACTCCCAAACCAATTACACTGTTCAGGCTGCAAAACACACAAAGAGGGCCTAAACAGCTCAAGATAAAAAAGAACATTACAAAAAGTGTTTTTTTTTAACATCCTCAGAGGAGTCGGTCTTACTCAAAGTGATTGAGGACAGCAGGAAGAACCTCAGAGAGCTGGTCCATGGTGGGGTAGGTGTATCTGAGGGGTCAAATTTCAGATTCAACAGCAAGTATGACGCTTCTATTCAATAAAGTTCAACGTGAGTCTAAAAAATTATGACTTCTTTTAAAACGTGAGGAGAAATAAATAGTTTACTCACGCAGTGGGCAGAGTCTTGGCTTCCTCATGTTGTCCAGGAGCCTCAACATGACAGATGGGTAAATGGCGAACTATTTCCTGCATATCTTCATGGCTGAACAGAGTCTCAAAACAAGATTTGTCTGCAATAATAGGAAATAAAAAATACGTTGACTTTTATATAAATTATTCACATTGATGTATTGATTTGAAAAATAATAATAATTTGGTATTTAGAAGAAATATGTAAATATGGAGAAAAGGGTTTTCTTTATGAGGGTCGAGGCAATTTTTTTCAAATTAACTTCTTCAGGTGGACATGAAGCTTTAAAATTTTATTCAGTTTAATCCAGTTTATTTATCAAATTTGTCCTTTTAATGTGGTTCTATAAAATGATATTAGGAATAGATTATTTGGCAGAAACAACATTAAAATGAAAATGTCTGAGTTCAGGACAGATCCCAAAAAATAAACAGAATCCCTGAGCTGATGGGTCTGAGTACTGTGACTTACGGTTCAGTCCCACATCATGAAAGGTCAGGATGACAGGCCGGTTTGCTTTTGGAGTTCCTGTCAAGATGCAGTGGATGTCCCCATACTGAGTCTCCACGTACTCTTCCTAATGCAACATGTACATAACTTTAATCAGATCGCACTGCCTCCCCTCAGGCATACAGGGCACTTTGACCAATTCACAAATCTACATAGAATTTTTGTGAAATCACAATTAAAGAGAATAACTTGCATCATTAAGTTTGTGCTCTATTTTTCTTTTACTTTAGTCAAAGTTGTCGACATTAATATGCACAATCCTAGTCCCTACACACTACGATATGTTTGTAAAATTAATCATTCCAAAAGAAAAACAAAAAAAGACTGAAATAAATTAAGCAAAAGCAAAATAACATGGATCTAAATCCATAAGATTTGACTTTCTTTTTTTTTTATACTCACGGTGATTTGGGGCTCAAAGACAGAGTCATCGTTCTCCTCCAGAACCATGTTGGCCGTTTTAGAGCAGATGGGACGGGATATAAATCCTTTTTGAAGTTGGATTCTCTTTAGATATACACAGTATGATGAGCAGTTCAGTATGTATTTGACAGACTTGAGGTTTGAGCCGGTTTTTATATCCTCGCGGTGATCTACTTTAAAAGTCTTAACAACAAGCTGGCTCAGGCGGGGCCAACTGATCTTTTTCTTTGTTAATCTGACCTCCGGCTGCTGTGTTTCCACAGAGTCAGTTCAGTATTTTTGTTTTGGTTTTTTAATCAAACGAATTAACCAGGACATCCTTGCTGCAAAACAAATGTTGAAATGCTTTACCTAAAAATAAGTTATGAGGGCAAAAAGTTCCCTTTCTATCCCTTATTCCCCTCAAACTTTGTTAATCTTTTTCATTTTTTGCTCTTTTCACACATTTTCGGCTGAAATGCAACTGTTTACTGAAACCAAAAATTGTAGTCAGGTTCACAGGTAAAGCTTGATGTTTATCAGTTTGCAGAAAGGCATTGTCAGAATCACTGCATGTTTAGTTGAGCCATGAGGTCAGCTGTTTAATCTCTGCAGGCCATCTGTTATTCACAGTATAACAGACCGGTAATGATATAACTTAGCAAGTGTGACCCTCCTTTAATAGCTGCATTTTCAAATTTATTTCAATATATTACATCTGAATGATAATGCCAGCTTCACTAACTCCTGGGTAAAGGTGACATGGAATAAAGTCTTGCCTTAAAAGCCAAAATTTTTATGTCTTTTTTCTTTATTTCTGTCTTCTGCTTTTAAACTTTTTTTAAACTTTTGCAGTTGGCAATACTTTACATTTGATTTTTTAATATTTTTTGTTAGCATTTTTTAGCCTTTATTTTATTTAAAGGAACAACTGTCTGATGTTATACAAACAAAAACTTATTTTATTAATTTTATAGGAACTTTACTTCTTTAAAGCACCTGGGTCAATATCACCATAAAGTGCCTTTGACAGATGAAAATTTCTTAAAGACATTGTTCAAGTTTTTCGTTTAACCACATGTTTATTCTTTTAAGAAGACTTTAAACTTAAACAATTGCTGGTTGGCCCAGCTCCTGGACCTGTAATAAAATAATTATAAGCAAAAACATTTGAACCAACTTACAAAATATGTCCACCCTGTCAGGGACAAATGGATACAGAAAGCAAATATTTCTGACAGTCTTATCATTCTAAAAAATACACCTTTGCAAAATATTTTTGTCCCTTCTCTTATTTATATCTTTAAAAAATGGGAAAAAAAATTCAAAAACTTTAGAAATAACAAAAAACTATGTTTTGTTATCAGAGCTCTGCCCGAGTTACATACCATTTAAAGTAAAAACATAAGATAGGAAACATATCTGACCCGAATTGATCCAAAACCAATTTATTCTTAAATGTTCCTAAAAAAAACAAATGCTAAACATTGTCATTTGTTTAAAGACATTTATTTATTTTTTGTTAAAATGCATACGATAGGGTGGACAATGACATATGACAGGGTGGACGGTAACATGACAGGGAGGACAACTGAAGGAAGGCATACAAAAGGGCCAATTATAACACACTTAAACAGTCATAAAAGAACAGATGTATACTGTGCCCTTTTGTCTAAAATTCCATATCCCTGGCTTTGATTCTATATCCCTGTCTTTAAGAACATGCTCTGGGAAGATGAACTGCTCAAACAATTTATTAACATTACAACATTTCAGTTAATACTTATACTAATACTATTATAATATATCCGATGGTGATTATCATCAACCGAAACAATACAACAGTTTTGTTGACAGAACCTAGATTGTCTTTCAAAATCTGCTCTCTATTCTCATGCATTTTAAATCAGATCACTCAAATTGAGCTTGCACATACTTCCACACAGATGGATCAACAGACAGGGAGCGCCTATTAAGGGCTTGAGGTGCTGGCATTAAGCAAATGATTTGCGCATCATTGTACCAGCTAATGTCCTGACGAGGACTTGGCCAGTAAAATTTGTTAATACCATTGCGGTGCATACATTTGACCTCCACACTATCCCCCTCCACATCCAAAATTACACCTGGGTAACCCTCATTGTCATAATTGACAACACACCATTCCCCAACATGACTCAACTCAATAACCTCTGGTCTCATAGTTGTATTATTCTTCTGCTTGTGCATGGCAGTTGGAGTAGATGATGTAGATGAGATAGGAGAACCTGCCAATGTAACCTCTTGGAGTTGAAAGCAGTGGCAGTCCAGAATCCCCTCCTCCCTTTTACACAGACATGAGATGTCCCTGTATTTCATCTTTCCAGGGACCACACTGATGGCTTGGTGGATCTTAGTGGTGCCTTTTATTGCAGCAAGTGCAGGTCCCTGCAGGATACAACGATGCAAGGTCATAAACAGTAAAACAAGTTAAATGATAAAACATGCTGTGGAATGAAGTATATTGCTAAGCTGTAGTGTTCAGGGATGTGTGTGACTTGAGTGCACAACACGCAACACAACACATACACGCAAGTCTGGGTGCTTGCGTGTATGGTTTAAAAAGGTGTGTGTGTGTGTGTGTGTGTGTGTGAAGAAGGTTGGCTGTAAGTAAAGGAGGCGTTTTGTCTAAACAAACCTCTGGCTTGGATTCGACATCATGCTCTGGAATGTAGAACAGCTCAACTGACGTATCAATTGATGCATCAGTCAATTTGTCAAATCTCTATGATGCACAGTCAGTCTCTCTCCATATACGCATGCACACACACAGACAGACATTTTGAGAGTCCTCTGAGTGTGTGTGTGTGTGTGTGTGTGTGAGAGAGACAGAGTGTGTGAGCCTGAGCGGGCAAACGTTTCTGTGTTTGCGTGCGTATGAGAGAGACTCAGTCAAGACATAGTCTACATACAAGTAATCTCAAATACATTTAACCAGCTTAAGTATATTCCTAAACGTCTACTATAGATTCCAACCTGGATGGCCCTGCTTCATGCTGAGCTTCAGGAGAGATGGGTGGTGTATCTGACATAGGCAAAGCATTCCTCCTGGCCTTTGCTCTGGCTTGTCTTTTAGCCTCCCTCCATCTCTTTCTCTTTTCTCTCCTCTCACGCTCACTTATTTCATTGACACTCTTCTTCTTTCCAGTCTGTCTGTCTCTTTGCCACCTGGCTCTCTCTCCCTCAAGATACTGCTGTCTTCTTTCTGGATCTGCATCTCGGCGCTCTCTGTAACGCCTTGCTATGTCAGCTCCATTAAGTACCATACTTCTGAAAATAAATGTATTTTATTAACACACATTAAATACAGTAAAATGTCTTTTCACAATCAGTTTTATTGTTTTTTAAATAGGCATTAAGTGTAAAACGTAGTCTTATGTTACCCATCTCAACGGTTGATGTCCACCCTGTCAGGGTGATGTCCACCCTGTCATAACAGCCTTGATGACAGGGTGGACAATGACAGGGTGGACAATTTTAGCTAATCTGCTTATATCAACCACATGGTGAGACACTAGCTAGCATAACCAGCTAACTTGAAGATGACATTGCAATTTTTTGAAAAAATATACCTAAACTTTTGGGGAAAAATAGTTACTTTTCAGGTTTTTACGCCGACAGGGTGGACATGTTATGTGTGACCACATTAAACAATGAACATATAATGATGATAAACATGAAAAATAAGAGGAAGTACTTACTCTTCTTGGTGGTGTTGGTCTGACCTCAGTTCAAATGGGTCAACATTCTGGTGATGATGTCACTGATTGCATCATATTAGTAATTAAAGGGCCAAGTGACCCATAATGACAGGGTGGACATTAAGTTCAGGGACGCATATGAAACTGAAGATATTTTTGTAAAAAAACAAATAAAATGGCAAAAACCTTTTTTATTTGCTATTATCTAATAGCAACAACAAGGGAAAGTGCAAATTTGTTTGATTATGTGTTATTTTATCATTAACAGCCTTGGTTGATGTCTGCTGTCCAGCATGAGGGACGCAAGTGAAGGGCAGTGATGCATTAGAAGAAAGTTGAATAAAAAAAGGAAAACCAACCTGATTCCAGTTATTATTATACAAAAGTGTATTAAAGTACTTAAACATTACTTGTATCCAACCAGAATAGTATTATTACACAAAATGGCCAAAATATATCCGTGATTGTGATGGGGACAACAAAGGGCACTTTATAGTGATATTGACCCACCTGAGTTCATACCCATATAACATGTATGTTGTTATATAAAGCAACAACAACAACAACAAAACCCTAAAACCTGTCTTTCAACAAATGGAAATCGTATGCATGCCAACCAAACAAATGCTGTGGTAACTTACAGTAACTGAAAATCTTTTGATTGCTATAAAAAAATGATGGTAGTTTAAATACAAAGGGAAAAGCTGCGACTGACTAGTCAGATGAAAACAAATGAGGTTACATTTATTTAAAAAGGGAAAACGTATCACTATATGATATTGAATTAGCAAATAAAAATGTATGTGTATTTGTTGATGATCCAATGAAACAAAACTGTTGATTTAGCCACTCTATTTTACTCTGCTTCTATGGTTTTTGATTGTTCTTTATAGCTTTGACATCACAAAGATGATCTTTTTCACTTGAGAACTCTTTAAATTACATAATTGTACAGCTACTTCTTTGATATCCCTAAATTCCTAGAATAAACAAGATTTAACATAATAAAGCATGTTTCTTATCATATTCAAGCCTTTTAAAAAAGTGAATTCTGCATGTAATATGGAAGTGCTTTTTAAAACAGGAAAATTAAATCACCCCTGCTTTCTTTTTGTTCTAAAACATTCACGAAATCCTGATTCAGATTACTTTAAATCTGTGCTACTTGACAGATCTCCAGCTATTGAAGAATCCAGCAGAATTTAGTTCCTAACACCATTTTGCTGAGACAGCACAAAGAAATGTTTATAAAAAAAAAAAAACTCAGATGAAGTTGAGAGCAGTAGTTGAACTACAGACAGTAACGGCTGGCTTAGCGGAAACACAGCAGACTGCTCGTTGACCACCAACATATGGACACTGACACAGCCTGGACCATGTAACACCCTTCGCTGCACAGCAGCTGTGTCTACAGCAGGTTTAATCCATTTAACGCTGGCTAAAGAGCAGCAGGTAGCAGATGGGGCTTACTCAGCTTCACGTCATATTTAAAGCCAGTGTATCATTAGAACCCTAACTGGAGTCTGGCCTGTAAACCTATTTCACCACCAACCACTGTCCCATTTCCCATGGGAGGAGTTGTGACTAAACCTATTTGTTCGTATGCACAAACAAAAGCAGCAATGAGTGTGACTTCCTTGTTTGTTTCTGCTATGTACTTATGTGTTTCTGTGAATTTGTGTCACCATTGCCAGTTCTCATTGTTTCTCCCCAGCCCACCTAAAAGATAATAAAAATATGAATAAATAAAATAAATCCATTCATCCGTGTATAACGGCTCAATACTCTGAACTACTTTGTCATTATAATGTGATTAATTGTCAAAGCTTCAGTCTTATGTTCTGTATTCCTGTGATCCATTCATTGTATATTGGGATGATGGTGCCTTTCTCCAGGGTGTCAGCGTATTAGGGTGCAACACACACACACACACACACGCACACACACACAAATACACACACACACAACTATACTTATATATATATTTATACAAAGGGCGATAAAGAGAGACTACTAACCTGGGGGTTGTGTTTTTAAACTGCTGGATAAAAATGCCCAGGAATATCAAGCTTACCCCATGCAGAAATACCCCAGGCCGGGATTTAAACCATTGTGCAAGGCTACAGTGCTACCAACACCTTGTAGTTCCTAACATGAAATAAAATTAGATAAATAAGGACACAGTTGATTTCTGACCAGATCTTCCAATTCAGATATAAAGGCACTTCTGATTTTGACTGTCTCACATAAAAAAACAGATCTCAAAAATATCTACAACTAAGCTAAAGCAATAAATAAATAAATAAATGAAATAAGTCAAAAATGCTGCATACCTGCCGTTGCCAAGCAATAAATCACCATGGACAACCTGTCATCCTGATTTAGGGACCTCTCCATAAGCTCTCAATTTGGCATGTTTACGTAATTACTTTTGATGTCCACTAGATGGCACGTTTAGTCAATTTTCTTGATGGTGTTTGTCAAAAGACAGCGAAAAAACACGTGAAGCAACAACGTGAGTATTCCTGTAACCTTAAAAGTAATTAATTAATTAATTAATTAATTAATTAATTAATTAAAAATTAATATAATTCCTGTCAGGTAATATTTTTTCAGCCTGCAGAACCATGAGGAGAACGTTCTATTCTATTCCATTCTGTTCTGTCCTGGGTAAGCAATTTTATCTGTATTTTCTATCTTTAATAACCGCACAGTACTCTGGTTTTGTAACTATGTCCACAATATAAATACTTCTTTCTGGGAAAATTGTGTTTCTGTTCTCTCTTCTGGTGTTGTTTTTGCTGCCTTTACAACCAAATTTCCCTTTGTGGGACTATTCTATTCTATTCTATTCTATTCTATTCTATTCTATATAGTTGGTTGCACTGCTGCCTTGCAGAAAGAAGTACCTGGGTTTTAATATCGGCCTGGGATATTTGAACATGATATTGCATGGGTTTATGGTTGGTTTCTCCCCAGGTGCTTCGGCTTACTCCCACAGTCCAAAAGCACGACTGTTAGGTTAATTGGTCTCTACATTTGCCCTTATGCAAGATGTCCTGTGTGTTTCTGTGTTGCCCTGTGATGGACTAGCAAGCTAGGATTGCTAGTCCATCTCCAGTACCCACCGAGTACTGAAGATACTTAGTGGATATCCGGAAGAATAGGGTAGAAGGTACAGATAATGGATGGATGATATGATATAATATTACATTTTATTATCAAACTATAATTCAATGTGTATGCTTCTGAAATATAGATCGTGATCTCAGAAATGGGAAAAATATGTCAAGGTGGTATCTGAAATAAAACTATGCTTTCTTTTCTTCCTTAACAAATTTCCTTAACATTCTTTTCTTCTAGCACCCTTTATTGAAAATGTAAAGGTGACATCTTGTTGTAGTAGCAACCCCTAAGTCTGCAGGTGAAAGTCTAACTGTCCAGCTCTCGGCTTTCAAAACATTCTAATTATACACACAGCAGCTGCTGCTGCCTACCACATGCTTGACTCTGTGTATATTTCTTCCATGTTTGTGTGTGTGTGATGTATTCACTCTGGTCTGCTGGTATTATTAATGATTTAAGTATCATGGTTAAATGCCTTTCTTAAAGTAGACAAATGTATTATGTATAGAAGGCTGGAAATTATAATGATCAATGTAAAGATTTGGTTTGGGGTTGAACTGAAGATCGTAGATGCTCTCAATTCAAACTGTCTGATCTGAAAGTATTTTTGATAGATTTTTGATGTGCTAATAATGAAAGGTGATGCTAAAATGTGCTGACACCTAGGGGTTGACTTTTCAGATTTTTTCTTCTTTTTGGAATAAGAAAATTATTCTCTTTCACTTTTGTACTTCTTTGTTTTGATCTGTTTTCTTGTAAGTAAGTAAATTAATTTTTATTTATCACTTTCCTGAAAATACTTGCAAGGTACACTGATAAATAAACACCCATTCATCCATTATCTAATCCGCTTGTCCTCAAAGGGTCGGATGGGGATGGACCCACGACTGTGAGAGGAAGTCGGAGGACTTGGAAGAAACCCATGCATACACAGGGAACATGCAAGCTATATGCAGGAAGACAGCAGGGCAGGATTTGAACTGTGATCTTTTTGCTGCATGGCAATAGAGCTAAAAATGTTGCTACTCAGCCCTGTAAATAAACATACCAATTAAAAATCAAGAAAAAGATTAAGATTATATTAAGTTTTAAAAAACACTGAACAGAGTCTAAAGTTATCAAACTCAACAAGTGTTCTGGGACTATTGCTCACCTTTACTGTTCAGCCGAGAGGCCTTGGTCTCAAGACCTCAGGAAACACCCAAGGACATATATCTGTAAAGGTTCTGAGAAAGTGCCTATTTAGAGCTTTAAAAGTAAGAACCAGGGTATTGAAATGATCTCTGAAGTGGATATGGATCTGGTGTTTATGATTTTGATGGTAAGGGCCAAAACCCAGACAAAGCACCAAAACAGTTAACCAAATATATCGCTACTGCATCCTAGGTGCGTGAAGTAGCATTTTCAAAGGTCCTTCCTCCCTGCAGCTGTTGGACTTTACAACCAGAACTTTACACTGCTCCTAACAATCTCAATAATTTTTAGACATCTGCTGTATTTTGCATTTAATTCACATAACTAAAATTCTGCTTTTTTTAATTTGCACACTTTATATTCTGCTAACTTATTTGAAATATTTTTTTCTTTTTAAAGCACATGATAAAGTTTGAAACAGTTCCCGTGTGTGAATACTAATGCAAGTATTCATCAAAGTGTCATGGTAGTACTTTTAAAACAAATTCCCTGAAACAGATTTAATCTCAGGTTAACTGGTCTTTTTAATAATAATTTAAATTATTATTTAAATTGTTTTTTCCCCCTATGTTACTCTGTGTTGGACAGGAAACCTGTCCAGGGTATACCTAGCCTCTCACCAGATGATTGCTGGAGATAGCCCCCCCAGGCAACCCTGCGTATAGGATGGATGAATGGTTGGAGTTCAAAGGTTTCAGAGAGTTTCTACGTCAGGGTTTCATTTTACAATTCACACAGGCTCATCAGTGAGGTCCCTCCTTTGGGGACTACATTACAAAGTACTTGAGAGGATGGTATGCACAGTGTAATTATGTATATCAACATGGCTAGTTAGTGTCAGTGTAAAGCTCTTCTAAACTCTCGTTCATGTCATCTGCTTTAAATGATGGAAGAAATTACTTGTGAGAAACGAGGAGAAAAAAAGTTTAATTCCTTTTCTCTTAATAGTTTCTATGAAATGCTTCTACTGAGAATTACCAACTGTTGATAAACCATTCAGTCAAAGCAGTAGTTAGAGACAGTTTTCATTGTTTTGTTTTTTCTTTCTAATATTTAGGGCATGCATGCTTGTAGTCAGAGACCATATTTTTAGATCCAAATGAGACTACAAGCTCTTGAGCCAGATTACAGCTCCTCGATAAAAGTATTGGGAGGTTTTAAATAGAGTAACCCATTGCATAACACCAAGAATAGACTACCAAGAAGGATCAAGTACAACACCAACAACAACAACCTCATTTACTCAATAATGTGGGGAGTAAATAAGAGGAACAACACCAATGCACTGTTTTCTCTGTTGTTGTTGTTGTTAGACCATTTAGCTGAAGCTAAAACACAAAACTAGCATTATCAGTTGAAATTTAACTAAAACCAAAAACAACTTTTTTTGCTTATAAACTGTACTAATGGCTCTTTACCAATACAATCTTTCCGTTTCAGGGCATTGTTTTACATTTTCGTGTAAACTTGCTATATTCTACATTTGTTGGTCTAAAAACGTCTTATTGCTGCCGCTCATGGTAATCATGTGGTACTTCATTTTAATGTTGTGATTTGCTTATAGTGGAACATCTTTTCCATTGTCCACTTCCATGTCACAGGCACAGTCTCACAGAGACGCCCTCCCTCTGTCAGACACACTCGCCCCGCCCCGTGACGAGTTGAAATTGCTCATCTTGTGTGCTACGTGCGCACACAGAAGCATACTGAGAGAAACAGAGGACGCTCAAATCCATATATCGCACTTTGGAGGACCACAACATAGAAGTGGTTTAAAGCCATAAGTTATAACCTATATGTTTTAAACACACCGTGAATAAGGAAACAAAAGCTGAGGTAGTTCCCCCCGAAGCTACTTAGCATCGATGCTAGCGCTAGGCTATCTGTGCTTGAATGCTATACTTGCTGTCGGCTTCAGGCAGTGCTGACTCAGTGCCCTGAGCCAACAGCTCGAACTGTTACGGCGTATTGCTGCTGCGCTCCATAGAGCCTCTCTTTACCTACGGCGGATGGCAGTGAAGAGACCACATTTCTCCCTTTACCGTAGGTAAATAGAGGGTTTACAGAGCCAGTTCAACCGGTACTGTCTTCCAGACTATACCCCCGTGTCCCCCCCTCGCACTCATCCTCCACACTTGGCCATGCCCCTCTGTGTCTCCTGGTCCTGCCCACTTTGGTAGAGTTTTTCAAATGTTGTCAGATGTCCCTTTAACTAGAAAAATAATCGACCTTTATAATAGGTACACACTGATACTGATACTGGTATCGAGTATCGGTCCCGATACCGTCTAAAGTAGGCTACATGTATTGGTATCGGTTAAATTTAGCTGATTCTCAAAATGTGGAAAATCTGCAATAAATTCACAAAGAAAGATAAATTTTTCGCTTTAAATTGTATTTTTGTGGTAATTTTCTATTTTATAAAGTCTGGTGCCTTTTGTCTCTTCAAGGAGGGTATAAGGTGAAAGTTATACAGTTTTTTAATGCAACAATAGTATCGGATCGGTATCTGGTATCGACAGATACACAAAATCCAGGTATCGGTATCAGGACTGAAAAAGTCGGATCGGTGCTCCCCTACTTTATAACTGAGTTTAAATAAAACTTTTCATTTGAAAGGCTCTTAAACAAATGCAAAAGCATTTCAATAGGAAGAAACAAATCAATTAAATATCTATGTTTCACTTTCAAGGTTTAGCAGGTAATCCTCAGCATTCTCTATATATACTATCACCCTTCCAATAAGCTGGCTGTGGTTTGCGAGGGCTCATAGGCTTCACTGACATTTTGTTAAAGCTGCGGTAAACGATTCAGCGCTAAGTCTTAGTAGGTCATCTTACTACTTTATTTAATAAAACTGGGAGCAGGGCCAGCCCTCGAATCTATAAAAGAACAGGATGGTCAGGTGATGAATAACTAACTGAGTGTCAGCTCAGATTTATAGAAACCTTTGCAAACAATAAAAAAGATTGCATGAAAAAGTGATCCAAAGATCTGTGGTAGATAGCCTACTGCTAATTAAACTTCTCCAGAAATATCATAGAAATCTTGGTCTATTGGTTTTTAGGTTGAATGATCTCCCGTTAATTTAGGTGGAAAGCTATGTCTTAGTAGGTTTACAGTTTTGAGGTCTTTCTATTTTTAGATGATGAATAAAATAGTGCTCCAAGTGATTTTCAAATGCTTAGATTACTGCCCTCTAGCCTATCATCGCTTTAAACTTTTACAACTTTTGATCTGTCTGGTCCGTGATTGACTGGTGACCTGTCCAGGGTGTACACCGCCTCTCACCCGTTGACAGCTGGAAATAGGCACCATGTTGCTGCAAACCTTGAAGGATCTCATCTTCCTCAAAAATTACAGTCTGCTCTGTCCCTTTTTGTAGATGGCTTCACTGTTGATTCTCCAGTCCAGTCTGTTGTCCAAGTGAACTCTGAGATATCTGTACTCCTCAAGCACTTCCACTTCTTCTCCCTTGATAGAGACAGTCTTTGACTTATCCCTGTTTCTTTTGAAATCTAAAATCATCTCCTTTGTTTTGTTCACATTCAAGGTAAGATGATTGTCTCCACACTATGCCACAAAGCGGTTCACCAGCTCTCTGTATCCAGCTTCTTCTCCATCTCTGATACACCCGATAATTACAGAGTCGTCTGAGTATTTTTGCAGATGACAGGTCTCTGTCTTAACCTGGAAGTCTGAGGTTCACAGAGTGAAAAGGAATGGTGAGAGTACAGTCCCTTGTGCTGCTCCTGTGCTGCTGACTAGCTGGTTTGACACACAATCCCTCAGTATCACAAACTGTGGTCTGTTTGTCAGGTAGTCATTGATCCAGCTGATTGTTGAGGCCTTCAAAATGGTGACTCCCTGTGCTTGTTTGACAAAGAAAATTAGGCTGAATTGTGTTAAATGCACTATTGACAGAGTTACAAAATCTAGAGTACTATGTAATTATTAAAAATAAAGATAAAGTGGCATACCCACTGTGCAACAGAGCAGGATATATAAAAAAAATTGAAATAGTTAAAAATGTTTAGAAATGTGTACAGAATGTACAATGTACAGTTGCAATAATGTCAGAGAGAGGTCATGGAGAAATTGGAGCAAACTTCTTCTAAAAAGTTAGCCATTTCCCAGCTACCAAGGACGACATCAACGTCAGAAAGAAATACAAAGAAAAGTCCGGTGACTAAATTTGCTGAAAAATGCCTTAAGGACTGGAAAAGGATTTACATCAGAGATGCGTTTCAACAATGGAGATACCTTCCTAAAAGGCTTTAAAACTGATGCAGCTTTGGCGACAATTCTGTTGAACAGGTAAGACGGTCATATATTCAATAAAGTAAATCAATACAACACTTTATTAATAAAGTACACAAGGACATGCTGTGAAATCATGATGATTCTGCTCAACTGTAAAGGTGAGGTCTAAATAAAGGTGAGGTCTAAATAAAAGTCGGAGGGGGGAAAGGGATGTTTTAGGAGGGGCCTTGGTGCGTTGGATTAAAAAAAATTGGTCTTGCTTAGATTCTCTGGACTGCAGCTTTAAGTTCAACACAGGTAGATATAATTTACTAAGGAGGTAACTTCTAAGAAAATGGCTCGCACTTATTTAGAGGTGTCAGCGTAGGGAGGCAGAATACAAATGTGCACCATAGTTTCAAGAGGTGTTAAGAAAATTAAAAAAATTTGAAAAACAGTCAATCTTTCCACTTCTCAGCGAGAGTATGAGTTTGATAAAGCAGGAAGAGACAATTTAAAGCTTTTGTCCTGGGTATTTAAAGGAAAGAGAGATTTTTTTTAAAATCCCACTGCCAAGGCCCCTCCCAAAACACCCCCCTCCCACTACCCCTAGCTCCACCTCAGGAACTGTGCATGCGTATCAGGAAAGCAGTAAGGGCATCGAGCATCACCCCTCTGTATTTTGCTATGGACATTTAAGCGTTGAGCGAGTTCTCCATTACTGACGCTCTCTTCCAATCTGGCTACTGTAAACAGGTGCACAGCCCCATCTTCACAGGTTAACGCAATGCGCATGAAAGTTAATTGATTGACGACAAACTAAAAACTTGAATTCTATTGGCTAGAAAAATTTGGTGGTCAATGTGAAATGAATATGGGTCTACGGGAGGAAGGTGGGTCTTAGGAAGAACAACAAATTTTGTGGAGCACTAGGCTTTTATCATAGTATTGGACCAAACTGCCATTTTAAAGTTTTGTAAAACTTTGAAACATAAACATAATATCCGGACTTCAGCTTTAGCTTGTATTTTAGCTTTTGACTTGACGTCTTGAATTCCACATTTTAAATAGTTACATAGAGTTAAATAGAGGTAGGATTACATCCTTACTAAGGATACCTCTGCTTTTGTCTCTAATAAATACAACAATAATTTAAAGTTCTACAGCTAAGCAAAAAGTTAAATAAAAATATTCATATTCCCACTCTCAGTTTTGAGGGTATTTATCATTAAAAATGTCCAGCTGAGTTTGGAATTTGCTTATCACCCCTTGTAGCTATACGTGGATTTGTTGTCTGGGATTCAAAAGCCCACACTTGAAGCTAATGAAAACCAAAAGTGGGGTGAAAGCAAACAAGAACACAGCTACCAAGAATTTGTCACCACCTTGCATCCAGAACAGTTTGGACAGTGAGGAAACATGTGCAAGTATACAGAGTTACTTTATTTGATGTGAGAAACAGAGTTCCAGTCATGCTTCAGCTAATTTTAGCCTTTAGGAGGGGGGGGGGGGGGTTCAAAGCCGTGTGTGGGCAGTCATGTTAAGCTCAACTCAAAAGTGATTGATGAAAAGGTGAGGTCCTAACGTGTTCTTTTAAAACTATTTTGCATGTGATGAAAGGGCAGACGAAAGCCTTGTGACTAAATGTGAACCTTCAGTGCTTTCTAAAATATTCATTGTTAACCTTTTTCCTCATTTTGCCATACAACCATATATTTGAGACTATTTTATTCAAACGTTATGTGACAGAGCAACACAAAGTAGTATGTATTTGTGAAGAGAAGAAAAAAAAGACATACTTTTTTAGTATTTTCTTAAAATAAAAGACTAAGAACTGTGAAGGGCGTTATTTTTCCTAAATTAAAAACAGTCAAACCTGCCTGTCAGTAGTTACAAGTGAAACTCTAAGTCATTAATATACACCTAAACTATAAGAAATGAAGCAGGGAAAATGAAGCTGGTTAGACTGGTTAGAGAACATAAATAGAGCTAAATACAGGGGCAAAAGTGGAGAAAATGTGGAGAAAAACCCTCAAGACACAGCAAAAACCTGAGACTGGCGCAGAGGTATACCCTCCAGCAAGATGGCCTCTAAACACACAGCTGGAGCGCCAGTGGAATAGTGTAACTCAAACCATAGTTATGTGCTATAATAATGGAATAATAAAAGCTGGAATAATGGGTAAATACCTATGCATACATAAAAATACATATGCATGAACATTTTGTGCTGGTCACATTCAATCTAAACATAATACACTGACATTTGTTTTTGTATTGTTACAAAATGACAATAACTTTAAATGGTGCATTTTGCGGTTCTAATCCATCTTTGATTCACTGTGATAACTTAGCAATTATCTACAATACATAAATCACATTTGTAACTCTCACTGTTGATGCACTAAAATGAAACTAAATTTAAACTGTTACTGCATATCTTATAGGGCAAGATAATTCCATTAACTGAGAATCAGTGAGTTTACTTGTCCAGTCGGTCTGGAAGTTAAAACGACTGTCTAATCTTAGATCTTTAAGGGAAAGGCGGAACAAGTCAATGTGCAGAACATAACGTGAGAAGAGTGCCTTATTTTTGAAAACAAAGAAAGTCATGTTATAAAGGATGAATCGCATACTGAACAGCACGAAGGAGTGAAAAGCAGAGCCGGAAGTGGTGAGAGAGAACAATTTAGCTTTAAAAAGGAAAAGAGATGAAGGGAAAAGAGGGACAGTGGGAACTACGCTCGTCGTCTCTCTTTCTAAGAGCATTAACTCTGGAGTATTCTGGTGGTGACAGGAGTGTCAGGGTCAGATGGCCGCTCAGCCTGATTAGACCAGCTCACTGTAGATCCTCACCCCAGCACATACTGCACTCCTGCAGCAGAGGGGAGCCACAAAACAGGCATATGCAGCACGTTGCAGTGATTACAGAGCACACCAGAAAGGACAACAAGAAAGGGAAGAGTTTAATGTTCTAGTGGGTCAGGGTTAGCTACAGGTGGCTGAAGAAAGACTTTTTTCCATGCTTCTGGATGTCTCTTTTTGTTCGACACAGAAAGGATTGATAGCCAGAAGAACTGAAATAATTCTGTGTTTGGAGGGGAAACTGAAGACCTAAGTGGTAAGGGTAAATTCCTAAAAGTTTTTTTGCCACTGTTTACATGTGCCTTGATCCTGTAAAATAACCAGAAGTTTAAAAAAAAAATTCTAAAAGTTTTGGTGTGGTGTATTCAAAAGGATTTTACTGACTATTTTGGTGATTGCAATCAAACCATCCAGAGAAGTTCTCTTGAAGTAGCTTGGGGGAGGAACACAGCAGTGCACAGCCTCAGTGCCAGTTGTTAGCACCAAAAATCTGATGCGTCATACTATCACTCACTGGTATACATTGAGCTATAAATACAGCTTTAGGCATTTAGTGTAGGTTTGCTATAACAGGCAGTCAGCTGATTGTGATATCAGAACGAAAACCTTCGTGGGCTGCAGTTTTTCACTTCAGGACATTGTTTTCATTTGATTTCTGTCTGTTTTTTGGATTTTCCTGTTTAGCAGCCAGGAAATGTAATAGAGATGCTCACGTCTCTCTCTCTCTACCACTAGAGCTCTGCAGGTGTTTAACAGAAAGTGAGCAAGGCTAAATGGGGAGCTACGATTTATCTTGTGAGTGTGTTGCTATCACAGCAGGTCGTTTCAGGGTTACCATGGTTCCTTTGGTTTTAAAACAGAGTCAAATCCGGGGTTCATAATCTCTGACAAAGATGTGTCTTCATGATGGGGATGCTCTGTTTTTCCTCTATACTCTGTTTTTTCTCTCTATGAAAGTAAAAAAGAACAACAATTGACGGATTACTAATAATAGATTGTCAACAGGCTGATGGCAGAGTGAGTCTGTGTGCTGGGTGTTAGAGATGACCGCACTTTACCTCCTCTGTGCAGTTCCTGCTTGTTTTTCTAAGAATTTCTGAAGAGAGCAGAAGGCTACTTATTTGACTGCAAACATTATTTTCCTTATTCCCTCATTGATGTCTACAAAATGTCTGTATATCTGAACCATAAAAACCTTAAAATCTAATTAAGAGATGAGGTCTTATTTTTAAGAGAGAACTGTTGTAAAGATACAAAACAACAAACCAATTCTAATAAAATGTATGCAACAAAACAATGGGTGTGGTACAACCGTAACAATCAATATGCGCCTATATTTTGATGCAAAAATGCGAGAAAATCTTATAATTCCTTAATATTCTCAATCAGTCTACCTTTAGGAATCTGGTCTGATTTTAACTTCAACAAAAGTTTTAAATGATGGCTTTAAAGTCTTGGAAGACAAGGTCTACATTGTACAGAATTATCAAAAGCTATATGTATTTTATTTTATGCTAGGGCCTTTCAGAATTAGGACTTTCAGACCAAGTCATCAGGTAGATTTGCTTTCTTTATCTGGTCAGATGTATTGTGTAGGAAACTTGGACTCAAATGTAAGTTTTCCCAATAATGCAAAATAAAAAGTTTTAAAAGTGAACCAGCTCCCAAATGCCAAGTACAAAAATAATGGCAAACCAGCAGCACAACATTGATGAAAACTGACAAGATGTCGATTATCATACTGTAGCAGGGAGGTTATCGGGAAGATCGCACAATCAACCGAAGAAGCATTGAGGTTTAGGTTAGGGTTCACAAAGTGGAACAGGCTATGAGGAAACTGAAGACTGGGCATTGGAGGGAATGACTAAACAAACAGAAGAAACGAAGATCTGGAAAACTAAAAACATTAAGCAACACATAATCACAAAAAAACAAGAACCTATATCCCTTGAAAATACTAAAACTAGTAACGCAGCAAGAACAGAACGCAAAGTCGTTGTGCGTTTGTCGTTTGGAATGTTCTACTAGCTTAAGTACATCCTTTATTCTTCAGTTTACAGAAAAATAAATCAACTTTAAAAAGTACAAGGTACTCAAACTGAAGATTTTTTTTTGTTTTTTAAATAAGGGCAAGAATATTCTTTGGCTAAGTAGTTCCATTTATTTTAGGACTGTTTACACATCTTTACCATCAATGTGAATTATTGTGGAGGGTCCTGTATGTGGAGGATTTTCACATTGCTATTTCTATTTTTGGAAGAAGTTAGTCATTTTCACAGCTCCAGTTAGTATATCTATAAAGCGTTTTCTGTAATATAATCTGCTTTTTTTTATTTTATGTTGCAGAACTGTCGGTTGATGGAGTTTGTGCGGCAGAGTGGGGACTACTGCCACGCTCAACACATTTAGACGGTGCCTGGGACGATGCTGCGCATTGCTGTCTTGGGTCCATAAACCCTGAAAGAGCTCTATCGTTTGCCTTATGAACCTGCCAGCTCATGGGGTAGCAAGTGGAATTTCAACACTGAAAGTTGAACAGAGAGAAAAGGAAAGAAAGAGTGACTGAGAGAGACAAAAGAAAGAGAGCATCAGTGACAAACACAAAAAAGCGTAGCCTCTCGGACTATAGGACACAATCAACTGATGGGATAACAATCTGGAGAACTCATCCTCAGAACTGAGAATATACAACACTTAGTTTAAAACAGGCAGGAGGTTCACAATCACCTGGATATTTAAGTTAAAAACACTGCTACTAACTACTACTGCTGGAGCTAAAGGTGAGGTATATCTGTTTACAAGATCTGGAAAAAATGTTCTGATGCACCATCCATTGAACGCAGTACTGGGTGTTACGATATCTAACGGATACTGTTTAAGTGATTCTGTAGCAGCCGTTTCATAGCTCACAACAGTGCAATTTATTATAATACAGCAATTGAAACTGCCTTTAATCTTGTTTGGGGAAAAAAAGTTCATCAACATTTTTAAATGACAATTTTAAATATTGAAATTATTTTATGCATAAATCCACCTGAATGTCACATGCAAACCCCACTGAACACATGTTATAGGAGTGTGTTGTGAGTAAATGTGTGTTTTCTGTTTATGCGAATGTATTATAAAAACAGTGATTTACAGATTATTTATTCTGTCACTGTCATGGCAGAATTCCATAGAGATGAAGACAAGAATAAGGAGGATTCAGTCTCCATTGGAGTTTTAACATATTTATTACGATGGTACAGGAAGCCCTCATGGGGCTCTGCCTGCCTATGTCAGCTTCCTGAGCTTTTCTATCAGAAGTGTTTCGCCTACTGTACAGACATAACAACAATAAGATGAGTCCTTCATACGATGGCTATGCCATATTTCTTTGATGCCTTTACTAATAATTACTAACCACCAACTAATCTTGAAATAATTTTGCCATAACAGTCACACATCTAGTTTACAAGGAAAACTTACAAACAATAATCTGTATTTTTCATATTGCTATGGGAATGCTTCCACTGTTACACTAGATGATGCTGGGCAAGGTTGCAACTTTAAATAAGTGAGGTCAAAATCTTGTATCCCAACCTGCCTTTATTTATACCATTGTTTTTGGTGAGAACTCTGTGAGCAAAATGGTACAACAAACTGCATCGATTCTGATCTTTTAATTGTTGACCGAATCATGATGAGACTCTTTGTTTTAAAAAGCAAAACCAAATTCACTTACACACAGTGTATTGTTAATATTAACATTATTTTTCAAATAATAGAATACTGCACTCACAGGTAAATACTAATGCTTAAAAATATTGCAAAGTATTATTTTAAATACATTTACAAACTTGATGAACTCAACTAGCTATCTGTGCAACGATTATTGGTTGTTTTATTCAAACTTTATGTCAAGCCAAGCTAAAATGACCTTTTCTAGATTTCCAGCTGACCTACAGACAAACAAGATGAAAAATAATTTACTAAAGATGCTGTTTGGTTGACATTTTGAATGGATAGACTTTTTAAAATGTTACACTTAATGTCAATAACAAATGAATCTGTTTGAAATCTTTTATGTAGAAAAAAAAATCCTTCAAATATTCAGTAGCTGCGATATCTTTAGTCAGTA
This sequence comes from Apricaphanius iberus, assembly GCA_028564705.1. Taxonomy (NCBI): domain Eukaryota; kingdom Metazoa; phylum Chordata; class Actinopteri; order Cyprinodontiformes; family Aphaniidae; genus Apricaphanius; species Apricaphanius iberus. The sequence goes on from JAPXFQ010002969.1 coordinate 1,812,294, forward strand.
CACAATCAGTATGTTGAAGGAAGCTTTCAGTTTGAGCCTTCCACTAACACATTCCTGCTACATTATGAAGGTCAGAGGTCCTCCTGCGGGGTCAAAGGTTATACAAGCCACCATGAACCGTCCTGCTCCTGTGGAACTGTGCCACAAGAACATGAGATTCCTCATCACGCACAACCCCACAGACAACACACTCAACTCCTTCATAGAGGTGGGTGTGTAAGTAGCAAAAATCATCTCATCAAAGTTCAGACACATACACGTGTTTATGAAGATCATTCGAAGACAGTTTTTTCCTATTCATAAACAACAGTATCAGTAATTCTTTTTTTTTTTTAATATTTGACCCCCAACAGATTTCTTTCATTGTTGCTGCTTTCTTCATTTAAATGTTTCAGATCATCAAACCATCTGACAAAGATAACCTGGATAAATGTATGTTGCCATTTTCAAATGATTTATTTTATTGGGAAAAGAGCTCCCTAGAGGCGGGCAACATAAAAGGCATAATGTAGAAATAATACAATTTCACCATAGGTAGATGTTTTTACTAAAACGGCCAACCGCGATTAAGGATTTTGATTATGTCGTCAAGTAGGAATGCACCGATAGGATACAGTTCTAATGTACATGAACCGGTATCGGTTAGTTAACTAATACCATGAACCAATACTTAAAATGTGGAAAATCTGAAATAATTTAACAGAAAATGCTAATTATTCATTTTATTTTAGTTTTTTTAGTTTTAGTTAGTTTAGTTTTAGTTTTCATTTTTTGCTCATTTTTATAAATTTTTTATTTAGTTATTTATCACCTGTTGTAACAAACAGAGGAGAAAATAAAACTTCCATGGGCATTCATACTCCGTGTCGGCAAATACCCAGATCCAAGTATCGTTATTGTATCAGTTGAAAAAAAGTGGTATCATTACACCACTGTCTTCAATCTGTGCCTTCATACTTTGTATCAAGTAAGCAAGAAAGATAACTACTGATGATCAGTGTTCGTCTTTACACTAGATAATGCACATTTGAAATGTGTTGTTTTCCATTTAAGAGAAAGAAACCTGTTGAACTTGAAGCACTTTTAATTCTGATACTTTGATTCATTGAATACTGCATGTGCAGGTTTATTTTTTGTGATATTAAATCAATAAATAAGTAACCAGGAAAGGAGACAACTTTGAACTTTGTGTTTTCATAACGTTTATCTTATAAATTATTTAAAATATCTTCATTTTTATTTAACTGTGAGAATTTTTAGTTACCGTTTTTGGAAAGAAATGTGAATATTTTAAACATATATTTATACAATTAAAGTTATTCCAAACTTTTTGGATTTTTTTTTTTCTGTTGAACAGTCATTTTGACATATTAAAAGAAAATAATATATCACAATAGGTATCGCCACGGTATAGGCATTAAATTATATAGCAATATAGATTCGAGACCAACAACCTTTTCACACAGGATGAAGTTGGTTTGGATAGCTTTGCATTTCTGAATTTTCCAGTTATTCAAGTTATCTTTATCTAATAATACAATTTTTTATTTGGATGAATTGCTTTTTACTGCTTTCTCTTTAATTGTTTTTCCCTCTTTCTGTCCGTGCTGCCTCTCACAGGTCTTAAAACGGTACGGAGTTACAACTGTGGTGCGTCTTTGCGACAGCACCTATGACAAAACTCCTCTTGAGAAAGATGGCATCACCGTAGTGGTATGGACACATCTTTTACATCTTACACACTAATTTACAAATATAAGAGAGTCAGCATTTAAGGCCCTGAGATTGTGCTCTCTTCCAGGACTGGCCCTTTGATGATGGAGCCCCGCCACCCAGCAAGCTGGTTGATGATTGGCTAACTTTGTTGAAGAAGAAGTTTCAGGAGGATCCTGGATGCTGTGTGGCTGTTCACTGTGTAGCTGGATTGGGAAGGTACATGATATCGGATGAAAACTCGGAAACTTTAATTGATACTATTACTGCAGTGATTTTGTGTGTATTCATACATGCAGGGCTCCTGTACTGGTGGCTTTAGCACTAATAGAAAGTGGGATGAAGTATGAGGATGCCATTCAGCTCATAAGACAGTAAGTATTACACTATATAAACAATTTAAAAAGCAGAAATAATTCTCACAATGGATTGAAACTATTTACCCTCAAATTAGAATAAAATATTATTGTCATGCTTTAGACAAACTTTCATCTATTAAACAGTAAAAAAAAAAAAAACTCCTGTACAAACAACTTTTCCAGCAATTTTAAACAAAATATATTAAAAAAAAAGTAATATAAAAAAAACAAAAAAGTGTCTTTATTAGCAGACAAATGTGCAAAGAATATGATATTCAGTGTGTTGACATAGCATTTTGAAAGCGTTACAAACCCCAGAAGTTAATAAGATCGATTTCCTGTTCGTAACCATCTGAAATAGCTCAGTCTCCCCGTGGACAAAGTCTCCTGCTCATTGTGTCTAAATGTCAGCGATGAAGAACCCATTTAAAATTGATCCGATGACTTATTGGAACCCTGTTTGAAAACCATTGCAACATACTGTTACTGGTAGCAACGGCCCTGCAGCTGAAAGCCACTCAGAAAGAACAGCTTGCTCAGGCCACACTCTGACACACTCTGATCTGTCTCTTAAATTTTTAATTATTTTTTTAATGCTGGATTTTAAAGCTGCAGGTTTGTGTAAAAGCAATAATCTGAGGAGATGTGCATACAGAAAAATAGCTTCAATTTAACATGATTTTTAAAATGTAATTAACTGGTGGAGTCTACCAGATTATTATTTAATATTTTCTGGTATTTCTTTCTTTAAAAAGAATCCCCTATCTAATGTCATGTTGTTCTTCTCAGGAACCGCCGAGGAGCCATTAACAGTAAACAGCTGACATACTTGGAGAAATATCGATCAAAACACAGACTTCGTTTCAAAGACCCTCACACGCACAAGAACAAGTGTTGCATTATGTGAACACTTTCACACCACCTCGAAAATGTCTCAGGAATCCAGTTGTACAGGCCTTACAATGACTAAACCGCCCCATTCTACAATTTTCGCTGTTATAGCAAGTTTTTTTCCTATTTTTATTGATTTCACATCTGTTGATGAGTTGCTTATTTTGTGAATAAAAGTGTAGAACTAGGCGATGAATACATATTATAATGCAGAATTATATTTAATTGCTGTTTGTAGATAATGCTGATGAGGACATGGAGTCTGATAACAGGCAATGCACTCATCTTTGCAATTATTTTCTTCTCTGATGCTAATTAAAAAGTGTGAGGGTGAGTCATATTGTTTTTGTTTTTTTATTTGCTTTATGGATGAAAGCTGCTCAACACCTAAAACCTCACCATGTTTAAATATCAAAGCAAGCAAGATGAGTGCATTCAGTAGTTTTGTCGTTTGAATAAAATCAGAATCAAACCTTTCATAATATGCACAGTTTTGAAAAAAGGCAAATTTTGTTCTTGAATAATTGTTATTTTGGATCTTTCACACTTCCTTAAACATATTTGGGTTGTGTTTACATCACTGGTGTTTTTGCCTCAATGATGCATGTTCAACCATTTTTCTGTTACTTTATGTTTGAACAAAGCCACTTTTGGATGGTTACACTGCATGCACTTTTTATATGTATTTCGTTCATCCATGACCTGAAGATCCTTTTCATCCTGTCTTAAACAGTAAGATTTGATTAAACAATTCAGAAATGCTTTAAAAAAATTATTAAAAGCGATTTATGTCAAGACTGCTCAGCTGATGCTAAAGCTGGTGGTTTTGTGCCTGAATGTTTAGAGAATGTTGAATTTTAGGGCTGACCTAAGCTGAAATTGTGATGTAACTGAGTAAAATATAAACAGAAAAATTTAAAAAGCAAAAAAGCTGTAAATGTTGGTATGCAATGTAATGTAATTTTTTTTGCATTGTTTAATAAAGATTCTGTCAACATATCTTATTCATTACCTGCACACACTTTCCTCTGTCACCCTTGTCAATGCTTTTTACTAACTGAAAAATATACTATTCCGAAATATTGATAAATATTCAAAGAAATATTCAAAAAATATTTCAAAAAACATTTTGGAAATACAAAAATGCTTATTAAGAGTTTTAAGATTTTATTAACATTTGGGTTAACTAAGTACACCTCATATATACTTTTACATCCTTAACTTGAAGTAGGTATTTCCCATGTTACCTCTGTCAACCCGTATAAGAGTATTTTATTCAGGCTTATGGGAGTAAAGTATGGGTGGGTTTATCAGCTGTACAGTGGCTGCCAAGTCCAAATCATCATCCTTCCACCAATGTGTTTTACAGTTGGTATTAGGTGGCTTTGTTGATATGCACTGTTGGGTTTTCTGTAAACGTGGTGCTCTGCATCTTTAGCTTGATTTCATATTCACCTCACATTGTTCCAAAAGCCCTGTAGTTCAACTAGATGTAACTTTCAAAACAATTATCAAGGGGCCATGTTCTTTTAACAGAGTAGAAATTCATCTGTCAAATCTTCCTGTGAATTTTTGATACACAGTCATTTAATCTTCCTAAATCCCAGGAATGTAAGTAACAATCAAATAGCTTTCACTGACATAACCTTTAACCCTACAAAGAAGGCTTTAAATCTCTCACATCGGTCACTCAGTTAACCGAATATATGAACCCTGTTGTCAACAGGTAAAAAATTTCAAGTCCTTCCTGCTACTAATGAAATAAGCACTAAACAAATACAAATCGATATAATATGCAAAACAAATGCAAAACTGCTTGATGGCTACAGATATAAATAGGCTACAGGATTTTTTTGGCCAACCTGCAGATAAAGAACTGTCTCTCCAAAAGCTAAAGGTACTGCTATCATGTGCTATCATGGCACAATTGTCACTAACTGTACCTCTTTCAGACTTAAATTATTTATTATTTTTTTTTATTCTATTTTTTAACAGTATGAATTTACTTCACTTTAACGTTTATTTTCCCAATTAAGTGTCCGCTAAGCTGTTTAGTTGCAGTATTATCATCCCGTCACTAGGGTGCACTCTAAGATGAACAGCTCGGACAATCTTCTGGCGCCATTTACTTCCGCTGGCTTGATAGACTTATGTCGCAGATTCGACAAATAATGCTTTAAAAAATATATTTTTAAAGAAATTGACTTTGTAAATATTTATTTGGGGGTTGTAAACAGCCATACTGTTTCTCACACCATGGTATGAAATAGTTTTATTTTTGTTTTGTTTACTCGTTGTAGGAAATGAATGGAGAAAAATTAGGTAAGATAATTTCAGTTAATTTCAACTCGAATATGTTGGTGGAGTCCTCGTTTTCCTTTTTCTCAGTCTTTTTTTACAGTCTATGGGTCCCTGTCATATTTACGTGGACGTTACTTAAGTATTCATAAGCCTTGAACCAGTTTACGTTTTGTCACAGTAAAGTCACAAACGTTAGTTTTTTTAATGTGATAGACTGATACCAGCTAGCCATAATTGTGAAGTGGAAGGGAAATGATATGCGGACAGGTTAGGATAGGAATGAAGTGATGAAGTTTGAAGTACACTTTGGTTTAAAGAACAATAACCCCAGCTGCGACTATCTCAAAAGGTGTTTGTCATTTATCTAAAAACACAATGGTAACCCTTAAGGAGCTATAGAGATCTCAAGCTCAGGTGGAAAAGTGTTTTGAGAGAAAAAGTATCAATTTTGCATGTCAAAAACTTTAATGGAAAAGTAACACATTGGAAAGCAATTCTGGTAAGAAACGCGTTAAAAGTCCCAATAAAGGTTTAGTATAAGTGATTTAAATTACAATGGAAACAAGTGGGAGAGTGCCCTTTGGTCAGATCATATCAAAACTGAACACTCACCAGCTTGCAAAACTGTGTCTATGGAAGCTAACAGTGGATATAACCTTTAATGACACAATGACTCTTCAATACAAGGTGGTAGTCTGGGAAACAGGTACAGGGAAGCTGGTCAGTGTTCAATCAATCAAACTTTATTTATAAAGCACTTTTCTAACTACATAGCTTCACAAAGTGCTTTACAGATTAAAATGACCCCACAAACCCCACCCTTCCCGAACCCAAAATGAAATCATAATCACGACTATAACCCCAGTGTGGGCCATCAACTCAAACACTTACCATAGATTTTTTTTATTCTTAAAAAAACAAAACAAACCCAGACTTTTTCCTTCCTCCTAATAATTATGCACTTTGTCTTGATTTTCAACAAAAAACATTTCACACTAATAAATAAAAATACATAACATTTTGTAATATGACTATATGTACAAAAGTCAAGGAGTATGAAACCTTTTGGAGGGTGCTGCATGGTATGTGTGTGTTGACCTCTGTAACCTCCATCTTATTTGTTTCTCATTTCTCTCTCTCTCCAGCTGGTTCTGTCTTGGTGTGTCGCCTGTGCAACTTGTTCTCTCCCAGTCTCTCCCAACTGCTGGCACATTGCTCCAAGACTCACCCCCAGCATGAGCCTCCAGATAGCATCATTACCACACTGCAGCCACTTATGGCTGAGCCTGTGGAGGAGTTGGCAGGTACTAGTGCTACGGAGTGTTATCTCACAGCCACTCCATTCAATCAATAAAGAAGTATACACATTTGATATGAGATAAAATCTAGCACCTAAACAGTGTCCCATTTATTGCATAGGGTAATGAATTAAGTCGAGGAAATGTAACACAAACTAAAATGAGGAAAAAGAAAAAAGATGTAAAGGTGAAACACAGTTTAAACTTGCATTCTTCTTTGTTTCGCCTTGTTACTGGCTTTCAGCGAGTCCAATAAAGCGGAAACGAGGAAGGCCCAAAGGCTCTACAAAGAAGGTACAGATGGACTTGGCGGAGGGGACAACTGTTGCCAATCAGTGCACAGAAGAAAATCTGAAAAGAAAAGAATCAAGACTCGAGGACGGAAAGCAACATTGTAGTTTAGCCGGTACTGTTTCCATTTAAATATAACCCGTAATTTGGTCATATTTGTCTCCAGATGTAACCAGATTTGGCCCAGATAGTTATACTTTGTATTTAACTGCGCAAGAGATGGTCTTCTTAATGCCTTCCGATTGTGTTTGTTCTCCTTCTGTTAAGATGATCGCCAGCATGGGGTTTTAGGGCTTGAATGCAGAAACTGCCGTCGCACATTCAGCAACAAACGGCAGATCCTCAAACACATCTGCCTCAAACAGGAAGATGAAGAGGAGGATGGTAAACATAATGGTGAGGAAAGAGTGGGCAGATGTGTCAAAAGTATATGCTACAAGGACGTTTCTGCTGCCTGACTAATTTAGAGATAAATGATAAAGACTGTAAAGATGTAATTTTGAAATAAATTATAATTTACTTTCTAGATATCCCAAAACTGCTAGAAAGAATAACAGCACTTAATGATTTTAAGTTGCAACAATTAACAAATTAAGCCTTTTTAGGAGGCACTGGTGATGTAAAAGAAGATGAAGGTTCCAGAGGCACAGATTCAAACCAGCAACAAAAACCAACAGGAACAGAACTGAACAGAGAAAAGGGTGAGTGTATTATCTCTAGGAACATTTTTATAGTTATTTATTTCCAAAGGAAACCTTATTTTATATCTACATTTAGATACCAGCAGCTCTAAACTCTCAAGAGTCAACCGAGTTTGCGGCGAAAGAGGAAAGACAACAGGAAAGAAAAAATCTGTGATTAGTGTCGTTCTGACAGAAGAAGCAATACTTCCAGGTTAAACTGAACCTTTCTTTTTATTAAATATATTTTTTATATTTTACCCACAAAGCTTATTTATAGAAGCATAATAAAGTTACTTTGAATGCAGCTGGTGTTTGTAAAATGGTGCCAATAGAGGATACTTCAGCAGAAACTGAGTCTTCAGCTGTCCAAGCTCAGGATCAGGTAAGCAAAAGGTTAACGTGCCATATCAAATAGTAATTTCTGCAAGATTATCAGGTTATTACCACTTTTATTAAATACTTGTCCATGGCCGTTTTAACATTAGATTTTGTTATTAGAGTTCTTTCAATAATCTGGTCTGCATTTCATTATCTATAGCTATAAATATGTAACAAGAAGTGCAGAAGGAAGGGTACGAACAGAGTGCCATTCATGCAAGAAGTGCCGCTTTTACTCAGATCTAGCAATAACCAATAACACCCCAGAGTTTTATTGTTTTAAAGCCGCATCATTTTTTGCTCTCTTTTTTGAGAATAATTTTAATTGCCTGGATGGTTTAGTTCATTCAAAAACTCTTGACAGCACCCTGACATATCTGTTTAGGTAATAAACTTCCACATTCAGCAAAGTGAGGAACTTTTTGTTTTTCCTCTTTTTAAAATGTGCCTTGCATTCTAAGTTGTAGCTATTTCTATGGCAAATTTGGCAATTTGTCTTTACAAAATTTTTAGGTTAGTTTTATTTATTTTTTGTCACGTTTTAAGTAACAGTTTACTCTGATCAATGAAGTCAAACTTAAAATGATTCTTTATTGATTATTTTGTGTAATCAGGAGCTTTCAAGTGGAGCTACAGCCTGTGAAACTAACCAGACAACAGAAGAAGAGACGAGGTAAGCAGAAAACCTCAGCCTTCTTTTATTTTGAATGCAGTAAATGAATTGGAATTATCAAAAACGAATGCATTCTATGATTTAGAGAAAAGCTGAGCATTGCGAATTGTGGGAGTGTTAAGCGCTATTGTTTTAATCTACAGACAATGTTTTTTGTTCTCCTCATAGCTGTAATATGAAGTCAGGAACAACAGCATCAACTAGCAAGGGATTCAAAGAATATTCTATTAAGCAAGTTGCTGCCAGGTAATATATATTATCAATATCTTGTCAATAGTATATATATATACTTTTTTACACAAATTTAAAGTTTGGCTTTTTAAAATCGAGTTATTTGTACGGTAATTTTTTTTATTGCTGTATAAAAACAAGTAATGAAGCTGACAACTCTCTGCTCCCCTAAAGGCAACAGTAAGGACATTAGTTACATCTTCTCTTTCTTTGTTCTAGTTTATCCCAGAGCAAGCTGAAGATCTTTGCCTGTGAGTTTTGCAATAAGATCTTTAAGTTCAGACATTCACTGGTCGCCCATCTCAGGACACACACCAAGGAAAAACCCTTTCAGTGTCCACACTGTGACTACGCCTCAGCCATCAAAGGTAACTCACTGAGTTAGTGGAAGGAAATGGGAAAGATTTGGTATTGAAGAAAGAGGAAAAGGTGTTCATGTTGTCTGGATTTTGTTCTTTAAAGCTAACCTGAATGTCCACCTGAGGAAGCACACAGGAGAGAAGTTCAGCTGTGAGCACTGTGCCTTCAGCTGCCTCAGCCCAGGACATCTCAAGGTGGTGTTATTACCAGAAGTCTTAGTCATCTGATTCTTAAGGTCACATCTGATCGCTACAAAACATTTTGCAGATGCTCTAGCATTTCTTCTCTTATTTTTATCACCCAGTCCGTTTTTTTTGTTTTTTTGGATGAGGTTAACTTCGTTTTTTAGGTTAGCAGTGTTTCTTATTAATTATCTGTTGACAACTTGCTCAATTTATTTCTGGTGATGCAGGTTCACATAGAGCGAGTACATCTGAAGATGAAGCAGCACTGCAGCTTCTGTGAGAAAAAGTACTCTGACGTGAAGAATTTGCTGAAACACATGGAGACACGGCACAACCTGAAAGAACCCGCTGTTCTCCAGACCTACCAGCGGCTGAGGTTTGATCCCTCATAGAGGTTAAGTACCTGTACAGGCTTGGTGAAGTGTGTTGGTCTGTGGACAAAATGCTTGGTGCCGTCCAGCTTTTAAACTGTAGCTTACACCATAGCCATGACTTTCTCAGTAATTCAGATTTTTTTTTTTTTTTATTGAGAACCCTTCGTTTCTCGGGTAGAGGTGATAAAGCAAAATAAAAGTTGAGTAACTGGCTACCATTGCTGGGCATCTTACATTAAAAAAGTAATCGGGTCGAGTCGATGACTCAGCGCAATCTGCTGGGATTCCTTACATAGAAAACCTTTAACTGATTAGAAAGATTGTAACCCTCCAGGTTACAGAGCGGTCAGCTCCACCCCGTTCTGACATTTTTGTAGTCTGATAGCAGCGATTCGATTACTACCGGCAGATAAACTTTTTATTGCGAAGCGATCGTCTCTAAATTCCTGTACATCATGTGTACCCCACGACAAAAACCGGCAAAAAAAGCCCAATCATTTTATTCAAAGCATACAGTACAGTTATATCCTCAGCTAAAAGCTGGCACACATCGCTAACAGAAGCAGAATGTACAAAGCTACAACTATCAAAACAATCGCCCGTACGACATATCAACACACAACATTCATGTCTAAAATAAAGTTTACTGTCATTTTAGTGTTATTTGAAGCTTACCGCTTTGCTTTGTCCGTCGTTTCCGTGGAGAGAAGGAACTGACCACTCAATCAGACAAAGTCTTTCGGCAAATCCCTCCTGATACAGACCGAGGTTGCTGAAGCACTCGTCCTCGAAGTGCTTCGCGCAAACGAGGAGAACTTTCCCCACGGATGACTGTATATTTCCACTAAAAATAAAATTTAACCAGGCACTTCTCAGAGGCTCTGATGCTGGGGGTCGATGTAGGGATTTGTGTTGGTTTATACACCCAATAACTGAACATTTTGACTTGCTTTGTTGTAACTTCGACATGACTGACCTTGGACTACAAAATCGCTGTGGGGGAGAAAAAATGGCGGCTTCACGAAATTGGTTACCCGGAAGTTCATTACCTTATTTGGCAGTTCAACAACAAATGCTGTGACGTAATAGACAAGAAAACGTAATAGCGAACAGAGAAAACTAAACAGACTGAAAAATATGACCAAAAAAGAATGTAAAGATATAAACACAGCACCAGAAGAGAATAAATGTAAGTTGTCTGCACTCCTAAACACTCACAATACACATTTACATGCATTTAAGGGAACTGGATTTTTCACGATATGTCTCCTTTAAATCCCCAGTAACGGTAACGGCGTTGTAACGGTGGAAAAACTAATTAATTAGATTACTCCATTATCTTAAAAAGAACACAATTAGTAACGCTGTTATACTTAAACACGTTACTCTCAACACTGCTGGCTAATCTAAAGCAGGGGTGTCCAACTCCAGGCCTTTTCAGATGAGTTTCTGCTCTTACACAGCTGAATAAAGTGCTCCAAATACCTCCTCAGCAAGGCAAAGTTCTGCAGAGGCTTCCTAACAAGCCATCATTTGATTCAGGTGTATTTAACCAGGGGGAAAAGCTAAAACATCCAGGATAGCAGCCCTTGAAGACAGAGTTTGGGCACCGCTGATCCAATAACTGCTGATAGATTTAGGGAGGCTTCCTAAAGATGGGCTCTATAATTGTTGGTCAGCCCTGTGGCACAATTACAACAGTTTGAAAGCTCTTATCAGCTCTAATAAGAAACGTGACATAATATCCAGCCAGAATTAGTAATCTTGTTCAATTCAATTCAGTTTATTTATATAGCACCAGTTCACAACAATATCTTCTCAAGACATTATAAGAAAAGTCATTTCATTACAATTATACAAACATTCCAATCAGTTTTCTATTTAAGGAATCCCAGCAGATTGCGCTGGTTGTGACCGGGAGATGCAGACTACAACCACAGTACTAATTGTTGATGTCTGCCAAAAATTTCTTTGCAACTCACTGTCAATGTTCCCTGTGTCATTAGCTAATGCAAAAAAAAGGGTTCAAATAACTCTTTAAAAGCCTTAAATTGATTAAGCCATTATGCCCATTCTGGCCTCTGTGACCCTGCGAGGATCATTAGGTGATGGTTGGATGTAACCTCCTGAACAAAAACATTATTTTCCTTTAAAGTGACAGTGTGTAATTTTTGCAGTACATCTTTGAAAATAGCCATTAAAATATTATGAAATAATGATTACATAAAGCACAATAATTAAACAATTTTGGCGATATTGTAAAATATGACTTTAAAAATCAGTTTTAAAATACATAGGCGCAGGTCCTCTTTTCAGGGGGGAACCATATTAGATGCCATCTTTACTTCTACAAGAGCCCGGATGAACAAAGCGCACGGAACAAGCGGCTTGTTTTTTTTTTGTTTTTTTTAACAAAACTTTGGTGACAACTATGTTTTGAGTCACGCTCTCCCCACCTGCTACAGGAAGTTTGAATCAGTAGCTAACCTGGAGCTCACACACCGGGCGCTAGTTAACTTATCACGGAGTAAAATGGCTGACCACACGTATACTTCTCATGCGTTTTCCGTTGTTGAGTTTCTTACTCAAAGACACAGATACCGCATGCTTGTGATAATTTAGGTATGCACTGCCCCCTACTGGCCGAAAATTACACACTGTGCCTTTAAGTTAGTTCCGGTTTATTTCTAAAGTCCATCCAACACGGCAGGGCAAATCCCAGATTACATTCTTAAGTAATGAATTATTCTTACTTGCATGCAGAAATAACTTATAGCTTATTAACTAATTTTTAACGAGACCTTTATGTAAAGATTTAAACAAATTTTTGCCAAATATAGCAGAAGTTGCGATAAAGGTCACAGAGAACCCTCGTGGAAGAACAATAGATTTAGTAAAATGTTTGGATTTTGGGTAAGACTATTGTGATTTCTTTTCTGCAGGTTAAAGACTCGTCAGGGCCTCAGGCAGCTCCTCTACCACTGCCCCACCTGTAACCGCCGCTTCAAGAACCAGCAGGAGCGGGAGCGCCACCTGCTGATCCACGGGCCTCAGCCGCCCTTTGCCTGCCTGCTCTGTGACCACACCGCAACCAAGATGGTCGCCCTCGCTGCCCACGTCAGGAAGCACCTCTTTCTGTACGTGTGTTCTTTGTGCGGCAAAAAGCTGGTCAGCTCGCAGAGACTGAGGGGTCACCTGGAGGAGAGTCACCCTGAGCTGGATATGGAGCAGACCTTCATCGACTGTATCAACATCAGCTACTATCTGATTCCGCCTGAAGGAGCTGGGGGAAGCGAGGAAAACGAGGGCACAGAGAGGGAAGCGAAGTTCAAGGGAGGTGGGGCCAACACGACAAGGAAAGAAAAGGTACCCGGTGGAGAGGAAGATCAGCATGAGGAAGAAGAGACTCAATCTGTGCAGGTGATGGAAGAGGAGAAAGCAAAAGGAGAGGGATTAAACATAGTCGGAGCTCAGGAAGATTCACAGGAAAAAGATGATGAGGCAGCTGCTGAGGAGCGGTCACACAGTACAGCTGCATGTTTGTCTGCCACTGATGCACTCACAGAGAAAAGATATTCATCTTCATCACCAGAAGATGTCCACACCACACCTTTGAAAGACAGGCGTAAAGAAAATATCCAAACAAATGCTGTAGACACATCTGCAGCGAGCAACACAACCTCATCTTCATCATCGGGAAATTCCAACTTATCCGCTTTAACTGTTGAAACACCTTCATCTTTAGCTTCCCAGCTGGAAAACAGCCATACTTCACCTATGGAGAAGGTACATTTAAAGCTATTGTATCATAATTTTCCTGAAATATAATGAAACAAAACAAAGAAAATTATTTTAATTCAATTTAATCAGGATGGAGTTTTCTACTATTTTTCACAAAATATAAAAGATTATTTGTTCAATCAACTACATAATTAGATTTTTTCTTTTCTTATACAAGATCAGAAATGACCCATTAATACAAGAGCTTAGTTTGGTTTGGAACAGATCCTTCTAGTAATGTAAGATGATACTTTTTACTTTGTGTAGAAAGAGGAAAAAAAATATACAAATGGCTATAAAAATAGTTAAAGTTTTAGTTTACAGTTAACAGAAGAGAAAAAAAGAGCTTAAAAATATAAAAAGAGACAAGAAAAGTGTCTTTAACCAAATGTAAAATGTCCATCACTGCAAAAGAGATTCAAGGAAACCGGAGGTAGAAGCATCCAAATATTTATCCAAGAGGAACTTGGTAAACCATATGCTATGATTGGTCTCCACGAAATTTCATTTTGCCGACACAGGTTTATTTTAGGGATGCAACGATAGCACCTTTTTTAAAACCGACATGATACCAATCCTTGGATCTGTGTACATGCCGATACCGAGTACCAATGCCGATACTTCTGCCACACAAAAACATGCAGTGAATCGGAAGACAGGTTTTATTTACTTCTCTGCTTTTTATTACAAATGATGGTAAATTAGATAAAAAATAAAATATTATTAAAATTGATCACAAAACTAAAACTTCAAGGGAAGAAGAAACATTTTCTGTGAAATTATTGCAGAGTGTTCACATTTTAAAGTTCATCGTATCGGTTCACTTTAGCAAGTACATTAGAAAGGTATCGCAAAAAAACAGTGCAATAGAGAATCAAAACAATCTTTAAATTGTTTATATTATTATTTTTTTTGCTAAAATAGTTTTTCAGTCTGTCTTGCTCATTTTGATCTTAAAGTTTTCCTACTTGTTTCCTACGTGTTGGTGTTTTTTCTTTCTTCCCATCAGAACGCCTTCGAACAGGTGTTTTCATCTCTTAAGAAAACTCGTCTTGATATGGAGACCTATCAGAGGCTCAGGAAAATCTATGGAGACCTGGAATGCCAATATTGTGGTGAGATGACTTGGTGTGATGGTTTTCCTATTTTCTTATTTTGTGTCGCACTATTAGCTGCTTCTAACCCCATTCATTCTCCCTTATAGGGAAACTCTTCTGGTACAAGGTCCATTACAACGTCCACGTCCGAACACACACAAAGGAGCATTTGCATTACTGTTCAAAGTGCAGCTACTCTTCCATCACCAAGAGCTCACTGAAGCGCCACCAGGTCCAGAAGCACAGCGGTCTGCTGCTGCCCTGTTCCAGTCCTGGCTGTAAATATTCCACACCCGACAAATACAAACTTCAAGCACATATGAGGACCCAACATGAAACGGTAAGCAGTCTGAGGAGATCTCTTGTATTACACAAACATGGAGGTGCCATCTCAACAAAAAAATGTATCTAAAAACTTTTCTATTTAGAGTTTCCTTTGAGTAACTGATATGATTTTACTTTTTATTCTCTTTTTATTACTATTATTCATTTTTTTTCTTTTCTTTATGTTTGTACTGCATTATTTTAAAAGCTGCATTGTTGTTTCATTTTCTCAAATCATGTAAAGGACCTAGAATTGCCATGTGTTGAAAGTGTGCTATGCAGATAAAATAGCATTTTATGACCTTTTTTTTCATAATAAAATCTGCAGAGCAGTGTTTGCGAAATGATTCACACTTCTCATTCTTTTAGGCCTACTTAAAAATGCTATGCAAGCAGGAAAACTCACTCTGTCCATCACTCTGAACACCACAGCACTGCTGTGACACATTGTGGGGGCAGCATCATGGTTTGGAGTGTGTGTTTTGTTTTTTTGGATGGAGCTAAATTAGCGACAAGAAAGAGGGTTTTGCTTTTTAGAAGTTGTATTTCTAAAATCTTTCAAAAAAAAAGGTACACAATGAAAACCGGGAAAAAGTATAAAAGGCATTGAAAGTTTTTGCAATGATTTCATGTTATAGTTGTTTTTTTTCACAGGAGAGTCGTGCAGTTTGTCCCATCTGTCAACGCAGTTACCCTCAGCACAGAATAAAGCACCACCTTAGATCATCCCACCCAGGTACAAGAAACAACAACAACAAAAAAATAAAACCAGACACGATATAATAATCAATAATGTCTTTGCTTTGGAATTGCATTTAAATATTTTCTTTTAAAAGACCAGCTGATGCTTTTCTCCTGTTTGTGTTTCGTTTGTTGTTGCGTGTTTGACAGATAAAGTACCTGCCAGAGGTAAAGGAATGATGGTGCAACGTGCCGAGAAGTGCCCTTACTGTGACTCCTACTTCCTGAAGAACAGCAGTGACTTTCAGCAGCACATCTGGGCCCATCAAGGTGTGCTGGCAATGCAAACAAAACACACCGTTTGTTGCACAGGTCTGCAGCAATAACATTGATTCTGCTTGCCGATCGTATCGTAACGTTGTCAGCTGGGCCTCCATCTGTCTCTGCTTTTGCCTGTCCTCCAGAGGGAAGGTATAGAAAGTTAAGAACACATTGCGATGTTGCGGAGGCAAATGTCCAGATGTGATCTGAAGAGCCTTTGCAACAGTTTGTTTCTTCAACATATTGCACCAAATTTCTTAACACCCCCCCCCCCCCCCCCCCCCCCCCCCAGCCCATACACACACTGTCGTGTCTTGACTCGAGCAGCTGTTCGGCTGTCTTGTTAATTTTAACCGCCACGTGTTTTCCTCCTGGCCTTCGCCACACGCCCTCTCTTACCTTAAAGAGCTGTTTACCTTGAAGTTACAGCTGCTCTCAGGCTGCGGAAACCGGCAGAAAAACAGACAGCCAGGACAGGTGTTAGGGAAGGTCTCAGAGGATAATGGCATTTCTTTACATATCTGCAGCTTTCACATTTCTGCTGGTCCAGGGATGTTTTTCAGCCCACATCAGTAGTGATGGTTGCATCCGTGAAAGAAAATCTGTTTATTTTATTACAGCAAAATGCCACTCTGTGTATGTAGGCAGCTCTACAATATAGCAACAGTATTCTTACCACTTACACTTTTTCTGATATTATCACAAATGTATATGTTTCATCAGGGATTTAATGCAAAATAATGTAGTTTATAATGGATTTATTTAGGCATATCAGAATGAAGCAGACAAAATACTTTTTTTTCTTCTTTTTTTTATTATTTCAAAATCTATCTCTGTTTTCTGTTTTTTTCACAATCTTCTACTAACCTGTGCTGTTCCATCACTGCCTTTTATCCATAACAGGGGAGGACCTTTAAAAAGCCTTTTCATTTGTATTTTGCTGATAAAGGCTGTAAAAGATATTGTGAATATATATATATATATATATATATAAATATATATATATATATATAAATATATATATATATATATATAAATATATATATTTGGAATTACATATATATGTATGTAATTCCAAAGCATGAATCCTGTATGTGTGTGTCAATCTGGTCAGGTTTGAAGCCGTACGCCTGCACCGTGTGCAGCTACTCCAGCTGTAATCGGAGCAACCTGAAGACCCACATGAACCGGCACAGCAGCGAGAAGCATCATCTCTGTGATCTGTGTGGTAAAAAGTTCAAATCTAAACTCACGCTGAAAAGCCACAGACTGAACCACACAGATGAGGGTAAGACATGCATGGAGAAGTATTTGTTGATGTAGAAGAACGAAAGTGTAAAAAACAACTGTGTTAATAAAAAAGGGGAAAACAATCTGTGTCCAAACAGGGAAGAGGTTTCAGTGTTCAGACTGTCCCTTTACTTCAGTATTCAAACCTTCTTTGCTCAGACACATGGAGCAACATGCTAAGTTTAAGGTAGGAACGTACTGTACACTTTTCTAAGGCTCAGTTTGTAAAAAAAGAAATTTAACGATCCACAGAAAATAATCTGCACAACATCTGTTTTTCGTAAAGGAGATTAGAATGTTTTGTTGAGCATATAGATTTTCCTCTCATACTCTGATGCCTTTGTCCCTCTAATCTGATTTCTATTGTAACTAGCGGGACCTAATTAACCTCTTCCCTCTGTGTTTGTAGCCATTTCGTTGCGCTCACTGCCACTACTCGTGTAATATGGCTGGTGCTCTGAAGCGACACTACAACCTCAAGCACCCAGAGGAATCCTATGAGAATGCTGGAACAGGACGGCCAAACCCTGAAACTCTGAAACAGCAAGGTCCTTACTTTCACCACCTGTCCAGCAAATCTATCCTTATCACTAAAGTTGCACTCAAATGCAGCTGTGTTGCACATATTTTACAGACACAATTAAAGGAAGCCAAGAGAAACTAGAAACCCTTGGATATCAAATATGTAAAGTTAGTGCAAAACGATGCCGTCGGCCTAACCTCACAAATATTTTCTGTGCTTGTGTTTAGGTGGTATGAAGTGTCCTGAGTGTGAGTTTGTTTATGGAACAAAGTGGGAGCTGGCTCGCCACCTGAAGACCAAACACAATCTGAAAGTGGTCGAGGGTAACTGGGAGGTAACTAGTATGAAAACACACAGGAAGCAAAATACAGACAACAGGGTTCCTATGAAGTCTGGAAAACTATGGAAAGATAATTTATCCATCCATCCGTCCGTCCAGGCTGTTTATAATACGACTACAAACTAACTTTTGTGTTTTGGTCTGTTGTTGTGTGCCTGCACAGGTGGCTGAGGAAACAGAAGCGCAGTATGTGTCCGTAGAGAATGAAGAACCCCTGACAGAAGCACCTTTAGCAGTCCTGGAGGACAGTGGTAAGCATGATAAAAGTCCACATAGTTTATTAGCTGAATTTGTGAAACTCTCTCTGCAGCATCCACCTTTGCAAACAGTGTCGCTTGTGTCGGATTTTGTTTTGAGCGCGTTACAAAAATACTCAAAGTTCTCTTGTCGGATGAGACCAAAATGTAACTTTTTTTTTTGCTATCCCTGAAATGTGTGGGAGAAAATTTGTAAATACAGCAGTATATTGTTATATGTCTTTCCTCTGCTGGGAAGTGGAATCTGGTTGTTCCTGGTAGAGCATTTTTTACAGCCTGCAAAAGACTTTAGACTCGACTGGAAAATCAATTATCAGCAAGACAACAACACTTAACATTCAGCCAGAGCTACGATGGAAAGTTTAAGATCAGTGCTTATTAATGTGTTAAAATGGCCCGGTCCATCCTTTACAGAATCAGTGACAAAGCTTAAAAATTAGCGTTCATAGATGCTCTTTGTGATTAGGGCTGGGCAAAACGATTATTTTTGTTATCGATGAATCTAGCGATAATTTTTTAGATGAATCCATTAATCTAATGATTAATTCGATTTGATTATCGAATATTTACCCATTATTTGATTTATATGGAAATTTGACATTTATTAATTTATTTATTTCCATTAAATAAACAAATGTCTTAATTTGAACACATTTTAAGTGTAAAAAAATAAATCCCAAATAAAGTTAGTTAGTTGGTAAAATCTTATGCTAGAGGCTGCAGTTAAATGTTGTGCAAAGAAATCATATGAATAAAGGAGAGAAAATACCCCCCAGAAATATAAACAAACAAAATTTAACATTCATTTTATGCAAAAGACTGCTCTTAATTCATTAAAAACATTTATTTTGCTGTTTTTTCTCTTGTTTCTGACATAAGATTTGCAAGAGAGCGGGTGAGAATGAGGCGCTGTTCATTACAATAAAATGCTGCAAATTTTTCTAGTTTTTAGATCGCGACTTTGAATCCAACAAACTGGAGAAACATGAAGTTAAAAAATAGTATTCAAACAGGATGAGGCATTATTAAACGTGACAATCAAGAGTTTGTTGTCGGTTTGCTTTTGCAAGCACTTAAAGGCACAGTGTATAATTTTCGGCCAGTAGGGGGCAGTGCATACCTAAATTATCACAAGCATGCGGTATCTGTGTCTACGAGTAAGAAACTCAACAAAGGAGGTCCAACTAGTGCTGTTTTCAAACGCTCAATTCCCTAAGAATTATCTATTTGCAGCAACATGACGAGCAAATCAGTCTCTCTTTCATTGCTTGGAACTAGCTAAGAGGTAAAAATGTA
Source organism: Apricaphanius iberus (assembly GCA_028564705.1). Lineage (NCBI taxonomy): Eukaryota > Metazoa > Chordata > Actinopteri > Cyprinodontiformes > Aphaniidae > Apricaphanius > Apricaphanius iberus. Next base: position 1,831,940 of record JAPXFQ010002969.1, read on the forward strand.
TTTATGGCTAAATGTTTTTGCATTTTGAGGGTAAAATACATAGCGTTAGTAAAAAAGTTGAAAACTTACGGTGTTTAATCATTTGCTGGACCTGTACATTTATAAGCCGTTTCCATTTTCTGCCGGCAGACGACAAAATCGCTCCCTTTTATTTTCAAATAGTTCCATACCTTTGAACTGCGAGTTCGGATGGAGGTATTTAAGTCAACTGACTCACTCATGCTGACACTACTTGTTCCCGCCATGTTTGTTTTGAAAGTGCTGACGCATCGACGCGCATTTTTTGTGTCGACGTATTTTATGTGTCGACGCAATCAATTACGTCGACGCGTCGTCCCAGCCCTATTTGTGATCAAGCATCCTGCGAATCGCCGTGGACACACTTAAGTTTGTGGTTGTTACAAAACTAAATGTGAAAAGTGTTAATACTTTAACTACAGAATACTTCAGTTACTGTATGTGAAACTACTGATCTTTAATGATGACACTTTTTTTAAGGTAATGACCAGCAGATCGCTGAACTGAGCTCAGAGACTCACAACGCTGTAGCCTCCATGGTAGCGATGGCTCCGGGCAGTGTGACGTTGGTACAGCAGGTAAACACGATCACTGCACTTTGTGCGGAGTCGATCGGTGGTTTGAGCATACCTTGACCCTAAGCTGTTTGTAAAGTTGCAGGTGGCCCAGGAGCAGGAAGTGGGCGACTGCAGCAACCAGCTGATGGTGGTGAACGCCGATGAGGGTCTTGAAGGCGACCAGTTGATGGTGGTGGAGGACGGACATGGCCTGGACGCTCTGACGGTCCTCACTCGGGGAGAAAACACGCACCATTACATCGTATACATCCAGGAGCAGACTGTGGAGATCAACTAGCAGTGTGAAATGTCAGCATCATATAGCAAATGGCAATAAATGTGTATATAATGAATAGTTGCTTTTCATTGTTGAGACTCTTGTTTTCTGCGTTTTTACTTGTGGAACTAATGCAAATAATCACAACACCTACAGTAGCTTCATATGTTTGGGGCATATGCTGTACAAAGTAAATTAATAAACAGATTGAATTTTCTTATACTCGCATAACACACAATTTGTTGAAAATTGTTCAGCTGTCATACTGAAATTACAATACGTTTGTTTAAATTATTTTGTTGCTTTTAATGGTGTATCTTGTATCAGTTTTTTAGGCCGCCTTATTTACATCCATGTTTTTCTGTGCGACAGAGATCAGAGTTTTGTGATGACCACTCCTAAACGTCCAATTTTGTGTTGTTGCTGAGGACACAGGACATTTGCAAATTGTAATCTGCCTTTTGATATTGCTTTGAGAAATCTGCTTCTGGCATGGGCGACCGTGCCTCAGGAGTTGAGAGCTTGTTTTGTAACCGCATGGTTGCCTGCTTGAACACCCACTCTGTCCGTCTTGTGAAAGTACAGGCCATTTACCAAGTATTTACCATTTCCCCCTCGCTGACCGGCCACTAACACTGTGTCTTAGCATGACTGATTTTACTTCATGGATAAGGGCAATGTCTTATCTCAGCATTATTTGCTTTTGCTCTTTGGTTGATTTGTATATTTCACACTGCAACATTGGATGTAGGATGGCCTAACGTTCCCATGGAATGTATACTTGCATATCATCCAGTGAATTGATCATTGAACCTGCCGGCATATTGAAATTGTACAGAAGTGTGCAACAGACTTCTGGAGATCCACTATTATCTTCCTAATATGTCAAACGTATCAGGAGGCAGTGGGCTTGAGTTTTTGTGTTACAATACATCCTCAGGTGTCCTTCCATTTAACTTCGATTACCCAGACAGGCTTAGGAAGCTTAAAAATCCCTCCTTTAGCATTTAGTAAACTGAAAAAAAGTGTAATTCTTTTTTGTGTTTGTTTTTTTACATTTAATTTTATTGAAAAGAGAAATAATTGCATATTTAATCTAGCAAATGTCTTGAATTTGCTCTTCCATTTTTACATTTTGAAAATTAGGACCAAAACAAGAGAAAGAGGTTTGGTACTCTTTTGGTTTACATAGCATAATCCACAGTACCAATCAGCAGCATGTGTATTTCGACATTACATGAAGTCAGATCTTAGAGGCTTATCATATTCTGTCCATTTTGACTGAATATTGAGATGTAATTTTTCCATACTGTAGATCTGTATAATGTTGATCCAATCCTCACTTGATGTTTTTTCAGTTGTACAGTTTGTAGTGAAACTTCTTTGAGCGTGTATCCAATCTGTTCAGTCCCTCACAAAGTCTCACAAAATCTCTTTAATGGAGAGTGTTGGAATAGTTTTTGTATGCAGTAAAGTCAAGAGAAATACACTTTTTAAACCAATGACCTTCACTGAGTCAGTGTCGGTGCAACTAGGGGGCGCCGGAGAATTATTTACTCTTTAGACGTGACTCCTCCACAAGGAAGAAGAACTGGTGGGAAATTTGATATTGCGGGAAAGTTTGCTAACAGAGCAGAGAAGCTATGCTTTTAAAAGTATAAATGCTTGAATAACATGGACCGCCATTTTTTGGTTATATCCTTTTCCCAGGGTGATGACCACCTGACTGACGATCACAGATGTAAGTTTTATTCTGTCGCTGATTATATTTACGTCGATAAAAGTCAGAGCTGTTGAGCAATGTTTAGCTAACCAGCTGTTTACTGTTGGGGTGAGGTTTTATGCACTTCAGGATTAGGATTCAAAGACTTAACAACTGTGTTAATATACAGTAGTGTAAAAAAAAAGACGTGTGGATGTATGGGTGAGTGAAATTCATATTGGCAATAAATTCAACAATTTAGGCAAAGTTATAACAGCCTTTCATAACTTCAGTCCTCAATAATCTATTTTTTACTCTTTGGTTACAGAGAAGAATAGTAATGTGAAGGAATGTTCTTTTAAACTTAAGTTTATATAATCACGAACACGATAATGTCTCTTGTCAAGCTACAAATGCTGCTTTTCCGCATCTAAACCTCAGACATTTGTTCTAACTTTAGGTAAAGCTATGTGTGCGAGATTATTACTAGTTTTATTACCTACTACATGCTAATTTTTTATTACTGTTTTACTCTGGGCTAATAAAGGAATTATAGTTGTTTTATTTTTGTACCAAATTAATTTATAGTCTGTTTTTAAGAATCTTGACAATAGTTTGTGATTGTTTTTATGTTTGTTTTTGTTTTTCTAGGTCTAGAGCCATTAAATAATATTTATAAAAGACTTCTTGAGATCTCAGCGCAGGAGTCAAGAAAAGGGAATTCTGAGTTTCCAGGTAAAACTGTGGGTAACTGTGGGTATCATTCATTTGTACATATGTTGTTTTTACACTAAAATCTCTCCTGCTTCCTCAGCTTGTTCTCTCAGTGGCAACCCAGCAACTCCAAGGTGGTACTTTGCTGTTCAGGCGTGCCGAGGAGCAACACAAGTGAGAAAATGGGAACATTCCGAAACAATTCTACAGAGATTTCTCTTTCTGTTTGTATTACAATGATAACCAAATACAGTTTAACTAGTGAATAGGACACTGAGTTAGTACAGTTATATTTCCCTGTTTAGACTATTGATTCAAGCTTACAAATACAAGTTCTGCCTTTAAATCTGTGTCACTTGTTCTGCAGTTTTGCAGCTCTGATTGGGAAGAGTTGGGAATAAACCATTTGAAAACAGACTCTGAGGAGGAGAGCGTTACTACACTTGAGGATTGTCTGGCCTCTCTTAGTAACCAGGAGGCAGCAGACCAAAAAGATGACCAGCCAGCACTGGCAGAGTAAGGGCTGGTTGCATTTTGTTTTATACTTGTATTTTAAAAGAATATAAACACACATTTATTTTTCTCAATTAATTTATAAAGTAAATCTGTGTATTTACTTTTTTTAAATGTGATTTTATTTTTATTGAAAAAGACAAAATTATTTAACTTAGATTTCATATGTTTTATTACAAATAAAAAAACAACAGAATACAGTAAGTTATAAAACAATTTACCAGGAGGTTTCAAGCCTATGTTTTGTGAAATCTTTGTGGAGCAGGCTGTTAGAAGAGGCTGCAGACGGACTTCATCAGCTGACAGACAAGCTGCCTCCTCCAGGTAAACCTGGACAAACACAATTTCTTTAGATTCACTACCTTTACGGTAATACATTTGTGTTGATTATAATTTTTTTTCCTGCTTTTTTTTGTTAATAAAGAGATATATGTATACCATAATTAGTAAAGCTCACTTTTTTTTTTCCTGTGAGAAAAAATTTCAGGCCTCTCCCTGATGATTTATGATTGTTTTCTCACAATTGTTTAGTTTCTATTTCATTCCAAAATATATATTTACTGCAGAAAACAATGTATCCGGGGTAAACATTTCTCCCAGCTTAAAGCTGCCAGTTACAAGGCATCTAAATCTCTCTGGCCAAGCTGTGCTTAAAAACAGTGTTAGAAGAAGAAGAAGGCTCAAACATTTGAACTCGGTGGTTTGCTGCTGAGTGTAAATTGGCTTGAATGAAAAACAATTTGGGGAAAAATTGCAGGCTCTCCCGCATTAATACAGGTGTTGCTTTGGTCTATTGTTGAGAAGATAAAACCGAGCCAATCAGCTAAGCTCTCAGTTTAGCGTTTTTTCTGTGTCCCGATCTCCTGCTGTGGCCGTGGGATATGAATTAAGATTGAGAAAACAAGATCCCAGGTTCAATCGACTGAAAAAAGCCTTACCCTTAGTGACGGGATGAGCAGCTCAAAGTAGTAGTAGAGGTGGTTCGGATATGTGATCAAGGAGGCGCATTCGTGGTGAATCTCTCTGGGACAAGAACTTGTAGACCAGAAACTTGCTTCAGGAACTGTTCTTCTGACCTGAGAAGTCAAATAATCTTTTTTTGAGCTGCTATCTTAATTATGTGCCTTTAATTAAACGATGCAACACTGGGAGGGTAACAGTTCACCAGGGGAAACGATATTACCCTTTCAGACAAGACTTCAAATGGCCGTCTGAACTTTTTGTTCCTATTTTAGCTTTGAAAAGGGCAAACTATTTAAATAAAATCGATTATAGACCTTGCAAAAATGCCTTGATTCTATTGCTATAAGAATCGATTTTCTTCTTTTGTTCTACAGAAAAATGCAAGCTGCCAACCTCTTGTTTTGCTTGCTCATAGAACTTGGTGGTTTCTTCTAAAGCCTTCTAGATTTACTTTTGATACTTCAAATTGTAAAAAGAAAAAAAAAGTGTTCAAACCCTCCCAACTCTTGATTTTTTCGGTTGAAAATGTGTATTAATAAAAATACCATTTGAAAAGGAGGCACGTCTTTTTGTCATCTGTCTCTGTCTTAGGAAAAGCCTTGCTGGATGTTGTACTGCTGGCCACAGCAGAACCGTCCCCTTCAGCTAAAGACCTGCTGCCGCTCCTGGGAGTCCTGAAGCATATGGCCTGCTGGCATGCTGCAAAGATCAACATTGTCACACAGAATATTAATGGGTGAGGAGGCAACGATCATACAGCACATAAAGTTGCCCTAAGTGTATGTAAAATCGTTTACAGATGTATCTTTAGTTTACCACTAGGGGGAGCTAGATGAATAAAAATTAGCAAGTGAAGCCAACCCTTTGCCTCAATTGATCAGGGGTATGGTCAGTGATACGTTGCCAACACAAGCCTGAGCAAAGAATAACCATTACTGTTTGAATTATTAAACATGAATCATGCTTTATGAAATAAAAACTAACTGAAATCAGTGAAGAAGACTTATTTTCTCTTTTCCAGGTGGGAAAAAGTCGCATTCTGTCTTAGCGCTGGTCTGATTGAACCTGCTGACCTGCTCAACTGTATTGACTACAGGGAACTGTGGAGGGGAGGCCTGCTTATCAGAGAAAAGAAGGTGAGGATTGGAGCTTTTCATTTCATTTTATCAGAAAGCAAACAAGCACATGTTGTTTGGGAAGGAGGATAAAATCTCTTGGGTTTTTTTTTATTTGGTTTACGATTTTTTTTCCAGATTCTTCCCCTACTTATTAAGAAAAGCAATAAGTACAAACTGCAGATAACTTGTGCAAAGGATTCTACAGTTAGCTGTGTTTTAGTTAAGGTTTGTTGGTCACTGCGGTTTTGTTCGTCTTGGAGAGGCTGCCATTTTTCATATTCGACTGGATGCCTCTGTTTCAGGTCTTGCAATAGGTTTGTGGTGCTGCCTCCTCTGTCTGCGATGGTCTTTAGGAAATGTAACAGCATGGGGTCTCTTGTTTCATGTCTGTCCCACCAAACCCATACAAATTCCACTACCGAAGCTCCGGGGAGCCAAAAATTTGCCATCACACAAAAAACTCGATTTACTTTCCTCCCCCCTTAATTCTCTGCAACAAAAAATACAAATTAATTCATTCAATTTTTTTATTCGATTTTTATTTTTTTCCCATGCCTAGCTCAGAGATAAATTGATAATAAAACAATATTTAGTTGATTGGTTTTACGAAAAGAGAATCCAGTGTGGTAAAAGGTATTCATCCCTAAAAGATACAAAAAAATTATTTTTGCTCCTTTGTCAGAGCATCAAAGTAATTTTAATTTCAGACTAAGAATATTTTATCTACTAAGCAAAAAAATAACATGAGAACCAACAATTTATTGTGAAAAAGGAATTGCCTTCTTTGTTAGATTAACTCATTAAGTTTCATTAGCCACATCCAGACTTGGTCCTTACCTGACTTGTAGAATAAAGAAAAGCAGAACCTGTCTGGTAACAGAAAGTACGCTAAATGACAAAGTCTAATGAAATTGAAGTAGGGATGGGAAATTAATCTTTTTTTTATCCATTTGGAATGGTTACGTGGGATTCCACTTAGCGACAGCCAGAATCATTATCCACAAATGGAGTAAAAATGAAGTAGAGTGGGGCTTTTCTAAAAGAGCTGTCCAACCAAACTTATTCCAAAACCCATTGATGACTCATCGGGGAGGTCTTAAAAGAATCCAGATCAACCAAAGCACTGCCGAGCACACCTGTATGTTCACACCCGAATGGCTGAAAAACTCAAATGCAGGCTTTGGAATGGGCTGCTCAATGAATGTATTTATATCAGACGGAAATGCTGTGGCTTTACCTTTAAACCGGCTGATTATGCTTAAAAACCTTTTAGTGTCTCTGAATAACAATCCAGCAATGCTAGAAGAATTTCTCTACATTGATTTAAATAATCGCTGCCTCATTTTTCCGAAACCCTAGATCTATGTTACATTTGGAGACTAATTACTTCTTCACATAGGCTCAGGTTGGTGGTGCATGTTTTTTTTTTTCAGAGTTAATACATACATTATTTGAAGACAGCAGTTTGTGTGGATAATATTGAAATCTTTTTTTAAATCCGAGACATTTAAATGTGATAAACCTAACGGGAGAAAATTGTAAATACTAAAAGAGAAATACTTTTTCATTGCACTGTAAACAGGTATGTGTCACGTCCAGTCGAAATGAAGATTTCTGTATACCAAGACCAATTCCAGTTTCAAGACTTGAATTATCTGTTTTTAATACCAAATTATTAATGTAGTCAAACCAGGCCAAAGGGTAAATTCTTACACGTCGTCTTCTTTCTTTTTTTTTGTCTCCCCCTTGGGAGGCCAGCTGTCTTTTACTGCTGCTGAATTAATCTGGAGTAATCACTGCAGGTCATCGGGAGGTCATGGGAACTATCTTAGTGTTGCCAACACTACGCTGGCAGAGCTGACTCTGCCTGGCCTGGGCCAACACATCCTGCCTGGCAGAAATACTTACTAAGCATCACCTCAAACAATGGGCAATCTTTTGTCAATGAATCACAATTGTGAAAAAAAATATTTATGGGGCTGTTTTAGTCAACAGTCAGTGTCATCAGGACTTGAAAATATATATATATATGCTCTTTATTTTTATAAGTCTGCTATAAAAAAAAATGTACAGTATAAAATAAATGTATGGATGTCCTAATAAGCAGTGTTTGTTTGTATTAGGAACTGCAACCCTAGTTTTAGTGTAAAGCAGCACCAAAAACAAAACCGGGTTTGATTATTCCCTCTCTCCCTCTAAAAGCTGCAATTTAGAACACTTTCAACTACTGCAACAATAGAGAAAGTGAAGCAAAGCTTTATTTCAGTGCATGCAGTTTGCTACGGCACTGAGCTTAATTACTCACCTGAAACGATTCATTTCTAGTCTTATATTCAGTGTTTTTTTTGTTGTTATTTAAAAACAATTAATTTAAAAGAATATTCTTGTTTGTTTTTTTCTTGGCTGGTATAACAGAACCTTTTATTTAAGGGTTTTAATGCAGCCTTCTGTATTTTCAATGAGGGCAGAGAGCTCAAGGTTTGTTTTAACGCCTCTAACAGCCTTGTGATGGTTACGTGATAAGTCATGGATCCTAGGTGCTTGACAATGTTCTTTGTCCTTGAAGTTAAATAGTTGTCCTCAGCTGTTAAATTAAAACAGAGAGAACTTGAGCTGAACATAATCAAAGCACAGATGAAGCACTTGAACGTGTCAAGTGAATCCCGCCCACTAATTTATAGCGACATAAGCACATTTTAGTTATAAAATGGCAAGGATCACAGTGTGATCTACTGCTAATATGGAAAAAAACTATCGCCATAAAAGCTCGGAGAAGTGAAAGCCTGGATAAATAAACATCTGAGAGCGATCTGGGACGCCCGGTACTCCGATGTACTTTTGCCTCAGCTTGTTGGGTGGAGTCTCTGTAGACGGGGCTTGTTTACCAACGAAGCCACAAGATATGAAATTGCTTCCTTGGGAGGCTGGAGGCTGGAGGGACACCTTTTGAGTCATTAGTGTCCACTCCAATTGCTTTGCAAAAAAATATTTATTTAGTGGCGTCATTAAAACATTGTAATGATAATGACCTGGATGTGATGAAGTATTGTAACATCAGCAGTGTTACTCACTTGAATGGGTTTAAATGCTATAAATGATTCATCCGTATCCCACGGTGTTGGTTACTCAGTGGCATGCAGGAGAGGTTTTTTTTTTTTTTTGTTTCCATCCCTGTTCTGTCTGTTTAGCTGAGAGTCTGCTGAGGCAAGCATCCCGCTTCTCCTTCACTAAAGTGACCTTTTCTGAGTTGCTGCCTTCAGAAGTAAGTGGGCTCCAGCTGCCACTTGCTAAAAGGTACACAGTTGGAGAGAGGAGAACGCAGAAGTCTCTAAAGAAAGCTTGTTTCAAAAGAAAATAACCCCGCTTCAGTGCCTTGTTCTGCAGCTAGTATTTCTGTACGCACTGGTCTTCAAACCTGCAGCTGAACTGCCATGTGGTAATTGGGAAACATGGCATTTTTTTGGGGGGGTTCTGCAAATACAATATAGGATTATGTTTATGTGGTCTGTGTGGAACAGCAATTAATGTCTAAATGCAGCTGTGCTTAACGAGAGAGAGATTGTTAGTAATTCCATTTGTTCTTCCTCTCCGTGTGTGTGTTTGCCTCAGTATGTATCAGAACTTCGCTTTGATGGCTTCTCCCTGCGCGCTCCTGTGCATCACATATCACACTCTAGTCTCATCCAGACGCCCGCAACAGATCACAAACTAAACTCTGAGGTAAGCCTCTCAAAACCAAATTTCCTGCATCAATGACCCTTTTTAGCACTGATGTGTTTATTAAATACAAGAGCTTAGAAAGCCCTAAAATGAAACTGTTATGTCTCAAGTTTATAACTGTTTTTTTTCTGTTTTGAATCAATTTTTTTGGTCTTGTTTTCCCTTTTTATTCATTAAGACCTGAACATACTCCAGGCTGTGTTTGTGTGGACATATTGTCACGTTTAATACCATAGAGCTATATATTTATTATTCTGTTCCTGGGTGTTCATCTGAAGCCTGTGGAAGGTTTTGACTAACTGGATTAGCAGATAACTACCAAATTCTTGTTCTGTCTTTCCCTCTGACCCCATTTGGCCTTATCTTACCTCCCAAGCTTTTTAGTAGAATGGAGTCTATGCACTCCTCTTTCCTAATGGCTTCTGATGGCTACAAGGAGATGAGGTCAAAACGGTCACTTTCTTGTTGGCCTTTAATCGCACACTGGAACCTGTAACATTCAAGGAATGGAATCACATCGATTTTATCAACCCAAAAAAAAAAAAAAAAAAAAGGTGCGCCGACCTCTATTCTCTCTCATGGCCATTCAGCCAGGAAATTGCATTTTTATTATATACATTCAAGCCATTTTCCATTGGGTCTGAAAGGGGGAAATTTTTCTTACTATTCTTTCATCACATTTAGGTGGCTCTGGTGATTCTCTGTTGCATCTTTCCTGAGTTTTTTTTTTACTCCTTTATTTTGAATTGAAATCATTTTCTTTCAGTCAAAAATTTGCTGCCGCTGAATCGAGTTTCTTTATGTATTTTTATTTATTTATGAAAAAATGTCATTTTGTCTGTTTTTGATGCTATATTCGAACAATTACAACCAAATAGCGACTGAAGTACCTGCTTCTTAGTTAGCTGTCAGGTCTCTGCAACATCCTAAAATGAACACCTGTAAAACAAACAGAGCTTCTCTGAGGGATATTTGTTGTAGTTCTACAAATCACAGAAATACATAAACATATTTTTACTTCTCAGTAAACTGCAACACTTCCACTGCAGCAGCCACCAGCTCAGACATTAAAGTGTATCTGCAGAGATTTGGCCAAACTCATCAAGCAGAACTATTACTATTGTAGCATAATGGTTGTTAGGTTCCTAATGTTTGTTGCCTGTGGGCAATATGCACTTTTAAAAAGCTTTATTTCTTCAATTTGTTTTTGTATTGAGATGTGTTTTGTAGCAATTACATTACAAAGACTAGTATGCACCTGTAATGGGCTTGCTATATAAATTAATAAGTACCAACAGGAATGAGAAAGTTTCACAAAGAATTCAGACTAATATTTGGCTGTTCATATGCGCACAGAGAGGCGATTTTTCTCTTTTATTAGTATATCTCTAGAAATCTAAATTGAAACACATTTCTTCTATATGAGCATTCATTTAAGTGAATTTTCTTGGTATTAATTTGTATGTGCATGTTTATTTAATTGGTTCCCTATGTTGTGTGTGTGTGTCACTTGTCCTTTTTTTTTTTTTTTTTTTAAGCGGCTCCAAAGTTTAGATGTATCTAGGTGTTTGTTGTGGAAGCAGCTTATTTACTTGTCCGTGGAGAATAAAACAGAAAGCATCCGTCTGTGATCTCATCAGACTCCTGTACAGAGAAACAGATGGCAAAGTTTGTTTTGGCATTATAAAACAAAAAAACAAACAAAAAAAGAGTGATAACAACAATCATAACTAAGCACCGCTGGGAAAATAACTTAAAAATAGCCTGAACACAACAACACATACAGGTTTATTAACTTCACAGAGACAAGAGATAATTTCACTGCAGTTTTCCTTTAACTGATATAATGATGGTTGGATTTTAATGTTCACACACTTTCACTCATTTAGCTGGAGTGTCCACACAACAGAGTTGGAGCTGTGGTTAATTCACACACTGTCACTCCTATGGACCCACCTTCCGCTGGAGGTTCAGGGTGGATTGAGGAACAGTTGCGGGTGCGAGGCCTTGGCAGGGTGATTTCTGGTGGAGAAACGGCACGATTTGGGGGCTTGCTTATTAAAATTGACATTTAATTGTTTTTTAAATCTGCTTGGCTAACTGCAACATAACTCTTACACTATATCCATTTACTAAAATCAGAAAAGTGTAATTTAAAACCAAAATAATGCCGGTCTTTAGCCTTAGATGGAGTTTACCCAAACAAGACCAGACCACAACACTACAGGGCCATTGCCAGCCTCACACTGGGCCTTTATCAGAATGATTTAGCCTCCAGTGCCACAGTCTTCTCTACACAACACGCCCATCAGTCAGACAGGGATTTGGCGGTGCGCTCTTCTCTCTTTGCTACTGAGGTGAAAATGTAGTTGTTTTTTTTTTCCTCTGCTTAGTAATATGCTTAAATTCAGCGGGTCATCTTGTCTGATCTGCAGACATGGTCTGTTCGGATCGAGCCCCCTCTGACGAGTGGATAGGCTCAGGGTGAGCTCCGTATGCCGGGAGATTTAGCTGCTGATATTACACTTCATCATTTGAAGCTTAGTTCAGGTTTGAGGATAGTAAAACACGCTACATCTCTGGGCGGATGTGGTCACAGATATTAGTATGCTAGCCAAAGTAATATATTTCATTGTCAGGAGGCGGTGTAACACAATACTTAAAAAGTGAAACATTGGGTACTTACAGTTGCATTCAGCTGCAATTTATTTCGAATATTTTAGATATGCTCTACAAAGGAAATCCACAAAATGGCAATTTTTTAGCATTGCAAGAGGTGCATGGTGTCAAGTTGGAACAAAAGCTGGCCGGCTACTGCTAATGTGTTTGTATAGAGTTGCTGCAGAAAGGCAGTTGTTGGCTCTTATGGCCTTCAATCCAGAGAAAGCATCATGCAGACATTAGCTTTTAGATCTCCAAGAGCAGCTGACAGTTATCTGTATGCCTATACTTTGGCAGTTACAGAGGCAAAAACATGGGACCAGAAGAAGTTTAGTAGGGTTTTGCCTGATCTTATGACAAAATGTCATCAGCGTCATCCAGTTGTCTCTTTGTCAACACTGGCTACGTTTACATGGACACAAGTAATCGGATTAAAAATGCTTCATGTAAACATGCCATTCAGATTACTCTGACCCAATCAAACTCATTCGGATCAAAATTTCATTCCACTTGAGAGGCGTAGTTTATTCCAATAATTAATCCGATCATGGTGAATGTAAACTTCTATTTCTTCTTCTACGGCTGTTTCCCGTGTTTTAGATAGCTCTGCGCATGTCAAAAGGATTTATGCTGTTCAGACATGTAGCGCATATAAACGCCTTTTTTAATTGGATAGATGTGAAATTCTATTCCGATCAATGTTCGGATTAAAGATATTTTGCACATGTAAATGTAGCTATTGTTTACATTGGTGACGGGGTGATATTCTTAATTTAGCCAACTAATTACATGGTGGACTATGTACTTTTAGGTTTTTCTAAACACCACTGTACATTGTCTTGAAAGCAGATTTTTAAAAGCTATAAAAGGGCTTTTAAATTATGTTTCAGCAAAGGTGAGATTTACCCCAAGTTCCAGAGATGTTGCCTGGCTGGGGGTTGCCTGGGGGTTTTAAATGTGCCGTATCACTAATCTACACACTGCATGTTGTAGTTGTATTCTTATAATTTAGATGTTTGTGGTTTATATTTGTTTTAAGTCTGTATTTTTAATACATATATATATTTAAATTTTCTTCTCACTCATCCTCTGTCTTCTTTGGTTTTGCAGGTTTTCCATTATTATGCTCCAGTTTTAGACCTGGTTCAGATGGTTGATCTTTCAGGAATGCCCACCTTCCTGATGTCCAACACTCAGTTTGAGTTGTATCCTTTCTTTTCTATCCGTCTATGTGCATATATGTATTTTGATGAATGAAACGAAAACGTATATATAATTTCCCAATGCAGACATGGTAAAATTCGGTTGAGCCTTTTTTTCAATTTTAAAGCTTTACAGACCAGGACGTAATTAATACTATGCTGTTCAAATGAGGTAAATGCAATTGGAGGCAAACATAATGAAATATTTATATTGTGCTGTGGCATTATTAGTATCGATTAAAAAAATATATAAAGCTGAACGAAAAAAACAGAAATAGTTTCATGGGGGAAACAATGCTTTGATAATCTGTAGTTACAGAGTCAGCACCTCCTAATTTAAAAGGCAGAGATTAAAAACTGTCTCCAATATTCCCAAGAATGATTCTCCTTCCAAGTTCATCTCTTGTCTGCCACAAGATTACTGCAGACTACACCCATTGAAGCAATTTTAGCATCAAGTGTATTACAAATAATCTTCATTTAAAATGTGAGACCTTTAGTCTGACAGGTAAAACAAGGCTCTTTTTTTATTAGGCAGCGTGGTTGATATACCTAAACCAGCATGAAATCTACAGCAGAATGACCTAAAAAACAAAGATTCAAAGTGCCTTAAAAAAAGAATTCACCGTTTTTACATACTGACATATGTTCTTACCTTACCTTAGACTAGTTGATATGTACCTGTCTGGTCTCTGTCTGTGCGCTCTGTCGTGCAAACGGAGCACAAACGCAGCCTCTTCCACATACTGTATTGATCCAAATCAGCTCCCGTCAGAAGCTACCAAACTCTTCCACATTTTCCCTATTTAAATACAGTTGTGTGAAGTGTTACACTAAAAAGTATATTAACACAGAAATGTACCATGTCGATTTTCTCAGCGGATAAAAAAAGGGGTACTATATTGTGAGGCATAATAATACGAGGAGCACTACGTCCGCGCTCTAACTCCTAAAGAATTCTCTCCACGCTCAGCGACATGTTACATTACCATTATTTTGCAAAAAATGTAGGTGGGTTGATTCTGATCTTTGTGTGCTCACTTGAGTCAGAAAGACTAAAAGTTGATCTAGCTCATAAAGTTGTAACAGATAAAAAAAAACATGAAATTTTCTGAATACTTAGAATAATAAACGATAAATCCTTTGTCATAGAAACACAAACGCATAACAAATTTCACCCATGTTGTTCATTAGAATGGTCATAATCCCCAAAAAATACAACTAGGCTGTATGACAACATGGTTGCTAACAAATAAGTCGATTGCAAAGATAAAGAACATAAACTAACAAGTTACCTTTGACCCTTGTTTGGCATCAAAGGGTTAATTGCCTAGCCCTACAAATAGAATGCAGTTTTAGAGTCTAGTTTTTAAGCAAGTTGGTAGAAGATGTTGTTGGTGGAACTGCACCATAAGAAAGCCTGAGCATTAATCTGTCACTTGAATGATTGGCGTCTGTGATGCTCAGCCATGGTTTTGTTTGATACTTTTATTTACTTCACAGCTGCAGCCGGTTATTCCCATGTTAAATCTCTATAGTTAGAATAAATCACAGTTAAATCTGATTATAATTTGCGCCTTTCCTTTACAACAAACAAAAAAAGAGGCCTGTGTGGGAAGTCGGTGAAAGCTAAGCTTCTCTTGGATCAGCTGAGAGCTCTTCGTGGAAAGGTACTGCTGTCTGTACTCTATACTTACCTTTTTAAAATATATATTTTTTTACCAATTGTTTAATATCCAACCTTGTAAATAAACAAAATCCATTCAAACATTTAGTGAAAAAGCACGACTAAATCAAGGAGTTGTATTTTCCATGCCATTCGACGGACTGAGGGTCTGGGCAATCTCATGCTTATTTGATCTTACTTCCAGGTTGGAGCGCTGTTCAGCTTGTCCTGTATAATTACTCCCATCGCCCAGCCTCCAGCCAGCCAGCTAAGCTCCCAGCGCTGGAAAGAGTGTTTATCCCGCACACCAAAGTCCTTTCTCGGTATGACTTTGTATTTTAAAGCTGTGAAAAAAATGGCCTGGTCATCTTCTGAAAATAACAGCAGCCACACTGAATTATTAAAATAGTTTGTTAATAATGATACCTCAAAGGGTGATATATTGAATAATTCTGGAAAATAAACCAAAACTGCTGAGCCTTTCTAAAAACGGGAAACAGCATGAAATAAATGATTACCTTCACCTTGAGTAAATGTAAATTAGCACAGCAAATTGAACAAATAAATGGCTTTATTATTAAGAATACAAAAACTAAAATTACTTATTCAAGAATCCAAAATTAGCAGCTCCTCCAGATTACTGTGTAAAACAAATCAACCAAAACAAATAGAGAAACATTTTCTTTTTCTATAATCTGACTCTTTATATATCATCTTGTCCTGTAGTGCCTGATGTTGAGGTGAAAGGTGAGAGTGCTGTCTACTTCCTGTTGGTCCAGGGAACAGATGATGTCGGCTCTAGTACCTGCAGGGTCAGGATGATGCATTCACACGGTGAACTCAATGGAGCTGCTGCTATGGCAACCATCTCCAGCTTGCTAAGGGAGAAGCATCTTTCATCAGGTATTTTGCTTTTTTTGTCTAGAAAATGTACTGAAATGTTGACCTTTTCTGCGTTTTTTATTTCACGTTCTGCGCCTCTCTTCAGACACTCACAGGGAACAAATTGTGTCCCGTTGGGTTCGATTGGCTGTACAGACCGATCTAATAACATCTTTTGTAAATGTACCTTTCTTGTTCCAGACAGGTTGTAAACCATTTGAATTCATTAGCTGAGCAAGCAGGGTGAGCTTGCTGGCTAAGTCTTTGAATAGAATGAGTTAATTGACCTCATTCATGCATTTCATTTTAATCCCTGATCTGCATCCAGCACTTTGCATTTAACAATTTATACCCTCTAAATGTAGATCATTTTGTTCTTGCTCAACACTGTACTTTAGACAATAAGTTGAGATGCACCAATCAGATATCAATGGGTGGATTTTTGATCATTAACAGTTTTGTGAATTTCTCAGCTGCAAGTGGAGGTTTCTGATTCTGAATTGTCTTTGAGAACTACAACTGACAAAATGTTACTTATTATTTTTTGCTTCATGGATTAAAAACTCTAGCTAAGGGATTAAGGTTTATTGTAAAGTTGTATAAGTATTTCTAAAATACCCCTGTGTTAATTCAGACGGGAAATTTCAATTTAGTTTTAGTCTTAGTGTTTTGCCCTAAAATTAATTTCATTTTTAGTCCAATTTTAGTCATTAGCTTTATTTTAGTTTTTGTCCAATTTTAGTCAACGAAAATACCTGGCAATTTTAGTCGACAAGAACAACCAGCACTTTTAGTCGACAAAAATACACATTCTTTTCTAATGCAGTTTTCCTTCATCTGTATAGAGCACGGCGAAACTATTTATTTAGGAGTGTAATTTAATACACAGGGTACTGGGTTCCTTCCAGAATCAGGAAGGACAGAAGACAGCAGTGGAACACATGGACTGCAAACAAGTTCAGTTCTGTCTCAAATATTTTCATTATTGTACTATTTCCATGCAGTGTTGGAACTGGTCATCTTAAGGTAGTCCTTTGGTACCATACAATTTAAGTATTAAATATTTTTAAATCATTTTACATAGATTGATCATTGAAAATAGTGTATAGTATTTAAATAACAATTCTGAATTTTTGGAGGTATGTTTGATGTGGAAATAAAATTGGGGCAAACTAATATGCCTTTGGCTTATCTAACTCATCTGTCCAACATTGTCTGAATTAAATAAAGACATTATCTATCTTGTTGCACTGGTGGACACATTTTAGGACTACCACACCAAAAAGTGAATAATATGCAAAACATATGAAGAATTAGAAATAGACACACATTCACATATAAGGGAATATAATTATCATTAGACAAATATTTTTGAATTATTTTTTCACACACACATATACATATTTTATATATATATATATATATATATATAATGTGTGTGTGTGTGTGTGCTTGCAGGATTGGCAGAGGATGTAGAGGATGCTTTACATATGTTTGAAATCTGTCTCTGCTCCTTTGCACACATTACATGTATCACTGTCGTCTGCAGCAGATTGGAAAATGATTCCACACAGAAGTCAGAAATCAGCCACTGAAACATTATGTGGCTGTCTGAATCTATGGGGCAGTTTCAGCTTAGAGGTCATAGATATGAACACTAGATGACACCCCGTGCTCTTCCAAATGGACTGTAACATAGCTGAAGGGTGTTTATTATATTTGACTAGCTAGTACTTTTCAGGTCGTCACATTTACAACATCTAACTGGATTTACCTGGGAGAAAATGGCGAAGTGGCCAGTCTGCAGATGCCTCTTCAGGTTACTTGTGTTCTTCCCTCGGAACGCAGCTCCACACTCTTTGCATGTTGTTTTGCTTTCATTGTTGTCATAAGCAAAATGAGTCCATACCTACTCCCCGTCTTTTTGGACCTGCCGTTGACATTTTCCTCGGTTTCTTCTCATGCCTTCGTCTTCAGTTGGCTTGGCTTCCCGGGAGCATATTTTAAAAATGTTAACCTAACGTCATCTCTGAACAAGGTGGACTCTGATTGGTTCTCTTTTCACCTAGTCCCGCCTGTTCAATTTGTTCCGTGGTCCTTTTGTCTATTTCTTGCATCTTTCCTGTCTTCTGATTGGATATTCGTCATTGTGGGTTTTCGTGTCGTCTTTTATTCGTTGACAAAAATGTCAATGAATTTAGTTATCGTCTTTTTCTTTTTCCACACTTTTATTTGAAATTTTCGTTTCGTTTTCTTCTGGAAACATATTTTTGTGACGAAAAAAAGACGAAAATATTTTGTCAAGGAAAAAAAACACTGCTCCTTCCTGCCAGTGTTAATTTTGTTATCATAAATCTAACATGAAATATTTTGCAACCGAGCTTTGAACTGATGCAATGATTCTCTTTTTTTGTTTGAATTTTTAATACTAATCTGGTTGATTTTAAAGTGGCATCATCAGGATCTTAAGCCTGAATCAGGACTGAACAAAATTAACTTCAGTGAGCAGCAAATTGTGGGGCTGTTGTTAGCAGCATGTCAATCACTCCAAACCCTTAACAACAATAAATCTAGAGTCTATTTCAAAAGAAGATGCTGCCATCAGGGCCGGCAATAATGCCACCATCAGGGAGCCTTTTGCTCATTCATAATTGCTCAGCCTGTGGTGGCAATGATTGCCATGATTGTGTCCTTTTCACAAAAGATTACGCTATGCCAGGATCATTTTCAGTGTCTGTCTTTTAATTGTTGGTTATTTATGGACTCTGTGTCTTTTTGGTCTTAGTTTTGTCTTCTTACTACAACATTACAGAAAAAGGAAATAATACATTATTCTGGGGTGAGCCTATTTGCTATGGTAAGCCAGCATCCTGAGTGTTTATGAACGCGTGCTGTGCTTGACGAAGAGTGAGAGAGATGAGGGTGCATGCACGCGTGTGTGTGAAGGGGTTCTTTTTTACACACAGCTGTACACACCTATCCAGGTTTTATTTAAAAACAAAGATTTTCCTCCGCTCTTTTGAAAAAAACTCCATCCACACCATAGACTGCAAATACAATGGACTAACCCTCAAGTGGCGTCATTTCTAGGTTTCTTAAGAGCAGAAAATGAAGCCAACTGGGGGGTTCCCACCACTTCCATCTTGTCCGCGTCGCTCACCTCATCACTCTCAGAAAATCCAAAAATGGACAAAGAGGTGGAGCTGAGAGTAGCACTGTGAGGCTCCGAGCCAACATAGCTACAAGCTAGTCAGAAGCTAGACAGAAGCTAACTTAAGCTAACGTAGGCTACAGCCGGTTTCAGCCAGAAGACCGTAGTGGAGAGACTCTTGCCTCTTTTCCACTAGGGTCACTTTAGACCCAGAAACATCTCTAGGGGGGAACACATATCGACACAACAGGGCCTGAGTGGGTCAGGTCAGTACGGCCTAAAATGGTTGTGTTTCCATTACAATTGTTGGAGGGTGAGGACATGGACGGTCTTAGCTTAACAACTCCTCCAGCAAAAAGTCACAAATTCAGCATGACAACTCAGATCCTCTCAAAAGTTAAAAGACTTTTGACTCACATCTCCCATTAGTTCATGGCTCTAGCTCCATAAGTGTTCCTTATGCCAGTACTGATTTAACCAGCGATCATCCAGTCTGTCGTGAGTCCGACTCTTTAGTCTTCCAGCCTGATCTAGCTGACTCCTGCTCTCTGACACATTGGCTCGCCACTGCTTTTCGGCCCTGCCCACTTTGCTGCTCTGCCTCTACCCGACCGGCCGCCTTCTCCAATCCGCGTTTAGAAGGAGATAACAGCTCCAATCAGAGCTCCATGCCTCTTGGCGACCTGACATAAATTCACACTGCTGGTGAAGCTTCAGCCCGTATAAAGCCTAACCAAAGAAGAGACTTCTAGGACAGTCTGTTTCTGTAATCAATACCACAGCAAGCCCTCTTTGTCCAATAAGTGCACGATTAACATCCAAAACCAAATAAAAACTGCGGAGTCAACTGATGGTGGAGTTGAGAAACGCGAAAGCAAAAACAAGGGAAAACAGACTATGGTGCAAGCTATTAGCTACCGTTAGCCACCACAAGATTAAATTACAAATAAACGGAGAAGTAAGAAAAAAAATCCCCCCCCCCCCCAAGAGTTGTCATGATGGTAAACCTGAACTACCTAACCTAAAATGTTTTTTTTAACCAGACTGTAAACATGTTTATTTTTGTTGTAAAATTGGCCTTTTTAACATGGGATTCAATGGGAAGTTGCTCCTTTTTGGAGCCAGCCCCCAGCAGATGTGCAATTTTGCCACTTCCCGGTTGGCTTCACATTCTGTGGGCGCAGTTTGCCCCTTGATCCATGGCAAACCTGTAGGGGGCAGTGGTTCTCCCAAATCCTATCTGCTCAGAGTAACTTCCTGTACTCTAACCTCAGCACGCAGCAGTCATAGAACTTGTAAAAGTAGGCGAGCAAAATGTGCTTTGACAATTGATTATGCCAATACAGCTTTGAGGTCATAAATGCTGTTTCTGAGTGTAAAAACAGTTTGCAAAAGTGACGTTGGAGCATTTTTTGTTGCAGATAGTGGTGTTGTGGCACTTAAAACTCTGTTTTCATTTGTCCACACGTAGGGACTAAAAACAGACAAAATGCAGATCTCCACTTTGGGCTGACTTTTAAAAAAGATTTGTTTTTGGTGCAGAAAATCTGCATTTACGTATGAATGACAGGCCAAACCGTAGAAAAATATCGCAGTTTTTTGAGTTACCTGGCTATGTGTGGACAAGGCTATATTCGCTTGCACTTGAACATGACTTTACTACCGTTAAAACATCAAAGCTAAGCATCATATCTAGTCAGACAGGATCATGACATTGCTACATATACAGTATGCGATTAAAATTAGCGAACATTAATCTATATAGGCTTAGGTTACGTTACCTTGTTTCAGTGACGCTTGGTGAAACAGCATGTGGATGTTTTCGGTTTAGATGCTGGATCATTGAGCTCCTACTGCTGTGGTACGCCAAGTCTACTTTGCAATATATACACTGCACTTTTTTCACTTCTTTTTTTAGGCTGTAACGATTCCAAACTTAACACATTTTCTGCCTGTTATGGGCATCATTACTCTCCGCCATCGCACTAGTGGAGTGCTTCGCAAAGGTTCATCTAAAAACAACAGTCCGTGTGGAACGATCAGTTCCCTGCACGTTTAGGTGCTCATCATAGGAATTTAAAGAGGTTTCGAGGCAGAGTTTTTGCGACAACCAATTTTTGGAATCGAGTAACTCGACGAATCGTTTCAGCCAGGCTGTTGACATGCAGGGCTGAATATGAACCCTGAGATGGAAGAGTACATGGTAAGCAGAGAATAAAGTTGGACATATCTTGTTTTTTTGTTTTTTGTTTTTATCCTTATTGAAGCGATATCCAAGTCTTTTTGCAAGCTCCTCCAAAACTTAGCTGTCGTTCACAGTCCCTTTCAGCCGTCTCACGATATTGTCCTTAACTCCAAAAAGCCAGAAGCTCCCAGAACTTTTCATCAATCCTAAGTGACAGCTCAACCAATTCAACACTAGGGTTGTCACAATGTGAAGATTTTACCTCACGGTTATTGTGACCAAAATTGTCATGGCTTGCTGTGGTATTATTGCTGTGTTAAAAAAAAAAAAAGAAAAGGTATTGACTATATTTTGAAAGCATTGATAGTCCTACACAAACTGAAATAGTTTTGAATAAGTGTAAAATTGTTTAATATATTTAAAGTAATACAGACAAAGCCTTATCAGAAGTGCGACTTTTCACAACAAAGTAAAGGAACAAGGGTTGAGCATGCAAATCATTATCATTATTCTACTGTTCATATCAATATACATACGAGTTTGCCTATACCTTTTTTATTGCTAAATCAAAAGAAAACAATTGGCTAGTAATTCATTATCTTACAGGGCATATTATAAGAAGTTCAAGATATGTTTGCTATTGATTCCAATATTTCCTGTTAACTATGTGTTTTTGATTGTTTCAAGGGTATCACATTATAGCGCCAGAAATGTGTTATAATATTTTTGGACAACTAAATAAACCCCCAATATCAGGAAAATATCGTCCTCAGTTTGTGTCCATCCTGTGAGTTTTGCAGATTTTGGAAAATGTCAGTCAGTGATCATTGTTAAATTCACAATAATGCGGCAAGAGTCAATCTATTGCATTTGCAAACAACTCTTATCTGCCTGCTGAGAGCTGCATAATGCATAGCGTCATTTCAGTTAGATATCCGTCACACAGCTTGTATGCTGGCGCTGCGTCTGCACTACAGGGCGACTCGTTGTATTCTCCCTCAACCCAAAGTCCTCACATCATGCATTTACATTAACCTACCTTGCATTGACTGTAGAGTTGTGGCTGGTATTCATGCATATGTGTCATGAAGTTTGAAATGTTGCTGCCTTTCGCAGTCACTTTTTTTCCTGCACGTTCTGCAAAGAGGATAGCTGTCTTCTATCAACTGTCCCTCTGTATTCTTAAATACCCAAAATACGCCCATACTTTGGACTTCTTCTTTGAGGGCTGATAAATGTCCTGAGCGCTGCCTTCTCCTCCCGCCTTCATTTCAGTTTAGAGAACGTTTTGCTTGTAAACTGCAACATGCGCATGTGTGGCAACTTCAGCAGATGAGACAGTGGCTGGTAAGGCTCACTGTGCCTACACCACGGACACGGTAATCCACCGAGATTATTTATATATTTACAAGACAGTAAATATTATTGTCAACATTTTTACCGGGGTTTACTGCTACATCCGTAACCGTGATGTCCATATTCCACACATCACCATGACATCACCGCCTGTCGCACGCAAGGCGTGATCTTCATTCATAAGACCAGCACTGCAACAATATCGCTGTAATTTTTCTATCAAGTCTGCACAAATGCCACAATAATCCTGCAACGCTATGCAGCGATGGCGCATTTATAAGACACACCGTGCCAGGAATATTACCCCAATACACCGGCATGGTTTGTCTTATGAAAACTAGGGCTGTCAAAATTAACGCTTTAATGCATGGTCGATTAATTCCTAGAATGAATGTGATTAAAAAATTTTTTTACGCAGTTTACACATGCACAAAATACTGCCCTGTTTATCATTTAATTCAGACCTCACCACATTCGTTCTCCTTCCTAACCAGCCAGACTGCATCTGGATGTGAGTATATTCTTATTATTGACGTATTGGCTTTGAGTTGATATTAATAAGTTCATAAGTTCGGCTGTCAGCTTGGCTATAGCCCCTATACAGAAGCTCTTCCAGTGCCACACTCCTAACCTTTGTTAAAATGGAAGTGCCATGGCTGCAGAAGCTGACAACTGTCACTTTTCGTCCCGTTTGCCTTTATTGCACTAAACTGAACTTTAATACTGCTGGCCGTCTGGACTCCACAGATTTGCTTTATTAAACCTGCTTGTCCCCATTTTTCGTTCTCCTTCCTCCTCCTCTTGTCTCTCAGAGCACAAGTTAGTTGTGTTTGCCGTTATTATTTTTGTCATTTAGACAGTTTAATAGAAAAAAAGGGTTTAAATAAAAAATATTCAGAGTCCGTTTGTGAGCGTAAGAAGTAGAAGAGTGACCCTTATGAAAAATGCAGTGGCAGTGTAGATGGATGGTCTTCGTTTGGTGAGTTTTGTGGACATGTGAGAGAGTTTTTTGGCTGAAAGTTTCTGTTGTTTTTCTTCGGCTTATTACAAGACTTCAGTCCTGCTGTGAGGTTTCCTCTGGTGAGTTGGTGCTGTTTGCTCACATTTTCTGCAACCTTGAAGACGCAGTCTTTTGTAGCTGAAGCTTTAAAATGCAGAGTGAGGCTACAAAAGGTGCCCTTTATATTAAAGAAGAATTTTGTTGCTTGGAAAATCAGAACCTTAAGTCACTTCTGTTTACCCTTCCATTTTTGCTGGGATTTATGTCTGATCTCCCATCTACAGATGATTTTGGCTGACTTCAATTTTTCTATAAAAACTTTATCAAGCTTGGTTCAAAGTATTTATTTCTAGCCGATTTCCCACAATGGATGTACAATGAGGCAAATCATATTTTGCAGCCACTAATTGTGCATTTATTTTCACCCATTGTGTCTGTAATTTTCCATATAGGTGTTCTTCAACATTGAGAGACGGTATATAAAACAAATATTCCGGAGATCACATTGTATGATTTTGAAATAATTTATTTGTATAATGGTGCAGAAAATAATTATTTGGTCAATCACTAAAGTTCACCTAATTACTTTGCAATTTAACCTTTGCAGGCAATTCCTTTAGCTCTTCATCAGGTTTGCACACACCATAGCTGGTCTTTTGGCCCATTCTGCCATGCAGATCTTCTCTAGAGCTATGATGTTTTGAATTTCAACTCCCTCCAAAGACACTTTATTGGATTGACGTCACCAGACTGGCTAGGCCTCTCCAGAACCTTGAAATTCTTTTTATGTAGCCTCTCCTTTGTGACCCTAAGCGATGTGTTTTGGATCATTGTCATGCTGGAAGATCCAGCCTCAAGTTTTTCACCAGTTCCGTCTGTTTTTCTGGGCTGTTTCCTCTAGAGTCTTAAGATCATGTGTACCCCACAAAATGAGATCTTACATGGAGCTCCAGGTTGAGGGAAAATGTCAGTGATTTTGGATTTATTCAATTTTCTAATAATTACTTAAAAGTTGATCTCACCAAGCTGCTTGCCTATTATGGATTGACTCATCGCCATCTTGTGCGGGTGTACAATCTTGTCCCTGGTGTCTTTGGACAACTCTCTGGTCTTGGCCATAGTAGGGATTGGAGTCTGACTCTTTGAAGGTGTAGACAGGTGACTGTTATACAGATAAAAAGTTCAAAAAGGTAGCATTAATACAAGTAACAAGTGGAGGATAAAATAGCTGTGTAAAGAAGTTGTAAACGGTCTATGAAGGCCATAATTCTCAGTTGTTTATAGGTACTAAATACTTATTTTTTGCACCATTTAACAAATAAATTCTTTCCTAGATTTTACAAATAAATGATTTCCTAGAATTTTTTTACGTTCCATTTTTACAGTTGAAGTGTACTTGTAATTAAAATGACATTATTAATCATTTTTGTGTGACAATTTTTTTTCCCACTGGAAGAGAAGAGTCTACAAAACATGGTTATTATAATTCATTTAAAACAAAGCTTTAATTATTTAGTTGACCATTTAAACAGCTTTTAGTATCTTATATTAGTTGCCTAAGCAACAGTCTTCATTTGTACTTTTACTGAGAATGTGGACTCAGCTTTGAGCGTTCCAAAAGGCAGCCCATATTTCTATTGCAGGATGGGTAATAAGAATACAACAGAGCAACGTCTCTGGTATCACCTAAAGTCTGCAAGTTTGTTTCTTTGCCCATTTGGCAAAACAGCATCCGAAACGACACCCTCTGGCCGACAACTTTTTTTTCTTCCTACATTATACTTTCCTTGTTGGTCATTTCGTACCCAATTTTCGCATCCCACTAATATAAAAAAACAAATAATCAGAAAACATGGTCATGGCTCGTTGATGTCTGTGGGTACCGAATGCTGGCCAGTGTAGTCCAATCCTGCTCAGATTGCTGAGTAAATCAATGATAAAAAGAAAATGTCAGAACACAGTCAAGTGCAGTATATCAGAACTGGATTTCAGATATGATGAATCTTGGTTTCTTTTCTCGCATGGTTTGCCAGGTCCATGCCAATTGACCTTTTGCCGCCCCCGCCTCCTAAACGGCCATTGTCCAGTCACAGGAACCGTTACCATGTGAGCAGGTCTGACAGACATTGACTCCAAACCAGATGGTGAAGCGCTGCGCCCACTGCATTTGTAAATTGGATAATAAATACCCCTGAGAGATTGTCTGGAGGAGTTGTGTTTTTTTCCATGTTTTTTCCATTCCCAAAGCCGAAAAAACAAAGATTGAGCAATCTATTGAGCGATGCCTACAATAGATAAAAAGTGTGGACTCCCTCTCTTACTTTACACTATCATATTAATAAGAAACCTTGGAGTGTCAAGTTCCTCGGGTGTCGAGCAACTATTAATATTTTGGGGTTACTTTGTTGGTAGATCTCACAGGTATTTTCTGGGATGTATGGAGATTTATTGAAAACCAAATCCACCGTCTTCAGGAGCGAGCCTTGATGCAGCAGTTTTATTAATGCAGTTCTGGGTGAAACGTCGGCGGGGCAGTCCGCTTAATGAAATGAATGTCCGCCTAATATCCAACTTAAAACTAAGTTAACAACTAAGTTTCTTACAGCATGCAGACAGCAAGAGCACTCAGTATCTGCCCACTCACCAAATCATCATATTTGTAGCAGCGTCATCAGACGCCTGTGCTCTCTCCCTCCAGCTGCAGTGTGACTGTCAGAAAACCTAACACCGCTTACGCTTCATTCAGCAACAAGGTTGTGACCCCACTTTACATGCCCAGTAACCGTAATGGCGTTGTAACGCTAGTTGTGTTTGACCATTTGTCTGTCGGATGTAGCAACAGTAACTAAGGGGGGGCGGGGCTCGGCAAAAGCTTACTTGTGAAGAAAATCACCAATATCCTTTACAGAAAGGAAATAAGCCAGGGCAGACAGAGCGAGGCTTTGGTTAATGTTCTGCTGAGAAGCCTTTGACCCTGCCATAATTCACCCTGGTGTAAGTAAAGAAAAATTCTCAGATCGTTCTTAGGAGGGCCACTTTCAAGTGTTAAATTAGAACTGATTGAAATGTTTGTACGATTGTATTGAAATGACTTTTCTTGTAAAGTGACCTGATAAGATTTAAATCCAATATCTTACAACCAATTAACAGTTGTTAAAGGTTTCAAAGTTAAGTGTTTCATTGTTTAGTTCAGTTTTACAATTAAAGATAGTAGTTAACAGAAATCAGAGGGTTAATCCCAAAAGGTAACAAAAAAACAAGCCTCTGAATAAATGAAAAGTATTACCACAAATATTTAGGGGGATACACATTTTTGTACCATAGAGCTCTAAAGGAAATTTGTGCAGGTGTACAATCTTGGTTACAACTAAAACAAAACCCAGCTACAAAATAGAGCAGCTGCTAATAAAGAACAGAAAAACAAAAGCTAAACAACAACAAAAAACTTTTAAGTTTAACACAGGTCACTTTCTACAAGCCAGAAGCTCCCACAAAAGTTAGTTCCAACAGGCTAACAGCAAAAACTAAACCGTAAGGTCCACAGGACAATCTTAAAATTTAGCTTAGTTACAGTTAGCTAGACACTCAAACATCAGGCAAAAGTGGCAAAGTGCTCTAAGAAAGACGCAGCCGCACCTTCTTATCAGGAAGTCGGTCTTAAATTCGATGGCCGCCTCAATGATTGGATGATCAAGTACTGTTGCTCCAATTGCTGCTGCTGAAACTTTCAAGCAGGAAGTGCTGATAAGTATAGGATCTTCCTGATTCCACAGCGGAGCTATCAGAGAGAAGGCTGCCATTTTACCAAAACTCATGCAACTAAACATAAATAAAACAAACCGGACACAACACACAAGACCACTGGCTGTAACACAACCAAATCAATGTCCTGGAGATGTGAAGTCCTTAGAGATTCCACCTTGCAAAGCAAAAGCTCTGCTACTAAAACCTTTTTGTCAGATATCACATGGGTCAATGCAGAAAAGTTATGCCTCTGGTCTGTATGGCATTAAACATTTCCTCATTTGACAAGCTTGTATTTTTTGTAACATCAAAACTACTGAAAAACACTTTTGCAGACAATTGATTTGGTTAGAAAAAAAAATCCATCTAATTAGTTAGGTTAACAATGTAAAATATAATCTACAGTTGCATCTGTTATTATATCCTGTTTTCTTTAATTTCCTGTTTTATTTTTCTCTTTGATCAGGAGAAGCCGACGGCGACTTCCTCCATCCTCTGATGTGTTTCCAAGGTGATTCCCTCCTGAAAAGGGAAAGAAAGGTGGCCGAGGTTCAGGCACAGGTTCTCAAGGAATATCTTAGTAAGTTCATCACCTGAAAGACGTGTAGAGAACGTCACAAATTAGGCAAATTAAAACTTTGCAATCTAAAATCCTGTATAGGTGAAGTGATGAGAAAGATGTTAATGTCCGTAGGGAATGTAGTTTTTAAATAATAACAGCAACAAT
The DNA here is from genome assembly GCA_028564705.1 of Apricaphanius iberus. Classification (NCBI taxonomy): domain Eukaryota; kingdom Metazoa; phylum Chordata; class Actinopteri; order Cyprinodontiformes; family Aphaniidae; genus Apricaphanius; species Apricaphanius iberus. The sequence goes on from JAPXFQ010002969.1 coordinate 1,860,096, forward strand.
CTTACGTTAATAAACATATTAATAAAAAAATTGTCAATATTGGCAATATCACACCTGACCCATCCAGAGTTTTTTTTTATTTGTCATTCTGATTAACTTGTGTGTATCAAAAGTTACGGTCTCATTCCCTTACATTAAATATCCAATATAATTTAAAAAAAGATTATTTCTGTATAAGAAAATAATTGGCATAAATTTTTTTTTAATAATTTCATAAACTGTTGCCTAATTTCGTCTATGTTCATCCCTGTTGTCTTACAGAGGCTCCCTCTGTGGTTAAAAGCGGCAGAAACACCATTACAGTTTTGCATGATCTAAGGAAAGCTGAGTAAAAAAATGTTCAAGCTGGTGGAAAAGCAGGGGGCTGATTTTAAGAGGTCTCCAGCAGAGAGTAACTTTCTGACAGGCTATTGGAATGAATGAAATTTAACACTTTTTTTTCTAAAATGGCATTAAATAGTAAAAGAGCATGTGGCCCAGCTGCAGAAGTTCAGAGGTTTCCTCGGAAGTTCTTCTTATCATTAAGAAGCGTATTTGAGTAAGTGCGCTCCCAATGATTGATGAGGCCTTTGGTGCTCATCTGTGTGTCTCTCCACTGTGTGTGTGTTTGTGTGGTCACAAAAAATCTGAAGCTTGTGTGTTTTCAAGAGCTTCATTTATCATTCCCTTTATGTATCTCCAGCTCTCTGTTGTCCCTGAAACTTCAAAAATAACAGTAACGCCTTCTTTGTTCTGTCACGTTTTGCAACCTAATAAAACGAGAGAGAAAAAAATTAATGATTAAAATGCTGTTTAATCCCTACCGTTTTAAATGACCTTACTGTTTAATGTTGTTTGTGATGGCTCGATCGCGGTTGGCTTTTTAAGCTTCGCCATACTTTAGCTGATTTTCTAAAAAAACAAACTATTAACAGAGTTCAAATTATTTTATTTCTTTTTTTGCTTTAGTCTTAGTTATTTTTATAAGGATCAAAGACAACATCAAACTGTGTGAAAGAGGAGTTGCTTTAAAAGGGTATTTTATGTTTTATATTACAACAAAGAGGAAATGATTACCATGTAGATATTAACTATTTTGAGCTATGAGAATATTATTATTAGCATTACTAACATACCTTTTTCTCATTTAGAATTTCATGCCAATATTAGATATATACGATTATCATACCACTTGATGAAATGCCTCAGTTATGTGTGGATGGCATTTAAACCAACATGAAGATCATGCGGCTACAGGTTTTTGATTGAATTCTGCGCAAACCTAAACCTTAATCCTTCCTTTGTTTGTTTCCAATAAACAGGACAGAAAGAGGAAGCTTCATCCTTGTGTTCGGTGCCCATCAGTGACTTGAAGGCCATATTGAATCTTGCCAGGGAGCAGTACCTGAAGATGTGTGACTCCACTATTCCAACCGTTGCCAAATGTCTGACTAATGAGCCGTCTGCAGAGCATAAAGGTAAGATTCAAGGAAATCCAGCAAACAAGGCAGCACCTATATTTTTTCTTGACAGAATAAAATCCAGCACATTTTTCCTCTCCATTCTGCTGTGAGCTGCAGTTTTTTTCTCTTTGTCTGATTGGTAAAACTGTTGTTGAAAACAATTTTACAAAGAAAATGCTTTATGAGATGGTCTATGATAATAATATAAATATTGATTTAAAAACACTAAGTTTAACACACTGCTTTCTAGAAAAGGTGCATTACTTGTGCAAAAGTAGAAAAAGTTGGATTAATCTTCCCAACATGTTACCTCATTGGGTCACCATTTTAGGATGCAGTAGTTTATAATTTGCAGATGAAAGGAATTAAATCTAAATATGTGCAGCGAAGGTGGCAGTATTTCTACAAATGTAGCTTCAGGGAGTTTATACTCAGAAGTCAAGCAGCTTTCATGTCATGAGTGCTGATATATCAGTTGTTAATGAGTCTGCACTTTATGGTCCATCATTATTTTCATAGTTTAATCGTCTGCGCTTGGAGGTTAAAAGCCTTCACTCGGTATGTGTTATAACATTAAGAGAAACCGCAGCAGTGGAGCAATCGCTTGATTTATCAAAACGTCTCCCAGAATGACCTTATTATTGGGTATCTTATCTTCTCTGTATTCTGCACCACTCGTATAGGCCGAGTGTTCCTGAACATCACACAAAAGAAGCACTTGTGTTGTTCAAACTGAAAAGGATCAGGAACATTAGTGATGAAATGCTGACGGCATGAAGAGACAAGCAGTCTAAAGGGGAAATCGGTTTATTTACCTATTTATCCATTTTCACGCTCTGTTGAAAGGAGGTGTGGGTTGATACACTTTTAGGGCAAAGCATTATCTCTTCCTGAAAAAACAACAACAACAAAAAAACTTTTTCCCTTCAGGCCATCACTGTGCATGCCTTCATTCCAGCAGTTTGTCAGCAGTGTTCAATGTCTGTCCCATTTCATTTTACAGATAGTTTTTCCTGTCAAAGCACTAGGAAATGTGCAGAGTTGGTAATATTAAGCTTGTGTTCATTCCTTTATAATCCCATTCTCCCAAAAACCATGTGTGCTGACATGTGTCAGGGGAAGGTTCAGATAACTCTTGTAATCCATCAAGCAGCTCTTGTTGCTTACATTATACAGCTTACGGGGCCGTAGCTCTGTTTGTTTATCATGCAGCGGGTTTTTTTTCCTTGAAACTGCTTTCGTGATCTGTGACAGATTTCTCTCCCCCTCTAATATATAATGCCACCTGTATAATGTCTTGCTTATTCTTTGTGACAGCAGGACTTTTATTCCTTGTAAGGAGCTGTGAAATTTCATCCATCTGCATCTAAAAATGATATATATACCCAGCTTCTCCTCTCTAGTCATCCACTACTGTTTACTCCAACGTTTGGGTGTGAGCAGAATGACTTATCAGTGGATTACCTGAGGCTGTGGTTTATGGAGGTGAAGTGCCTCACATTCTCTCATGGTGGAACAGCAAACATTTTATTGGGGGTTTTATGTGATAGACCAACTCAAAATAGCCTGTTATTGTAAAGTTAAAAGAATAGGATATAAAGTTTCTCAGAAAATCTGAAATGTGTGGTGTGTGTTTTATTCTCATGCTCCTGAGTAAAATCCAGTGGCTTGTTGGAGAACATTGGTGACCAAACTGGGTCACGGCTTTTTTAAGTTCCACAACAAAATTGCTTCAACAAAAATGCTGAGGGTTTCTTTTTGAACACACATAATACTTGATTTCTTGAAAAAATATATTCAGTTTATTTCTTGTGAAAATATAGTTCAGAATCAGCCGATAATTTTGTTTTACATCTTTGACATAAACGAAAGTTCACTTAATCTAATTCCTGAAGTTAAGAAAGTGCATAAAAAAAAAAAAAATGTTACCAGCCACGGCCTTTTGTTTGAGGATCGGCCGATTCTGATTTTTTAGTGCCGATACTGATTTTTTTCCATCAGCCTTAGCCGACGAACGATGCGGGCTTTAGATTTTCTTGAGCCGATATTTGGAGCCGATACTGATTCTGCTCCCTCAATTTACATCATGAAAACAATGACGATAACAAATGTTACAAGGCCCAGTTTAACAATTTTTTTTAACTTCGCAATATTATTTAAAACAATATTTAACAAATATAAAACATTTCAGGTAGAACGAGTAAAAGAAGAATTCCATGCTGAAAATCTGCATAATTAAAATTCTGAAAATAAATATTTAAGTATAAATAAAATAATTACACTATTGCACACAGTAGAAATAACTAAGCAGCTTAATAAAGTGTACAGTGCTCGATAATGCTGGGGAAAAACTATCGGTGATAGCAGCAGCCACTTATCATCTGATGTCAATACACATAATCGGCCTGGTTTGGTCTATCCCTACTTTTGTTGCAGTATTTTTGTTTTGCGACTTAAAATGCCGTCATATTTAGGTCAAAAACTCATTTAAAATCCTTCCCGTCGTCTCACCTGACGTTTGGCAAATAAACGTTTCCCCCACGCCTCACTGTGTGCTATTAATCCTCTTCCAAAAATAACAATTATTTACTGATTATATATTTGAAGAAAAGCATGAATCGCTAGAACTTAATATTTACAAGAATTCACAAAAATAGCCACAACAAACAGCATCTTAAAGACAAAGGAACCCAGCAGACGGGTCAGGGAGAAGGTTGTGGAGAAGTTTAAAACAGAGTTAGGTTACAAAACAACTTCTAAAGCTTTGGACATCTGGTTCTGAAACGTGGCCATCTACATGTAGACTTGGTGGCGGCGGCATTATGCTGTGGTATCGTGTTTTAGCAGGTACAGGGAAAATGGTTAGAGTTGTCAAGAATATTGATGGATGAAGCTGCAAACAACTTAAACCTGGGTTGGAAGTTTGCCTTTGATAAAGACAATAACCTAAAAGCTGAGGGTTATTTTGTCAAATTTTCAATCTAGCTCCGAACTGTATTGTTTTTATTTCAGAGCTACTGGCTGTTTCCCAACAAGCATCTGACTGGCCTGAGAGAAGCGTCCTCCACAACATAGAAAACCTGCAGAGAAGACGACAGAGGAACAGGCAAGCAATGTTTTCTCTGTCAGCCTTCCGAAGAATGGGCTTAGAATAAATATATTAAATATTCTTATATTTATATGCATCTTAGGCTTGGTCTGCTTGGTCCAGGCTCCAGTGAAAGCCTCTTTGGTCCCAAAGACAGCCAGAGGGGCTCCTCTGCTTTACTAGATGCCAAAGAACTTCTAAAGCACTTCACATCTGATGGCTTACCCACGGGGGATTTACAACCGCTGGCTGTCAGCAGAGGGTAGGTTTCTCTGGTCCTGTTTCAGACCAGGTTTTTTCTTTTCCTGACCTTCTGTAAGGTGAGCCCCAAGTGAAGCTTTAAAATCAGCTGTCTATGGGAGACGTATCATTCAAAAAACTGTACGCTCTCTTTCTTTTACATTTTGTGGCAGTGCACAGGTTCTTTTTGTACTTTTGGAAGATATGCTCACAGAAATTACGACACATAATTATTGTTTGCTCCAAAGTCAGGTACTAGCCGGGCGGGGGCAGAACTTCTAAATATTTGCTTTCAATTCTACCTTTTTTCTGTCACCCTTCCTTAAAGGCCAGATTCATGGAATACATGAGAAATAGTTTTCCAGTCAGGAGATTCATCTACTTGACTTCTGAAGGTAGTCTGTGGCACTGGATTTTATCAAACGGTTCCAGAGTTAAATGGACTGAATACAAATGTGGACTGCACTACTTTGAAGGGGTTTTCAGGAACAGGGTGTGCATGGGGTCTTAAAAAATACTGATTCAAAGAAAATGAAGACCCTTAAAAAGTATTTGAAAATCTGAAATTGATTAAACAAACTCCTAAATTTGGTTATTATTGAAATACAAAAAAAAAAATTGGATATAAAAAAGACACACGTAAAATGGTTTTAAATTTTTTTTATTTTACTCCAGCTGTTTATTTGGGGACAATTTGTGACAACAGCTAACGCAGCAAAATTTGGATGCATTTCAATTACATTGACAATTCAAAAGCCAAGTGTAGAATATGTTAAGTTTAAATATATCGAGCAGGTGCTGAAGGTATCTACATTATCTTAGCTCTTCAAATTTTATATTTTACACAGTTTGTTTTTCTACTTTAACAAAAAAATTTGCAGCACTCTGTATGCTGAATATGATAAGCCACATAAATAAGATCTGTTTCATATATGTATGTTTGTAAATTAGTCAATTATTTTACACATACTTTTACCTCGTTTTTGATGGTAAATTCATTAAAGAAACCAAAAATGTGAGGAGCTGCTTGAGATCCGAAAGCCAGTGCTCCCCCTCCAGGCTATGTTTCCTGATTCAACTATTGCAAAAATAATTAGATATTCTTAGTTGATTATTTTAAAAACTGTCTTACGGCATTGCAATAAAGTCTTAGTTTTATTTCAGATTGTCTTAAAAAGTCTTGAAAAGGTATTGAAATTGATTTTGAGTTACCTGCACATACCCTGAAGGTTTGGTGGGGAGATCATCATCAATAGATATGAAATTTGAGTTTAATTAAAACGTTCTAAAATTCAAAAACAAAGGCCTTTTGATCTCTGCCCTCTTCTCTGTGCCTCTCTTCATGTCCTCCACCCCTGCTCTTTTCCTTTCCTCTCTTCCTCCCCAGTAATAACATGTTCCAGTTGTCACCAGACCTCTCTCCCAGGAGAATCAGCAGGATGCCCTTCAGCAAAGCCTCATCAGCCCATTACCATGGCATAGAGTACGTTTCTCTGAAGCCTTCATTGAGCTTTCACTAAAACACGTTTTCAAGGATTAAAAGTGGCCTAGACGTCTTTGTTTGCATAGATTCTGCCTGGATAACCAGCGATCCCTGGACCGAGACCAGGCTTTTCTGCGGCTCCAGTCCCGCCTGATTCGCTATGAGACCCAGACGACCTGTTCCAAGGAGCCCTGTGCTCTCCCCTTCGCCCTCAGCCCTGCCCCCTCGCCTGCCGTCATGTCAGAACCGGGAAGCGTTCCAGATGGAGAGACCCTGCAGAACAACGATGTAGCGCAGCTGAAACGCAGGTCCTGGGACACCGACGTAGTGGCCGGTTATCCTCGCAAGAGGTTTGATGTTTTCCAATGTACTTGTGTGAGCAGGTGGAATATGAGATGATTTTGTATATACTTAGGAAAATCCTGGAAGTATGACATCATAGTTTCTGTTTTCTATCTCTGTGTTTATCAAGGCTGGTGAAGTCTGAGAGCAGCGACTCTCTGTGTTCGCAGAGCAGTGGCAGCAGCGGGACACATCCTGCCATAAAGTCTCTACGGCAGCAATCAAACCGATCCCAGTCTGCGTCCTCCTCTACGAGCGTCTCAGCCACAAGACGGTCGTCAGGTAGAACCAGAATATTTGGAAGAAATGGCAGACCCCCACTGTGTTATCACATCTCCATCTCTTAGATTTTTTTTGGGTTGTTGCAAAATTGAAGTGGCTGTCATGCTTTCGTGTTCATGTTTCCAATCTGACTCGGCAGGTTTGGCGACTCTGCCATGTCCAGAGAGATCTAAACTCCAAAAGCAGAAGATCACTCAGGGACAAGCTGAGGAGAAATATAACAAAGAGTCCCGCTCCCAGAAACACAACAGGGTAAGTGTTTCCGTCCTTTGTCAACCTTGATGCAGAATGACAATATTTATCTACCAACGTTTATCTCAATCCATTATTTTGGAATTTCATTGATTTTTATTCAACTCAAAACTTGATCCCTAAACTTAAATTTCATCTGGACTACTCTTTGTAGGAACTTTTCAATTTTTCACTTGAAAATATAGATTTGTGGTGATTTTTACTAATATTTAATTTTTATCTAATTCACCATCATTTGTTGTAACAAGCAGAGAAGAATTTTGTTTTGATTGGTAGAAATATCGGCATTGGTACTCTGTAACGGCATGTACTCAGATCCAAGTATCTGTATCGGTTTGAAAAAAGTGGTATCGTTGCATCCCTAATCTAAAGACGTATTTATTTTTTTTAGGTCAATGTTTCATTTTCAGTTGCAATCTGAGCAAATGCTGCTTTTAGCCATAAAAGCTTCTGATATATATATTTTTTTCTGATCATTATTTATAGCATAAATGGGAGAGCTCATTGAGATTAGCCAATGGCTTTACACAGTACTGTGTAAAGGTTTTAGGCAGGTGTGGAAAAAATGTCAACAAAATGCTTTAAAAAATGTAAGTCTTAATCATTTATTTAAATCAATCAAATTCAGTGAATGAACAAAAGAGAAATATAAATAAAATCAATATTTGGTGTGGCCACTCATTGCCTTCAAAACAGCATCGATTCTTCCAGGTCCACTTTTACACAGTTTTTGAAGGAATTCAGCTGGTAGGTTGTTCCAAACATCTAAGAGAACTAACCACAGATCTTCTGTAGATGTAAGCCTCCTCACATTCTTCTCTCTCTTCATGTACACAGTCGATAACATTGAGATCAGGGCTCTGTGGGGGCCACACCGTTACTTCCAGGACTTCTTGTTTTTTACACTGAAGATAGTTCTTAATGACTTTGACTGTATGTTTAGGGTTGTTCTGCAGTAAAATAAATTTGGGGCCAATCGTACACCTCATTGTTGGCATTGCATAAATAAGGATAAGTGTCTGTTTGTATTCCACAGCATTGAGAACACCATTAATCCTGCCCAAATCCCCATTTGCAGAAATGCAGCTCCAGTCATTTAAGGAACCTCCACCATTCCACACTGTTGCCTGCAGACACTCATTATTTTACCCCTCTTCCAGCGAAGAGGGGAACAATTGGCTCTATTCAGAAACTCTCTGCCAAACATTTCCCATTTTCACTGATCAGTCCACTGCACCTGCTGCCATTTTTTGGCGCCATGCTTTTTATGTTTTCTTGCATACTTGATTAACTTGGTCTTGTTTCCACATTGGAGGAATTAGTTTTTGTCTTCAACTCTTCCATGAAGACCACATCTGCCCAGACTTCTCTGGACAGTAGATGGGTATACCCGGCTCCCACTGGTTTCTGCCAGCTCTGAGCTGATGTCACTACTGGACAGATCTCTGTCTTTCATCTGCTGCACTAAATTTCCTTGGCTGACCACTGTTTCTACGATCCTCAACATGGCCTTTTTTTCTTGTGCTTCTTCAAAAGAGCTTGAACAGCACACCTTGAATCCCTAGTCTGGTTTGAAATCTTTGTCTTGGAGAGACCTGTGATGTAGAATAACTATCTTGTGTCTTGATGCCTTGCTCAATCTTGTGGTGACATGAAAATATCTCTACAACCTCACCTTGGTAGAAGAGATCGGCTGTTCCTCACCCAGGTATTAGCAACCTTTCACTGCTGTTTGCTTCAATCACATTGATGATCATCAGCAATATTTGGTGTAATTGATTGATCATACACCTGACTGTAATCCTACAAAATCCCTGTACTATTGATACAAATTTATGCTGGTTTAAAGGCAAGAGCTAGTGATGCCAAATATTGATGTGACTTTTCTTTTGTATGCTCACTTTGTATTTCATAAATTGATAAAAATAACAATCATATATATTTCTGAAAGGCTTCTTTTTTTATAGTCTTTTTTCACACCTGCCTAAACCTTTTGCCCAGTACTGTATCTGACTTTAATCATCTTTCTGGACACTAATTGTGAGCTGACTTAATCCTTTCCGAAAGCATTTCTCTTACGTTTCAACCTGTAGCTATTGTTTTGTTTTTTAAACTATTGTCGTGAAGTTAAACTTGTTGTAATTTGCCCTCCTCCCTCACAGCTAAACAGCCCCACAGCATTATACTCCCACCACTATACTCACAGTTGATACAGTTTTCTTTAGTTTGAAAGCTTGGCCTCAATAATCTAAACACATGTCTCACAGGGTTCAAACCCAACCTGAAAAAGGGGGAATTGATTTTGGGATTTTAAAATTTTTTCAGTTTTATTTAAATATACAAATTCATCCATTTTCACCTCAGGGTGATGTTATTGTTTGCTGATTGAAACATGAACACAACTAGGTGTTCCTAGGTTTTAAAGCCCCGTCAGTCCAAGGAAATCAGCTGTTTTATATAAGCTCCAAAAAATTCAATTTTGCAAGGCTATGAAAAGCATGAGGTTTCTTTTCAGCCCACTAAAGGACATTTATCCATATAATAATAGAGATGTGTTTGCCTATAATTCATACCTATTCAGCCAGACGTGTTTTTAAAAGTTGTGGAATGATGTTTGTTGTGTGACTATTGAACCGTAGAGAAGGAAAATTCTAATAATCAGAATACCCAAATTAATGTGCCAGTCATCCCCACAGTCAATATATGTATTATATTGTACAAAATGAACAAACACAGCTGCTTTATAACAAAGTAGCAAAAGAGTTGCCAATGAAAATTATTGATCACATGGAAACAAAGAGACTCAAATTATTTCTCCAAAACTAAACAATCGATCAAATAATTATCTTTTCCCAAACAAAAGCATCATAAACAATCTACTGTTTATAGAACATAAATCTATATATTAAAAAATGTCCTTTGTGAGAAACCTTTTTGATAAGCAAAAACATTTTTCAAAATTCATGCTGTTTCTCAGCTTTTAAAGTTGGATTGAGTCTCATTAAAACGGTCAATTACTGGATTTCTTCTCCCATTGTTGTCTGAAAATAAATCAAAACAACAGATGCTCTCTATTAGAAATATGTTTTTTTCTCTACTTCTAAATATCTCTCATTTATATACATACTTCCAACTATGTACATTTTTTAAATAGTTTAACTGTGTAGAAGTTCCTTTTTAAAGTTGTAAGTAGTATCTCAGTATGTTAACAGTATTTTTAATTGGTTCTCGTCACCTTAAACTTTTAAGGTTAAGACCTCCTTCATTTATCAAATCTCCACGGTATTTGCATGGTTCAATTTTATTTTTCACAAAACTGTAAGCAGCTGAATATTCCACCCCCACCAGCCACCCGTTCTAGTGGCAGATGGACACACAATCAAACCCACAGTCTGTCTGCTACAGATGAGAGCCTTGCAACAGCTCCAGCAGAAATAAATATTTTACATTCTCCACAATCACTTTGAGTGTGTGGGTTGCATTGTAATTATGCAGCATATCCACTTTTTTTTTTTTTTACTTCTGTCCCTCATCCATGAGGTTCCCGCTAAAAACTCTACGCAGGAGCTCGGCATGGAGCCTCGGGTCCGACATGCAGCGCTCACACTGCATCCAGACCTTCACTCGTTTTTATTTGCGATTACTATGCAAACGCGCTTATCTTCGGAACCCGAGTGAAGAGGGGAACAGTTGGCTCTATTCAGAAACAATGATCGCTCTCTTTATTCAGGACAGAGATGAAACGCTGCCTTTCCACTCCTCCGGAGACTGAAAGGCACTGATGATTTCTCACGATAATTTATGGCGTTTCCTCAGAGCCGTTGCTGTGACAAGATTAAAGGCAGGTCCATTTATTTCAGGAATGTGTTTTTGTTTTTTTTCCCCAGCTGTCAGGAACACCAGTGAAATATTTCAATGTTTGTACCTGCAAATTCTTGCTGTGAATGTAAAAGGAGAGTATTTATGTAAGGACATCCCCCTTAAAGTAAAGACTGTTTGACATTCACTGGTTTTAAATGGAAAACTGTGCTAAAATTAATGTCTGTGAATTGAGTTTGCATTAGGTGGTCAGGGAATAAACAGAGCAGCTTTTTATGTTTCCACAGAACGAGTAATGCAAAAGTATGTGTTTTTCCTCAGATGCTGCAGGAGATTGTAGCCAAAACGCTAAAACACCATGGGATCACTGCAGGACATGAGTGCTTTGAGGCCTGCAGCAAAAGACTGTTTGATATCTCCAAATTCTACCTAAAGGTTTGTCTTGCTAGCCCCCCCTCACCGTGCCATTGTTTCCCTTTTATTTAAGACTTTATTTGTGTAGTACTGGAATTTGACAGCTGGTACCTTCTTTGTCAAATATCCTTTCAAAAAAGGGAAACTGGAGCTACTGACATTTTTTTTTATCATTATTTTTGGTCTTGTTGTTTGTAGTTTCGTATTACATCCTATAAAGGTAAAACAGTGAAGAAAAACATGGGGGAATAAATTAAACAGATTATTTACAGAAGTAGTGAGAACGCTCTAATTATTCCTCAGATAAATCAAATTTGATCTGTACATGTTCATATATGCAGTAGCACGTCACATTAACTGCACCTCAGTATAATAAATTATGATACCATATTGTCACTCAACTGTAATCTGTTATCTCGCTGTCTGGCACCTGGCACCTTTAAGGACATTTAATCCTGAATATAATTTAGCTGGTTCATGGGTCAGAGTTAGGTTCAGAATCTGTGTCATATTGATAACAACGGTACTTACTAAATATATAAAAAACATTTTTTTAAAGCAAAGCTAAAGTTACATCAAGGCTTAAAATGTATTTATTTAGTCAATCGCTCAGTGAAAACAATTCTTGTGTTTGGAAAAACAGCTCTGGAAATACATGTTTTATTGAATAATCTGCTCAAATCTCTATTCTGGGTATGAGATTTTATTTTTTGTATTGTTTTGCCAATAAAAGCGTAACATCTGTGGCCCCAGGTGGCAAATTTCTGCTGATAGCATCATGTATTTGTGCCATTTTTATGTCGTCTCTCATACCTTATGCTATACTTTGTATATATATATATATATTGATATAAAAAAAACATGTAGAATTTGCTTGTTTAACACTGATTAGCAAAACTATCTCTACAAAAAACCCAAAAACATCTTCAGTTGTGGATCAGCCAGGCATTTAATGCTGCTGGTGATAAAATCAGATAACAACAACAAACCCCAGTCTATTTAAAGGTAAGTTGACGACATAATTTCCTGTAGGGTACGTCAAAGCACACACAGATATATAGTCAAAAATGCATTAATAATGTGGCATATAGCATAACGTGTTAAAGTCCATGTCCATGTTAACACATTTTTCTAAAACCATAAATCTTTCATGGCTATAGCGGGCATTTTAGGGGTATACATTTAGAAAAATAATGTGAAATAATGTTAATCTTCACCTTTTCTGAGCAAAATTAAACAGATGGATAAAATATCCAAGCCTCTTACCTAATATTAAGTTATTATGCCTTACAAAATTTTTTTTTGAGTAGTTGGCTGTTGCTTCAGACTGACTGAGTAATTTACCTGTGATTTGTGCTTCCTATTTTAATCCGGACGCATTTTTTGTTTGATCCCAGGATCTGAAGACGTCTCGGGGTCTGCATGATGAAATGAAAAAAGCAGCCAATAGTAATGTTAAACAGGTAACGCCATCATCCACCACTTTGGTTTTCTTTTTATGAATCCCATCTCACTGTTTTGTTCTTTGTCTATTTGCAGGTTGTTGACTGGGTGTTGGAGAAAAGCTCCAAAAAAGAAAGGTGATCATCAGTAATAAGGGTTACAAAGACGTTTTAATTGATGATTGCTGAGGTTTTGCCTCAGTGAGTAGCTTTTGCTATATTTTAATACATTCACGAGGGTGATTGATGTTTTAAACTTTTGATTGGTTTTAATTGTTAGATTTAGCTCCTTTAATTAACTTAATCCGTTTTATTAGATTTTTTTTCTTGCCATTCTCTCCAAGAAACTTTTCAAAGAAAGCTAGTATTTTAAACTTATGTTTGTATAGTGGTGTTTAAACCTACTCATATTTTCTCATGGCTCTAAAGCCTCGAAGCAGAAAAATCAAAGCTAGAACCACGTTGACCAGTCTGTTGTTGTTAAGAGGCCACTGGGGGGAGTAGGGGGGTATTTTATTTTTATATTACCAACGTCTATACTTCTTTGCTGTGTTTTAAGGGTTTTTATACACAGAGTAAACTTTAATATTATTATTTTTGCTGCTGTATGTTTGCACGTTTCTTTTTTTTTTTTTACAAAATAAATGTATTTAACTTTTTGTGTACATTTGATTTCATTGGGGGAAAGGGAGTGTGCTTGTGTGACGAAGATAAGAGGGTGTGTTGTGTTCCAAAGTATATAATATATTAAATTATCATATCCAGAACCTTCCATACACGTCTATACACTGTATAGACGTGTTTTTTTTTTGTTTTTTTTTTTGGACAATCTAAACAAAGCCTGGAGCATCTCAGTGGATTATGCAGCATTGATTACTGCTTAAAATCGGATATGTCCCATTACTGTTTTTTTCCTGTTAGTTTAGGTGTAGTATAAAAAAATGTTGGGATTTCACTCTCTCTGCAAGGGAGAAAAGTTAAAGGAATAATCTGTCCTATTTTGTAAATGTTTAGTTTCACAGAGAATAATCAGCTTTTTGTAATACTTTAAGCTTTTCTATTTTGAGACTCCAAACTAAAGTTGGGATTCCAAAATAAGTACTTGGATCTTGTAGATGAAGCATTTACGTAAAATCATCTAAATCTGCTGTTCAGCTCTTCAAAAGACTTTGCTTAAAACAGCTCCTTTAAATATGATGTAAACTTTTCATTCATCTTCAGTTTTTCTGGGATTATTTTTTTCTCACTTTTTTCCAGTTCCCATTTAAGTTCATTAGGTATAATGTATAGAGGAACTCTGAAGAAATGTCTGACAGCAGTTGTTAGCAGTAGCCCCTGCCAAGGGATATAAAAGTACTTTGGGCTGTTTTGATCTATTCTCTCTAAAGAGTATCAGGAATCCAGACAGTGCAGTCTCATATTCCATGTTATCCATATATAGAAGTGTGGATCTGGTTTGCATTTTTCAAATTTCTTGTCAATTGTAATTCATTGATCTTCATACTTTATACATTTTCTGATTTTTGAACTTGGCCTTTAACTTGGTTTTACTGGATTTTATTCAGATATACAAGGGGTCTGATGAGCAATGCACACCACACTTTTCAGATATAGAAAGATAAAATGTAAATCTAAATCGTCTCAGACCTTTACTACGTGCATGTTTTTTTAGCAAAACAAAATCCCAATATACTCTGGTTTAACATGACCAAAAGGTAAAGTGTATGTCACTAAATCGAGAGACAGTGGCGATTGTCTTGCTCTGGGGATGTTTATTGGCAAGAATCTGGTGATACGATTTCCATCACAATACAGGGGGGACAATACGATATATTGCAATACCATGAGTAAGTCTGTATGTTGTAACTTTTTAAAACTTAATTTAACTGTAGAAAAACTGTTACACCAATCTAAACAATCCAACATATTTCATCCATAACACATCCAGTTTCATTACTAGATCTAGTTGATCCACTGCAACTCCAACTAGCGGTCATAGTTTTAATTTCTCTACAAAAATTACTGCCATCATTAAAGGCTCCATTCAGTTTCTGCAAAATATGAAAGAAAAATTATAGGTTGCTTTTAAATGTTGAGACAATATAACATAAAATATTGCAATAATTCGGCGTATCCATATTCTTTCATCCCTAGTGTGTAGCCTACCCATCTTGTCTCTGGCTTATACGTTTATTATGCTAAAGTTATTCATAGCTATCCAGATGTTATTAATGCTATTTGTTTTTAATATTTAGCTATAAAACATGCTATGTAAAATGTTAAACCTCAACTACTAATATTAAAAATATCACTATTTTTACTCTGCAATTACCTACAGAGCATGTATCAGCATGTTCAAGGTTCAGACTTAATAAAGCAAGTGAAAAGTTAGCTGAAAGAGCAAAGTTTCGTCTGAATCTGGTCATGCATGAAATCTGAGCTAAATTTAACCCAGAGCGAGTTAATCCTGAAGGCCAAAATCTGCTGTATTGGGGATTTTCAGTGTAAAAGGTCAGCTCTGAATTTAACTGCTGGTAAATGACTCTTTGTTAAACAGCTGCCTCTTCCTGGTCATTTGATATCTAAAGAGCAATGTCAAAGATGTGTCATTGTAAGGTTCTTTTGTTGAAGATAGTGAAGTGCATGTAAACAGAACATAAATGTATTTGTATTGGGACATAGACCTTGAGTAAAACTCAGCGCAAGTGTAAAAACAAATTGTACAATCTCCCTGTACTGAATTTGTTCCAAGAGGCCGACAAAGCATAAGCTTAATACAGTAATTTCCATATCCAAGTTAGACACCTCATGAAAAGGCTAATCGTCTTTGAGAAAGAGGAGAGAGTGAATTCTGCCTTTTTCCACTAGTCCTAAAGTGATAGCACAAGCTCGGTGTGACAGTATGCAGACTAAATTATTTAAAAAGACATCTTTTTATCAGTTTCGGTGGAGGATGAAAAAATACTTGAGTTCAAGGTTGGTTTTTCTTGTGGAGAAACAACTTCAAGACTGCAAGAAGCCTGAATCATTCACAGACGACTTCTGCAGGGCACATTAGATGAATACAGAGAAGATCAAATGAGTTGGCTGGCTGTTGTTGCATCTAAAATACATGCTATTAATTCTTGTTCCAAGGGCTTGAAGATGAAAGAAAAGACGAGAGGGGTCATCTCATTTACGAGCTGTTTCAGTGAAAAAAACAAAGACCCAAGCTATATTCGCTACAGTAAGATTTGTCTTACTGAAGGCCATTTTTCAAAATGCAACTTTACACAAATTAATCTTTCCAATCCTGTTATCAGTAATAAACTATATGCCTTTATCTATGAGAGACGCAGGACTACAGCTTACACGTTACATTCAGTCCTTTGGATAGATGGATACACAAGACCAAAGGACACAGCACCTTTTAAAAGTATCCACATCCCCTGAACGTCACGTTGCAACCAAAACTTCTAAGTATTTTACTGTTGTTTTTTTTATCTGACAAAACAACCCAAAGTAGTGCATATGTGCAAAGTAGTAGACTTGATTAATATAATGCCCTGCTTTCTGGTCTTCCCAAAAAGACGTCAAGTTTACAGCTTTTACAGAATTCAGCGGCTCGTGTCCTGATGAAGACCAGGAGGCGGGAGCACATTACACCAGGTTTAGAATCACTGCATTGGCTCCCTGTATGTTTTAGGGTCGATTTTAAGATTTTTTTTAATGGTTTTTAAGTGTCTTAATGGTCTTGGGCCTTATCTTTCAGAAATGCTTTAACCATATGAACCCTTGTGTTCTCTGCGCTCCTCTGGCAGCCGTCTCCTTATCATTCCTAAAGTGAGGACAAAAACCCATGGTGAGGTGTCTTTCCATTATTATGGCCCTCACCTCTGGAACAGCCTGCCAGAGGACCTCAGGGCCGCAGAGAACGTTCATGTTTTTAAGAGCAGGCTCAAGATTTACCTTTTTAGCCGAGCTTTTAACTAATTATCATTGATAAATATGTCTACATCGTCAGCATGTTTCACCTGGTTTCATTTTTAGTTTAGCTTTTAACTATTTATTAATCTGCTTTGCATTTTTATCTTGATTCTATCTTATTGTTTTACACTTTATATTTTATACACTTTATATTTAACTTATTTTATATATTTTATTTCTTGCCAGTGTTTCCTCTCTGGGGACCCCCTGCATCAGGAGCGGTGGTCGGCTGTGGCTGCCTGGGTGCCCCCCAGGTAGTGCTTGGGTGGAGGTACCAGCCCTCCCTCCTCTGGGCGACCTGGGTTGGTGCCTTGGCTGCTGCTGCTGATGCACATGGCTCCCATGGTGGCGTTTCCTGGCGCATCTATACTCAGCCCGCTGTTTTTGTAGCTTTTAAGTGTGTGTGTGTGTATGGCTGATGGGTTGGGTTGGGAGGGGGTGTAGTTGAGATGATGATTTTATTTTTGGTTTTTGAAGGGGGGGTTGTGGGGTCATTTTAAATCTGTAAAGCACTGAGAAACTGTTTGAAAAGCGCTTTATAAATAAAGTTTGATTTGATAATTGTAACATGAAGGGAGAATTATACATGACCTTTCAATATTTTGGCATTTATTTGTATTCCGGCCCCTTTAGTCAGTTGCCTCTTAATAAAATTCAACAAATACAATTGCTTTTGGAAACTTAGAAATTGAATAATTGATGTCAATGTTGTTAATCCAGCAATTCTGTAAAGGCCTGGGAGGTTTGCTAGAGAGCAATAGCGAACAAACAGCAAGATGAAGAGCAAAAATTATAGCAGGCTGGTGAAGGGTAGATTGGTTGAGAGACGTTTATAGCAGGGTAAAGCTAAAAACCATCACTCAGACTTTGGATAATTATCATGAACTATTCAGTGCATTATCCCAAAATGAAAGGAATGAATCAACCGAAAATTTACAAACACAAACAAGCAGTTTATAAAAGGCCATAAACATAGGTTCCCCAAGGAAAAAGGTTGTGGCAGCATTTTTTTAAAGATAGAAGAAGCTGGATACGGGAATTGAGCCGACTGCAATGCAATCCTGAAAAACATGCGGTGCTTTGTGTCCAGCGGCCTGCCACAAAATCTCCCAGGTAACTAAACATCCATGACTTTGTGATCATCTTTCACAGTCAACTCTAAATCCATGACTTTTTAATTATCACACAGTAAACCAAATATCAATGTGCAATCAATTATTAGGAAAACTTTCAGCATTGTTTCAAAATCACTGCTGTCAATTTTGGGATTCATCAGTTTTGCAAGGGTGATTTAACCTTTATTTAGCATCAAGATTTGGTTGACATTTCAATGTCAACCATGCTGATGATTCAGATGGAAAACATCTTTTCAATGTAAGGTTGCTATCTGGGTTATGTCTGTGTGAATGATTTGGTCTGAGACGATTACCTTTCAGGAGGAATGGTTTAGAGCAGCAGTGTCAAACTAATTTCCATTTTGGGCCACATCAAACTGATGAATACCCTTAAAGGGCCGGTTGTGGCAGAAAGTATTCATAAAACTATAACAAACCGTTAAATAACACATAATGTGATTAAGGACTGTTTAAATAAACACTCATTTTATTTTACTAATAAAATTGTATTGGTGTGGACGAAAAAAGAACTTACATTTTCTATCTATAGGGTTCTCTAGAGTTTAGAGGGCCACATAAATGACCTTGGAGGGCCGGATTTGGTCCCTGTGATGGACTGGCGACCTGTCCAGGGTGTACCCCGCCTCTCGCCCGTTGACATCTGGAGATAGGCACCAGCCCCCCCGCGACCCATTAAGGATTAAGCGGTTAAGAAAATGGATGAATGGATGGCCTTGAGTTTGACACCTGTGGTTTAGATCGAAGACAACTAATGTGTTCAGACGGTCTGATCAAAGTTCAAATCTAAATCTAGTTTTAGAATTCTAGAGTTGTGTTCAGTGGACACTTTCTATACAAAAAGACTGGGCTTGATCTGCATTGTACTCTATCTAATTAATTACTTTTGAAGGGAATTAATTGCACTTGATCATATTTATTGGTATTAATATTGGTTGATCTCAAATGTATTCCAACATGCCATTTGTGTTGGTTTGTCAAATAAAATCCCAATAAAACAACCTAAAGTTTGTGGTTTTGATGTAATGAAAAATAATCAAGACATAATATTTTTGCGACATAGATGTGTTGTATTGCAAATAAGTTCTCAAATAGTTTTAGTTTAATTTTAGCTTGAAGGGTTTGCAGCTGGAGGGCCGTATTTCAACAATCACCTGCACATTTACTCAGGTAAACCCAAATGAATTTCCTTTCCCCTGCTGTGGCCCATAGGTTCTAGTGGACAAAAACCTGAATCACACGTCAGAGAAACAAGAGTCTGCTGAGCCCTTCGGAGACGTCTTTGAGGACCTCCTACACTGTTTACAGACACAGCATTTCTTATCGATAAGAAAACACATCCTCCTCAGCCATGAGTCTCAGCAGACCGCAACCATTCATCCATTGCTGATGGATGACATCAAACTCGTCTCCTGATGCCGACAGAATGGATGGAGTGTCTGTGTCTTCTCTATAAACTGAGCTTATTTAGAAGTAAAAGCTGCTTGTCATGGACTCAGTCTGGCAGTAACTTCAACAGACATCGTCATTTCCTATACAGTAATTAATAGGACATGCTGCAGTTTTCCGGCAGGCTTGATGTTTAACCTCATGTATAAAAATCCCTGTCAGCGCGATGATGAGTTCGGTATACCTGAGTTGGAGTCGTAATAAGCAGGAAAACGAAAGGAAGAACCCCCATGAGTAAAAAAAGCTCACAGAACTCTGCAACTGTGCATTTTCTCCAACAGTAATTAGTGCAAAACAGACTACAAAGCTACTATAACCAAAGTATGTGTCACACAGTATGTGTTTGCTTCATTTTTTTTCCTCAGCATTGGTAAGTTTCTAATTTGAGTGAGGGCATCAGTGTGTGACAGATCTCATTTTGCCGGTAAAGGTAGTGATGGAAAAGCAACTAGAAAACTGCTTGGAGAGTGGTAAAAGCTTTTTTTAAGATTCTTTGACCATAAAAATACACCTTTAGCAGCTGGGTTCACACAAGCATTATCAGTTCAGTAGTTATTCACAAATCACAAAAAAAATAGCTTTTTTTGGTAATGGCTGTTTTTGGAACACCCCAAAATCTAATCACTTGTTCCTGGTCCCATTGGAGACTGAAAATTTCTTCAAAATCCAGCAAACACTGGCAAAAACGTGACCTCCAAATGTTTAATGAGACTGAAAGACAGGAAGCGGTTTAGAAGAAACTCTGGGTTGCACTATCCAGTCAGCAGTGCACAACAGCAATCTCTGCTGAACTTTTCTATGCAGAAATAATTGGATAGACTGACAATTATGAAATAACCTTCATTACAAAAACGAGCTATATGTACCATATTGTTAATTTTTTTTTTTTGAATTTTCAGCATTTCTCAAGTATTGCAGGCTCTTTTCTTCTCGGATTGACCTCTATTTAACTACATTTATCTTCCCGTCCACTCAGAATTGGCTTTAATGTCCATATTTATGTAAACAAGTGAATTGACTACAGTTTTACATGATCACAACATACAAATACTGTATTTATATATGTAAAGTGCATCTATATTTTTGTTACAATAGTGCAAATATGCTTATCTTTTGTTACAGCTGGAGCAGTTTACTGACCTGTGGTGTAGAACTAGCAACCTTGAACAGACATAAATGATGAAGCACAATAAGCTTTGCTTCAGTTAAAATAAACACCTCAAAAGAGTAGTGAACCTTCAGGGGAAACTGAACTTGGCAACACTGAGCCTGGAACAAGTGCCAGCGGCTACTTATGCTCCATATACCTGTGAAGTCAGAGCTTGGATTTGGAAATACCATCATGCCTAACTTAGCTGGGATCCAGTTGCAACTTGAAGAACCAGTAGTGACTGTCAAAAAGTTTTGTTTAGGGAGCATGTTGCAATGAGATGCATTTCATCTCTTCAGGGTAGAAACATCTGCAATGCAACAGAGGTTGTAGCGGCACTTCTGGATGGTGACTGAAGTAAAGAACAGATATACAGGTGGAAATACCCATTTTGTTTCTGCAGCCACTGTGAGTATTTGGCAGCCACATTGTTTTTTTGAGGTAGGTATAGATTTCAACTTCAGGGAACCCTCCTGTGATTGTTTTCTGACTCGGAGCTTTGGAAATGTTAGCACACTATTGAATCCAATGATCCAATCAAAACATAACGAAAAAGAAGAGTTTCTTTTCCCTTTAGTTCTTTTTTAAGCATTATGACTCAACCTCTCATACTGACTTTCCAGGTGCTGTTGTACAGCTGCCTCAGTCTGCCTGTCACAATGGAAAATGTTTCCTGAGACAGTACTTGTTATAAAAAAAATCAGCTTACAGTTCAATTAATTGTAGCTAGCTTCATTTTTACCGATATGACTGAC
Organism: Apricaphanius iberus; assembly: GCA_028564705.1. Taxonomy (NCBI): domain Eukaryota; kingdom Metazoa; phylum Chordata; class Actinopteri; order Cyprinodontiformes; family Aphaniidae; genus Apricaphanius; species Apricaphanius iberus. The sequence goes on from JAPXFQ010002969.1 coordinate 1,881,353, forward strand.
ACTTCGTTGAGATTTAAATATCGTCCTGGTTAATTTTTTGTCCTTTTTCCCCCCTTCCTCTTTTCCTTTTAGGTTTTAGACTTTCTTGTAAGCCTTTAAAGTGATATTCAGCAATGCTCTCGAGTACCTGACCATTTACAGATGAATGCTTTTTCTTTGTTAAGCCACTCTATGAATTATTCAGTGATAAAAACTCTCCCATATTTATGGAAAGAAACAATGTTTTGAATTCAAATAATAGGATATTTCACAAAGAATCCTATTTTTATCACCAACATGTGAGAAAAATTTGTGGTTCAAAATCTTTAGGTTGAACCTATCGAAAATCACAATAATAACACAGCTTGATACATGAAATTGTGCAACATACATTGGATTCAGCTTTTAGCTGAAAACCTGCAATCTTTCACCTCTAAAACAAGTCTTTGACACACATATTTCTCGTTGAGAAACATATAAACACAGACTTCTTTCTTGTCCTCTAACATTCCACTTCTGCTGTTTTCAAAGCACAAACTAAACTATATAGTGTGCTATCATCTTCAAGTACTCAATCTGGGCAGAGAGCGACATGTGGGAAGCCTCAAGACTTTGATGACAAGATAAGTGTGTTTTACTAGCAACAAACTTTACAGAAATCAGAAATACTTGACCAACCAGCTTAAGTCTTAAGTCTCCTGTGTTGTTTTTTTACCCACATTTGCATGCTGTCCTCTCGCTGTTGGAAAGCTTTGTGAACCTTGTCTCAGATCAGGTCCTCCTCTGAGTCTTACTAGATGAATGTTTTACAATAAATTCACATTTCATTTGCTGACATGCAACCTTTGATTATCTTAACATTCCTTAATGTGGAGTATTTCTCCTTCATGTTGTCCATGTGGTTCTTTTTTATACAAACTCTACTCTCATTCCTGGTCTCTCCATTTTAATGGGAACTGTCACACTTAGTTCAACTAACGCTTGGCTGAGCAAATCAAATGTTCCCTGGCTGTTAAAACTACACAGATTCCTTTTTCATAACAACAAGCGGAATCAAACACTTTTCCCTCTGAAAACACACTGTTGAGACGTGTGTGTGTGTGAGTGCACCGTGGGGTACATTATGGGGACTGAGGGGACTTGGCAGCAGAATCTTGAAACATTCCTTTGACTTACCCACATCCATTCCTTGATCAGCCCACATCTCTTTTATAATTAGTTTCAAAGAGATAAAAAGTGTTTTTATGCATATTAGTTGAGAGGGAGTACATATATATATATACGTATTATAATGTGTTTCTCTTATTGCCTAAGGCAGGTAAAGGCTGGGTCACGTACAGTCAGAGGAAGTAGATAGTTTCATGTGTACATGTGTGGGCGTTTGTTTTTCAAGCAGTGGAGCTTGACGTGCAGCACTCCATAAGAGGGAGGAACCCGGTGACAACGTTACCTTACAAACACGCCTCTGTGTGTCCGCTACGTTTGTGCAACTATGCGTTCTCCTGTGTGTAAGTGCCAGTGGGAAGATTACTCATCGTAGTTTTTTTTGTTTTTGTAAGCCTGTAACAACAGGGGCCGTGTGAAATGACCCAGTTTTTGTCTCTTTTAGTGACCACAATGTGTGGCTTTGTCGCATTGATTTATTGTTCACAGTTGCTTAAAAACAAGCAAACGAAACCTCAGTCAAAGTGTTTTTAAGTATGAGCCCAAGCAGATATCAATCAGAACAGATATGAGGAGGGAACCTTTAACGACAGGAAACCTCTGTTTGAAACAGGAAAGAAAAGCAGAACTTTTGAGACATGACTGCCATGATATAAAATCGGATTTAGGTTGTAAACCTTCAAAACATCTCCTCTTGGAGCAAAGAAAGAAAACCTGCAAAGAACATTAACATCAATGATAAAGTCCAGCTGACAAAGAGAGAAATGGACTGTTGTTTTTTTTAAATATGCCTTTGGATAGCATTTGAACATCTTGAATTTTTTTTTACATTTTGTCAAACTGCAAACTATTATTTATTTTCAAGTGCAAAGTAATGAAGTAAAAAGGAAAGTGATGCTTCCTTCAGTTTTCTTTTACAAATAAGAGTCTGAAAAGTGTGGCATGCATTTGTTTTGGACCACTTTTACTTCTTTGCACATATTTAAAAACCTGTGTCACCAATTGTCTCAAAAGATATTTCAAAAGTAAATAGAATCAATTTAAGTTAAATTTAATCTACCTGTTCTGTGAAAGAAAATTAGTAAATAAATTGTATTAAGAAGAACAAAGAAATAGGCAAAGAAATAGAGCATTCATCAGGGAAGGAGCCAAAAGATCCATGGCAGCTCTGGAGGAGTTGCAGACATCCACAACTCAGGTAGTAGAAGGTGTTGAAAGAACAACTGTTAGTCAAAATTTCCACAACTGTGGTGTTTGTGGAAGAATGACAGTAAGAAAGTTCAGTTTAAAGTTTGCCCCAAGACATGTAGGGAACAAAGCTCTGGCCAGGTGAAACAGAAAAATTTGGGAGAGTATGTTGTATCACAATCAAACTGAAAACAGTACTTTGAAAAGTTTTCTATGTAAGGAATCCCAGCAGATTGTGTTGAGTCATTGATGTGAGGTTGTACCCGGAACATGCGGACTCCAACCACAGTAATCCCCTATACTGAGCAAGCATGTTGCAGCAGTGAAGAGGAAAAACGCCCCTTTAACAGGAAGAAACCTCCAGCAAAACCTGGCTCAGTACATGCGGCCATTTGCCACGATTATCTGGGGGTTTGAGAAGACAGAGCAGAGACACAGAAAGAACGAAAGGAACTGATGTAAGAGTACTTTATATATTAAAGAAAGCAAAAAGTTGACAACAGGCAATGGAGGATGCTCAGTCAGTGGGAGCATCATCCCAATCGATGCTCCCCATCCAACAGGGCATTGTAGCTGAGCAGGATACCAGACCAAGTTTAGCTTCTACTGAGAGAAAAATGCAGAGAAAATAAGGTTAACAATTGAAATAACAGCAAAAAATACATCTGACAAGTAGAAGAAGAGAAAAGTGGTCAGTCTGTCCTCTGCAGGAAATGTACAATTCAGCAATCCTGTGAAATACAATACAAAATATTAGCAATACTTTTTGCAAATAATGGTGTTTTTTTTGTTTTAGAAATCAGGCTTAATATGCACATCAATCTTTTCTAAAAATATTTCATTTTCCTCCCTAAACATTACTTTGGTCTATCAAATACAATTTCCAATAACCCATATTCAAATGTGCTTTTTTTATTTAAAACAATGAGGAAAAGTTCAAGATTATCAATAGTTTTGCAAGGCATTCCATTGCATGGTTCAAAGCCTTAAAAGCTTACATTTGTAATTACATTTTATGTAACGTTTGTTATTGAAAGACTACCTGATACAAATTTTATGTGAGCTCATACCTAAGCCTGTTTGTTTCTTCATGCATCATGTATGTATAATTACGTATAAGTGTTTTTCAAACCTACAAAGAAAATAACCAAAATGCAGGAGCACTGACTGAATCTTGCTTTTTCAGCGACCTGCATTTAATTGTGTCAGACATTCATCCGTTTCAGAGTGAATGACCAGGCTGTGAAATATATGGAAAACCACTTTATTGGCTTACACTTACAAGAAAATTAACATTTCTTGAAATGATGGGAAATAATTACACAGACCTCTTTGGGGAAATCAATCAAACTTTTAAAGCCTTTGTTGCAGCCAACAACTCAACTGAGGTTTTCCACTCCAGCTATTTACTGCTTGAATGCCGATACATCATCTGACAGTATTCCCACATTTTTGTCCAATATTGTTGAAATATGATTTATATCTGTTTGTTTCTCTCCACAGAGAGTGTTAATCACTCATCACCAAAGCCCAGTAAAACATAATGGGTCCAGACCACAGCCTTAGAAACCATACATCTCTTCCCTTGCTTAGTGATTCTATTCAATTTTATGCATTTAAAGTGCTAAAGTATGCATTTAAATATTGCTACATTGCAACCACACACTTCAGTGCATTGGGATTTCATATGTCGGATAAAAAAGAGAGCACTGTTTTTATCAAAATTATATAAAGTGTAGTTCTACATTATATTTCCTCCCCAGTCATTACTTTGCAGGCCTAGCTTTTGCTGCAGTCAGATATGTGTCTCTAATAGCGCTGCACATCAAGTAACCATTTTGTCTGTTGTGGCTCAAGTAAAGTCATACTGAATGGAGTGATTCTGTGCACAGTGATTTTTAATTATCTAAACGATTCCATTGTAGCTCTGTTTTTTTGTTTACGGTCACTGTCCTGCTGGAAGATGAAAGTCTGCACAAGTCTCGAGTCTTTGCAGGTTCTAGCATGGATCGGCCCGTTTTCAAGCTCTGTTAATCTACATCTACATTCTAAAAGTAAAGGTCTCACCACAGCATGATGCTGCCTCCATTTCATCTCAGACAAACGTGAACCATTAAGTCTTGTATACTGAAGTTGAATATTGATCTCCTGTTCAGAGCACCTTTCCCCCGCATGTCTGCTCATACTAATTCGGGGGCCTTGGAGCATACAGTTGCACTGGATTTTTTTAAGAAGTGTAAAAGGGACTATTTTGCACTCTTTAGATTTTTGTTTGTGAAATAAAAATCTGATTAAATGATATCACATTATGTCAGGCTGTCATTCCATCAATGGTTGTCTGAGTGGTGTCCAGCTCTTCTTTTTAGGAATCTGGACAGATTTATTAGTCCTTTAAAACCCTGACAAACCAGTGTCCAGACCAGGAAGCAGGGTCGTAGTTATTCCACCTCTCTGCAGCTTCTGCACTGTTACCCACTCAATACCCCAGTAAAACAGTGTCTCGTCCATGGCCAAAATCAAATAGGTAAAAAGTGGACCTAACAAAAGAAAATTATGATAATCTCATTAAAATAAATACGATTTTGACTAAACAAAAAAAATAATAATATAAAACAAGGCAATTACATGTGGTTTATTTAAAATAAGAACCCTCTCCTCAAAGAGTTTATTAGTAAATGACTTGATATGTGATAATAAAATAGATTTGTTTTGCCTGTCAGAAACCTGGCTGCAGCAGGAGGATTTTGTTACTAAAAATGTGCCAACTCCTCAATTTTTTTAATTTTCACATACCTAAAAGTACTTTGTGAGGAGGAGGAGTTACAACCATCCTTCACTCGGATTTACACATTCATCATATAGACCAATTAATAGCTACAGTTCTTCTTAACATCTAATACTTAGTTTTCCTCATCCATTGTGCAAAACAACCCTCCTTACTTATAAAGCCCTTAATAATTAGCTCAATCGTACATCAGAGATCTGATTGTTCCATATGTTCCTAACAGAGCACATCGCTCTCAGACTGCAGGTCTACTGGTAGTTCCTAGGATTTCTAAAAGTAGAAGGGGAGGCAGATCTTTTCAGTTTCAGGCTCCTTTCCTGTGGAACCTGCTCCCAGTTTTAGTCCATGAGACATATACTCTGTCTATTTTTAAGACTAGGCATAAAACCTACCTTTTTTGATAAAGCTTATAGTTAAAAGGTTTAGGTGATCCTGAGCTATTTTTGTAGTTATGCTGCTATAAGTTTAGACTGATGGAGGTCAGACTGACTTCTACTACTCTAAAGATGTATTTTTGCTATTATATGATTGTTAACCTTGTTTTCTCTCAGTGTTTTTCTCTAAATAGAAACTACACCTTGTCTGGTCCTGCTCAGATACAATGCCCTACTTTATGGGGAGCATTGGTTCCTGTCCAGGAGTGATGCTCCATTAAAATGGAGTTAAGAAAATTGACTTAGGTTCAGGACCATGCCTCAAACCTGCTTACTATGTCCTAATCAGTCTTAAACTCGTCTCACCTGGCACCTCGGGCCTCCCCCGCCTCTCTAATCATGCTGCGGTACACATATAAACCCTGCTTGCCTCTTATTCCTCGTCTGTCTCGTTCCTTTTCACCCCTCCCTTCCCATCCCTCTAGGTCGCCTGTTTCTGCCGATCCGGCTTTTTCGCTGCGTCCGTCTGACCCGCCCCCCTTCTCTGGGTCCAACGACTCGCCTCTTCGACCCCTCCCATTCTTTGCAGCATCCACCAGGGACAGCCTCTTCGTTCTGCGCTTCTGTGGTCTCATTTATAAAACATTGCGTAGAATCCCTACTAAAAGTGTACGTACGACCAAAACAAAAAGTTTGCGTACGCCAAAAAGATTTCTGATTTATAAAACCATGCCTACGCACAGTTGTAAGCAATTTCCCTTTATAAATCACAGTCTTCTTGGAAGTTTGCGCACCTGAATTTGGCTCATATCCCGCCCTGAACACGCCCAAATCTGGCTATAAAAGGTCAATGCAAAGCAGGACATGAATATTGATGCACATGAAGAAGTGGGAAATATGGGAATAAAAATAGGAAAAACGAGAAGAGAAACTTTACGGAGACGTTGATTGAAGTGCTAGTGGGTGAAGTGGAGGCTAGAAGAGACATTTTATTTGGTGGACACAGCAGCGGTGTCACAAATAAAAGAAAGAACTGCTAGTAGCAGCATGTCGCGTCTGTAGTGCAGACTGTCAGTGCAACTGACAGGACGGTACCCGAAAAAAAAAGTGGTCGGACCTCAAAGTCAAGAAAAAAAAAACGTGTCTCCCACCGCCAGAGTGGGTCTGCTACTGGAGGGGGTCCGTGTACACCTGAGCTGACACCACATTGGAGCATATTTTAAGGAGACAGACTAATATGCCGTGTCTTTACGGGTCTCCAACGACACCTCTCCTCAGACTATTCGATCCCCCATGCCTTCAACATTTTAACACTTTAACAAACTGTTAAAATTCTGAATCTGTAGCGTGGTCCTAGCTAGTGAAATAACTGATTAGAGAAACATACTTGATCAAAAGCATTACTTTGCTGCAGATATTTTTTTTTTAGGTTACGAGAAAAACAACATAGCTTTACTCAAAATTTCTCAGGTGGTTTCCTGCCTTTACTGAATGTAGGCAATTAAAAGAAAAATACATAACCTTAAATAAATAAATAAAACATCCTAAAGCTACACTCAGTAAGTAGCCTAAAATGCATTTCCATTTGAATTTTTTCGTTTTTGTATCTTTTTTTGCCCTTTTTAAAATGTTTTAGTGAATGGGAATCTAGGTAAGCGCACAGTAGAATGCAACACAGTAGGTAGTGACAGGGGTGCCGCCAGAAATTCTGGGCCCTATGGAAACAAAAATTTCTGGGCCCCCTACATTTTTTACAGATAAAATGTAACCCAATAAACATGCCCTGTATACTTTAAAAAAGATACTTAGCACATTGCATAGTTAAAATGTCTGATGAGTAAAAGCCTACAAAAACAAGAAAAAGCTATGGAAATATGTACTTGTTTACATAAAAGGAGAATATTTATTATCTCAATTGCAATTGCAAACACAACAGAACATAATGTACACATATTGACATATACTTTACGTGAACAAGCTTTAACTGGGTCCAACTGCTCAATCAGGAAACATCAGCTACAACTAACCCATAATTAAATCAGTCCAAGACTAAAACTAGGCCAAAAGGGCTCAAAATCAAGACACACCAGGAGTAATGCCAGGCCTAAACCAGTCCAGGACTAAACAAGTACTGAACCAGACATAAACTGTTTGTTATCCAGGTATAACAAGTTATGTTCAACATCACTTTATAATGGCCCAGCGGCGTGCCTTTCTGCTGGCAAAATCATGTATCAAATCATCAAAGTTCAGCTTTCTTGCCAGTTTGCTTTCAATGGACAGTATGGCAAGGTGACAAAGTCTGTCCTGCAACATAGCAGACCTAAGATAATTTTTAATCAGTTTGAGCTTACTGAATGCTCTCTCGCCACCTGCATTGTTGAATAATATGAAATAGATAACTATACAACACAAGAAAAAAATTAGACAATCCAAAACTGTATTTTTTTGTATAGTTTTCTTAATATAAAATATAAAATATCTATTCTGTAAACTAATTATAGCCAATGGTTACCACAGACACATTTTTATTCCACTTTATATTATTTTTTCAAGGGGCATTTTATTCATATTAAGAACGTCAAGTTTGACAGCATCGATCGTAGCAGCAGCACTGTCACTTCACAGAACACACGGCAAACTGATTTTGTAATTTTTGAAGCGTGTAGATTACTTTTTGTTTAGTAAAGTTATCATCATGTGGAGAACACAGTAGATAAGACGTGCTTAGAGCTTTCAATCTTCGTGAAGTTTTGCGCTCAGGCTCACCTTGTTTGGCTGAGACGGGGACGGGGGCCGCGGGGGAAGGAAGACGTGGGTGTGCAGCGGCCGCTGAATCTGTGTCTACGAGACATGATAACCCGGAGACAGCAGAGATGTTATTATTGTTGGATGTAAATCATAATTCAGTAATTATTTTACTAAGCTAGCTAGATAAAAGCAGGTCATGTAGCAACAAAAATAAGTAAGTGAAAGTTTTGGAATACAGGAATAGGGCAAGCTACCTTTCTTTTTGAAAAACTGTGTGACATACTGTCGACTTCGGCGTTCTCGGTCTTCTCTTTCCTTCTTTTCTTTCCGTTTTTGATGCCCTGACTTTTGATGTGACATGCCTGCGTGTGTCACTATCTGCACTGCATCATAACAAATGCAATAAGCAAGAGACGTTACGCTAGCGAGTGTAGCTCGGACAGCGCAGGTGGAATGAACCATTGTGAGGGGGGTGTGACTTAAACAGTAAATACATTATTTGTTTGTTAAATATTAAATCTATGGTCAAAACGGACAAAATACACATTAAGTGTATGAGGGGCCCTAGCACATTTAACGTATGTATAAAAAAGAGAAAAGAAATAAGAAAAGAAAAAGAGGGTCTGCTCTTCTGGGCCCTTCATCAGCCTGGGCCCTTAGAATCGTCCTAACCTTCCACCCCTTTACGGCGCCCATGGGTAGTGATGTTTTGGTTAGAGTTTGAAATCTTACCACAAGTTGACTGATAACTTATCCATGAGCTATGAGCAAAGATAGAATCACGGGTATTGTCATTCACTAAACAGGGAAAATATTTTTGGTTACATGTTGTTGTGATCAAACTGCAGATAAATGAGCTCCTATTTGGGGAATTTGATTTTTTTTTAGGATTCAAACTTTACTTGATTCAGTTGTGTTTCTTTATATGTCTTAAAGGTAGACTTTTCAGTTTGTTATTGCAATTAGCGTTAAATCGACATAAGCCTACTGCATCGAAACAAACTATTTTTGTCTTAAACTTTTTAGAAACAGTTTCCAGTGGTTGCATGCATTTTGCCCAGGGTGAACAGCTTCATCTTTGTTCACAATACACAATATCAGATTCAGGACAATGAGACAAGATATCAACTCCTTTTAAATTAAAGCAAATTTTTTCGGATGCAAATCTGGGAATTCTTACTGGCAGGATGTTGCCTATGCTTTGTTAGGTCATAAGTGTAGATAACCACATTTTAAACCAAATGTTTTTTTGCACTCAGTTTTTTCTGAAGCTTTGATGATTACATTTTGTAGACAATTTAGAAAACAGATTTATACTTGTATGAAGCAGCAGGTTTTAACCATGAGACGGGCAAAAATGTAACTTACCCCTTGGGAAATAAACCTTTCCTCCTAACAGGTAATGATAATGTTCAGTGCCATTTCAGATGATTAAGCTTAACTTGTTTTCAATTGTGTCTTTTTTCCATGCCCACTTATTTCCTTCACAAGTGTTCTCATTGTGAACAAAACTAGGATATTTCTTTACATTTCCAACACAAAAAATTTCAACAACTCTCACATCTCTTCCAACAGTCCCTGTGCTCTCATCAAGCACAAAACAATAACTTTTAATGAGTTGTTTTATTAGGAAATCATCTTTACATGTTTACTGCTACAGTATTTTCTTTTATCTGCTAGTTGTTTTTGCCTGAGCAGCACTGCTGTAAAGTCATTATCAGATATGCTCTAAAAATGAGTAAATGATGGTCTACCATTGATGGACTTTTTCCACCTTCATGCACATAAGCACAGATGTACACTTAGATAAAGGCAGCACAAAACCTGTGATGGTCTTGTCAGGACTTGCAGCAGCAGAGAAATGCAAGAACAGACAAAGTAAAGAGAGATGGCAGTCATTCTGAGCTGATTCATACAAAACTTCAATGGAATAGTTTTCATGAGAGAGAAGCATTTGCACTGCATGCACATCAACATTAAATTTGGACAATTCTCACACATTTTGTGAAAAGCTGATAGTTTCTGTCATTTGTCATCGTCTCTTAATCAATTCGCTGGCAACAAAAGCAAAAGTTAACTTTTGTGCGTCTTCTGGAGTTTGTAAATTACTCGACTATGAGAGAAAGCTCTCCTGCAGAAAGTTGTCTCTCTCACATCTCAACAGTCTCTACCTGCTGACACTTAGATTTTGACTCAAGTCGGTAACAGCCTACCAACAGAAAAAGGAGAATTGAAAAGAAATACGAGTAGATGTACAAAATATGCTGGTGAGGAATGCCAAGCTGTAAACATGTCTTAGAATTAGTACAGCGTTGAGGTCTAAAACCTCTCACCCTCATTAACATTAACGCAGCAATCTATCTGTCTGTGAGGGTTTGGGTAAGGATGCCAACTCATTACCTTGGAGGCGAGTTAACAATGTCAGGAGTTACGGCTGTGGTAAGTGCTGCCTACAACTCCAACGCCGCCTGGATCCCTTCTGCTTAGGAACTCGCATAAAGACTCCTGCTGAACTGTCGCTAACCTTTAAATTAGCACATCTCATTAATTTCAACTGCTCCCAAGATAAAATACATCTTATTTGTTTCACAAAAGATACCGTGCTTGTTTTCTGGAAAGAACTGACGTGATTTTAACCCTGTTCATTTTATTCCACAACATTACCTTGCAAAACAATCTTACCATGGGAATTTTTTTCACATTTTGTGATATTGTAACTACAAACTCCACAGTAGCAATTTAATGGCAAAAAAGCACTTGCTGAGAGAAAGCAATGATATATCCACCTTGCAGTTTGACACAAACCATAAAGGGGATGGAGAAAACTTGTAGACAATGCTGCTCTAGTCAGATCAAATCAAAACTGATATTTTTGGCTGACATGCAAAACATTGTGTGGATGCAAAATAACAAGTTAGATTTACTTAATAAACTTTTTAAAGCAAATGTAATTCTTAGTTTTAGCAAATTATACTTTTAAATTCGGAGAAATGTAATTTTGAAGTCAATGTCAAGATCAAATGTATTTGAATAGCACATTTCCGGCAATGCAAACTGCCCTTAAGTGCTGAACAAAACACAAATAAAGCAATGACAATAGAAATGATGTGCAGATAAATAACAGCATTATAAGACAACTCTAGCAATTAAAAAAAACAAAAACAAAAAAATGCTCAAGCCAACCTGTGTTAAAGGCCAAGTCAAAAAGGTGGGTCTTAAATAGTAATTTTAAAACTACTGTTCCTTGAGTACATTTTCTAGAAAGTCGACCAGGGAAGTCTCCAGCCTTTATAAGTACCTGGACTAGATTGCCTTGGATAAGGAAAGAAAAAGAATGTCAGTCTTTCTTCATCTGCTTCTGTTGGTCTCCTTTTTTCTTCTTTACTTGACTGTTCCGTCTTTTTATCCTTTAGTCTTAGCTTTTTCCATCTTTCTCCTTCCACCAATGAAGCACCAAAAACTTTATTAACAGCATTAGATTGCTGACAACATCATTAAGACTATCATTCATACACTATTCAACTATTGCTGTCACTCTCTGTCTTTATCTCTAGCTGTCATCTCTCCTCTTCTTCCGCTTATCATTTGGTCTTCTTCCTAGTCTGTTTGGCTCTGTCAGTAATGCCATAATATGAGGTAAACCTAGGATTTTAAGCTAGTCCCACCCACTTTGAACCAGGACCAAGCCAAATAAATGGCTCTCTTTAAAAAAATTCTCTCTCTCCTTTATATATATATATATATATATATATATATATATATATATATATATATATATATATTCTCCTCATCACATCTTTGTGACACATGATGATGGATTCATGATGGGGTGGGGATGCTGACAGAGGTGATGGGGAAAAAGGATGGAGGGCAACAATCCTGGACTAAAATCTGTTGCAGATCAAAAAGGACATGAGTGATGGGTAGAGGTTCACCTTCCAGCTGAATAACAACTTTAAACATAAGGAGCAGAACTACAATGGAACGGTTTAGGTTAAAACATACTCCGCCGGTCTGGCCAAAGTTCAGAAGCTAATTCTAATTGAAAATCTGTTGCAAAACTTGGAAACGGATGCTCGCAAAAAATGTTCCATTCAATCTAATTTGAGCTTGAACATGAAATAATAATGAGCAAACATGTCAGTCTCCTGGTGTGCAAAGCTGGTATAAGCACACCCTGTTTAATATTGAGAAAAAATGTGAAAAAGCCCAGTGGATATGAATGCTTTGGTAAGCTATATAAGATATATAATAAACAAAACAAGTCAGTATCATTAGCAAACAGATTTAATTTACATCTTTATATGACAGGAGGTGATTTGTGTTTGCTGCTGATGAAAAAGAATAAATCACAGCTCAAGACAATCAAAAAACAACAACTAATCAACTGTTGTTTATCACAGGATTCATGTGCAACATCTGAATTAAAAAGTGAGCATCATCATTCTGAGTGTCAGTAAAGTAGCTGCCAAAGGCATCAGAGCTCTACATATGAAAGCAGCTCCTTAGTCAGAGAGCTTCTCTCTACTTTACATTATAAGTGAGTGCTGCATTCTTCAGTGTTACAAATCTTTACAGCAACAAAACAGTTTTCTCAACAGTGTGGTAGGATTGCAATGCATATATCACTTTATACAGTGTATGTGTGTGCGGCGTGTCTCTACACAACACTGAGCATGGAATATAACCACCACAGAAGCTTTATTGCTCATTATGGTAAAGCTGTGATGTCTAGGTAATTTATTTTAGAAATTCAGGCATTCGTTTTCCTCCTGATTTCTGCAAGGAGGAGAGGAGACCTGGCAGGTAGCCACGTCAGAGATGTATCAGTTCCACAGATGTGGAGAGAATAATGACCTGCACAGCTGCTGGGGGACTGACACAGGACCCCACACTGACTCCTCCTTGCTGTAATGACAATACTTGATGTGATGTTTGCAGCAGTGTTTTAATGCGTTTCATCTTGGTTATAAATACTGCCAATCGATCAAATAACTAATAGCAATTATTATCTTGATTAATGTGAAACTGCAACAGTGTGACTGTTTGTCCTAGAAAAAAATATCTTGAAAGAGCTAAACTGATGAATGGTCCTTTCTAAAACATTGACAGAAGCACTACACTGCATCATAATGTTAGATCAAGTGGAGAAAATTTTATATTTCAGCATGTTGAGAAACAGTATTTTTCTCGAGCTTGCTGTTAAACAGACCTGTCAAGTTTAGTTAAGCTGTATTATTCACCTTTAAAAAAAAAAAAAATCAATGTCAACCTGTGGTCTAAAACAGAAGCTCGATGCCAAAACAAAGTAGCCTGAAACCAGAACATTTGCAATTTGAAGCTTCAGCTGTCAAACATATTTGAACTTTTTTATTTTTAATAAACTAGAATTATTTCATAGCTTATTTATCTCCACTAGTGTTTTGCCACCATCACACTTCTGCATTTTGGCTCTGCTTAAGAAATCTTTTGAGCTTTTATATACTTTTAAGCTCAACATTTCTGCCTTGTGGGATATTGTTTATGTGAATATGTTTTCCTGCACATTATTAGCAATATTGTGACACTGGTTGTAATTTATAAACATTTTCTTTACCATCATCACAATGCTCCCATCACTCTCTATAAGCATTAGAATTAATAAAATATGGGGATCCAAACCAATGTGCCCATCTACAGTAAACAGCCAAACATACAATGTCCTCCACAATAATTTTCAGTCCTCAAATTAATAATTAATTACAGAAGCAATATCTCAGTGTATGTAACCTGTGACTTTTTGTTTCTCTGCGGTGAGTACACAATATGAAGGTTGAAACTTTGCATGCCATCAAGCTGGATGAGGACCCAAGTTATTTTAAAATCGTGCACAGTGAAGATGATATAAGGGAGGTAAAACAACCCCCAAAGCTCTTGGATAGAGAGCAAAGAGTGGTATGTTGGGGTTAGAAAGTTTCCATAATGAACATTAGATGCTATGTAAATACTAACCGGTTCTTTGGTATGCAAGCAAGAAAAAGTCTTGCCTCTCCTCCCAACTCTGTCAAACATGCACGACGTTGACAAAACAACTGGAACTTTAACTGGAACTGTCCGTCTTTACTTTGGTGGAGACTAAGACTGAGCTTTTTGGTAGACAACTCTGTGGGCAGGTTTGGCATGAAATAATAAATGTGTAAAAGTAACAGTTAAGTATGGTGGAGGATCTGTGATGCTTCGGGCCTCCTGGGAACCTTATTAGTATTTGAAATGACAAGACCGTGAAAAAACCTCAATGAGTCATCATCAGGTCTTTTAACAGAATAATGAACCCAAAATGTATGAACAAATCAACACGAAAATGGTTTACAAAATCTAAAAATAATTATTTTATTAAAAAAAAAAATCAACCTTATTCCATAGCAACCTTAACTGAAATGCCTAAAATATACGGGAAAATGTAGAGTGACGTATATTGAAGAGTGCAAAAGAGATGACCCAGGATTCTGGAAGACCTAGAAAGATGGCGCGTCTTGCTCTGTGATGGACCGCAACATGTGAAATAACATAGAAGATTAAAGGTCTAAAACACATTCGCAGCAAGAACAGGGAAGCCACTTCATGGAACCCTGGAGAAAGAGAGAACAGGGCTGCAACAAGAGCAAGCAGACGTGTGATTGGTCATAAAATTCAAGTGAGCATCTTAATTATTCTGACAAAATGCAAAAGTATGTGGATCATATGACGACATACCAGGAATCCTGGAATTGAGTTCTTATGAAGTGTGAACTGTTCTGGCCAGAGCGAATTTCAATCTTTTTTATTTTCGATTATTTAAAAAGTAAATCTTGTCTTTTCTTGCGAAGTATGTATGGGCCAGTTACCCTAACCCTACTGGCAAAAGGAGGAGTAAGCAAAGTATTAAGTTTAATCGTGCCAATTAGTGTGCCACTTGTACCCCGTGTGAATAACTGATCTTCACTTAAGCGTTAGAGTTCTACAAAATAATCAGTGTAAGGTCAATGAGATTCAAAAATTAATGCATAATAAAAATGTTTCTACCAATAAGTGTGGGGAACCATTTTACTGCCGTGCAACGCAGGAGTGCTGACCTCTTTGTATAACAACCTACCAAATATTGTAGACCTTTGTAATGTTAACACTGTCAACAGAGATTTTGATCGTGAGTCGATAATCGGTGCAGTTCTGGTAAACAGCATATGTAATGTGTTGCTCCTTTAACATAGTATGAATCTAACTTCAGAACCTGGTATAAAAAAAATTTGATTTTAAAAATAAATGATTTCTATTATAGACATATTACCATTAAACTATGTTGATTATTTATCTAATGCTCTGAGAAATGGATAATAATCATTTGACTAAAAAATAGAACATTTTTGGCTTAAATTAATAGGTTAAATTATTCCAGGATTCTACCTAGTGTTATATTCCATGCAGAGAAAAATCAATCCTCTGTCTATTCAGGTCCATCTGGTCCTTGACCTTCATGTGTAACTGTCACACTGAAATACGTTAAAAACACAGCATGGTCATCATGAGTAAGCTGTTAAATGAATGCTGTGACAGTTTCAATGTGAGCGAGTCGTCCTTTTGTGGGAAAATGTGGCCCCCAAGTCTGGATGATGAATGCTGACACTGATAACGAGACATCCCAGGGGGACTCTAATAAAGACTAATGTGCAAAGTTTCTCCACTGTGAGTCATGTGTTTGAGGAAGATGGATGACGAGTGAAATTAAGAATGTCCATTCAGAGTTGATGGTAAATAAATTATATAATCGGTAAATGGAAGGCAGGTTGATGTTACATTTTGATTGAATTAAAAATGAATTCATCTCCCTCCTGCTACATGTAGCCAGTCTTTCCCATCCTGGACGTGAGAGTAATGCCCAATGATCTCTTGTCAGTTTGTTGGTATGTCTGTATATATCATCCATCCACTTCAAGTCCAGTTCACATTTTCCCCTCTGATTCTTCAGCCAACATTCGAGTTCTTGAAGCCCTGACAGGTCATTTACAGCTCCAAAATAGATCTGAAGTATAACCAGTTTCAGGCACCTTCTAAGACACAGAGACCCAGAAGATTAAAAATAAAGGCTACATTCATTCAGTTTGGGTTTCCAAATAAAGGAGTTTGAGGTGGTGTGCTGCATGTGAGCTGTAGCCAGACGAAGAAACAAGATGGGTTTGTTTCCACAGGAGTTTGACAGTCCTCGATCAGGCCACCAGACCAAGACGAGAGATCTTAGCAGACAGGAAAGAGTGGAGGATGAAGACGATTGGTTTTGGACACGAGTGAAGATCCAGTTGCTAGAGGCAAAAGGAAAAACATTAATATTTAACAGCAGAATATTCACAGAAAGGAAAAAGCGAAAAAAATAAAAGTTGCAAGATAGGTAAAGGTGAACATGCCGTACGTACATTTTATTTCATAAAAACATGCAATAAATTGGCTTCTTTATTCTTTTCATATGCTTAATACTGAACACCACACACCAGGTGTGCACTATGTAAAACATTTTAAATACTCATGATGCCCCCTTTTTCAACTATGCTTAAATACATCTTGTATACCTTAACTGCAGTTTATGAGACCAGTTTATGACTTAGAAATTATCAAAGGCTAACTCAGGTTGTGTCAGCATTGTTTAAATGAAATTAATTCATGGCTGAGCGACAAATCTTCGCCAGCCAAGAAAGTGTTTCCCTGAACAGGTAGATCAGGGTAGCCTGATAAATTAGACATGCACGCTTCCTGCCAAGTTGACACTATGGTAAACAGTGAAAAAAAACCCCCACAACCAGCTGACTTTCAAACACTGAGCTAATGAGCCGTCAGCTGCATCCACAATTGCCTCGGGATTGTTTATAGAAGCTTGTCTGAAACTGTTCTTCGATTTAGAAATAATACAGACACAGAAATCTGTTCTGCTCAAGTAGCCAAGAGAGGGCTGCATCAGTGCTCAGAATTCTTTGCTTATTTGCTTTGAGCATAAGGAGGGCAGTCAGAACTGAGCGTTTCTGTCTGAGCACTGTTTATAAGGACTGTTGTTACAGTCTGATGCATTAATATAAATCACTTTGGTTTCCATGTTTTTTTTGTCCAGGGAGTAGGTATTTCAGCTTTAAGAGTTACTTTTTATCCGTTATACAGCGGAGGTCATACATGCAATGAATAATAAAACAGCAGGCCTCTTGGTTCATGAAGTAAAAAAAAGACAAATAACCAATTAGATATGAACAAATTTGATGTAAACTTGGTGAATGAAAAAACTAAACTCATTACATTGATAGAACCTGATTAGTTTGCTCCCATAGGCCAGCCACACTACCCAGAGAGCTGCTGAGAGCAGCAAACTGATTAAAACTCTTACAGTCTGTGACAGCCTATTTTCAAAGAAAACCTCCACCGAAAATGCTACTGTGTAAGAACTAGTTAGTGACTTATATTTCATTCCAGGTGTTATCTTCTAATGAAGTGCTTTAATTTACCTTTAGCAGCATTTTCTCATTTCTTTATGTCATGTACACTTTACAAAGCTTCATAACACAGTTTGTTTCTTGCTTTATTCTGCAGAAGCAGAGCTGGTTTTCTTTGATGCGAGGTAGTGAACGCCTCATCAGTGCATTGGTAAAAACATTGCAACAAATTCTGAAGCCATTACTTTATTTGTAGCTCAGTTTAATTAATATTCCATTTAAGTCTGATGAATTTACTTTTATTTTTCAATCTAAAATGCTGGAATTGATAGCACAATTGTTAAGGCAATAAAGTGTATTTCTGAGATAGTAATTAGTTTTTTATTTTGAGTGACCTTTGTAGAGTGCTGATTACTTGTTGGTTAGTTTGCAATTTTTCATAATTAATCTCCACACGTTTCCCCCTGTAGGGGAAGGATAATTTTTAAAGTATTTGGATTGGAACACACTAATATGCCAGGTTCATACAGTTGGAACCATATATTTAGAGACGCTGTATAAAAAGACCTAAGCTTGTGTTTTGCTCACTACCTCAATTAAATCTTTCCTGTTCAGTTTTCCTGGTAAGTTATGGTTATCACATTTATTTATTCTTGCTAAATACCATAAATCTGTATCTTAATTCAGAACCTGTGAAAGCTCACCTCTAAATGTATTTTAAGGAAAAATCTCAGACATGTTTCCTTGAGTCATATGAGTGATGAAGACAATCATACATCTCAGGAGTTATGTTGCATCCTTGGCTACAATTCTAGAGGTTCCTGAAGATGCCATATTCATCTGTTCAAACAATTATGAGCAAATATAACAATCAGCTTCTGTGTTATCAGCATTCGAACAGAGGCAAAAGACCTTGTGAAGATGCTGGCTGAAGCAATTCCAGCAGGTAGAATGTGTGTAAACTTCAAGCTTAGCATAAATATTTTTTTAAACCCTAACTGACCTAAGAGGATTTTTTAATACATTTGGTTTCGACTCTGTTATGAAGTGAATGTTCTTAAGTCAAAAACTATGGTGTTTGTTTCCCTCCATTCTGTAGCAGTGGCTTAACCATCTCAACTTCCAATGTGAAATTGTATCAAACATTTATCATATATGGGATTTCATTTACCCTTTTATCGTAAATGGGTGTCAGTCAAAGAATCCCAGGTTTTAGGTTAAACAATACTGGGTAAAAGTATTATCCTGAAATACAGAGAATCAAACAGATTACAACTGTATCGAACATCTAGAAACTAACATCAAACATTAATAGCTAGATTTTATTTATTATGTTTGCTTTTAGTTGAACTCAAGCAGAGGAGAAAAATCTATTCAATTCAAAGTATTTTCAGTTGCATTTAAATGTCAAACCAAAATCCCTGAGAACTTACGATCTCCCCCTCCTTCCCTCCAAAGTCCAGAAGAAGCATGCGTACGCCGTCGTCCGCAGACATTTTTAGTTTTTCAAAGGGGTAAGAGAGGAGCACTTGGGGCTTGACCGATATGTCGATTACTCTGTCCTCGATATCCTCCCCGTCTCTTACTTTCGGGTCAGCCAGCACAGAGAAGCCCTTCTCGTAGTGAATCACCAGCCGGCACTCCTGATTCTGGTACAGGCAACCTAGAAAACAGAGGTTAATGTATTGACTAACGTTGCTAAGAAATTAAGCTTATTCTTGTAATGTCTATGAAACTTAATCATAACGTAACGATGTTTGAAAGTTTAAATACATTCATGTTCAATGAATTACATTTTAGTGAACAGTATCTTTATTTCAATAACTCAGTCGCTAAGTGAAACACAGGCAGATGTTTTCAAGCCTTAATTCCTGTTAATTATGACAATTTTTCATTTACAGCTAATGAAAGCATAATATTTACATTTACAAAGTATAAATTACATCAGACCGTAAGAAAAAATTTTCTATCCAGAAATGTGGGCGTAATGAAGAGTATATTTAATATCTGAGTCAGATATTAATATATCTGACCATAAATCTGACTTAAAGTCGCTTTTTTCAAAAGGTACTTCTAGTATGACAAACAGGTATTATTGGAATCTATATTTTAATTAAATAAATATGACTATATGCTAGGGATGTGCAACGGCAAGAATCTGATGATACGATATGTATCACAATACAGTGGGGGACGATATGATTTATTGCGATGTATTGCAATACTATAACTAAGACCATGTATTCTAATTTTTAAAGAATTTAACAGTAGAAAAACGGTCACAGCATTCTAAACACTCCAACTTGTTTTGTATGTAACACCAGGGCCCGACCGATATGGATTTCTGGAGTCTGATACCAATTCCGATATAAAACAGTAGCAAAGGCCGATAGCCGATATAATGGCCAATAAGTTCGCATTCAGTAAAAAAAAAAAAAAAAGTACCTTAGGCTTAAACCCTGCATTCTCTGCCTATTTTTCTGCTCACATATTTCTTCCTGGTCTATTTCGCACATTCTGTACATATTTCTAAATATTTTTAATTATTCAAACATCTATAAGTATTCTGCTCTGTTGCACATTACAGCCTGGGTATGCGACTTTAGCTGCATTTTTTATCCTGTTACACTGCACAGTACTCTGGTTCTATTCTAATTCTATTATTAATTCTTAAATTGTGTACTGTTCTTGCTTTTGCTTACAACCAAATTTCCCCTTGTGGGACAATAAAGGATTTTTCTATTCTACACACCAAAGAACAGTCTCAATAATCACTGTGGATTCCAAATAATGCATAATTGTAAACAAATAAAAAATAGATAAAATATCATATCCACAATCTTTTTATCGTTAATATCCATGATCCCCATATCGGCTGATAATATCTGCCAGCCGGTATATCGGTCGGGCCCTACGTAACACATGCAGTTTTATTACTAGATCTAGTTGATCCACTGTAACGAAGAAGTTGAAAACAGCCACCAACTAGCTGTCGTACTTTAATTTCACTCCAGAAATAACTGTCATCATTAATGTTTCCATTCAAATTCTATAAAATAAAATGCGCTACATTGTTTTAGAACACCAATACAATATTGTCACATAAAATATCGCACTATATCAGAGTATCGATATTTCCTGACATCACTGCTATAAACAGTACCTGTAAAATAAATTGTATTAAAGTTAAAACTGATTTCTACAAAATATTGACAATAATAAATGAATATTGAACATCAAAGAAGTCTTTGCATAAAAGTTGCTCGCCTTTAAAGGGACTAACCTAATTCAACAGAGGTCCTTCAAATTGGTGCCAGTAGTTTCACAATGACTTGAATTAGGATCCCTGAAGTGCAGCTTCTCAAGTGATCGCAGAGACACCTTTGACTAGAAGGTGAGTATTTTACAGACACTGTAAAACATCAAGCCTCATCAGAAAGATGACTAGGCCATTAAAACATGAATATGATTTAATCTAAACCCTTTCATTGCAGCTCTGATTGCATATTTAGGGTCGTTGTCCTGCTGGAAGGTGAACCTTCACCCCAGTCTGAATGCTTTTGCAGCCTCTAACAGATTTTCTGGAATAGCCCTGTACTTAGGTCCATCCACCTTTCCCAATAAATCTAACCAGCTTCTCTGTCCCTGCTAAAAAAAAACAAACAGTATCTGCCGACCACAATGCTGTCACCACCATACTTCAAAGTAGGATAGGTATATTCAGGGAGATATGCAGAGAGAGGATTTTAAATGTAAAATAAATACATTTCATCTCATCTAACCAGAGCATAGTTCCCCAGGTTTTTGGTGATATTGTTTTGGGATGTTGTTTTATTTACTTTTAATCTCCCCTGTGGATTCCTTGTTTTCATTGTTCCCTAATGTTCCCTAACAAAACACTAAATTTATAGAGTTTAAACCCCACACAGTGGAAAATATTCAGCTGTCTTCCTAGCACATTTGGTGGCACTGGATCTTATTAAAAGATCATTTAAGTAAAGGGGAAATGATTTTCGGTGCCACGCTTTTCAGATTTTATTTGTTGAACAGAGATAAAACCATTCATGATTTTTCTTTGCACCTTACAATTATACCCTTTACTCTGTCAGTCAATTACATATTATCGCTACAAGATACAAAAATTGTTCTTTTGTAAAGAGACAAAATCAAGTAGAGTTCAAGGGATATGAAAACTTCTTCAAAGCACTGTACATCATTTTTTCACGTGTTTACTTCAGGATCCACCACAGGGCTGCAACATCTCAGTGACACACTCTGCTCTCCAACCAAAGAGAGTGCAATTTCTCCTATTTGCACCATTTCTTGCCACTTATTTCCAACTCGCTCTCCTCTCAGCAAGCATCTAGCCTAAAACCAGAGTGACGCTCACGATCTTCATCAACCCCCTTCCTCAAGTGTAGCCTGTCTCATCCCCGCACGGCGTAATCGCATGACGCTTTCTTTTATTTGTCAAAAACAGCTGTGTACTCACAACCTGGCATTGGCAGACACTGATGTGACATGCCAGAAGGTTTATTTACAGCGTACAGTAAGCTCCCATCTCAACGACATCTGATCTACCAAGCTGTGAGCTTGTTTGACAAAGAGACAACAAGTGAGAGGAGTTGTTATCTCTTCACTGTTTGCTGAAAGCCAGAGTAAGATGAGTGTGTTAATGGCTTTGTGTGTAGAGGAGGGAGTGTGAGTGGATTTATATATGGCAATAAAAGTGTGTAGTCTATAATTCTGGTTGCAAAAAACAAAAAAAAAACAATATACATGTGTGAATGCATGTACAGGTGCTGGCCAGTAAATTAGAATATCAGCAAAAAGTTGAATTATTTCAATAATTCCATTCAAAACGTGAAACTTGTACATTATATTCATGCAATGCACACAGACCAATGTATTTCCAATGTTTATTTATTTTAATTTTGATATTTATAAGTGACAACTAATGAAAACTCCAAATTTGGTATCTCAAAAAATTAGAATATTTTAAAGGCCAATGAAAAAAAATGTTTTTTTTTAAATGTTGGCCAACTGAAAAGAATGAACATGAAAAGAATGTGCATGTATAGCACTCAATACTTAGTCGGGGCTCCTTTTGCCTCCATCACTGCAGTAATGCGGCGTGGCATGGACTCGATCAGTCTGTGGCACTGCTCAGGTGTTATGAGAGCCCAGGTTGCTCTGATAGTCGTCTTCAGCTCCTCTGCATTGTTGGGTCTAGCGTATTGCATCTTCCGCTTCACAATACCCCATAGATTTTCTATGGGGTTAAGGTCAGGCGAGTTTGCTGGCCAATCAAGGACAGGGATACCATGGTCCTTGAACCAGGTACTGGTGGTTTTGGCACTGTGTGCAGGTGCCAAGTCCTGTTGAAAAGTGAAGTCTGCATCCCCATAAAGTTGGTCAGCAGCAGGAAGCATGAAGTGCTCTAAAACTTCCTGGTAGACGGCTGCATTGACCTTGGACCTCAGGAAACAGAGTGGGCCAACACCGGCAGATGACATGGCACCCCACACCATCACTGACGGTGGAAACTTTACACTGGACCTCATGCAACGTGGATTCTGTGCTTCTCCGCTCTTCCTCCAGACTCTGGGTCCTTGATTTCCAAAGGAAATGCAAAAATTGCTTTCATCAGAAAACATAACTTTGGACCACTCAGCAGCAGTCCAGTCCTTTTTGTCCTTGGCCCAGGCGAGACGCTTCTTACGCTGTTTCTTGTTCAAGAGTGGCTTGACACACGGAATGCGACAGCTGAATCCCATGTCTTTCATGAGTCTCTTCGTGGTGGTTCTTGAAGCGCTGACTCCAGCTGCAGTCCACTCTTTGTGGATCTCCCCCACATTTTTGAATGGGTTTGTCGTCACAATTCTCTGCAGGGTGCGGTTATCCCTAGAGCTTGTACACTTTTTTCTACCACATTTTTTCCGTCCCTTCGCCTGTCTGTTAATGTGCTTGGACACAGAGCTCTGCGAACAGCCAGCTTCTTTAGCAATCACCTTTTGTGTCTTGCCCTCCTTGTATAAGGTGTCAATGGTTGTCTTTTGGACAGCTGTTAAGTCAGAAGTCTTCCGCATGATTGTGGAGCCTTCAGAACAAGACCGAGGGACCTTTTAAAGGCCTTTGCAGTTGTTTTGAGTTAATCAGCTGATTAGAGTGGCACCAGGTGTCTTCTATATTGAGCCTTTTCAGAATATTCTAATTTTCTGAGATACTGAATTTGGTGTTTTCATTAGCTGTCAGTTGTAATAATAAAAATAAAAATTAATAAACACTTGAAATATATCACTATGTGTGGAAGGAAAGTATACAGTATACAAGTTTCACGTTTTGAATGGAATTACTGAAATAATTCAACTTTTTGATGATATTCTAATTTACTGGCCAGCACCTGTATGAATATGTCAGTTTCTTTCTACATGTGCATGTTGGAGGAATTTGTTGTCTCTTGACTATTAACAGATCGCCCCTGACATGACATCCATAACGATGCATGCTAAATGAATTTTCTGGTTTTGTATAAATGTAAATAATTTAGTAATGCCGTGATGGACGTTTAGGGTTTAGCAGGGAGATCACAGTATACTGTAAGAATGTTCATGCAGTTTTTCTCAATTACAATCACTGCTGGTGAGCTGATTGCCACTTACAGTAGCAGCAGTTGTCCACTGCAAAACAATCCGTCAATCAGAGCCTGAATGTAAAAATTTACCAAAACAGCTTTGTTTGAAGAGCAAATTTAAAGCAAAATGTGGTATACAATAAACTTCTAAATGTATCATTACAAGATTCATGCTCAACAGAGGGAGGCTGTTCTACAGCAATGGGGTTGCTACAGCAAAATATCAATCAATGAACTTTTCAGATGACTCAAGTACTACAGCACTAGAAAAAGAAGGGTTTAAAAAAATATTCCAATGACAAACCGTGCAAAGATTTAAAAACAAGATCAATTTTAAAAAAAGGAAAACTTAGGAGGAGCAGAAACACACTATAGTGATGCTAGGGCCTGATTCACATGGCAGGATATTTTGCCAGATTTTCCACTTACCACACTCCAAAATATTTATAGCAGATATTTCTGGTCTGTGTGGTGTGTTCAGAGCGCTCTGGTCTGCTCCGAAGGACCCGCTCCGATTACAAATCGGGGATATCAACATGTTGGATGTCTTGGTCCGATATCGCAGTGTGTGTGGTGTGTATGCAGCCTGTTGAATGTGACGTGTAGCCAATCAGAAAGCCAGGTGACAGGCAGTGATACACCTTAAAAGGGAACTATTATTATTTTTAAATCTTGGCTCATCTGACCACCAATAAGCGCCATATCATCAAATGACCACACTTCACTGGTTACTACCGTTTATGTCAGAACTGGTGCCATCATTGCACTGGATATCGGTACCCATCCCTAGTGGTGTCTCCTCATTGCTTTGTGGCCGCACACAGAAGGACCAAAACAGAAATATCCATGATTGTTTTGTTGCTGTGTGTGCGGTCTGAAACTCTTGCGATCATTTTTAAATCCTGCTGTGTGAACGCTTTCCATCTCCTAGTGGTTACACTCAGGAATATAGCAGTGGAACTGCAGATGAAACAACTTAAACAAGCAGACTCCAAACTAAGAAAATTATGGTAACCTCATGGTGACTTATAGCAGTGATAATTATCCTCATGCATTTGTGAAAATCTATTTGAGTTTCAAAATGTTTGAGTTGTAAGAAACGGTAAGAGTTAAAGGGTGGATATGGAACATGAGCATGAACCCGACATCTATTTTATCTAGGTTGTAGTTTCAACAACCAAAACGTCATTCCAGCTGTTGGGTTGCCTGGTTCGCTGCCAAAACGTGCAGTGACCAACCTGAACCGTGTCCAGGGAGGAATGTATTTTAGAAGAGTTTTACAAACAGCTAATGTTAGCAAAGTTAGCAAATGAGCTAATTTACAGATCCAGGAGGGTCCATCTAGGGTAGGCTTCACCTAAAACTATTCTAGTTTTGGTTATTCTATGGTCACTCCTCTCCTGAGACAGATAGCAATATCTCTGGGGCTCTGAAGCAGCTGCTTGACTTGCTGACTCCACTGTTCTTCCCAGTATCAGCTCAGCTGTGCCAAACATAGAGACAGTTTATGTCAACCTGCAACTGCTACTGGCTAGTAGATGTAAATATAAAGTCATAGTCGTGTAAGATTTAAATGTACATTTTATTTTAATTCAAATATGAATTGTTAAGAAAATGCTGTACTTTCATTCTGTACCCATCTTTTAATGTAGCTTTTCATGAAAATGTTCCATATAAAACCTTTAATCTGTATGGAAAACTTAAAATGACATCAACAATAACTGCTAAATTCATGGCTTGGGTCTGAGGAGAAACTGATGATGGCTAAGTGGCATTTAATGTTCACTGAGCTCCCTAAATGACTATTTCCCCCTTTCCCTTCATTTTAACTTAGAAAGTTATGATTAATACTTTTTTTACCAGTCATCAGGATGTAAATCTTTACATCTTCATAACAGGTATATTAAAACATTTATAGAACATTTAATCTCAAGAAAGAATATACAATTTAAGTTAAGATTGCCAGATAATGGATTCTTGAGAGGCACCACAAATTACAGCAGCATACATTTTTAGAAGTTTATATATGTTTCCCCACAGTTTTCAATAGAATTGCCTTTTAAGTGGATGATTTTGAGCAAACATTTCGGAGTTCCTTCCACAATTGTCTCAAATTAGTTTCCTGTAATTTTGGGTCCATTCCTCCTGATAGAACAGGTGTAACAAAGTCCGGTGTTTTAGTTGAGCACACCTTTTCAGCTCTAAGTAGATCAGGTTTTTGTAACAACAACTCCAAAACATTGTGACTTATTTGATAGAGTGGAATGCCCTTAAGTGCATAAGAAAGTTAGATTACCTAAAAAAATTCTTATTATTCTGACACTTACCAAATGTAAAATAATTTTTATTTGAATTAAGATAAAACAGGAAAAGGTCAGTTTGATAAAAACTTAAATAGTGGGAAAAACTAAATGTGTGGCACAAAACAAAACAAAAGTCCATTGTTTAGAACCCTTAAATGCGGTAAAAATAGTCTTTTTTTAAATACAGACGAGGAAATGTCTGTGCCCTATGTTGTGCGAGGAAAATCTTTTTTTTGTCAAACATGTACATGCTTTAGATTGAATTATGAAAAAGAAACTATTCATAAAATCGACTTGGTTTTAAATTTTAAGATATCAAAGTTATTTAATCAAATCAAAATATCTCGATAGTTTAGCAAAATAACTGTTTAATAAAGTTCTAGGAAATAGTGTGGCAGAATCCCCGTCTTGAGAACAAAGGTGAAGATTACACGTGAAACTGTACTCCTTTACCTGAGGATGTTGTTCTGTGAGGTACGAAAGGTTTCCCATCAGAATATGCTCTCACATAAAGGGGCTTTTCAGGCTGCAACAAAGACCCTTTATCTGACATTGACTGGAAGAGACGGGGAATGATGGAGGATCGAAGAGTGATATCAGAGAAAGTGGATAGATCAGAGTAAGGTTGGACAGTAAGAGAAGAGATACAGTACTTATGTGAATACCTTAGGTCTAGCAACTGATAGGATCTTTTTCCAGTCTTTTATTTAAAACCAGTAGGTCATTAGGAAAAAGTTTCTCAGATTTTGAAACTGCACACAGTTTCAAGTGCACAGCAGGTTAATAGATAAGCTTTCCACCACCGCTGAGTTAATTTGATTTTTAAAGAGCTTCAAGTCATTAAGCTGTTTACCTGTTGAGCCAGACCACTCCAATGACCCCAGAATCAATTAAGCAAGTTCTACACAGCTGACTCTGATAACAACTTTAATGAAAAGTTCAAGAAGAAAGAGATGAGGGATTTCTTACTTTAAACAAATCATTACTTCTACAACTTAAAAAAGATGCGCGTCTCGACCTTTGAAGGAAATATTGAAGGGAAAAGTGTTTATTTAGTCAGAGGTTATAAGTAGCTAATATTTTACCTGCAATCAAAAACAATTCATGTAATACACTATAATATTTTGGTCTTTTAGACCACTGGTTCCTAAACTTTGCGGCTTCTGACCCCCCAAAAAATAAACATTTAAGAGGCCTTTGACGGCAACACTTGGTGGAGCGTACGAGCGTTTTTAGTGAGTCGGTTTAAAAGTGGTACAATGGTAACACGATCAACAACAGCTTTCTAATGATAAATGTATGTTGATTTTATCAATTCAAGTCCCGTTTTAATACAATAACAAAAGGCAAATGCTTTCTTGTTGCCATTTCTAATATTTATGATATTTTCTCCAGAAGATCTCAAGAAGCCCCATTTACGTGTTTATGACCCCAAGTGAGCCAGCGACCCCAACTTTTTTAACTACCTTTTTAGATGCTCTTTATGTCTTTTCCCATCCATTTTATTGATTGATTTATTATAAACAATCATCCAATACAAAGAGGTAGATGGTTTACCTGGTTAATCAATTGTGATCATATAAAAGCCTGACATTTTTGAGACTATAGAAGTCCACTTTGGTTTCTCTTGGGCAGGTGAATAGCTTTTAAATGACGAATCTGCTTTTATACTAAATGAAAACGTCCGAAGAGTTGGCTTCTGCAGGTAGGATATTTACTACACATCACTTTCCAACACAATCTCACAGAATTCTGAACTATTCCTTTGAAGAGCAACAATATTGCACAGAATTACTAGTAAAACTACTAATGTGATGTTTCTCTTTTAATTGTCTTTTTCTTCTAGGTTACTAGAACCAGTTATTCGTTGAGTTTTCAGGCCTGGTAATCAAATTCCGTATTTTTAGAAATAGGCCAACCTGCTGCTTCCTCCTGTTTTCCTACCTCAACATCTCCAATTCTTAAATATGATATCAGGTTGTGTTCTTTTATCTTTTCAGATTGGAACTCTGAAAGTCCAATTTCCGATTAAAAAAGGAAATAGGATTAATTATGTTATGTTCTTCATAACTAAGAATCTACACCCATTTAATTAATTAGCATACTTTTTGAACTCTGCATATGATAAATATGATTACAATGTTTAATTCTTCTTTGTTAATGAAGATAACTGATTTAAAAAACATTTCTGTTTAATTAGAATATGTAGAACACACATGCCTGCTAATTGCTGAAATAATCAGAATGACCTCAGTAGTCTCCATATCACAAAATAAGACATGCCAGGTAAAGTGAATCTTGAATTCAGAGCCATACAAATTCACTTAGCCTTTAAAATCCCCAGTGAATGTCTCACCGCCTGTTGAGTGACTAGGAGTTAATCTATCTTCATAGTAAATCTTCACAGTGAGCTCTGATAATGAATAAAGCATCAGAGTTTAGGATGTTACACAGACAAGATGCTCACAAGGTCAGTTGGATGGTTCCTGATAAGTGCTTCAAACATGACTAAGTGTAATTGTATGCAACGTCACAGTTCTGTAGGGGGAAGTGTATTACTCTCCTACCTCTGTACAATCCAACTGAGAAAGTGGTGAGTGAGTGACTGAGGTCACTATAAATCCGGTTTAAATATGTAATTTATAATATATTTGGTGAGGCCAAAACTTTAATAATTATTAATAATATTTCTCATTCTGAATGAAGAAATATTAGTTTTCTTTAAGACATATCTTCAGCTACAGTTTACCTTCAGGTGGCTTTTAAAAGATAAAATTGTCCCGGTGGTCAGTCAGACCTTTAGTCTAAGATTGTACAATTTATGAAAACCCTCTAGTATTACATTTTAAACACTCTAAACACGAAATTTCTTAAGATTTTGTACCTAATTCTTTTTTTTTGTGTGGCAAATTGTCTGTTATACGCAAAAACAAGTAGTACTGTAAGTGATCAGAGAACTGGGTGCATAAGCAGCCAACGCCTAAATAAAACATTTTAAAGTTATCTAGAAAGCTTGAAGAATTTATGTTCAGGATCACAGGTCTGACAAAATATAACAAAATGTGGACCAAACTTTTGCACATGGTTGTACATAATTCCTCTGTTCATTTATTAATGGTCACCCTTCATGGGCACCCTCTTCTCAAATGCATGTCCACTAGCAGAAAGGCCAACATTGATAGAAATGAATTCCTCCAAAGATGGAGGTAACAGGTGGTCTGTTAATTCATTCATATACAGATTATTCAAGACAGACAGAGATAAATAAATAAATAAAATTAATTACAGGGGTTATAGTACAAAAAAAAAAAAAAAATCCTGAACCTGAACTTTTTTCCCCTGGGAAGCTCCTAAACCAAGATATATGACCCAATCAAAGTAATGTTAAGCGAGATCCAGGGGTGTGCTCCCCTGGGAAAAGATTTTGATAAATAGTTCATTGCATTAAAAGATTCCGATGACTATTTAGGATATAAATGGACATTATTCAGACATGAGATGAACAAACCCAATAAAAGCCTAAATTACAGAAGCATATATGTGTAGAGCAGCAAAGCTCTTTTGACCCTGGGCCTGGTAGATCTGTTCAGGAATACATCTCTGCTTTTAACTAGTCACTTACCTGCACAGGTATTGCTTGTATAGCATACCGAGACTACAGCCATACCAAGACAGGTCAGTAGGTGGCAATTATAATACTCAAAAGTAACTAGGAATTAATTAGTAGCCTAACCATTGACTAAAGGGCATGAACAAGGAGACATTAATTTGTCTGAAAAATATGCACCATTTATTTTAAATTATGATCACGTTAGAGAAAGTTTATTTTAGAAAACGGGAGGTTTGCGTATTTTAAAATCCTCTGGATTATATTCTTTTCGCGTTCTGATACAGACGTCCCAAACCGCTATCAGCACCTGATTATTCACGCTGTAGCAGCACCTGTAAATCCTACCCTAACACCTGCTTCTAATTTAATCAGCTGCAACATGACAGCATGTTTTTCTCCAAGGCTTGAGTAGGCATACAGTGGTGGGGTTTAGAGTGAAAGCGCCTCTCAGATCTTGGGAATTTTCAGATCACGCAAATTTTATTTTATTTTTTCAAACACTTCAGTACGTTGGAAATCCGCCGTGGCGCCGGAGCGCTATCAGCCCTTTATTTAACACATTTGTTAGGTACTCAGAATAATTTATTCTAATAGATATGGATTAGGAAAGGTAGGAATTTCTTGCTTTATCAACTGTAAAAGCATTTAAATGCTACTGCATTTTGTTTGCAGTAGAAATTACATAACAACAGTACATTAAGGTTAATGTGAGTGAGACAGAACGAGCTCAGAGCCATGAGACAAGGAGTATGCCAATCCAACAGTATACGCACACAAGGTATCACACTCTCTCCCACATAACTACCTGCTTGATTGCATCAAGGTTTTAGAGACTGTTCAATTTTATCTGATGATGTCAGCTTAAACTTAAGCTTAAAATGTTTAGCAATTTGTGACTTTCAATTTACAGTATAAACTTAACCTTCACTTTAAATCACATGTCAGAAACAACCCGCCCACCGTTGAAGACACTTTATACCTGAAAAAGTGGGAGCAAAAACACTTTGGGTATGTCTAACAAGAATTTGGTAGACAATGATACATACACTATTGTGTATATCATGTAGTGCTGGATGCATTCTGTTTGAAAAAGAGAGAATCTGAGGTGAAGCTTAATTTGGAACATGGAAAGATGAAGAGGACCCAGGGGAGTGGAGCGTTTCCCAGGACATTTTGTGTTTTGACAATGCGGGAGGCCATGAGAGAGGGGTAGGATTGAGGAGGTTTATACTTAAATCCCCTAAAGGACACATATTCAATGCCAAACAGCAAACACACACCATTCCTTACTATAAATAGCAAGTGCTTTGTCTAGATCTTCCATATGGCTGTCATATTATATTTAAGAGGCTCTTCTATCTCAGAGGATGTGGGAGTCTGCACTCACATGTATACATACTGCGTTATGCATTGAATCTGTGCTTGCTTGACCTAAGGCAGCTGTGACCACTGGAGCCTCCTAAATCTCTCTGGATGTGTTGTGTCACTAGATGCCAGAACAAATCTGAGGAAGTCTTGCAGAAACTCATGAAACGAACCGGACAGGTCACCTTGCTTTTTCCACACCCAACTGCCCTTTCTGTCTAAAGTAGGGATGTGTATGGGCAAGACACTGGTGATAAGATATATTTCACAATAGTTGGGGGGGGGGGTGTGCAAAATATTGCGATACTATGAGTAAGACACTATATTGTGATTAATAAAAACTAGGTCTAGTTGATCCACTGGAATGAAGAATGTGAAAGCCACCAACTAGCAGTCATACTTTTAATTTTACTACAAAAATTACTGTCATCGTTAAAAGCTCCATTCAATAAAAAAAATGAAATGAAAATCGATATATTTGGTTTTGAATATCGTTACAATATAAAGGCACACAATATCTCAATATGTTTTGACGTATTGATATTTTCTTACTTTGGTGTGTGTGTAATACAGTGCAACAATGAATGCATTAAAACTCACTTGTTGTGACTTCTTTGATCATTTCAGCTGATGCGTGACAACCATTGACAATGTGTCTGGTCCACGTGGATAAATCCTTCGTGGTCTCTGTCCGGAAAAGGTGAGTTTCGATGCCAAGTCGCGTGCCAGTCCGAGTGGCAAAAAACAGCTCAGTACCAGAATATGGTGACCCCCGGTCGGGACCGGAGTGGACCAGACTATACAAATAAAAAGGTTACAATCAGGCATATTGTATTTACATTTTTAGTGTAGCATAATTTTTTTTAACTTTAAAACAAATATTGTATGATTAACAAATATCTGTATTTGTTAATCAGTATTTCATTAAGTAAATATTGTTTTAATAACACTATTTGCTAACTTTTTTGAGAACTTTAGTGACGCCTTTAAAAAAAAAAGCATCATTAGATAGCATAGAAAGGGGTACAGAAATAAGGGATGACATGCGGCAAAAGTCCATGAGGACAGAACTCAAACTCGGGACGTCAGGATCAAGGGATGAGGCCTCTGCACATAGGGCGCCTGCACTAAACACTACTCAGCGCGACAGCCCGACCCTGTGACATTAAACAGCCCTGTTTTTAGGGTTCATCTAGAGATGGAAACTTAGAAACTTTAAGGGCAAAATTTAGTCACTTTATGAAAAATTATTTCCCACAAGGAGACAGCGGTTTGCGCTCCTTATTGCTTTAAACCTGACCCTTAACCATAAACTCTTAAAGATAGTTGCAAATTGCTTCTGCTACCAGGTTCTGTTGTAACTGCACAAAGTCTGTTGCAGAGAGGGAATAGTGAAAAGTGTGACACATAATGCATTCTCTTCTAATTTAGTGCACTCATAATCACATAAGTACAGAACGTGCTCCACATTTTTTTTCAGCATTCAAGTTTTCCATTTTTTTCTTTTTTCTTTTGTCTCACAAACATATTTTCGATAATTAAACAAATTTTAGATGAGAGTAATACAAGGTGCAGTATAAAAAAAAACCCCTCTAAATAAAATATGTCATCGACCCAGACTTTTAAGAAGTAGTAACTTCCCCTAAACTTAAGAACTGGTCGTGTCACCGTTGGTAGCAACACTAGATCTCAATCAGACTCTCCTATCACTAAGCTGGTAACCGGGCATTTTCCTTCATGATTTTTCTGGTGGAGAACCGTTATTATGGTTCCATTAATTACGTGAAGTCCAGATTCTTAAGTAGCAAAGCACCCCCAAATTGTTGTACTTACACAGCTATGTTAATGTCATGCGAGGCAGAACTTTCTAAATGCTTCACTTGTTTCTCTTTAGAATATTTTCTTGGGTGATTTATTTAGAGCAAATATTAGAAAAGTCTTTGCATTCTTTTTCAAGAGCAGTGTTTTTTTATTATGATCTTGGAATTGAGTTATTCATAATGTTAAAACAGGGAGAGAACTGTTTCACACAAGGCCAGGGTGATTTGGATAGCCTTTTCCCATCATAAATGCTAATATAAAGCCAATATTTTAAAATCTATTTTTGTATGTTTTCAGATTACCTTTGTCCAATATATTAAGTTTGAGATCCTGAAACATTTGTGAGTTACTCAAAAAAACCAAACAGAAATAGAAGAAATCTGGGGCAAAATGCTTTTTCACAGCACTGTATGGTCAAAATAAATTACAGATGTTGTACATACAAAAAATCAAAGCAGTAACATATACAAAGCATTTTAACGGTATGGAAGAAAAAGAACAGGAAAAAAAACACAAGTAATATGGACAAAGAGGTTATAATTGGTGTGTAATTATATTTAGTATAATAATGGTGAAGTTAAAATTAAGATCTGAATAAATATTTCCAAACTATAATTCACAACAATTGGTGACTTAATTATAACTAGTTTATGTTGTCTATTATTTTTAGTCAGCGTGTTAAGTAATACACTTTCAGCTGTTTTTCAGGACTTTCACAAAGATGTATATTGCTCCTCTTTGTAAAACCAAATTTAAGGGACCTACCGTGTTGCTAAAAGTGGAAAATTGTATGAAGGGTTTTGCCAGGCTTCTTTGCTGCGAGGCAAACTGTCGTACAGCAACAAGTCCTTCTCCGTCACCACCACCAATACCGGTTTCCAACTCTGCTTCTCACCCTCAGTCTGCCGCATAAACAGATAAACAATGAGGGAGGAACAGCTGCTCCCATCTAGCCATATGCTGGGTAATGAAGGAAGGTGCAATAAAAAAAAAGCAGAGGTACAAAACCTGCAACCTGTTCTTTCAATTCACATTAGATATAGTGCCTAATACAAACATTGCCATGGCCTGAAGAATAACACATTATTCTCTGCTTTTTCCTTTACCTTGTTTTCTTGATTTCTTTCTTTTTCTCAGTTTGAAACTCATTAAAATGATTACACTAATCAGGGGGATTTAACTCCTAACACCAAATAATTGTGGAATTTCTTTTATTCCAAGTCAACTAAAATAATATCCAACAGTTTATTAAGCAAATTTACAAGAAAAATAACTTTTTTATCATTTACATATCCAACTCAAAACAGTCTGACCAGCAGAAAAACACACTTAACGAGTACTAGATGGATGACTAATTTAAACTGAATGAGTGATTACTGAAAGCTGAATGTGATGTCAAGAGACCAACTAAACAATTAATCCTGCAGGGCCACTCAAGTTGAATTGATTAGCTGCAGGCCGCGCAGCATGAAGAACCTGCTGGAGCCCGTTTTTGTGAGTAATGTGTGAAATATAGAGAAAATAAATGAATAAATAAATAAATGCTGAACCCATTATGATTTTTCTGTAGCTTCTTATCCAACAGGAAGTGATATCTATTAGAAGCGAGCTAAAAGTGATTATAGCTGTTGTGGAGATGCAGGTCCTTTTCTTTTTTTTTTTTATCCATTTGCTTTGTCCCCTCACCCTCTCATGTCTACAAGCCTCTCACACACACACACTCTCTCCCTTCCACACAGCTCATGTGCATTTTGCGTGACAATGCTCCAGAACTCTTCTCATTATGAGAGCTTATCTGCCGCCGAGCCGAGGAATCCAAAGCAGCTCTTTGAAGTTCTGCTTCAACCAATCACACTGTGAGACTCAGAGGGTCAAGTGTCAGCTTTTTAACATAATGACGATATGTTGCTAAGTAACTGTATTATAGTGCATTTGGAGGATCAAATATTGGCAAATTCATGAGGACTAAATTAGACAGAAATGGATGTGTGTGCCTGTTTGCACAGGTGTTTGTATATGAAGAGAGAGAGTGAAGCTGTGGATGTGTGAAACTGAGATAAGTTGCATGTGTGTATGCAGAAGTAGAAGATAATACCTAATATGAATGCAGCCCCAGGTACACGCACACAAGGACAATCACACAAACTGACTGCTTTCATTTTCTGACCCCATCCTATTGAGTTTCTCTTAAACACACTTGTCTGATACCTTTTTGACATGCAGAAAGCCAATCTCACACTTTCTGCAACAAGCGAAAGGGTGACAAAGCACACATTTGATAAATTTAAGGATTATATTACTGAATTTCTAGATGCTTTAATGGGGGGTTGCTTTAATTTGTTTGGAGGACAGAGTGGATTATGTAGCTTAATCAAACACGTCTAAACGTTAATTAAATTCACCACGGCATGGGCTGGTATGAGATTCTCATTGTATGATAAACTTCAGTGAAAATAACACAGTTTCAGTGTGTCATGTTATTAACACAACGATTTCAAACAAAAATGTCTAGACCTAATTGTTTTTATTGAAAGAATCTATTTATATTCACCTAATTATGTAGACTGAAAAAAAAAGAGAATATATACCTACTGAATATAAAAGGAGCTTTCAATTAAACATGATTATAGTTCAGAACTTTAAAACAGTGTTTGCTCTAAACTAACAAAAGTATATATTATGGTAGATTAATTAGTAGCGCTATCTGCAGTTAGCAACAAACAGCTTGCCAACTGTAGTTTTAAAATAGGTGTACCTTTAAAATTGAATGGGCTTCTGCATGTTCTCCACCATGACTTCCCTGGTGTTTTGTAGTAACTGAAAATATTCCCAGCCAAATCTATTCATCTTGTAAGCAGGGAAGAAATTCTGGTAATATTATTTCAGCCAGCTGTTGAGCTACTAGTGGAGGAGGGCAGTGAAGCATTACTCCATGCTCAACACAGAACGGTTGTTGACATGCTTAATTGATGCTCCAGCAGTTTCTCTGGCATTTCATGAAAAGGACTTATAATGGAAAAATGTAAGTGATTTTTTTTTTTTATGTCACATTTTTAGATCTTGGAAGACTTCCATACCATCAATCGGCCCAGGCCTGGACACTGACAATAAAAGTCCCGTTCACATGGTGGTGCAATACACAAAGCAGATAAAGGGGAAAAAATGTGGCAAACATGCTGAAAAACGAAAGCAACTGGAGATACAGAGTTGGGTAACAATCAATAATGTAGCTCTTAAAGAGCAACTCACTCCACTTTCAGATAGTTCCGCCACCTACATTTCCAGTTTGAATTTCCAGAGGTGGACCGAGGGACGCTCGGAGGGGAGGGCTGGGCATCCTCAACACTGCCTTGCTATTCCACTCCAATTTACAAAGGAGGTGTGGCCGAGACTGGGCTTGTTTTATACTCCACAGTGGCAGGATGGTAGACATAGGCAATAAGGCTGCGCCAATAGCAATGCAAGATTTAAATCCAAATTCCTGTGTAAAGTTTTAATCTAATGGGGGCACTCCACTGACTGTTTTTGGAAGAAAATTGATATTTTTACTAAAATGCATTAAAATACCAAAAATAATGAGCAGACATGTAGACAGCACTATTGGACACTCATTTATCCAGTTTATCAGCAAAAAAAAGAAGTTGTTTTGGGGCTGAGTTGTTCTTTATTTAAGAACAACAAGGAAACAAAAACTTCATCGATATTCCGGTGCGAAGTCACTCTCCACTATTCTTTTTCTTCTCTTCTGAGTAGCTTGTTGACAGACGGGTGCATTATCGCCCCCTGCTACAATCTAAAACAATTCTGTATTTTCAACTTGTGAAGTCTAATTTGAGCAATAACCTTCTGGGATGTTCAACTGCATTTCCTTTTTCCTTTAGTTGATTGTTATGATCTATACTTTAGAATAAAATGTTTATGCTTATGTTCCAGCATCAAGAGATTAATACAGTAAATCTGCTTTATTATATTCTTTAATATTAAGTTAGTTGCTATACATTATCTGGATTTGTTTTCCTCTTTGACTAAACCCAAAAGTATGAAAATAAAAAGACAAAATCATTTCTGCACCATTTGAAGTACAAACACATGCACACACACATACCTTGCCTGCCAGCCATCCCAAGTGTCGAATCTCTTTGCTGCCAGCTACCCCTGTCCTGGATGTATTCTGGACGACCTCTGCCGCTGCTTGCTGTGATGGGGTGAAAGGTTTAAGCCTGGATGATCATTCAGCACGCACGACCCTCAAAGCAGTTCAGAGGAGCCGTGCAGCAGTCGCTGACACATCTAAATGTACTCTGAAGATAACAGCGCCCTGCAAAAACGATTCACAGCGAAGACAGACCTGTGCCAGCGTGGATGTGACCGAGTGCATGGAAGAGAACCAGGATAGGGCAGATGGTTGGTCTGGGCACCGGAGCACGATGGTGTGCCTGGCGTCTGGACTGTGCAGCTCTAGTTGTCTGGAGGAGGAGATAAGGAAAAGTTAGTCAAGCTTTAACCTCTCTACTCTGACTGAGAGAGAGAAAAATCCTTTCAAAAAACAGAATATGTTAACACCCTAATCCAGCAGCTCTAATTTGGTCTAGAAACAAAAATGTTAACCAATTACATATCAGCTTCAACAGATACTCCATTCATCCTGTCCACTTCATTATGGACACTCAGTCACAACAATGAAAAAGTGTGGTAAAATTTGGGTTAACTCAAGCAAACTGAAAGTATTAAAATGTCAATACCCACAAATTCAGCTGTATTTCAGTACATTTCCATGAACAATCTTCTCATTTCATAAGCGAGCGTTTCTGTATTGGAGAGGCAAAGCATGCCCATCTCAATCTCTCTGGATGGAGCTTTGTGTGCTTTCTGAGTTTGAATCTTAAAAAGGAGCAATGTGTTACTGCTAAATAATAATGCAGCTAACTATTTATTTATTGCGCAGCTTGAAAATATGCATTGGTTGATACTGCAGTGTTTGAAAGAAAAAGAATCAACTATGTCAGACAAACATTGGAAAAACGAAAAAAAAAAGTGTTTACAGAGATTCTGTGGGCATATAAATGTCTAACTCAAGCTGACATGTATCCATGCTGGAAGAAAATAAATCAACCCAGATTATGTATGAAAAGAAACATATTTTAAGGCTCACATAGATATTGAATTTCAGCATTTATAAATAGATTATGCCATTTGTATTTGTCCTAGAAGTGCCGTTAATAATGTTAAAGTAATAAAGAACTGCTGAAAATAATAATGGAAAAATTCAGTGATACAGAAAACTGACTATCCAGCTGTTGGCCGATTCTTATTAAG
This sequence comes from Apricaphanius iberus, assembly GCA_028564705.1. Taxonomy (NCBI): domain Eukaryota; kingdom Metazoa; phylum Chordata; class Actinopteri; order Cyprinodontiformes; family Aphaniidae; genus Apricaphanius; species Apricaphanius iberus. Next base: position 1,920,065 of record JAPXFQ010002969.1, read on the forward strand.
CTGTGTAGTTTAAGCTTCTCTTTTCACCTTTACTTTACCTTATAATTAAATTTCATAAATCCCCGAGGAACATTATGCAGTCCCTATTCAATAACATCCCTGTAAGCAAAACATTAAATCAACTCCTGGCGCTACACTGGGTTAGAATTTTGAATGGGTTCCTGTAAAAGACAGGTTGATAAAGAACAGGCCGAGGGGGAGCAGAGGAGAGAAACTTCAGAGGCAGATCTGTGTTTAGTGGAGGAGGTTCTTTAAATATGTTGCTTTGGCACAACTTCATCGGCAAAATACCTTACAGAAATGCAGAACTGAAGGATTGGGAGCAGAAACAGATCATCAGGTTGGATTACTGCAGTGATATTACAGAGATATTTCCCTCACATGGCTTTTCTCAAAGAAACATTATGTTCATGCAACAGATTTTTGGCTGTATGTAGCTCCATTCTTTGAGTGGGTCAGTCTAACATAAATATACTTGAAACTAAATCATTCCATTGTAGCTCTGGCTAAAACTTTAGCAACATCTTTAGGTAGCCTCTAACAGGTTCCTTCCAGGGTTGTCCCACACTTAGCTCCATCCAGAGTGCCCGTCTATGCTGACGAAAGGCACAAAGGCCATGTTTCAGGGTAGCGCTCAAGTCTTCAGGATAATGTACAATACAGACCAAAAGTTTGGACACACCTTCAGTGCGTTTTCTTTATTTTCATGACTATTGACATTGTAGATTCTCACTGAAGGCATCAAAAACTATGAATGAACACATATGGAATTATGTACTACTTTTAAAAAAAAGTGTGAAATAACATGGCCTCCAAAGTCACCGGATCTGAACCCAATCGAAAATGATTTGGGGTGAGCTGAACCGCAGAGTGAAGGCAAAAGGGCCAACAGGTACTTAGCATCTCTGGGAACTCCTTCAAGACTCTTGGAAAACCATTTCGGGTGACTACCTCTTGAAGCTCAAGAGAATACAAAGCAGTAAGGTTTGTATTCTCTGGTTTTTTAAAGCCAGTTTTAAAAAAAACTTAAAAACTGGCTTTATACTGAGATTAAATACTGTATCAGAAAATCTACTAATTAGGATACATCTTAAAGCAAACTGTTGTAGTTCATTTAGAGGGAGATAAAGAATAAAAATGCACATAACACACCAGAGACTCACTTGTTTTGGGTTTTTTAACTTTAAAAAACATGCGTCATTTTTATTTCACATCACAATTGAAGAAATACTTTGTTTTTCACATGATATTCTAATGAAATATACAATATTTACTCTAACTGTAATGTATACAATTTTTTGGAAGAGTAGTGAATACTTTTGCAAGGCGTTGTATCCAGATATAAAACATGCCATGCTATTATGACAAATCCTAACTGACTGACTTTGTATTGTAAGCTCTAAAATATTATTTTTTAAATGTTTTCTTTCTCACTTAAACCCACTTACCTTTCACTGACATTCTGAAAAAGTGTTGGGTGAGCTGTGAACTGTAAAGCGGCCAGGGGCAGTTTTTTTTATTTTTTTACTTTTAATAATCTTAAACATACCTGAAATAATTTGCCTTGAATTAAAAATACAAATTCTCCCAGGATTCATACATGCTATGTATCTGAAAAAAAATATTTCTGTTTACTGACATGAGTATTAATACATTCTTTGAATTCTTCAAAGTACATATAAGGAATTTAAATCAAATCTACCTTTATTCTTAAGCGAAATGAATCTACCCACTGCTGTAGCATTGTTTTCTATCAACTCTTTTCATCACTAAGTGTCCTGCCTCCTCTCACGGCCCGCTCTTGTGCATTTCCTCTTGGGCTCACACATGGTTTATGCATCATCTGGTGAAATGAATTTAACCCCCTCAGTGGGGTGCAACATTGCATTGAGTCTAGGAAAGGGAGATAAGTCAGAATCTCTGTCACTTAACATGAAACCTCCTAAACCATTTTATCCCTTAAAGTCAAATAAGAAAAACAGATAGCTAACTTACAGGATTGCATTGTGATCTTTAATTTTAGCTCACTACACTCAACAAAAATATAAACGCAACACCTTTGTTTCTGCTCCCATTTTTCATGAGATGGACTTAAAGATCTAAAATTCCTTCCAGATACACAATATTGCCATTTCTCTCAAACATTGTTCACAAATCAGTCTAAATGTGTGATAGTGAGCACTTCTGCTTTGCTGAGATAATCCATCCCACCTCTCAGGTGTGCCACATCAAGATGCTGATCTGACATCATGATTAGTGCACAGGTGTACCTTATACTGCCCACAATAAAAGGCCACCCTGGAATGTGCAGGTTTTTGCTTTATTGGGGGTCTGGGGACTCAGAACCGGTCAGTATCTGGTATGACCACCATTTGCCTCATGCAGTGTAACACATCTTCTTCGCATAGAGTTTATCAGATTGTCAATTGTGGCCTGTGGAATGTTGGTCCACTCCTCTTCAATGGCTGTGCGAAGTTGTTGGATATTAGTGGGAACTGGCACACGCTGTCATATACGCCGGTCAAGCACATCCCAAACATGCTCAGTGGGTGACATGTCCGGTGAGTATGCTGGCCCTGCAAGAACTGGGACATTTTCAGCTTCCAAGAATTGTGTACAGATCCTTGCAACATGGGGCCCTGCATTATCTCGCTGAAACATGAGGTGATGTTCATCGATGTATGGCACAACAATGGGCCTCAGGATCTCATCACGGTATCTCTGTGCATTCAAAATGCCATCAATAAAATACACCTGTGTTCTTCGTCCATAACAGATGCCTGCCCATACCATAACCCCACCACCACCATGGGCCACTCGATCCACAACATTGACATTAGCAAAGCGCTCACCCACACATCGCCACACACGCTGTCTGTCATCTGCCCTGAACAATGTAAACAGAGCTTCATCCGTGACGAGAACACCTCTCCAACGTGCCAGACGCCATCGAATGTGAGCATTTGCCCACTCAAGTCTGTTACGGCGACGAGCTGGAGTCAGGTCAAGACCCCGATGAGGACGACGAGCATGCAGTTGAGCTTCCCTGAGACGGTTTCTGACAGTTTGTGCAGAAATTGTTTGGTTATGCAAACCAATTGTTTCAGCAGCTGTCTGAGCGGCTGGTCTCAGACGATCTTGGAGGTGAAGCTGCTGGATGTGGAGGTCCTGGGCTGGTGTGGTTACACATGGTCTGCGGTTGTGAGGCTGGTTGGATGTACTGCAATATTCTCTGAAACGCCTTTGGAGACGGCTTATGGTGGAGAAATTAACATTCAATGCACGAGCAACAGATCTGGTTGACATTCCTGCTGTCAGCATGCAAATTGCACGCTCCCTCAATGCTTGTGGCATCTGTGGCATTTTGCTGTGAGGCAAAACTGCACATTCCAGGGTGGCCTTTTATTGTGGGCAGTATAAGGTACCCCTGTGCACTAATCATGATGTCAGATCAGCATCTTGATGTGGCACACCTGTGAGGTGGGATAGATTATCACAGCAAAGCAGAAGTGCTCACTATCACACATTTAGACTGATTTGTGAACAATGTTTGAGAGAAATTGTAATATTGTGTATCTGGAATGAATTTTAGATCTTTAAGTCCATCTCATGAAAAATGGGAGCAGAAACAAAGGTGTTGTGTTTATATTTTTGTTGAGTGTATCTGGGGACAAAATGAAGGTTGAGAACCATCCAACTTTCCAGGATAAACATGAGCACATTTTCATGGATTAGGAATAGAGGATATATTCCAACTACTTTTCCAATTAAACATTTACTAAACTTTATCTGGCCAAGTCCATCAGGAATTGGTTTTGGCTGTGGAGAACAGAATGAGTTTCATAAAAAAACATTCTGGTCAAGATAAATGTGTCCAAGGTCTACACCTTCATCCACAAATATGCTTTAAATCTTCACAAAGCAAAGCACAATGTTATCCAAGTATAACAACCCTTTGGTGTGAGTAATTGATGGGGCATTGACCTTAACTCCTCATATAACGCAACAATAAAGTCAAAGTTGTGGGCAACAAAGTCAATGTTCAACCCCAAAGTGCTTTTAAATAGATTCAATCTAGATAGTCCTGAAAGTTTTTCTAAACAGTCTTGGGTGCTTTTGAAAGACATGACTAAATTTAGAGTGTAATTTTATTGTTAATGCTAAGAGTCCTGCAGGGCATTCATGAGATTATATTCTAGAATTAGATAGTGAATTAATGTGGAAAGTGAGCAAGAGCCACTTAGGTACAGATAACTTGGGTGCCTAAAGCTAAAGACAATCTGAAAATGTCAGGAGAATGCCAATATTAAACATAGATGTTAATGCACTGAAAAAAACTGGCGAGGAACAAGGCATGAGGGGGGACAAACCCCCACCTGTATCGGAAATATAGAATGATATACAAAAAACAATCTGGGTTTAAAAACCTGGGGGGGGGGAAATCTGAGTCTCAGTCATCAGGTCCAATCTTATGTATCAACAAATAATTTTAGTGAATCTATCACTGGGTCCTAATGTTATTTAATGTAAATATGCTTTAATTATTGTAAATGTCCTCTGTAAAGGAATACTTTCCTTTTCCCTTTCAGGGCAAGAGTCAAGAAGATACTCTTATTGTATATTAGCTTTGAGTATCATTTCATTGTATTATAGTATTTATAAAAAGGCAAAAAGTGCAAAATGCATTGTCTTCTTTCATATAGAATCAAAAAAAAATATTTTGTTTGCTGCCGTTAACATTTTTACAGTTATGTGAATGTTATCTATAATGTATCTTTATTAAAAAACAGACTTACATTACCTCCGCCACAGAGGTTATGTTTTTGTCAGGGTTTGTCTGTTAGTTAGCAATAAAACTAGAAATGTTATAGGTGGATTAAGTATTTGAAGATTCAGGAATAAAGAAAGATGAAACTTTTTTGTGTGTGTTAAAAAAAGTGCATCTAGACCTGGCTAAACATGAACCTTAAAAAAAAAAGGTATTTTCACAAGAATATTTCAATCTGCTTTGAGACAAAAGCTGTTTGCGTACATGAAAACTTAAAATGGTCAAGAAAACAATTTAGTTTACACTTATTCCTCTCAGACGCCTTTAGCACAAGCTCTTTACAGCGAGAGATTGATCTGTTAAAGTTGCACGTCACAGCTTGAAAGAAAGAGGAAGAAGATATGAAGGGTCTCTGAGAGGTTCAAGAAACAGGATCTGATGCAAAACACTTGGTGGGGAAATTGATGCATTTTCTTTAGAACACAACGAGGATGAGGAAGAAAGCCCACACTATTACATCTCTACAGTATGTAACATTTGAAACATGTAATTAGTGGAAGATTACACAGACAAAATGTCTAGAACAAAAGCTGCATATATCTCATTTTACTTTTATGGGAAATCATGTAATAAACTACAGTTATAGTTTTTTTTGTTCATGTACAACTGTATGTTACAGTGTTGAAAAATAAAGATGCAGAATGCGTAACTTCAGGAGAAACTGGTCACTGCTGGCTTTGATGATTCCTTCTTTATGCTTTTGAGACAAAGAGCAATCAACTCTGTGGAGACGGACATGCAGATAAAGTGACAGAATCACAGTGAGATCACTGAGAGATCTGGTGAGAACAAAAATACATCAAACAGCTGAGGAGGGTGAATGATGGGAAGACAAACTCATGTTTTTGGTACAGGGAGATGATGAAAGAGAGGAAAAGGAGAGGACAGCAGGAAGTCCTCGGGGGCAGAAAAACACAAACAAGTTGAAAAGACTGAAGCGCAGACAAGAAAGAGCAACAGTTAGAAAGTATTGCATGTAGAGGAAAAAACATGGTGAGCCAACACGAAACAGGGCAGGGGTACCGTAGACTGTAAGTGAGTGGTACACAGCACAGAAAAGAGGAATAAAGTGAGTTAAATTCATCTTGTGTATCACTTTTCAGTTTGACTCGACCAACGTCAAATTACCAACCTATTATCTTATTGGCACCCTCTAAGAAACCCCCACCCACAACTCAGTAGGTCCAATTCAAATGTCTGTCTGTGAGGAAAATGGCCTATAAAGTAACCTTAGTATCTGTGTTATGTTCATTCTGTGTTGATTTCTGTTATCTCAAAGATTCTTATTGTTATACACAAATAGGAGAGTGTGATTGTGACATTTGCATGTCCGTCTTTCAAAATAGTCAATAACGCTTGTTGACCGAGGAGCAGATACTATTGACTGAACAGAAACTTTTAATGCAAAGCAGATATAATCGAATTAGGTAGTTCTGATCAGATTTAACGTTAGACAGTTTCTAAATCTTTCAGTTGTGGTATCATCTGCATATTCTCACTATTTGTGCCATCCAAGCCGTCTGCTGAGACAAACCCGGGCTTTCCACTGGACGTGTCAGCAGCATGTTACAGGAGCAGCACGTTTTACTCACGTATTCTGCTGCTTGGCCCTTTCCACGGGGGGCGTCAGCAGCACGTAGCAGCAGGGAAGCAGCTGTCACAGAGAGAGCCCGAAATCATGCGAGATCAGCAAAATCACGTGTGGTTTCGTCAGTAAACGCAACAAGCAGGAAAAAGACTACAACATGGCTCCAAAAGGTCTGTGTTTTATGTTCTGTCTGTTTTACAGTCAGGGAATATATACTAAATCCCTCAAAGTGCAAAATAATAATGTTAATGGCGAATCGAGGTAGTGTAGACCGTCACGCGACTTACTGACTTCTCATGGGGCCACACAGGTAGTAAAGTAAAGCTACCGGAAAGAAGCACCTTTGTTTTATTTGGAAAATTTTCGGAAGCCGAACCGTCTGATTTCCTGTCTTCCCCTATCCAAAATGTTGAAATTTACACATTTCACAGGCGTAGCGCGTAGAAAATAGGACTGCCGCATATATTAAGAAAAGTGTTGCGACATGACGCTCCTGTTGGGCTGCTTTCGCCTCCGGTGGAAAGGATTTTATTGATGACAGCGGTGGCTAACGGCGTATGACGTGCTGCTGCTGTAACAGGCTGCTGACGCGTCCGGTGGAAAGGAGGGTTAAGGTTTTGCACAAATTTTATTTTTCAAGCATTTCATAAACCACGTTATTTCTCCTTCCAGTTTACAAGATTATTTTGTGTTGATCGATCCTACAACATCTCATTAAAATTAATTTTGGTTAATGGTAACATGAAAACATGTACAATGTACCTGAAAAGGTGAGAAAACTTTTGCAAGACAAAGCACATATTGCTGCAAAACATCATATTTTTACCAACAGACTTATGTCACATTACAATGTCACATTCTTTTTAATTTGATGGAAACTAATTAGTGTATCCTGCAGGAATCACTTAAAGGACAGCTTAATTTATAAGTGCACAAAAAAAAGAACAAAAAACCAGCTTTGTGTATTCCTCTGTAGATAAATGAAAACTTTCAGGGTTTTAGGCTGTCGATGATCTGATGAGCATACAAGTATTTTTTTTTTTTTTCGTCAACTGCTGTTTAAATGTCCACTAGGAAAAGGCAGACTAGAATTACACAAATTGTGTTGGATAATTTCTTTTGTTGTTTGTTTTTGGCTTCATCAGAGCAGCCGAAAACCCAAAAAGACAGTAGAAATGGAGTACTTAAAAGCAGAACTATCCCTGAGGTAAAGTTGCTGGATTAAAGTCTGATTGAAATGACATTTTAAGTTTAGGAATGGTCTGCAGCAAGCCTGCGGTTTCATCCCTGAAGCACAGTGTTTGTATATTTTGTTGATTTTGTCTTATTGAGCTTCCACCTACCTGTTCTCAGGATCTGTCCTGGTCATGGCTCGTGTTACGTAAGACATCTTCAGTGGTATGCACCTTCTGTGGCTGTTCAGAGACAAAAAGGACTGGCTGGGATAGCTCGGAGACTGAGGCGAGGAGGAAGAGGAGAAGGAGATGACGGGAGGGCTGCTGGGGCGTGGAGACTCAGGAGGAGGCGTCTCCCAGCTAATTTCTGATACAGGGGAACCCTTTTGGACATATGGCGTAGCCTCTCGCATGTACTTAACTGGAAAGAAAAGACAAACACATTTTTAGGGGTAGGAAAGTTAAACTTTGGAGTGCTTAAAAACATAAAACGAAGCTAAAATTAATAGGATCAACTGCCTTTTATCATGAAAATGATTCAAAATCTTGTTTTTATAAAACTTAAAATCTCTCAAAAATGTAAAGATTTTTTTTATTATTGTTAATAATAAAAAATATATTTTAAATTTCATGAATGCTGCAGAATAATCAGTTAACTTTAGCTGGAATTGATGTCCATTTACGAGAAACCCCAACATTGTGTTGGAATTTTATGCAATAGATGAACATTAAATTAATGTTAAGTGGAGGGAAAATGATTCAAGATTTTAATTTAGAAAAAAATGGCATGCATTTATATTTAGACTCATTTACTCTAAAAGCCCTAAATATAACCCATTGCAACCAATTCCTCCAAATTAGTGAAGTCCATTTTTGGGTAATTTGTTGTCAGATGTCAGTGAAGATTTCAGAGATTTGTTAAGAGAACATTGGTGAACAACCTACAGCCTGAAGGACATCAGACAGGCCAGGGAGAAAGTTGCGTAGAAGTTTATAGGTTATACATCACACTAATACATTTTGTTGTGTTGGCACTCCACATAAAATCACAACAAAATATATATTTTGTTTTGTTTGTAATGTGACAAAAATGTCTCCTCTAACCACTGCAGTTTATCACATTTGATACATTTTTTTTTCAATGACGCAATAAAAACGATACTAACAATGTAGACAACTTGATATGCAATGTAAAGTCCTGTTTGTTGTAGAGACAGGAGGAGGCTCAGTGAAAAGATTACAGTTTGCCACATCTATTACAATGAGCTGGCACCATCAGCCCCATTGGCTGCCAGTCTGAAACGAAAGCAGCGACCGCAAACATGCCAAAAATCCCCAAAACCCTGCTGTCTTTTTTATCTCCCAATTAATTTGTTACAATTTATATATTTATTTTACCTTCATCTCACCATAAAAATCCCACTGAGATCAAAATATCAGAAAATGGGCCTGGCGGAGTGCAGCTGCACAGACAAACAGCTCCACAATGTTTTATTGATTTATCTGACTATGTCTAAGCAACAACACTGGTGGATAATTAATGACTAAAACAAAAAAAGAAGGAAGAAACCCTTGTTGAAGCCCAACTGCTGATCAGACACTAGCAGCTGATGCTGCACACCTGCAAACCTCCAAGATAACAGGGCTTTACATGCTAAATTGTGCATCACTCTAAGCTTGATAACGATTTTAAACCCTTCATCTCCTATTCTTGAAAAAGAAGCAAATAAAAGAAAATGAATGGTGAGACTAGGGAAAAAGTGGGTGTTCTGCCTTGCTCTCTGTGTACTGAATGTTCCGGATGCCTGGTAAGGATGTTTAATTGGCTATCCAGAGCCAAGAATAATTGGGATATGGCTGGTGCCATTTGTAACACAGCTTGTGAACTATTCTGGGTAAAGAAAAATCACCATAGATTCCTGTGAGATGGTGTAACGAGCTTTACTGCCAACCTGTAGAGGAAGGATGACTGACTCATAGCATAGAGGAGACGTGGACGATGTGAGGGAGTCCTCAGTGGGCCCTCTGCGACGACATGATCCAGTTACAAAGCAGATTCATCCACACAGACATTAGATTCAATTAAATTTAAGAAACGGCTGATACGTTTATTGCAGTGTCTCCAAACAACAGAGGTCAATGGATGGGATAGCTAAAAATCTTCTGTAATCAGTTCAGGGCAGTCATGTTATGCTTTGCCTCCAAAAAGCCTCAGTTAAATGTGTAGGATTTTAGAAAGGAAGAAGAAAAAAAAACATACAGCCAACACACACTCTGCGCCCTAATCTAATCTACTATGATGAAACATGAAGAAAAAGAAATCCATGAACAGATAGAGCTAAAGCCTTTGCAGTGGGAACATTTAGATTTTAAATATTCAGTGTCAGAATATAGATATAGGCTCAATTAAATTATAGCTTTAAATGATAGGTATGTTTAAAAAGCCATACAAGAATTATTCATTCGTTAGATTCTTCTTTTGAATACATTTTTGTGTATTATTTTTATTTTGATCAGTGGAAACCACCAAATTTAAGTCAGTTTAATTAAGTTCATCCATAAACTGTGACCCAAAGCCACAATGTTTAGTTTTAGGACAGTGAGGATGAGCAAAATGTTAAAATGTTTACACTAAAATGTAATACATTTTTTATTTTTTTACCAAGTCCATCTGTAAACAACTTAGCCCTTCAAGAAAGTCAAACTGAATCATTTAGGCCAAATAGCATTCCTGCAGAAATTTTTGCTAATGCAGCAAATCGGTGTTCGATTGTCTATAAGTAGGCTATCTCTGCAGTGGCAATTACAGCTTTACATACACTGATTATAAGCACATAAGTTTAATTCATAATTCTGAACCATTTTTTCCTCCACAACAACGCAGAACATTTTTTAAGTACTGTACTGTCTGATTGTGTTACAATCATTGTTGCTACTCGTTCTGTTTGTTTTTTTTGTTTTTCCACTTCCGCCATCTCATCACTTCCCAAGGGGGGTGCCCAGGCTGCCAAAAGCTTGGCATCTCCTAACTCTGTTTACATGCAGAGAAATTTGATTTTCCAATCGCATTTTCTGGGAGCCTTAGTCCAATTTGTCAAAGTCCAGTTCTGCTTGACTTAAGTCGGGCTAAGGTGTATATATTTACATTTCAGAAGTCGGATTTAGGTCAGACCGAGGCAATAATTTGACTTTCACTTGCTACATGCAAACACACTGAGTGATACTCAGTTGCAGTTTATGACAGGCTTGAACAGGGGCGTAGCACCAAATTCTGAGGCCTGTATACTCTCAACGACAGTGGGAACTATTAGACACATGAGAAAAAAAAGAGGGGCACTTTTTGAAATTAAAAAATAATAAATAAGGCCTTATTCAACAATCATATTTGAATGTATCGATGAGTGTTTCTGTCATTCACCCCATGAATTGATGCATTTGGCCACATTTTTCTAAATATGCTTAACACACTAACCTACATCTCATCTCTTGGTTATTAGTTAGCAAATTTTTCCCCTGCTAGCAGGCTAATTCCACTGGCTAACATAGCCTAATACAACTGGATCATGCTGATTCTTGTCTATGAAGTAGAGAACTAAACGTTAGCTGGCCCATATTTTAGTCGTCTTAATGCTTTCAGCCGCAAACTTTGGTTGGCAACTAGGTAAGCTAAATACTTCACACATGTAGGGTACAGAGGTTATATTTAATGGGACTTTGCATAACAACAAGCAAACTAGTTGTCTGTACGCTGTATTTGCACCTATGGTGCCTTCAAGAAACCTTCAAAATGTACGGCCAGTTAAATAACTGTTTGCAAGCAATGTCTGGTGTATAAACATAACTAGCAAATGTTGTTTAAAAGTTATTGGATGTCCAATTAGAATTTAAAATCTTGTAAATTTGGTACAGATTCCCTCAAAACATCAAAATAATATAACATGTTCAACAGTTTCCGGTAACCCTGTTTTATTTTATCCTAGTCTAGATATAATGATTTCCTCTCTTCTGTTATGCCCTTTTTTCTACATAATGCCAACTGTCCTTTGAAATCCACATACTAGTTTTTTTCTTCTTGCCATCTTTCGTTGACCTTTTAAGACTTCCCATTTCAGTTATATTGATGTTATTTATTTATTTTTAATATTTTATAATCATCTATCCATTTTCTGAACAGCTTAGTCCTCCAGGGGTCGGGGGGGAGGTGGGGTGCTGGTGCCTATCTCCAGCTGTCAACAGGCAAGGCGGGGTACACCCTGGACAGGTCGGCAGTCCATCACAGGGCATTTTATAATCATTGTTATTTTATTATAATCTGAACACAATGGTTTTGCAGGCAGTTTTTATTGTAAACTGGTTTTATTTGTATTGGATTTTGTAGAAGAAAACGAAGACCGCCACATTATTGATGACGTTATCATGTCACGCTGGTGTGCAAATTACCATCCGACGTCATCTGGTAACTTTCAAGGGCAACTTCAGTTACTTTCTGTCAGAGATAGTTGGCAACACTGGTGCAGATTAGGGTGCAGATCGGGCCGCATTTTTCCGTCTGAGCCCAGTCTGCGTCCTACAGAGCAGAAACGGAACCCGACCCGAGCCCGACCAGAGCCCAACACAGGTGCGCACAGTTTAATAAACTGAAGGTAGGGATTCTTACACCTGAAAATACTTTCTGCACCTGACCCCCACTGGGCTCCTCTGGTCCAGAGGTGAGCTTTTTTCCCCAACAGATAAATATGCAGAGCTGTGGGTCTCAGAAAAGGTGCTGCTCATGCTGCCGCAGGGAAAAAAATAATATCACCTGCTATGATTGGATAAGTCAAGTGAATTCTTTTCTTAATTTTTTATGTCAACAATCATTTTGTTTTTCCAATGTTTCTGTCAGTTTTGAAAGGGTAAACATATGTGCAAGATGCCCAGCAGCTAGCATAAACAAACCTGTTGCTATTTTATGAATAAAAAGTAAATCAAATAAAATCAATAAATAACCCTACTTCACAGAAAATAGCTAAGGTTTTATCAGAAATGTTGCTAGATTTGTTGCTTGGTGCTTTTTGGGGAAAGAACGAGTCGTTAAAAGTCATTTGCAACACTGCTGGGCTTGCTTATATTAAGGGTTGCTGTCTAGCAAAATAAATGATTTTGCGCCTCCAAGGGGGGACTCCCAATATGTGGAGAACTAACAATGACATAAAGTTAGGCCCCATTCTTCAAGTTGTAGTTGGTTATAATGATATAATGAAATAAACTGACACCAATTAATTAGAGGACCTAATAATAATAATAAAACATTTAAAAAAAAATCATGTGCCCCTCTCCTTTCTTGGGCCCTGGGTAGTTCGGTCCATTTTCCCCCCTTCTACCACCCCTGTGGGCTTGACCCTTGGTGGTGTGCAAGTTGTAGTTCAACATTTTAAGCCATTTCATTCAATCCGTTTGTTCAGCAACCATTTGGTCAGATACGTAAAACTCTGAGGGTCTCTACAGGACAATTATCCCTAAAAAAGAAAAAAAAAGGAAAAAAGTTTTGGGATGGCCAAAATTAAACTTGTGGAAAAGCAGCCGTCTCACCCCAGTATGCTCCATGCCTAAACCAAAGGTTTATGGCAACCAAGAAAGAAACCAACCAAGAAATTAAAAAAACAAAAAAACATTTTTATTACAGGTAACAAAATATTATAGGCTTCCTGTATACATTCAAGTCTGTGGCCATAATTTCGAACGATTCAGAGCAGATCAAACCTACCAAAAATGACAATTTGTTAACCAGAGTCTGGCTTTTAAAATCAATTGAAGTTGTATATTTCATCATCATTCCAGCCTGGTAAAGGTTATGACATTCACACTGTTGATGAGTGTATGTAAACTTCTGACTGGGACTGCACTTGAGATTTGAAGTACACTCGGTCTCAGATTGTTGTTGCAAAGATTGAAAGATACATAATGAAAAAAACAAAAACAAATATAAAATGTACATTCTTGCTACATAAAAGCCAGTTCATGAAATTGTAGAAAAAGGATGGAAATGGCAAGGCTACGTCTGTCCATTTGTGCAAGATCTTCGAACAACTTAAAAAATGAATGTGCCATACAGAATCTAGCATGCCCTTTCTGCTTTGGCATGTCATCTACATGGTTCAATGCTACATGTTCCAGTATCCCATCACCAATAATTATTTTAAGTGCATGCAAGTAGATATAGACAGCAAACTGGTTTAACACAGCTTAATAGTCTTTTAAATTGAGTGCAGCTACATTTGAAAAACAGTACTGCTGATAAAACCTCCAGATTGCTTGGAAAACTAAAAAACATTGTACTCCACATAGTCAAACAATAGTTTGTTCATTTATACTGCAGTTAGAGCACAATGGATAGACAAGCAACAAAAAAACATCCCCTCTAAAATGAAAGCAAACAGCTAACTTATACAACGTATAAAGACACCTCATGGAAACCACTGTGGTTCATCAGCTTGTGTTTCATCTTTGTGGTAGATGCACGAGAGTACAACATGATGTGAGCAGAAAAATTACCTCTTCCTTTTCAGTCTCACGCACAGACACACACACAATGCCCATTCCATCCGTCAGTGCTGTTCACTTATTTACATAAAAACACATATTGAATTGAAACAGTAGGATATTCCTAAAGATAGATGTGAATTTTTTGGGGGGTTATGTTGATTATTTTAATTTTCACACTAAGAAAAGGAAGACTACTAAAAGAAACAAATTCATCCTTTTTGCAGTGCAGTGAAAAAGTGTAAAGGATCTGCTTTTTTGTCACACTTAAAATATTTCAGATCATCAACCTGATTTAGTATCAAAGATGAGCATCTTAAAACAATACATTAAATAAAAAATAAATACAAAACAGCAATACAAACATATGTGGCCTAATAGGAAAAAATATTATTAACCCTGATGAATACGTTGTCAAACCCACATTTGTTTGGGTTAATTTAAACAGCCACACACGTTTCAAAAGTGTCTGAGCTGTAGAATCAAGAATTGTGTAAACAGATCCCATCTGACAGCATAAAGTAGCCTAAATGATTCCAAAAAAACAGTACATGATGTTCTAACCTAAAAAAAATAAATGTCAGAGTAGATGAAAAACCAGGTCTGTCGCTGACATGGTCTAAAGTACTGCAGGCCACAACAGTCCCAGTTAAGGGTGATATTTTTTAATTCAACAATAAAACAGAGAGACAGAAAAGACAGTATTTTTCCAAGTGGTATTATTAGCCTCATCATTATTAGCCTCTATCGAACTTCAGGGTAGTTTTAACAGCACTTCACAGTATGTACGAGTCTCCACTTCATCCGGCAGGGCCGACAGGGCCATTTACGGGGTCATTTGAGTAACCAACAAAGTACCTGCCTTGCGGTAGATACTCAGAAATTGTCTGGTAGAATTGCTGGGCGGAAGTTGTGGTTATCTCATCCTTATTGTTTGTGACTCTGAGGGAAACTCTACCAGCAGACTAGGGCTAGAATTAATATCACGCAATGCTGAGCATTTCACCTCGATAACTATAAGTTGATGATAACAATGACCACATTACCCCATCCCCCCTGTCGTTTCCTGTAGTCAATGTCTGGTAGTGGCCAAATTTATATAATTTTCTTTAAAATGTTAAAAATGTATAACATGTGTGTGGGTTTTTGCTATTGAATGGCTTCAAACAGCCTTTTTAATTCAGTGTTTGATTCCCACTCCTTTTCTGTATTTCTTATTCCAGTTTAAACTTGAAGAAGTGACAGGGGCTGACTGAAATCGGTGATTTTAGTGTGCAGTCGTTTATTTTAGACAGAAAATATTTTACATCGGAGCACATGTGGGAACAGGCGGTGGCTTCAAGCAACAACTCAGCGGGGTTAATATTTGCTCCGCCTGAGCAGAACCTGGGCGTTGCTACAGTAACAAACATACGTGCTCCACGTTAGAGTCTAAGTATCCAATAACACCATAAAAAAGTTACTTTATTTGTCGCTGCTCACATTTTTCTGAAAAACAGTCGGTAGACGAGTCTAAACTCTTGCTAAATATAGCCACACAGTTGCTACGTTAGCAGCGCTTTCCCATCAGTTGGGCCTCTGTATGTCGCATGACTGCGCGTAGTCACGTGACTCAAGGCAACGCTTATTTTTTAAAGGGGCAGGAGCACTGCTAAACTAAAACACATATTTTAGTTTTTTTTTTTACATACTGAATTTACCGGACAGGCAAAATAATGTCGGTAACCGTCAAAAATTTTGGTATCTGTAAATTTTCGGTATACCGCCCAGCCCTACAGCAGACTTTGCCAAACAACCAGCTTTGTAAAAGAAAAGTTGCGGGCGTAGCAGTTTATAAGTAGAAAAGCACTTTGAGAGCACAGACCTCCACTAAGGCAGCTCGGTGAACCGCATCACCTCCAAAATCTAATCACCTGTTTCTGGTCCTGCCGTGGACATTTCCGGAAAACTTCTAGCGCAGCCAGATCAAAACATTTAGTTTTTTCTTTTAGC
This sequence comes from Apricaphanius iberus, assembly GCA_028564705.1. Taxonomy (NCBI): domain Eukaryota; kingdom Metazoa; phylum Chordata; class Actinopteri; order Cyprinodontiformes; family Aphaniidae; genus Apricaphanius; species Apricaphanius iberus. Next base: position 1,936,170 of record JAPXFQ010002969.1, read on the forward strand.
AAAAAGAATGCATTTTCTATCGGGAGAAAATTTAAATATGACCAATTTAACTAGACACAAATAAAAGAAGCATTACCTGCAGGAGCGAAACTAAATGGAAAGTAGTTCATGTAGCCTAATAATCGCCCTGAAAGTATGTACATGTGCACGGTTCTCCCTTGGGTCATGTATCTATTTCACGCCAACACAGCCAACTCTGCACAATAACCTCGATAGCAGAAGATGATCTAGGAGGGATTATAATGCTACAAGAGCCTTTGTTTGAAACAAGACGGCTTTGCATGTTATGTAACTCCCACCGAAAAGAAGGCTCTGCCCTCCCCCTTCAGTTTGACTTTATTTTCCTTGTTTTTCTTGGCTCATGCTGGAGATCAGCAGAGCATGCAGATGCATGCACAACAAATGTTTGTCAGGAAGACTCACTTTTTCTATGCATGTTGACATAAGAGCAGGGTGTTATATAGACTCTAGACTGATATAGACTCTTGCTCTGTCTGTGGTCTTTTGTGAGTAACACTCAAATTAGTTTTTTAAAAATCTATTCTCAGTCCTTTGTTTGCATATTCTTCAACTGATGAAAGACATTTTTCCTGCTTTCTTGGATGGAGGTGCAGGACCTCTGTCCATATTAAACACACAAACCAAGGCTGAGCCTTATCTTTTAGCGCTTTTTGTTTGTTTTGTGCCAACCCTCTTAATAACACATACTTTACTCTAAAACAACAGCTAGAACTACAGTATCTGTCTCTTATTTAATAGTTTTTTAGGTGTACTTAATGAAGTCTGCAGTACTTTCTACCAGATGCTCTGAATGCGATTTGTCTTGGTGAGAAAATTTACCACAGGTGGATGGAGGCCTCCTCTCATTAAAGCCTGTGGGAGACGGGCACAGGGTGGAGAGAGAACTAATCAGAGCAAAAGGAGTACAAAAGAAGAAATAGGCCCGGACTGCCTAATGAAGCCTTAGAAGCCATTGTTGATGTCTGTGAGTACTAGAGCAGCACAAAATGTGCATTAAAATCCACCCTAGAGGCTTCTGTTATTTTAAGATTCTGACGAAGGTATAAAAACCTTATATACTGTTAAATCCATACAATCTACGTAAAAGTAAATCAAATTGTAACCATGGGAAAGTGGCAATAACATTTAAAACGTATGCATAGATAATTGACACTGAAATTCTGAAAATGTTAAAAGTTCACAAACAAGGCAAGAGGGCAGAAAAAAAGGTTTATATACTTTTTATCTAATTAAAATAATTACCAGCTTCTAAATTTCTGCTGAGATAATACTATAACTGCTGCAAACTATTAACAAAAACTAAAATACTGTTTAATTTTAAATTTAAAAAGTGCTAATTAACACCATTGTAAAGAAAATACACTGCTAGTAAGAATGTCCTTGAGCTTTAATTTTGAATATTTGCTTAAAAATAAAAAGAGATGTGTTTTTAATACAGTTGTGTGTAATAGGCCAGGACCTTGAAGCAACAAATTATAGGAAACATCTCTAGTGATATCTCTAAACCAGAAGTGGGAGGGGGTCATAGATGAAGGAATAGTGAATCAGGAGAATGGCTGGAAATGACTCTGTGCTACATCTGGGGTTGGAGGAGGCAGTGGATTACATGATCGCAAATCAGGCTTCGATAGTCAATCCAATCATATAAATTCAGAAGATTAAATTATTTTATTATTTTTTTAAGTTATAATCACTGCACTAACCATTTTATTTATTCAAAATGTATCAGATCATTTTTTATCATATTTTTAAACATTGTCCTAATTAGAAATTAACCACTTAATTAAAAAAACTAACATATAAGGAGTTGTAAGGACAATACTGAAAATATTACATTAATAGTTTTCACTTAGTGGTTAAGAAACACTAAAACAAAGGCAATAAATTATTGCGTTGACTAGGTTAGTGCAGTGGGTTTACTAGCATGACCAAAAAAAAATACCCTCAGTCTGAAGAATGCTTTAGAACAGTGTTTCCCAACCTTTTTTGACTAGTGTACACCCAGGGGTATTTTTTCTCATACCAAAAGTAGCCCCTTAGTCAAATGCGTTGATTATTCTCCAGAAGTAAAACGTACAACTGATTAATGGATGAAAATCATCATCTTTCTTTATTTATATAGCGCTCTGAACACGGCAAAACCATACAGATATAGAAAAAAGGCACATAAAAAACAAAAAAACAACTATAAAACCAAAAGTATATAAAAAACTACAATTATTACTGAGTAGCACTAAAACCAATTGTATAAAAATGTGTCTTTAGCTGCTTCTTCAAAAGTGACAGCGTTGGCGCATGCCTGACAACGAGAGGTAACGCATTCCAAAGCCTAGGAGCCATATTTGAGAAAGCTCGACCCCCCTTTGAAGAGCATTTAACACGTGGGACTACTAACAAATTGTGGTCACTTGAACGCAATTCGCGTGGGGGAGCATACAGAGTGAGAATATCCATAAGATATGATGGTGCAGTGCCTTGGAGGCAGTTAAAAACAACAAAAAAGGAATTTTGAATTGAGTCCTGTAAGAAATGGGAAGCCAGTGGAGGGAGGCCAGGACAGGTGTGATGTGCTCATAACATCTAGTGCCTGTTAAAAATCTGGCAGCAGAATTCTACACAACCTGGAGCCGATTAAGCGAATTCCCCTAACTACAACGTTTATTTCTGAAGTTTTTATTATTTTCACTTCAAATCACACACACACACACACACCTAAATATCCCCATGAAAGTGAATAAGCAATCTGAAAATAAATACTAAATATATTTTAAAAAGGTAATTAACCTCCCTTTGTTATAACAAAAATATACGCTCTTTTGAATTAATCTCCCTTTAAATAGACATTTAAACAAAAACACTAAAAAATAAGTATAACAGTTTTACTTTGTTTTCATCATCAAACCTATCTTCAATGCGACACCTGAGATTGGCTATCTTTAATAAGCTCTGACAGATCTCGGGTCAGAGTGTTCTCCAGGTTGTTTTTCACCTTCAGTCTGTTCCTCTGTTTGGTTTATTATTCATTTGGGTATTCATTAAGCTTATAAATTACCACCCTAATTTCCTTTTACCAGGGCACAGCTAATATTGTTGAAATCCTGACACCCCTCATCGCGGAAATGAAATATTAAATCTTTCTAAGTACCCCCTGTAATGTGCTCATATACCACCTAGGGTACACATAGGCCTACCTCTGTTTGGGAACCAGTGATTTGGAGAACATATACCATTACATTATGTGTGACATTTCTAAAAGGCTGCCAACAACTCCCAATCCAGCATGTTTAAAGTCCGGCAGTGGGGTGAAAATTCAAAATGATAAAACAGATCAACTTGGCAGTAACCTGTTCAACCTTCTTGTTATATGCTGAGGGTCTTGCTCTCTCTCTTACCTGAATACTTTTAAACAGAGTCTTATATCTCAGTGCTTCCTCTGACTTCCCTGATACTGAAAATAGATAGCATTGAACCTCCCAAACTCTTAAACAACTTTCACGAGTGTTGTAGTCAACATTGACATTACACATCTCTTTTGATGTTGTTGAGTTCCTAACTAGTCGGCCATCAGCCCGACCCGATAAAGCTGAAAATTTTCCATTTCTGGCCAACAGTTTCTCTTACTTAACAGGAGAGTGAAAATTATAACAGCTAAGTGCTTTTTCACTGACCAACAACTTTTTTAAAGCATTTCTGGATACAGAACACTTGCAGATCTGTCAAGAAAACCTACAAACCAAACCATCATCATACACAGAGTATTTTATTTTATTTGTAGTTGTAAAAAGATTTTAAAAGCAGCACGCAATTTTATGTAAACTACTTCAATGCTGTAATCGCATCTTTATAATTAACAATCTGCTGCTGATAAATCGGCAACCCAGTTTATTTTCCTGATACCTAATCATCAACTTGATTAACAACTAAGAACTGGTCTGTATTGCATTTAATCATTTAAATTACTCAAAGGACTCTTCAAAATGATTTAATTACAGTGTAAAGCTCTTACCAGAACAACTTCTAGTTAAGTCCTTATAAGCTCTGTCCATATATGCCATTTTGGTTTCAGTCACTGAAAGCATTTTGCCAAGTAAAGACCATCTCTATTTTTAAAGAGTGGGAATAATGGAGACAAACTGAGAGTACTCTGAGATTACAGAAGAATACCAAAGGAAATTGTCCTGAAGTCTGTCTGTCTAACACTGTCCAGCAAGCCCATTAAATAGACCACAGAAGAAACTGAATCTGCTTTAAAATTGCCTTTGCTAACTAGAGCTGCTGCTACCTGAAGACAAGTTTGCACCTAATCAACCCTCTCCATCACTGAAGTGTGAGGGGCTGATTGTTAAAGCAATAAGTGCAGAATACAGCATTGGTCATATACATGAGGACTGGGAATGGGCAATATAAGCTCAAACATTTACCACTACATTTGATGACATATTCCACAATGACGATAAAAGTAATTATTAAAAAATAATAAAATGTAAAAATCATTCAAGAGGTTACTTCATGACACCGTTTGTTAAGTTTACAGATACAGAAATCCACAGAGGGAAAATATATTCAAACAACACAGATTCCAATAATATTTTTCTTTCCCTATAAAGAAAGAAAGAAAGAAAGAAAGAGTTTTGAGTTTAAAATCACCTTTATTTCACGTCCCAACAATTAGAAAAACAAAAAAACTCTAATTATTAAAAAAAATAAATAAAAAAAATTTAAAATTGAAAACTAAAGAATTTTCCTCTACGGAACACAAAACATTATTAATACACCATCTATTCACAAAGACATCCATATTCCTTGTTAACTTATAAAACTCAAACTTCACACAAACTCGAGCAACAACAAATCTCTGAAATAAAACAAATACATCTTCTGTTTGAAAGCCATTCATTTTGTTCTTTCTTGAAATCCTTAATCGAAAGAAAGAAAGAAAGAAAGAAAGAAACCAAATTCTATACTTTTTCAAACTTTTACAGTTTTTTTGTATTTTATTTGCAGAAAGGGAACGAAATAAATGCTGACTAAAATGTTAAATGCAAAACGAGGGACTAACTTAGGCATAATACCACGAGGACTCATTCATTTAGAGCTCTGTTTAAAAAGTGCAAAATTAACATCTACAACACTTCCCATTATTGAAATAAAAAGCTCACATGAAAGTAAAAACTTAGCAACAGAGAAAGCTTGGTGCATTACTTTTGCTATCGCCACAGTAAAACCGAGAGTGCTTCCTCCCCTCCTTAATTAGCAACATTAACCACCTCACTTCCAAAAAACTAGACTTTTGTTGCTGTGAGAACAGATGATAGGTTTCACACCTCACTCCTCTGTTTTTTAGCTGTGACACAGATTCAACAGAGGTCAGTGATGTGACTAAAAAGTTTATCATGTATCATCACGACCACCAATTTATAAAACTACTGTAAAATGTTAATGTGACCCTGAAAGCAAAAAGTCTCTCATACATAAAAAAAAAAAAAAAACTTCAGCTTCACATTTACAGTTATAGATAAACCAAAACAATGACACTACTCTTTAGAGGAAGCATTTTTACAATCTTACAGAAGGAAGCTGACTCTTACTCACAGCTTTTGTTTTGGCTGTATAAACATTTAAACACGACAAGGACTGAGTGATTCAATCCGCCATCTTTGCCACAATAATCACAAGTGCAATACCACAGCTGCTGTTATCATCCCCGTCTTCCACTCCCGAGTCAGAACCTACATTCAGTAACAAAGCAAAGAGATTATAGTTTCTATAATAGCACAGAGTCAGCTGGTAGACACAGTGACTCTGTCTCACACCCACATCACACCATAAATCACACACACACTGTGAGGTATCAGTCTAGACTACACCGCTGATGCTACATCTCTTATTGGTACAAACGAATACGCATACAATGAGCGACATGCTCACAGACAAATACAGGTGGGCAGTTAGTGTGCTGACAATGCACACAGACACACACAAAGACCCTCCAGCCATCAGCCAATGACTGGTTCAGCTTGTTAAGGACTCACCATAAGAGCTTACAGGACACTGACTCATTTCCTGCCTACAGGAGCCTTGCAGGTGTTCTTTACTGTCGATTTTTATTCTCTGTTCACACTGTTTCCATGTGGACGGTTAAAAGAAACGTGTTGTTTGCATTAGTTAAATTATATGTCAAGAAATATTTCTTTAGGCTACTCCCAAATCCACTGTTTGCTCGGCCACTTTCTTTCCAGTCGATTGTATGCCTTGCTTCGCAAACTTTTTACACATTCTGTCACATTGAAGCTAAAAACTCAATATCTTTTGATTGGGTTTTATGTGAAAGACAAACATAAAGTAGAGCATAAATGTGAAGTGGCAAAAGAAAAAATCACAAGCTTTTCGGAATATAATTGTACCAGTTTTGATCAAGAAGTCAATCTGGATAAAGAGGGCCTGTGAATGTCAATTTTCAAGCCTTGCCAGTAATTCTATTTTAGATTTTGTTCGGGGCCATTCAGACTCCTGAGTCTGTTGAACCATTACTCCACTTTTAAGTACTTTGCACCCACTGTCAGGTCTTCCTCCAGAATTTCTGTTTTTAACTCCATCTACATTTCACTCAACTCTCATCAGCGTCCTTTCCCCTGCTAAAAAAAAGCATCCACCCAGAATTATGCTGACACCACATTTCAGTGTGAGGATACATTCAGGGTAATATACAAAGTGAGTTTTCTGCAATATTCTGGCTAGTTAAATTTAACAGGATTGTTTTGGTAGGTTTGCAGTTGTACAATTTTGTTTACAATTTTTGAAAAAAACAGGCTATTCTCTGTTAGATGCTTAAAGCTGGCAAACTTATGATATAAACTAAAACTACTTTAAGTTTTAACAATTTTCTTTCCTGGTATCTATCCAGTGTGTTCATTGATCTCCATCGTGTTTGTTGGCTTATGTTCTCTAACAAACCTATGCAGCATTCTTGAAAACAACTGCTTTCACACTGATTGAATTATATGTTGCAATGGGTTTAATTTAGGAGCATTACAGTAAAGACCACTAGAACTATTTCACACTTCAGTTTTTTTTATTTCCATTTGTAAAAATGTTGTAATAATGTTACATTGAGGTTTTATTATCCATTCACAAGCACATGGAAATGTGTTTATGTGAAGTGACATACTGTGGGAAAGCACAATGAGTATAAATACCTTTGCAAAAATATAGTGGGATTTCAAAAATTCAACTTGCTGGAATATTTATTCTGTGAAGACAACACTGCAATATCAGATGTGATCCGCAAGCTTGACAGCATGAAGCCTACACTACCCCATTTAAATACTATTTAAGTGTTTTGGTTACATAAACCTAATTAGACATGGTGTGAACAACAAAAGCAAGAAAAGACCATCCTATCTCGAACCACTTGAACCGCAATGTGCACAAGACATGACACAAGAGGATAAAATCCCTTCTGTCTAGCTGTCACACGCATCTGTACATGGGGAGGATTGCACAATGAGGATCTTCAAAAGAACAGTTTTGAACAACTATCAATAAATTGAATGTGGAGCGTTAATTCCAACTCGAGATCTGTTTTTATGAATTCAAGTTCTGCAACTGCTCCATGTTTCTTGGATCTTGTTTTTGGGCTTAGCACTGAACAGGATGAACAAAATGCAAACAGGTCAATCCACTTTTTTTAACAAAATAGTAAAAGATTCACATTTCCACAGCACTGCAGAGAAAAGCAGTTAGACTAGGCCTCTTGTCTTACTCCCCACATATGGGCTTAGGTACAAGCTCCTGTAATTGGAGCTATGTGTGTCTTCAACATTACATCTGTGTCATTTCTGTGCCCCCCCCCCCCCCCCCCCCCCCCAAGTTTTCACAAAAATGCGTAGACACAAAAAGCTTTCCTTTAATCTAATTACCATTTTGTGCGACTAAGCATCATTTTTGAATAATTACATTCCATGCCGTGGGTATGTTTGCCTTCACAATGGACAAGAAAGCTGGTCAGACTTGATGTAAAGATGATGGTGTAAAATACAGACCAATCCTGGAGGAATAAAACTGCTAGCCTAGAGGCTAGGACACAAGTTCAACTACCAACAGGACCCCGACCTTAAAACTTACAGCAAAAGATCTGAGGTGGGGGTTTAGATCGACGATTATTCATTTTAGAACTGCCCAGTCAACGTCCGGACGTAAATCCTACCAAGAATCTGTGGCATCACAAGTTTTAAAGGAAGTGCAAAGAAATTTTGCTATCTCATTCCTCTAGAGCCAGATCTATAACACTGGCTCTGTGTCTCTTATGGAGGCTTGATATTATGAGCGAAGGTGTATGCATATAAAAAGCAGCCCTAAATCCCTGGAGAACATGTGAAGGACTCAGTACACGGACAGAATAATGTTAATTAGAAAGGACATCAAACAACGTCAAAAAGCCGAAGTGTTTAAAGGAGGGAAGCTGGCAATGATAGCCCTCTCCTGGCTGCATAATGGTACCTCCCCCTTTAAACTTTTCCCAAATGAATCATGCAGGTTGAGAAAAAGTTACATCTTCAGAGGAGGTTCCTGTGGTGATACTCTACAGTGCTGAAAGCTCCAGAGAAGCTGTATCTTTTCTGGTTTCTTCTAAGCCATTAAGTCCTCGTTAGAAGACGTTTTGACACTGGAATAGCAGGAAAGGTAGAGGAGCAAATAAAAAAAATAATGGCTGGATTCGTCTCTCCGACTTTAGTTTCAGGTCCTCGTATTTCTCATGTTCAATGCGACATGTCAAAACGTCACAACGGAAGCTCAAACCAGAGGCTTTATTACTCTCCCTGGCTGTATGTTGTCATTTAGGGAGACCTGATGAGGAAGTAGTCCAAGGGGACCTCATTATAAAAGAATATGTCAAATTGAAAAGGTGCAGCGGATGATTGGGTAGTTTTGGACTATATATGACAATTTTCTGCACACAAGTCCCACTGTTATTTAACACCCTTTTATTAGTATATAACAAACTTTTTATTTCATATTTCAAAGGCAGTTTTGCATTGAACCAACATATCATCACTGGCTGTGGTTGCTGGGAACTGAGACAGGACACCACAGAGAACTGACTTCTCCCCAGAGCATTTCCCATTTGTCTCGTTTGTGCACACACAAGGAACACCGAGCACAAACAGCCTCCAAGGGTGACACTCGAACAAAGAGAGCCTCTCTGGGACTGTTATGAGGCACGACAAGTTATGTGTCCTAGGCAATTCTATCAAAAGTTGGTGCCAGTAAATACAGATGTAAACGCATTCAGAAGGAACTGACAACATAGTCATCAATGGGCATATCCAGACAGATTCCTGTAGAGGCATTGGTTTTGTAATAAAATAAAATAAAATGGAATGGGTCCTGACCTACTATGACTTGGGGTAAGCAGCAGAGTTCATATTTTTCTTCTCTTTCGGTTTCTAAAAAATGTGATTCTGTGAAAAAAATAAAACACTGGCAAAGCACATGCTAGTTTGAAATAATAACAATGTAATAAAACGAAATTAAGATGAGATCTCATAAAAACCATGCATGGTGATATCATGTTTAATAAAAAACAAATGAAGGGACATGCACTTTATTGTAAATGACGGTGATCTTATAGTTACTTTTTTATTAAGACTCAAAACCACTACCTTTATTAAGATTTTATTATTATTATTTATTTTATTTTTTTGGCCTATTGGAAAAAAGTAATCAATCACAATCAGACCTGAAAAGAAATTATTACTTAACAAGAAAAATATGATTAGTTTACAACTAAAGCTGGTTCAGAATTAAATTACTCTCAAAATATTAGCTAGAATTACTGGTTTTATTCAGTGAAGAGCTGAAAGGCTTAATGGACAATTCAGCGCAAAAAGACACCTAAAAATCGAAAAAATATTGCTGTTATGGCAATATCAAAAGCTAATATATAATGTTATTGAAAATAATATTTGAATTGCAATAATCACTATGGTATGTTTTGTAGCAACAGTCAGGATGCTTTTTGGTTTTATTCCTTTAAGGCATGTTTTTATTCTTACTTTTGTGTAAATTATGCCCTTGATGGTTCTACCTGTCTGAATGTGTTTCAGATTTCACAGAAACGTAAGTAAAACTATTGAGGATGTTCTGTTGAAATGATCCTGCGATGTAGACGACAAAATCATTTGCATGTAGCTTACGTAGTTAAGTTCAGGTTACGAGCCATCTCTCACGATGCATTTAACCTGTAAATGGAAACAGGGACTTTTGCAAATTTGGTTGTGATGTAGGGAGTGCCGATTTAAACCACAAAGTAAAACCAAAACTCTTAAACTGCCAGTGTCTGTGCAGTCTCTCTCTCTCTCTTTCAATTTGCACCCGTTTTATATACTGCTGGCCATGTTAATTAACACCTATGGTAAGTTTTCAAAACAACTCCTCTTTTGTTGCAATATCATAACTTGACGCTGCATTTTTGAGTAATGAACTGAAATATCTCTTCTTTTCTGCTCAGCCTATTATTTCTCAATTATATTTAGGTCAGGGATTGAGGTGGCCATGGGAGAAAGATTTTGTGTTTTGTAAACTATTTCGATTTGTTCTGATATTATATTTCGGATCTTATCTTGTTGAAGTTTTCTGGCAGAGACCACCTGATATATAATTTTAATGTTTTGGTATTTTCAACATTTCATGATGGCATACACCCTACAAGGTTCTCCTGGCTACTGACAGATAAACAGGACGGCAGCATTAAGCAGCCTTCCTCGTACTTAACAGTGGACACACTTTGTTTCATGCCAATCTCAACTAGAGTTTCTTTTTAAAGGTCAATCTTACTCATGTCTCACCAAACCCAACCATTCTAGTTAAAGTCCAATATTCACATTAGTGATAGTAGTAAACAGAAATGTTTTCTTCTTTCTGCCATGACATCCCAAACAACCAGCTGGAATATAGTTATTGGGACTTGGGCAAACCAGGATGCTCCTCCCTGAAACAAATTGGCCTCTGTATTATATTAATAGACCAGGAAAACATAAAGTAGTACATTAATTATTTGAATATCTTCAAAATAAAAAATATAAAAAAAGAAAAAATGTTTCAGTTACTTTTGTTTTATAGGAACCTGTGATTTTGTTAAAAGTATTTTATGGAATCCCTGATACTCAAATTTGTAACTGAACTCCATGAAAAAGCACTATCCCGTCCGCAGGCAACATTTGAAAAATTCTACCTAAGTGGGCCGGAGCTTCTGCAGAGGGAGATACGATCGGTCCAGCCTCTGAGTGGTAACGCTAACAGTGGCTAACGTTCAGAACACCCCCCCCATAGCTCTCCAACCGTAGGCTGCTGTTAATCCAGTCTGTTTGCTCTAACTACTTCCAGATTTTTCCGTTTAAACCACTTCACCATTGTGGTCCTCCATAGTGCGATATATGGATTTCTGTTTCTCTTAGCGGTGTGTGCATTGCACACAAGATACACAATCCAGCTCACCACAGGGTGGGGCGAGTGTATAAGAGAGAGGGAATGGTCTCTGTGAGACCATGACTGTGACATAGACAATGGAAAAGACGTACCCCTATCAGCCAATCATAAAAATCAAATGCAGTAACACACAATGACCATGAGCGGCAGCACTAAGACGTTTTTAGACCAAAAAAATGTAGAATTTAACAAGTTTACATGAAAATGTCAAAAAATGCCCTAAAACTGAAAGATTGTATTGGTTAAGAGCCATTTATACAGTTTATAAGCAAAAAAAAGATTATTTTGGGGTTTAGTGACTCTTTAAGGAAGATTCTATCGATATAAAACAGGAATTTGAAGATGTTTTGCAAGTTTTACCCAGTCTCTGTTTGCATAAACAGTGGTCATTGCTTCAGTGAACTACACAGACATGCACAAGGAAGCACAAGGATACACAGCAGGCATGCAAAAAACTATGGCAGCACACGTGACATACCCAAGGGACAGGTACTTTCCTCTACGATCAATCAGATGTGTACCCTTGATCTCTTTCTCATGTGATAAAATCTGTCTCTCTCAAATTTACACTGTGGCTTTTTCTCAGGAAGTAGTGAGGAAATATCCCTCATTTTATGTTGGGCTAAGAATATCACAGAGCTCATCGTAATGACGTCAAAAGTCATTTTGTGCATGATACAAAGCATGCTCAGCACAATTCCCACATCCAACGGCAACAGATCTGACATATTTCTGAAAGGTTTTCAAAACACATAAATATGCAAATGATCTATCTTTGCAAAATGTATTTAGCTAAAAAAACAACACAATTTCTGTGTTATATCTGTCTTATCTCAAAGTGAGACAAATATTACAGGGGGTACTTTACAAGAGAAACTACCCCTCTCAGTACTTTCCCAATTAAAGTCACATTTGAACTCTTTTCCCTCCCACTTTCCTCTCCTTCACTCTCCTTCTACTCTCTACCCTCTCTCCTTCTCTTGAATATTTGGCTAACTTCTCACATAGGACAAGCTTTTCCCTCTCCAGTACAACCGATTGTGTCCTTATGGCCAGGATCTTCAGGATCTTGTTTGTATGTGAGAGTGATGCAAATTGTCACCATCTTCACCGAAACAGGAACAAAAAGCACTTAAACAGAAGTTAGTAGTTATCGAGAGGGTTTTACGTTAAGCAATTCATATCATGAATATGTGGCCACTTTAGAGTCTGAAGTGGTTTGATTATACAAGGGAAAGAAAGAGAGAGAGAAATCAGAATCTAAGGAAATCTGTAGTAGGCAGATCTTCAAGAAACAGGACAAATATTCCCTGATTTGTCAATCTCTTATATAAACAGTTGCAAGATATACGAGTCTATAAAAATCTATTCCGTCTACCAAAAGCAGAAGAAAATTAAACAACTATTGTGGGAGAAAGTTAAACTTTAACCTTCGGTTTCATACTCTTTGGAGACTACATGGACTATCCGGTGAATAATTTAACTTTTGAGTAAAGCTGCTAAGAAACAAAAAGTATTTCACAGAATCAACTTAAGGACTAAAAAGCAATTAAGGACAACTTAAAACTTGAAAATTGTGCATTCACACATGTGCTTACAAAACTCTAATGTATTCAATGGACAACTGCACCTCAATAAATTATAGTGTAATTCAAACATCAATTCACACCTTCACTTCAGATACTGAAACTTGTATGATACAGGTTTATTCAAAACGTACTGATATGATCATTCTGATAATTATGGCTTACAGCTAATGAAAATGAACTTTCTATGAAACATGTAAAATATAGCCAAAAAAATATGGGCCAAAAGGTCTGCAATGCATTCAATATGTGGTCTTCCTTTGCATAAATTACAGCATCAGTGCAGCATTGCATGGTGGCAATATGCCTGTGGCAACATGGAATCAGTTCATCTTCTCTCTCAAACTCTGGGAAATTGATTTCATAAGTATATCCAAAGTTTACTTTATCTAAAGAAAAAACAAAAAAATGTTAGAGCGCTAAGCAACCATCCAGTTTTATTTTCTTATTAGGTAGAATAAGAAAATCCCACAGTTGTCTCTGGTTCAGCAATGGCTTAACACAAGCAATGCAACAGCCCATGTCCTGCATGCAGTGGCTCTTGAAGGAACAACTCCTGCTGCAATCAGCACTTCATTGCTTCCAAAAAAATCCCTCTCAAAAATGCAACCGTCACAGTTGCTTATGCCACACTTTTTTCTTCCACTCAACTATCCATTTCAATGCTTGCAATAGTTTATTGTGGACAGCCAGCGTCCACATCAAAATATCAATGACGTGTTGTAGCTTAATAAAGGTCTGCCGGACAACTGTTAAAATCAGCATTCTGTCCCATAATTTTGTAGACAGTATCAATAAAATAATTCAGGTTCCTGAAAAAACTAAATTTGTATTTTTTCATTAGGTGGGACATAAATAAACGCCTCAATCACTCACTCGCATGTCGTAAATCTATAAGAGTTTTACTTTTTGAATTGAAAACTTACATTTTTAACGATTATTCTAAGTTATTGAAATGCACATGAAAGCCATAAAAACTATATTTCCCTGTGCCTCCCTGATGCAGTGCTCCTCAAACCTACCTTCCAGTGTTACCTCCTTCCCTGCTCGTTTCAGCGCCTGCACAGCCTCGTCGTGCGTCGCGTCCCGCAGGTTCATTCCGTTCACGGAAAGGATTGCGTCCCCTACATACAGAGCCTTGGTCTGATCCGCTGCAAGCCCCTTGAATATCTTGCTGATGAGTATGGGCATTTTGTTCTCCTTCCCTCCTTTAATGCTTATCCCGAGTCCTCCGATATCCTGCTTGGTCACCTTGACGCACCGCTTTCTGTTGGCGATGGCCTCGGGCACTCGCTCCGGGAGGTCTGTGAATGGGGTGCGCACAGCTTGGGGGCCGTTGTTGGAGTTAGTGTTGCTGTTGTCCAGATAGGATCCATTGGTAACCCCGTTGGAGCTGACGCCGTCGTTGACGCCGCAGTCCTCGCAGCTCAACGCAAGCGCCTCCTCACTCAAGTTGGCCAAAACTTTGTGCCAGCTCTCCCGCACTAAAACCTCCACAAATCCACTTTTATGCGCCCCAGAGCCACTCGAGATTTCTGCTCCCGCTGCTACCATCGCCATCTTTGGAGCATTTCTGTGAGAAAGAGAAAAAAAAAAATCACGTGTGATTAAGTTCTCAGTGCGCCCTCACACACTCACTCCCTCACTCACACAAAGTCAAACTCAGGCTGGACTTTGGTCCCTATGAAGTTTTCGGCGTGAGTTGTACCCAGCCAAAGCCCACTCTGTTCGGGCCGCCCTCCGCTACGCCTGCCCGGAGATCCTAAAGCTGCGGGGTGGAGTTTCCCCCGCGCTCCGTCGTCAACGCATTTCTGAACACTAATAGGTATATTTAACATATGCATCCACTGAACTGCCGTTTACAGTGTAAATGGCAAGAAAACGTCAAATTCTTACTGGAATTATTTATTCCATAACTGACGACAGAGTGACACCCTAATACAGGTAACAAATTGAAATAAAGAATATTAATAGTCTGACTATGTTTCTGTTTCGTGCGTAATTTGGAAACATAAAGCGTGAAAAGTTGTCTTATTTGTTATTTTAAACTTTGAAAATATATATTACCCCTAGATGTGATTGCGTGCGTGCATGGTTGTTTGTCTTCTGTGTCTCTGTGGAGGAGTAGCGACCTGTAGAGGGTGTAACCTGCACGGATAAGCGGGTTTAGATAATTGATGCACTGCTGATTTCTTTCTCTTTTGAGGATAAACTACCTGGTGAGGCATGCCACACATATCAAAAGCTCGCTCACACCACAGAACGATTACCCGCGTTGCTCCATTTGATCAAGCAGTTTAAACGCCTAAAAGTAGCCATTCTCTTGTAATTTATCGCACTTTTGAGCTGGTCTAAGCTCAAAAGTGCGCAAAGATGCTGGGAAATGCTGCGAGAGTTTTGCCACTTTATTTTCAGAGATAAAAAAAAATGCTTTCTCAGTAATTGTAGGAAGATCTGGGAAGATTTGGCTTTACTTTATTTTCAAACTTAAACTAAAAACTGGAAGCTTTGCATCCATTTCTGAGAAAGGCTCTTCAAGTGGTTATCCCATAAATGTCGAGGCGATGTGACAGCGACACTTACCGGTGAAATGAGAATGAAAATACCTGGTGATTACAGGAATCAACCTGCAGTGCCGCAGATCTCCACCACCAACCCCTTTCATACTTAGTTTCATCATTTCTGCGCGCAACGACGCAGAAATGATGCATGGTTTATAAATGTTGAAATAAAGTCTGATTGGCATTTGTATTAACAGCCTTGCAACGTTCATGTATCTACAAATCTCAAGCTCAACCGGGAGGTGAAAGTGTGTTCATTTATTTATTTATTTATTTTTGCTTTTTAAAGGGCTTTTTACTTAGACCAAAAATGATTTAAGTAAATAATTAACTTAGAATATGTTTAAGACAAAAGGCACCTTCAACCTCCAATTTCCCCTGTAAACAATATTTTTAAATAGCTGGCTAATGCAAACTTTATGATAGTTTAAAGGTTAAGGAACTGCCAAAGTGTTTGTTTGAGTTGACCAAAATTGCCCCGTATTTAGCTAATTCCACCTTTACATCAACTCTGACCATTCAGAGCTAAAGAGAGTTCCATAGCACGATGCTACCAAAACCATGTTTCTCGTTAGGAATTATATGTTCAAGGGAAATATTTTTAGGCTGCACGGTGGCGCAGTGGTTAGCACTGTTGCCTTGCAGCAAGAAGGTTGTGGGTTCGTATCCCGGCCCAGGGTCTTTCTGCATGGAGTTTGCATGTTCTCCCCGTGCATGTGTGGGTTCCCTCCGGGTACTCCGGCTTCCTCCCACATTCCAAAAACATGACTGTCAGGTTAATTGATCACTGTAAATTGTCCTTAGGTGTGAGTGTGTGCATGGTTGTTTGTCCTGGTCTGCCCTGTGATGGACTGGCGACCTGTCCAGGGTGTACCCCGCCTCTCGCCCGTTGACAGCTGGAGATAGGCACCAGCACCCCCGCGACCCATAAAGGATTAAGCGGTTAAGAAAATGGATGGATGGATGGATGGGAAATATTTTGTTTTTCTCCAATTAGTGTTTTTAATGTAGAGTAAATAAAGGTCATATTTTTGTCTCCTCTGACTAAAGCACATTTTTCCACGTTTTCTGTGTTTCTTACATTTCTTGTGGCAAATGTTAAATGGGACTTCATATGGTTTTCTTTCAACTATAGCTTTCTTCTTGATCAGAGTGCAGATTTGTGGCATGCATTACTTGTTTAATCAACATATTGTCTCTTCTGACCTGTGGATGTCCTTCTTTACCAGTGGACTCTTGGCTGGATTAAACATGTTCAAAGTTTGGGATATTATGGAATTCCCTATATTTCAAACTTCTCCAAAACTTTCTCCATGACTTGTCTGCTGCGTTCCTTAGTCTTGATCCTCATTGTTCTCTAATGTTCTCTACGTTAACCACTGAGGCCTTCACAAAAACAGCTAGATTTATACTAAGATATAATAGACGTAGTAATGGGTTTAGAGTTATCAAAGTAAAAACCACACTTCAGCTTTGTTTCTTTGTGGAAAAAAAGGAGCTGTGCAATGAGTTTCTTAAGCAAAATGTGGCTTTTTTTGGTGGAAAGTGGGACAGTTGGAAGCGCTGCCTGGGTTCAAATTCCAGCCTGAGGTCTTTTCAGATGGAGTTTATGTATTCTCCCTGTCCATGCATGGGTTCTCTTCGGGCACTCCAGCTTCCTCCCACAACCTCAAAAATATTACCTTTAAATTTACCTTTGATGTGTGTGCGTTTGTACATGGCTGTTTGTCCTGTGTGTCTCTATGTTGCCCTTCGATGGACTGGCGACCTTTTCAGGGTGTACGCTGCCTGGAAATAGCTGGAAATAGGCAACAGCAATCCTGCATAGATAAAATATATAGTTTTATGGATGGTTTTTATTATTATTATTATTATTGAGGATATAGGTTTGCTTTGGTTTACTTGTTGGGGAGGGTTGGAGAATATTTTGCTCATTTTTTCTTGATGTTTTATTAGGTGCAAATGAAAATTAGGTGCAAAGAGAAGTTCACATTCATATCATATATGGATTCTGGCTCATCTTAAAGGATGTTTGCAATAAAAAAAACAACAGAACATTACATCCTCACTCTGTGATCTGGATTTGTTCGTTATATCTGAACTGTGCCAAAGTGTAGATTAATTAGTTTTAAGAAAACAATCAGGACAAATGATTTGGCTTAATGAGGTTTATGGGAAGTAAAACAGATTTTTGTTCTTTTTACTTTCATGTGGAAATTAGTTTTTTTATATTATATTTCATTCTTTGTTGTTGTAATTACCTGCAAAATAAACAAATAAAGTGGAATCCTATAAAAAGGTGTAAGTAATTAAAAGTTGGTAATGAATGTTTCTTTAATCCTCATTGAGCTCAGTGTTCGGAGCCCACTGTTTGTTTTCTTAGCAGCAGGAAGCAGGTGCAGAGAGGTGTGGTTGTACAAAAACACATGGAGGAAGGATTTCTGGTTGGAAAACTGGTTCACTGGGATGAATAAAATAGTGAGAAACCCATCTGAATAGAAATGAGATATATCTTGTTTTTGATTTAATTTATATATTTTAAGAAATATTAAATTTTTTCATTCAACTACCTGCTGATCAATAGTAGCGTTCTATCCACATTATTTCCCTTTTATCTTTCCATCATTTATGGAGATTCTCTTTTCTCATCAGTCTTCAGCTTGGTTTCCACAATTTTCTAATCTTTAAGATGTGTGGTATTCATAAAAGTTCCTCATAACTTTTAGAAGTGCTTAAAAATTTATGTAAATGTAGCAATAATTTAACAGATTGACAGATTTTTGAAATTTTTGAAATGAAAGAGAGCTGACATACTGCTGTAGTTTGGGGTTCGTTTAGGTTTTACTCATTTAAAAAATGGTCGGAATATGTTCTTCCTCAATAAGCTTTTCCAGAGGTACCTAACCATTAACACCAATCACACCAAAGCCATTAATAAATGTGCTTGCACAACTAGAAATGTTAGGGGTGGCCATATGGAGACCTTTCATAATCCTGGCTTGGCACAACAGAGCTACAAAAAAAAAATTCATAAGTTTTATTTCACTGTTTCCATGTATTTGTTTGATACACCTAATTATTTAAACAAGTTCAGTTCTTAACTCAAAAGGGAATCACAAAATGTTGGCATCTAACATGGGGAAAATTACTTGCAAACTTCAAACTGAGTCAGCATGAGAAAGAAAGTGGAATAAAAATACTCCTCTTATTTTTTGGTGGTTTTATTATATATTTTTTCCTTGTTTTCTCCTGTATTTTATATTTGCTGACTATAAAATAATGCTGGTTTTATACTGTGTGCTGCACTTTGTAAACTGTTGCTGTTTTAAATGTGCTACAAAAGCAAAGTTTCACTTGGATATAACTGAAAAGAGGCAGCATCATGGAGTCTTTAGTCATTCATAAGTGGTGAAAACCAGCGTAGTTTGCCTTGCTTCGCATTCTTTCTCATTAAAATGAGCACATGGGGAGAAATGAAATAGCCAGTAAAGTTTTGGCAACGTAGGAAGCGTATCATATTCCCTTGGCTAAAGGGACTTTGAAATTGCTGTTTGGTGCCCGATAATCTCACAGCAGTTAAAAAAAGTCACTATAGGCCTATATTTTCAAACTGTAGTTGCTTTTCACATTCACATTGAAAGAGGAGTAAAAGAAGCCATCTATGTAAAAGTAGAGAAACCATCGCTAAACAGAGGAGGAGGCCTGACACATCACCTATCTCCAATTTACAATGCTGCCCTTTCATCCCTCCCCAGGAGACTCAACAATTTAGGCCGTTTTCACATGTGTGGCCGTACCAGAAAACGGCCAGAGAAAATGCTAATTTTTTCTGTTCACATGGCACGGATCTCTGCCCGTATTGCGATCCAGTCTGTTACTACAAATAAACAGCAGGTGGCGGTATACAAATAAGTCTTGGTTCTCCAACACACAAGGGAGTGTGAAGTACCGACATCATCAAACGAGCGACAGCCTAGAATGTAAACAAACTGGTCTACTGGTCAGCTGCTACCTGAAGCCATCTACAGGATGAGTGTTGTAGTAAACCCGCCGTTTTGTAACCTGCTGTGTTGCTGTGGGATGCTTGAATCGCGTTGTTTTGGTATTTGTATGGTCGCGAGGTGATTCTGTAATTTCGTCCGGCGGTGTCGTCATTTCCGCATGGAGCGCGTCTATTGTCTTGAGTACGGCCAGAGTACGGGTTGTGTTCACATGGTACGTGGCCGCTCGTACCTGGACTCGGATACTACCTCCAAGGCAGGTCTCTCTGGCCGTATTCTGGCACGGTACAGTCTGTGTTCACATGGTATGAAATAAGTGGATTTTGACCAAATACCGTACCCGAGTACGGACTCCCGTACCATGTGAAAGCGCCCTTAGCCTCTAATAACAGAAACAACTGTGACTCCAATGACTGTCGTTATAACACAATAGGGCACTAATGAAGCCGAAGCCTAACCTCCACCAATAGGCGACACGCCAACGACCGTCGTTAAGACATGGAGCACAAAGGATCCATTGACATAATGAGTCTTGTAAAAGCCCTCCAAGAGGTTAAATAGCTGAGTCTCTACATCAGTTAGTTGGACCAGTCCCAGCCTGGTCAGCGGCGAGCATGAACTGATGAAGCCTCTTGGATAAGAGGTGAAACGTCTTCAAGACAAATTACTAAGTCCAGTTGCGTTCGATTGAAATTTCCTTGCGATAACCTGGATGAATGAGAATATTCACAGGCTTTTCACATTAAAGGCATTTTCACATGGAATCATTTTATACATTAAACAGTTTCTCACTGCATAATACAGATTGAGCATTTTAATTGTTTTAATACTTTTTAAAAAAACTTTTAACTAAGTGATTACCATAGGATATCTTGTTTTTTCTTTAAAAAGAGAGTTCAGTGGAGCAGCAAGTAGATTTTAACAAACAGAATGATAGAAAGCTCAAGTTGATGGCATTTAAAAAAAAAGGTATTTTACTTTTAGCTGACTCAAAAGTAAAAACTAAAATAAAGTTTTAGTAGCAAAACTGTATAAAAGTCAAAACAAAACGTCAATCTGTATGATTATCAAAAGGATTGGTAAGATAGTACAAAATTCATTTCAAAAATAGTTTTAGCTTTTTTAACAGAAAACAACAATCTAGATCTGCAGAATAAATACATAGGTAAATCTTAAATAAATCTTATCATTATTATCAATAGTACATCTACTCAAATTGTCTTTAAAAGCAGTTTTATTCCATGCTATTATTTGTTATACAGCTGTTACTCATTTATCCCTGCATAACACGAGTAAAATATGTGACAACATGGGAGGAGCATCTGTGTCATTTAAAGAGAAATGAAACTAAACGTGGGCAATATTCTTGCCACTAATAAACACCAGTCACTTTGTAGCCTAGACTCAGAGGCAGAGGATCTCAACCTTACACCACGATACGGTTAAGTTTTACTTTTCTTTTATTCTGTTTTATTTAGTTATCATTTATTCAAAGCTTCATCACAAAACAGCATTTGGTGGAGTGCTATAAATAGGTTAAATCCCCTTTTGCAGTCTCTTTGGGTTTCGTTACAGAAGGTATGTTCTGTAGGTTGCACCTTTGATTTTAACACCATTTGAGAGTATTCAGCAAGTTGAAGTGAAACCCAACAGGAACCTATTTTGTTTAATAGGTTTATAAGATGTGTTGTTGCACATATAGGTTTTAGTTAGGTAACTTTGATTTAAAACTGGTTTTGTTAGTCTTCACCCTGAGTCTTTAACCGATGTTAATCGGTTAAAGTGAATACTTCGTTTTTGTGTTTATCCTCAAAATATCACTAACTTACTGCTACTTCTGTGAGCAGCATTACTTGAACTGAGACGAGCACTGTGGTTAATATTTGACTGACTTCCTACTTTTGTATTTCTGTCAGCATCAAACACCTCTTCTAGTCAGTAGGTGGCAGCAAGAAGTCATTATAAATACAACAAACCTAATGTTAATAACAGATATGTTTTTACAATGATATTTACTTTAGAATTAGTAAATAAGCAATTTATCCTCTTTGTGAAGTGTTTTTTGTTTTCTACTTTTTAGAAATCATTTCTTTCTGAATGTCACCACTGTGCATATATATTTCTCTTTATAAAAATTATTATGTTGTTGTGTAAAATGTACCTCACAAAAATACCTGTTATGTTTTTGCAGTGTCCTGCAAAAGCATTCATACCACATGAGCTTTTACACATTTTGTTAAGTTTCAACCTAAATGTACTTTATTTAGTAATTACAAGTAAAACCAGCACAAAGAGTTGCATAGTTCTGATGTCAAATGAAAGCGATGTATTTATTTCACCATTCTTCTGTAAAGAATGTATGTTTAGGGTCATAGTTTACTGGAAGGTAAACTTTTGTCTGTACAGCCTGTAAAAGGGGTTTTTGCAGTATTGCTCTGTATTTAGGCCTATTTAACTTACCAATTAAGGTGAATATTAATACATTTTCACACCTGAGCTGGAGATTTTTGCAGCTCACCTGATCAAATACCACTTAAAATTCTTCACAACTTTATGTATTTCTGCTGTGTTACTTGTCTTCATTATGCTATTTCATCACTACCATTATCTTAAAAGACCTCTGAATCCTTCACAGAACTGCTGTAATTACACAGAGATTAATTGGCAAACTTTTAGACTTTTTTTCTGATAAGTAGACTTTTACAGGCAAACAGTTTTTCAAAACCATGCACCTCTCACTTTCCTCTCACTTCTAAACCATGTGATACTTTCTGTTAGTCTATTACAAAATAGTGAAATTACTAAAATCACTAATTACTAATCAATTGACATTCGTGGCTATAAGGTACGGAATTTCCAAACATAAAATTTAATAAATAAAACGAAACCTATAAATGTCTAAATGTATAAATAATAGATAAATGCATAATGCGACAATGAAATTGTGAAAAAATGAATTCAAATGGAATTCTTGTGTAATTAGTATAAAATATTTTTCTTTCTCCTTCAAAAATATATTAGAATTTACAGTTAGATGAAACATTATTTAACTGTATTTTTCCACTAATAGATGTTAGCCATTTGTATGTAATTCCATTAGTTTTAATTCCAAATTGTCTTTTTCCACTTGTATTTCCTAATGGTTTTTGTCCCAGTGGCTTATTTATTTCAGAAGGATACTTTTCAACTGAATGAGTTAATCTGCCAATCAGGGTCAGGGGATTCCCTAATATTGTATAGCGAACCTTCACATGAAAGCTGATTTTACAATGAGGTTAGACTATGCTCAGGTAGACTCTAATAATGAAACAGCTGACTTTAGAAGGCAAGTAACAAAAGATTGTGGATGTAATATTATTTGTATTTTCTGTACTTTATTGCTTATTCAGTGGTCTAACCTTGTAAAATCTGTCCTTTAGACATGGCCACATATTACGATTTCCTGTCTGAGGACCAGTTCCATTGTTCCATCTGTCTCGACATCTTTACTGAGCCTGTTTCTACTCTATGTGGACACACATTCTGCAGGGACTGTCTGGAAAGGCACTGCATTGGCAAGGCGGAATGTCATTGTCCTCTGTGCAACAACAAGTTCAGCAAGGACCTCAAACTATCCGTCAACACAGCATTCAGGGAGGTTGTGGACAGTTTTAAAAAACATCATGATGCTACATCACCTGCAAAACCCGGGGACGTGTCATGTGACCTTTGCCCAGTGAACAAGATCAGAGCCTCGAAAACCTGCATGGTGTGCTTAGCTTCTTTTTGTGAAACACATTTAGAGCCTCACCTGAGAGTGGCTGCCTTACAGAGACACAAACTCTCAATTCCAGTTCCCGACCTGGAAGAAAGAATATGCAGTGAACATAACCAGATGTTGGAGTTCCTCTGCTTAGACGATCACATACTGGTTTGTGCCCTGTGCACAGAACACAGAGATCATGACACAGTTAATTTGAATGAACCATATATGGACCAAAGATCACACATCTGGAGAAGGAAAGGGAATATACAACAAACGAAAAACAAAAAGAATAGAAAGGCACAGTGTAAAAAGAAGAGCAAAAGTATGAGAGCAGAGGGTATGAAGGCTAATCAAATGATGGAATCTGATTGTCAACCATACCACAAAAAAGCCCCAAGCCACTTTAAACCATATAAATGCAACCCTAAAAATAAAGATTGCTCAAAATTGAGAGAGACATGGGACTTAAATGTCAGCGGACATATTGGCTGTGATTTAGCAATATTTAGAGAGTCGGATTTGGAAAGGATGTCACTTTCACCGAACTGGGGTAGGCATTGCATTGTAAGGTTTACAGTTAGGAGGAAAACTCAAAGATTACAGTTGTTTGTAGATCATGGCAATGGACTGGTGCTCTTATATGATCCAGACAATGAAATACTGCTTCATCGATTTACCGGCTGCGAAATCAGTGAAGAAATCTTTCCATGCTTTGTCCCCAGCCAATCAGTGCTTATAAAATGGGTACAGAGTTTATGTAGAAAAGTTCCAAAGATGTCAGATTTAGATATTTATCACTGGTGTTTTTGTTTTTTTACCATAACACTGACATCTATTTGCATTTTACATTATCTTCTAATAAGGTAAGATTAAAACGGATGTGAATCAACTGCAACTACAAAAGATAATCATATGTTAGATTTGAATTAACCATTTGGTTCATTTTTATGGTTTTTGTTCAATTTTTGAATGATTTCTACATTCAGTTTAGTTGCACTTTTTAGAGCTTCCGTTTATTAATTGATCCATTTCTTTGTATAATAATATAATAATAGCACACATATAGCCATCATTTATATTCAGTAATTTAGAATATGTGTTCGTATGAGTTTTCTTTTTTGTCAGATTAAGAGTACCGTTCGAACATTACAACCTTTAAGCAGCTAATAAGCATTTCATTAAGTACACATTTCTGCATTGAAAAGTTTTTTTATGAGTGGATATAATATTGTCTTCCTAAATATTGTGTTTTCATATGCTATAAGAAGCAACATTCAGATACTGGGGTCAGAATTTGGCATAAACAACAAGGTTCAGCCTGGTAGTAGTGGTGTGAATGTCCTACCTGGTCATTGTTGTTGACCATGTCCATCTCTTTATGACCCCAGTGTACCCAGCATCTAATGTCTCCTTTCCATGGTATGAGACACCATGTCAGAAAGCTCAAATAAAGATCAATTACGTTATTTAAATGCCAATGAGTTCATTGTACTTCAGTGGCCTCCACAGTCACCAGCCCTCCAATCCAACAGAGAACCATTGGAAAGCGGTGGAAAGAAAAGTTTGCATTGTAGATCTTCAGGCAACATATTTATTGTCATGTCGATCTATACGAAAATCTCTGTGAAATGTTTCCATAACCTTGTTGAGTCTCTGCTGAGGAATAAAATTAAATGAATAGCACATGTATGATTGACTAAATGACTTTGTGTTTAACAGTTCTGGTATGAAATATGTACATTGGTAATAAATAGCAATTGGGTGACACTGACTACTCTTGTTAAAGCATCACCAAAGATCACCAAATATAGTTAAATGGGGCTACAATGCTGTATCCACTGAGAACAGACTGGCACAATGCAAACATACAAAAAACCCTCCAAGGACTAATCTGGGATTTTATAGATTTGGTTTCACAACAGCAATTATGTACAGATTTTCGTGATCTATAGGTGTATTTGCTGCCAAGTCAGGAGTCACGCTGATCAAAAATATCTGTTTGTGCAGTTACCCAAAACACCTAATCCATGTTTCCATCCAGTTTGATGCTTTAGATTAATACATTGGCATGAAACTAGTGATTATCGCTGAATTATCAAAAGATCATTAGCAAAACAAATCCATCTTGCAGACTGAAGGTATAATACAGCTCGATTCAGTTTAGTGCCAATTGACAACGTGTCGTTACAAGATACTGGTAAGTCAATTCTATCCAATCAAGCAGATGGATTCCAAGTCAATTACATACATGCACAAATGATCCTTTATAAAGCAGTACTTAATGTAGGCTCACACAATGTATTAAAGCAAATAAACAAGAACCCCTACTTAACTGAAAAGCATGGTAATTATAGCATGTATAATGCCTAAGTAATAAAGTTCTTAAAAAGGCAGATGAAAATGCTATAAATGATCCAGACGTTGTGCGATTCTCTGAGATCGATTTTGTAGAAAGAGTTGAGAAAGCATGACAAAATGGGAGACAGGAAAATAAATGTTTTCCACATATCATCCCCCACCCCCACTCCAGACAATCCACCAGTTTATTATCCACATTTTTATTACTTTATCTAATTGTATTACATAATCAATTTGATTATTTCTATTTTTGTAGTAGTTTACATTTTTTTATTGAAGTGAATGCTGATTTTATTCTGTGTGCAGCGCTTTTGCCAACTGCTGCTGTTTTAGATATATGCTACAGAAATAAACTTTTACTTGACTTTGACTGGACTCTGACAAAGTTAGGTCTGTTTCTTGCTTTAAAAAAATTCTTTTTTTCCTTTCTTTTTCCGAGGTTCAGCTCTTTAAGGTGGAATGTAAACTTTCTAAAGACAAATAATCCTTCACAACCAGTAAAGAGAGGAGTTTTGGGCAACACTGGAGGTGTGTCATCTTATCCTACTAATGAGCTAAAGGCTGTTCCTTTGAGACGCCATAGAATCTCACAGACATAAAAAAACACTGGCTGCAAGGAATGGTTCTAATTGCTAAAGGTATTTTCAGATGGAATCATTACAGTTTCACACTCCGAGTTTTAACCTAAGAAACATTCAGCATTGAATCTTTACTATAATTAGTTGTGGATTTCATTTACGTGAATGACATCCATGATCTTTTGTTTTCCTTAAAGAGAGTCCTGAGCAGTTGTAGGTAGGGAGCTTTCTATAAACATAATAGTATAAACATAGTTGGAATATCACAATTACAGGCTCTGTTAGGATGAGCATTTCTTAAGAAAGATTGTGTTTTTGCTGAAGTTGAATTTCTCTAAATAATAATAAAAAAGCTGGCCAGCAAAGGGACCGGAAGAACACAAATGCTCACAGTTCAAGTTATGTGACAAGAATTATTTGAAACTAAAATGTATTTAGATACAAAAATTTTACTCATGCTTCTAAAGGTAAAGAAACCAGTCACAGAACAAATCATGCAGTTCAAGACTGCTGCTTACACTTTTTAGACATCCAAATAGGTTTGACACGTTTTACAATGGATGCTGAGATAATAGACTTAGTTTCTCATTTTCACTTGGGTTTGGTGTGAAGTGAAACCACCAAGGGACTCTGTTATATATATCTGTTATATCCTCAATCCATCATATTATCATACTATCAGATATTGATGATTTAGATTGGTGAAATAATGGTTTTAATGTTAAAGTTTGTTTAATTGGTAATAGAAAACAAGAATGTCCATTATCTCAAATAATCTTTTTTAAATTGACACTTTGTCAGGAGCAATACATCTCTAACAGACAGCAAAAGTTTATCAGCATGGATTTGGTCTAATGCCTGTTTTATTTTACTCCAGTATATGTTTCACAGCTGTTTCTGATTTATTGCTACTTAACGCTATTGAAAATGTAGAAAAATGGGAGGAGTATGAATGCATTATTTACAGAGAAATGAAACTAAACAACATTCTTGCCATTTACAAACGGGAGTCAGTTTCTCCTCAGATACAGACGATCTCAACTTTACACCAAGAGACAGTTGAGTATAACTTATCTTTTGTTTCTGATTTATTTAAACTTTTGTAATGAAACAGTGTTAAGTGACTTGCATTAAATTGATTAGATCCCTAGTTAACCAATATGCTGGTTTGTGTTTGTTTATGGAAGTGCTTCCTGAAAGGTTCCTAAAAGGAGGTCAATGTGTCTTTTAAATTTGTTTTAATTGCTAAAAAAACTATTAGTAGCTGTTAATGTGAAGTGGACACAAATTTGATATTAGCATAAAACCCAATTTTGTTTGTTGGCCATCACAGAAGCGGATTTTTGAAGATATTTGTTTACTTTCATTCAGCGCTGTTGTTTTTAAAGTCTTTACACTAAATGTGTGTTAATTCACTGTGTGAAACTATTTGTTGTGATTTTCCTAAGAGGGACTCCACCTTAACTTTAAAGAAAAGTATCCGTTACGACTAGACATGTTTGCAATGTGGCATTTCATGGCTGACTAACCTCTTATTTTTGTTCTTCTGTGAACACTATATTTATTCTCATCAATGGGTGGCAACAAGAGGTCATTGTTCACACACTGGCTAGCAACTACTAGAAGAAAGGAAAAATATCTGTGGTCGAAGCGTTTGTATGTGTACCATTCTCGTTCTGTTTTTCTGATTTCAATTTTTTTAATAGATTTGAAATCTATGATCAGTTTTACCTTTGCTCAAGAATGATGCACTGGTTTGCGTTGGTCTATCACATAAACCAAGTAAAATACGTAGAAATTGGTGGCTGTAACATGTGTTGTAATCTTCTGTACTTTATGGTTTATTCATTAGTCTAAACTCAAAACAATGTTCTTTTAGAAATGGCCACATCCAGTGATTTCCTGGCTGAGAGTGAGATCCGCTGTTCCATCTGTCTGGACACCTTCACTGAGCCTGTTTCTACTCCATGTGGACACACCTTCTGCAAGGACTGTCTGACCAGGCACTGGATGGGCAAGACGGAATGTCATTGTCCTCTGTGCAACAACAAGTTCAGCAAGGACCTCAAACTATCCGTCAACACCGCATTCAGGGAGGTTGTGGAGAGAATCAAGAAACTTCAGGCAACTGCTGATGCTTCATCCTCAGCAAAACCCGGGGACGTGTCATGTGACCTTTGCCCAGCAAAAAAGATCAGAGCCTCAAAAACCTGCATGGTGTGCTTAGCGTCTTTTTGTGAAACACATTTAGAGCCTCACCTGAGAGTGGCTGCCTTACAGAGACACCAACTCTCAGATCCAGTTCCTAATCTGGAAGAGAGAATATGCAGGGAACACAACCAGATTTTGGAGTTCTTTTGCTTGAATGATCATATTCATTTTTGTGCCCTGTGCACAGAACATAGTGGTCATGACATAGTCAGGTTGAATGACACAAATATGGATCAAGGATCTCACATCTGGAGGAGGAAAGGGAATGAAAATAAAAGTAAACATAAAAACAATAAAACGGCAAAGGGTAAAAAGAAGGGCGAGGGTATAAGACCAGAGAAAGTAAATGCTCAGCAAAAGACCCCCCCACATCCTTTTAATAGATGCAACTGCATGTTTTGTAATCCAGGTAACATCAGTGGGAAAGCTTTTCATGAGTTTCACGTCAATGGGATGAATGAGTGTGATTTAGCAGCAGTTGGAGAGTCAGCTTTAGGAACAAGGACATTCCCACCGAGCTGGGATGGAAGCTGCATTGTAAGGTTTAGGGTTAGGAACACTACTAGAATACTGGTGATTGTAGATTATGACAATGGCCTCATAGTTATCCTTGATCCAGATAATGACATCCTCATCCATCAATTTACACGCAGCCAATTCAAAGAGAAAATCGTACTGATCTTTGTTCCGAGTCAATTTGAGCTTTTAAATTGGGTGCAGGGTTTACAAAGACACATCCAGAGGATTGCAGGTGAACTAGATTCATTCTACTTGTTTCTTGGTTTGTGTATGACTGTGGTGTGCTTTTGCATCTTATTTTACTTTTAAGCAAGCCAGGTTAATGCACATTCAGAGGGGTATTTCTGGAGACTGGATTTAAACTAGTTCTGATGATGCAGGCATCAAATCATTTAACTGCTTCATTCATTTAAAAATACTCAAAATATATAATCATAGGTTATAATTTTGTTTTTTTAATTTTCATTAATTTTGTTTTTGTTCCTTTTGAGAACATGTGTATATTGAAGAGATAATATATGTATACACAGTTAAATAAATTGCAAACCCCTCTTTTTATTGGGTTTTATGGGAGTGGTATGGAAAGAAAATCTTGTATGTACAAAGTTGGTTTAAAGAAATCTGTTTTTAAAGTTTGTCCACTCTTGTCTCAACATTTATTTGTGGATGGATTATAAAATGTTACTGTGGGTTTACATTGCAGCTTAAAAGGATGGGAGAATGTATTATATATATTGGTGTTGCATAAAAATTATGTCACAAAATGTGTCTCTTTTAAGTTGATCGATGGCTCTAAACTTTCCTGATTTTTTGCTTTTTTTCTAAACTTTCCTGTTTCTGAAGCCTTAACAATTTAATATATTTACCAAAATGTACATTATATGATTTTAAATAAAGGATCACTCTCATTTTATTAATTTATTAGTGCAATCCGTGTTATTATTCATTTATTAATGTAATGAATCAGTCAATGTGAATTCTTTAAACTGTGAGATGTTTATATAAACTGTTACAAAGACCTTAACAAATAAAGGAAAAGCATTCATGCGAAAAACTAAAAAAAGGATTTAATTATACAGTATTTAAAAAAATCCCTACAAAAACTCTTGGATAGAAAAAGTTAGTTTCAGTTATCACCAATATACCTGGCGCTCTGAAATCCAAAAGCCAAAAGTTTACACAAAGTATATAAAAAAGCAGGGATTAAAAAAAAGTGTCACTACAGGGATAGATCCAGTGAAACATGAATATAAAGGTAAGTCCAAAATTACTCTTTACTCTGGCAGATTTAGATTTGAAATTATTTTTAATTCAGAAATCAATCTGTAAGAAGTTAAAACAGGCATCTACAGAATATCTTTGTTCAGATAGATAGATAGATAGATAGATAGATAGATAGATAGAGAGATACAGAGATACAGAGATAGTGAGTGAAACAAGGAGGAACATTTCTCAACCATTTGCAGAAAAGTGAAACTAAACATTGCAAACATGGCTGATGACACACAGACGCAAATACTCTACACACCCAAGAAGGTAAGGTTAAAATTGTATTTTATGAAAGCAGATTTTATTAAATCAAGCCAATATTGGGCATTTAATACAACTAATTTTGGTGGAGTGTTGTAAAACATTGATAATCTCTACAGCAAGATGTTTTTCATTTCAAATTAACCAGTTTGCAAAGTATGTCTTTTTCCTTGAGTTTGTTTTTACACCTCTTGACCTCCTGCTTCTTCAGACATTTACTGAAAAAAGTCTAATTCATTTGATAGTTGTGTAGACCTGAAGATAAATAAGTTGTTTAAAACCTTTACCTCAGTTTATTAGTAGACGTTCAGGAGAAGCGTTTTCTATCTGGTTGTTACCTGGGATTAAATTCAGGGGATCTTTATGGATCATTAACATAGCAAAATCCTGGAAAATGTGTCCACAGTTTATCAGTAACTTGAAATATTTTGGTGTTTGTATAAATTGTACTGAACTGATTAGTGTGGTCTTTTCTTGAAAACTATTTGTAGCTTATATCAGTTCCAAGAACAGCATTTATCAGAAGGGAAAGACAACCTGTCAAATACAGGTTTGACTAGAAGGTTGAGAATAATTATCTAACCACTAACGATTGAGTCTCAAGTTTATATGTGCTGATTACATTATGTTTTACTTCTATGACCGTTTTTTAATTTTTTTAATTATTTTTTAATATTAGTATAACTTTAAGTATTGGTTAGATTTTATGAAATAAAGTTAACCTTTTTAAATAGGGAAAACAGATAGGAGGCAAACTTATGACTTATGGGTGTTTGTGTTTTATTTCTCAATTGTGTTTGTATTTATAAACATTCTAGTGTTGCTCATTACTGTCTTTAGGGTCTTTCTTTGTTCCCTTCTGTTGAGTTTCTTAGTTTGTGTTAACTTCTCTGTGCATTCTAGTTTATATTCTTATTTTAGTTTTGGTCTTTTTCCCTTGATTTGAAGTATCTTCTTTGTTATTGGTTCAGGTTCTCAGTTAATCTGTAACTTTCCCTCTGCCTCTCCCTCAGCTGTACAACATTCCTCAGGGGTCGATTCCAGAAAGTAGGTTATGTGACATAACCCGATAAGTTTGAGGGTAAATTTGTGGATAACCTCAACTTTCCGTTCTGAAAAACAAAAGTATCTTTCAAGGTAAGTTAGTAACCATAGCAACTTAATCTCTGGATTAAGTTCTCCAGACCATGTTCAATTCAATTCAGTTTATTTATATAGTGCCGTTATACAACAGATGTCATCTCATGGCACTTTACAAGAAGAGTTATTACAATACAATGTTTAACTTAGGAATTAGAGAACCACAGAAGATTGCGTCATGAATTCTAACCAAT
Source organism: Apricaphanius iberus (assembly GCA_028564705.1). Taxonomy (NCBI): domain Eukaryota; kingdom Metazoa; phylum Chordata; class Actinopteri; order Cyprinodontiformes; family Aphaniidae; genus Apricaphanius; species Apricaphanius iberus. The sequence continues at coordinate 1,968,101 of JAPXFQ010002969.1, forward strand.
CCCTCACACTGAGCAAGCATGAAGCGACAGTGGAGAGGAAAAACTCCCTTTTAACATGAAGAAACCTCCAGCAGAACCAGGCTCAGCATAAGCGGTCATGTGTCGAGACCGTCTGGGGTTTGGAGAAGGCAGCAGAGACAGAAAGATGGAGTTTAGATGGTTTGTTTAGTTGTGTCCACCTGTATGTATTTACTTGTGCAAATGGGTTCTCCATTTTGGTCCACTAAATCTTTTCATTGCAGTATTCTGCTTTTCGGTCCCTCTATTTACACAAGTCATAGCATACATAAAAAAAAAAACAGTACTGTGCAAAAGTTTTAGGCAGATGTTAAAAACTCTGAACTAATAATGATTTCAAACATTTAGGTGGCAATCATTTACTTTCATAAGTCAACAAAAAGCAGCACAGTGAATGAACAGAAGACAAATCTCAAAAGAAGTGAAATACCAAATCAATATTTGGTGTGATCACCCTTTGCCTTCAGAACAGCATCAGTTCTTATAGGTACATGTGCACACAGTTTTTGAAGGAACTCAAGTGGTACTGTAGGTTGTTCCAAACATCTTGGAGAACTAACCACAGATCTGTAGATTTAGGGTTCCTCACATCCTTCTGTCTCTAAATATTATCTCAGACACAATCGATGATGTTGGTATCAGGGGTCTGTTAAGCCATAAGATCATTTTCAGGTTTTCTTATTCTTCTTTACAGTGAAAACAGTTCTTAGTGACTTTGGCTGTATATGTTTGGGGTTGTTGTCATACTGCAGAATAAATTTGGGGCCAGGCATATGCCTCCTTGATGATATTGCATGACGGATAAGTATCTTATTGTATTTCTCTGCATTGAGAACATCATTAATCCAGAACAAATCTCCGACTCCATTTGCAGAAATTGAGCCCCAATCACTCAAGGAACCTCCATCGTGCTTCATTGTTAACCTGCAGACATTCATTATTGTGCTTCTCTTCAGCCCTTTGATGAACAAACTGATATCTGATACAGCCAGATATGTTTTTGTGCATATTTGAGAAACTTGGAATTGTTTCCACATTGGAGGAATGGCTTTTTGGTTGCAACCTTACCATTAAGACCACTTCTGGCCAAACTTCTCTGTACAGTACTGTACAGTCATTAGCACTGGTTGATCAAACACCTGACTATAATTCTACGAAATATTTGATTTTGTGCACGTGAGACTTGATGCTGGTTTGCAGACAAAAGATAGTAACACCAAATATTGATTTGATTTAGAGTTTTCTTCTGTTTGCTCAATTTGCATTTTATAAATTGTTATAAATAAACAATTATTCATATTTCTTAAAGCATCCTTTGTTCAAAGCAGTTTTTCAAACCTGCCTAAAGCTTTTGCACAGTACTGTATATTTTTTGCAAACGAGTTTGAATGCAAAATGTAGTCATCTCATGCATGTTATTTAAAGTTATTTGTTTTTCCTCTTTAGTTTTTAATTTTTTTTTCAGTTTAATACTATTCTGTGTAATCAGCAGACCACAGGCATGAGCATTATTCTTGTCTTAGTAAAAAACATTTGACTTTTATCTATAATTTAAGTTGCGCAAAGAGATTTCACATAAGGAGATATTTAGCTTGAGTAATAACTGATGGAACATAATTTTGTTGCATAATGTCTTTTACTTAGATATGGCAACGTCCAGTGGTTTCCTGTCTGAGGATCAGCTACGCTGCTCAATCTGTATGGATATCTTTACAGAGCCTGTTTGTACTCCATGTGGACACACATTCTGTAAGGCCTGTCTGACCAAGCACTGGATGGGCAAGTTGGAATGTCTGTGTCCTCTGTGCAACAACACATTCAACACACAGCTCAAACTATGTGTAAACGTCACAATCAGAGAGATTGTGGATAATTTCAAGAAACTTAATGTGAAAACTGACATCACACCCTCAAAAAACCCCAGGAGGAAGTCACATTGTTTTTGCCCAGAAAACAAGCACAAAGCCACAGAAATTCAGCTGGTTGTTCCCAGCCAGTCTAGGCCTTGTAGCTGGGTCCAGAGGCTAAAAAAAGGAGTTTGGGGTCTATCTGCACTTCTTAAAAGTTTTTTCACTTGGATAAACCCATTTTATTATTGGGTGTTTATTTATCCTCTCTTATGGCAGATTTAGAACAAAACTAGATGTGACTAATCTATAAAATAATATTTTGTATACTCGGTTGATGTAAAGTATCAGGGGATTTTATGGAGGAAGTATAGACTACTGTACTGTGTAATAAATCATTATTTCAATGCAGTATAAGATGTTACTGGATGTAGCTTTAAATAGAGAGTATATAAGGGGTAGTGTGTTTTGTGTTTCAATATTGTATAAAAAATATGAATCAGAAAAAATCAGCTAAAATGATTGACTGTACATGAGATAACCAAGGTGTTTTACTTTCTAGAATTGAACCGCTCTGGGTGGCTGCATGTTGCCATGGCTCTGTTAGCTACATATAGCGTTTTGCTTTTCTGACATTGGCTTCTCTGTTTTCTCAAGGGATGACTGTATTCCTTGGGCCGGTGTACTTTCTAGTTATTGGTGCTGCGGAGTTGGAAGGGCTTTTTGCAGTTTTGACCTTTTTGATAATTTGTTATGAATAGTAACCACGGCAGCAAGGTGGTTCACAGCCAGGAGCAACTGATTAACATAGCAAAAGCTGCAATAATATCACAGTTGAAGCTACAAATCCCTTATGAGTTGATAAGGTGGGATTGTGGATGCAGAGCAGGAGCAAAAAGGAGACAAAGAAGGAGGAAATTCTAACCATCTCTTCCATCAACTGTAATGGGCAATGTGAGATTGCTGGCCATGAAGATGGATGAACTCCAAGCCCTTACAAGGACACAGCAAGAGTATCAGGAATGCAGTATTATGTGTTTCACTGAGACTTGGCATTCTCTGAATCTAATGTCTATCTACCAGGATTATTGTTTATACAATAAGACAGAGATTTGAAGAGGAGCAGGAACAGAAAGGGAGATGGAGTAGCAGTGCTTGTCAACAACATATGGTGTCATCCAGGACATGATAATATGAGTCTCATCTCTGCAGCCAGATATTTAACTCTTGGCAGTAAGTTTTCCTCCATATCATTTAGTAAAAGAGTTAACTAGTGTTATCATGGCAGCTGTTTACATTTTACCTTCGGCTGTTACCAACAAGTTATGTGATTTTTATCAGTTCAGACTTCTGGTTTGTAAATAGCTTCATTCATTAAAATGTTTTCCGGCTGCTGAGCCTGTTTTGTCGTTTGGAGGTCAATTGAATATACAGTAATTAGCAGTTATTGTCACTAGAAGTACTTTGCCATGTTCTTTGAATATATATAAATTACCCACTGTAAGTACATGTTTACAAGGTTTTATATTGTGACAAATTAAATTTTGAAAATTTCTTCTGCTTAAATTAGTTATTTTGAAATTATGTGATTTATTTTTAGTATTGTTTACTCTCATTAAAGTACCAGAACCAGCACATTTTTTTATATTTTTTTTTCTTAATTCTTTTCTTATTACATGATTTTAACTAATTAGATCAGCTCTAATAGTGCTACTTAGCACATAAGTAGCCTTTTTACCAACTATTTTTACTGAGTCATTTTCTGGATTATTATGTTTTGCTTCTGTTGAGTAAAAATGTGTTGAAGTAGCCTAGTGTTACTCTTCGGCTACTATATCCATCTATGCTGTCACAGTCCTTTTGCACCACTAAAACAGCATGGTGAGAATCATACCACTAGAGGGAGCCATTTGTTACAACTCTCCATTCAGATGGGTCAGTGAGGGAAATTATGTCTCTGCTGTAACAGCTCCAAAACTCTGGAACAACGTTTCCATGTTTAAGTAACCCCCTCTGTTAATATTTTTAAACCATTACCTAGGAGACCTTTCCACCTTTTCTTTTAAATGTAAATAATTGTTTCCCCGTTATCTAATTGCATTATTTTTGTATTTTTTGGTTTTAGTTGCATGTTTGCTTGATATTGCTTTAAGAGTTCCTGTACAGCTCTTTGTTCAGCAATGGTCGTATTTTTTGGAGTGTTCCTTAAAAATAAAGTTTAGTGATTCATTAATATGTAGAGCAAAGTACGCAGTGATTGTGAAGACAGATAAAGCTAATTAATTTCTATGATTGATTTGAGTGTGTTGAAATAAAAACAGTTAAAATTAGTCCAAATTTGTGATTTGATTCGGGAGGTGTTGGCACTTCATCAGAAGACAATCAAAGGTCACCTTGCTGGCATCATCCAATTGGTAGGGGTGAATACTAGCAGCAGATGTTTATGTGAGATTCAGAACTGATTTTACTCAGAGCTTGTTTGAACCGGGAATCTTCCACATTAAGAGGTTTCCTTAAAGAACTCACAAGAGTTGATGGAGATGAAGACCAAGGAACCATGTGGACACCTTCCAGAGACAGCTGAAACAAAACACCAAATCCTACTACAGGGGAACCTCAGAAGTCCCAGAAACAGTTTAGTTCAGACATTAGTCTAGAGTTGTGCCACTCATGGTGGCTGCATGTTAGAGTAGCTCTCTTACATCCCTGCCCCAAATGCCTTAATTTTACAATGTTTATATTCTCCTTGGACTTACGAACGCCTCTGAAGTGCTTCTCTATTGTCTTCCGGGCCGATTTGGGGCTTAACAATAAAACAATAATAAAAAGATAATTAAAAATGTTGGCAGGACTGTAAAGCCTGGCGAATCTGCCGTGGTAAAACACAGACTGGCAGTCCTGCTTTGGTTAATTACGTATTACATCCAAACTGGCCCGGAAGAAAATACAGAAGCACTTCCTGGGGGTTCGTAAGTCCAAGTGGATAATAAACATGGTAAAAGTAATGCGTTTGGGGCAGATCAAACCTGATTAAATCTACAAGCAGAATGTGGACTGCCTTGAGCAATCCCATTCTACGGATGTACGCTGATGAAGACTGGATGAATAAATGGAAGTCCTCTGATGGAGGGAGTAGAAATAAATATTTCTGAATGGCTCAGACTTGCTCCAAAATTCTCAGGGTAAGTAAGAAAAGACAAGATTTGCTAAAAAATATAGTCAGGGTAGAAAAAAAACAGAATTCCCCTTTAGGTGTTTCAATGAGACGTGAGTGAAAGATAATGTCCCGGACCAGTGTTGGGTATAGTTACTTCGGAAAGTATTTAGTTCAGGTTACATTACCATCAATTAAATTACTTATTAATTAAAGTAACTCGTTAGAATGTGTTACTAAATATTAAAAGTCAGTTTGCAGCGTCTCACATATTCTGGAACTTAATCAACAGACAGCATCCTTTAAAGTGCAGGTTGCAGGTTAAATACTTGCTGATATGCATATAAAATGTACAAATATACTACACTGTCCCTGACTCCAATGTCTCTCTGCCACGATTTGTGACTAGATGAGAAAACAGAGATCTGAAGAGGAGCAGGAAAAGAAAGGGAGGTTGAGTTTCGGTGCTTGTCAACAGCAGATGGTGTCATCCGGGATATGTTACTGTGAAGTCTTGAGAGGACACCATATCTTCCTCCACAACCCATTTTTTCTTTCCTCTCTAAACATCTCTTGGTCTAAAACAACTTGTAGGCCAAGTCATCAATATCAAAAATCTTGGCAAAGAAAAAAAAAGAGAAAATCTTCTTGTCTTTTTAAGATTTCCTTCCCATTTTCATCAACTCTACTCCCACCAGTTGGAATTTAACACATTTATTGACAAGTTCTTTAAGATTTACAATCAAACCAATTTAAACAAATAGCCAATAACAGCCAGGGTTGTTACAATGCTGAGCTCTTTTACACAGTGAGCACATCCCTTTAACTCACTCTGCAGGGATGAGTATCATTTAGATGCCACTTTTGTAAACTTTCCTTTAAAATCAATCAATTAAACTTTTTTTATAAAGCGCTTTTCATAAAATAATTACTGCTCAAAGTGCTCCACAAATTAAAATGATAATTAAATTATTTTGTAAGAATGGAACCACTGCTCAAGTGTTTTAAGTGAAACAAACCAGGCATTTTATTGAGGTTCACATTGTAAAAAAAAAAAATGTAAATACCAAAATTGAATAAAAATAATTTCTCAGATGCACTTGATTTATATATATATATATATATATATATATATATATATATATATATTTAGTCAGCCTTGATGAAATGAAGTGCTTCAGAAATAAATGACTGTTGAAAACAAAACAAATTATGTATTTACCACAGTGTCAGTCCCCACAGATTTAGGCTGATTTTGTACGTTCCTTTCAGGAAAGCTAGCTGTCTTGCAGGGAGTTTTATAATTTATTTTTTTTATGACCGTCTGCGGTCAAGGAAAATATCAGAACATCACTATCCTAGTGTCTGGAATGGCTGGTAAATCCTGGGTCCCATGAGAGGAAAATTGTTAAATTCTTTAAAGGAAAAGTGATCCATTCCATGAGCAGATGTGTGAAACATTACTTTTTTCTTAAGCTTTTAAAACTGTCATACATTGTGATTCTTTAAATCTGTGATTCCCGACCTGAGAAAGCTGGGCAGGCTCTCTAAGGTGGTGCTTAAAAATGTAAGAAGGTTCGGGATTTTCACTTTCACTTCTCATCTTCGCACTAAGATCAAAATTCTGATTTTGAAATTGTGGACAAACTAGGCTAAAATTATAAAAATCTAATTATAAGAAATCGTGCTATATAATTGAGGTAAAAACAAAGTCTGATTTTTCATTGAAATGGAAACTAATTTCCAGAAGATTAAACAGAAAAAAAGGTATATTGCTCGATTCGGCTCCATGAAATAAGGCTAAATCTGTATAGATGTCTAAATCCTGAAATCTGATCCGTGCACAAAGCTTTTGATGAACAAGACTTTGTTAGTTTTTCAGCAATAAAAAAGTTTTATTACTATTAAAGAAATTGCTAATTAGGAAGTTTTCCTTTTGTTGTTGTGTGCAGTTGTGGAAAAAAAACATGAACAAGCCTATAAATATGTATACTTTTGCATCTGTCCACTTACACTGAAGAGTCGTGAGCAAAAATGTAATCTTTAAAATTTAGATTATACCTTTAAAACGTAATATTTATTACAATTTTTGGAAAAAAAATGTTTGGAAATACAACAGCAAGCACAATCAACAGAGGTAACAACATAGATTAACATTGTGTATTTTATACACTCCTAGAGTTACAAGCTACCACAGAGAAAGCCGTTTATTTACACATTAATAGAAAAATATAAATTGTGGAACAATGTTCCTTCTATGCTCCTAGGAAATGTATATTTATCGCAGCCTTTAAGTTTACAACAAGGGTTGTATTTCAGAGAGATGTCAAATGTGACACTAAAAGACAACAGTGACCTTTCATTCATATAGCAAACCCCTACCGGAGTCCATGTCAAGGTACATACCTCAGTTATTCCAGTTATGTGACCTATAGATAAAGAAACCTGAGTAAAAAAAAGAAATCATACTGCTTTCAACAACCCCAGTTTCTGAAGGTTTTTAATTTATCAGAGAAAATAACAGAATAAAAATAGAAATTTGAAGATCATGTTGCCTATTTTACACTGCATTAAAACCCCAGATTCCCAGTTCAGGATAAACAAACCTTTTCTTTGTAGAAATTGAATGTCTTTTTTCTTTTTTTTTCCTTTTTTTTATACCCCTATCTTAACCTGAGGTTATTTTTAGTGTCGGTCCAGACCAAATTTACCAGTGGGGAAATTTTTATCATAGCGGCATGAAATAAAATAATATAAAAAAAACAGGCTATATTATATTGTTTAATATATTAGTGAGCCAAAGAGCCACTTGGGGCTCCAGAGCTGTAGGTTGCGTAACCCTGATCTAGCAGATGAAAACTTTGATCCTATTAATTTTTATTATTGTTTGCTAAAGTAAAACTATGGAGATAAAAATGAAAATGGTCCAAGGAACTAATTAGTTACCATAGTTGCATAGTTACATGCCAGCATGTCATCACAAGCAATATTTAGTATGGTCTCTTCAGCACAGGGGCGAGGAGCAGTTCTACAGGGGCACTGGCCCTTGTTGGCCCTTGTCTAGAACCAGCCATTGTTTTTTTTTCCTTCTATTAATTAACAAATTTTATTTACAAACAGCTCTTAAGCAAAGTCTGTTAGGAAAGGAATGCAGCTTAAATACTTCCACAGAACTCATTAATAGTTCGGACTGATTAATTTTCCACAGGATGCAACTCGGTTACATTTAAAATCACTCTCCGGGAGAGATACAGACATTTTTAATTCTTTTTATTCTTACTTAAGATATTCATTCTAAACAAGCTGAGATCCCCTCTTTTAACATGGCCTGCCCAAGATGGCAAATAATGGATTTATGGCTCCTATCCCAGTCCAGTCTAAAACCTACCAGTCACCACGGCACCAGTAATATTGCTTTTAAATGGTTAGTTTCATTATTTGGTGTTCCTTAAAATGCACCTAAATATCATGGTGCCACTGTGGCTGAGTGGGATGGGTAAATTTTCTTGAAAATGCAGAGTTGCCCAAGAAACCAGCATAATGGTCTATTAATGCGAGCGTGACTGCGTGAGAGTGGCTCTAGTGGAAAACATTGCAAATGGTTGGCATGGGTAGCAGAAAAGTGCTACATAAATAAGTCAATTTACTATTTCAAGTCAACAGTCAAATTCACTTTTTTGTGCAGACTGTTTTGCTTGTAAAGTCAAATTATTCACTTCACACTATTTATTAAAAAGTATCAGTAAATACTGTTGGAACAACGTTAATAATTTTACTTATTTGTTTGGTAGTGTCCCAAGTACATTGGGTTTTTAAAAATCCTTAAGAGTGGGTAGAAAAGCCCAAATGCATTGGTTGTGCTCATAATTGTACATGAGAAAATTGTCTTATCAACTGATGCATTCGCAATCAAATTGTGCATCAAATAAAATAAAAAAGGTCCCAGCAGGAATTTAAGTAATTACGTATTACAGTTAGTAAAGTCATCGGCTATTTCAAATCCCTAACTGTGAGGAACTTTCAAATGATTTTAAGTTAGCTAATCATGAACCTAAGAATTTAAATGTAGGCTCATAATTTAAATACCAATCTTAAGGTTTAAAATCTGTCTAGCTGCCTGCTGATTTTGCAGTTGTAAATTGGGTTTTTCTACTGTTTTGCTGTTTTTCTATTAATCACTGGCAACATAAAAATATGTTGTATGTAGATATTCTGGACTAATTCTGCCCATAATTTGAAGAAAGCACTAGTCTTTGATCATTTGGAGTCGGCATCTGCAATCTGGATTCATCGTACTCTCATGCCACCATATGGGAGCTGTGATGGCTCCCATACAGTGTTGTCTCGGGGGCAATGGGTGTGGCAGACACAGGTAAGGATCACCATGACCGGCTTGCGGCTCGTTTTACCATCGGAACACTGGAACTCCACCAGAGTGCTCTTGGTTCTGTGGGGGGTGCAGCAGCGGCCGTCTGTGCAGGAACCACAGTAGCGGGGCCTGTAGGCCAGGACGCTGGTGCAGTTCTGATATGAAAGGTGAACGGCTTTGTCACTTCTTACCACCCTCTGGCATCTGCTACCTCTCTGCTAGGGAAGAAATAATGATACACTGTAAATACAAAAAGTTACTTTTTCTGCTTGTTGCTATCGAAAGCAAGTATCTTCTATTATGCTAATATTATTTTTAATGCTCAAATTAGCTAGAATGCTAGTATTGAATAACAAGCTAATGAAAACATGTTAGCTATCTTATATACTTATACACTTGCTAAAATGCTAACATAAAGTTATTAGTAGGGCTATCAAAATTAACACGTTAATGCATGGTCGATTAATTCATAGAATTAATGTGATTCATTTTTTTAAACACAATTCACACATGCAGAGAATATTGACCGTTTATCTTATAATTCAGCCCTCACCAAATCCGCTTTCCTTCCTAATTACCCAGACTGCATCTGGATGGTGAGGAATTGTTGTGTAACAGGATGTGTATGTTTGCATAAATGACATGTGAGTATATTCTTATTAATATATTGGCTTTGAGTTGATATGATAAAGTTCATAAGTTGTCACTGAGATTTTTCCCACCATCCACTTTGGATGTCAGCTTGGTCATAGCCCCCTGAAGGTGCAGAGTATAAATTCACATATTTAAGTTGCTTAATGCATATTGGCTCACTAGTTTTAGTACATTTCGTCGTGAGTTACCGCTGCGTTAAAATGCCAAATTATTCAGCTAAAGTTGTGTTTTTGGACTTGATGCTAACTCATTAGCGGAAGTAGCTCTGCATGCTCTTCAAAATAAGAGCATGATGAGATCGGTGGAAGCTTGATGAAATGGAGAGATTCATCTGCTCAGTGTTTACTTCTGGGAAAATGGTCAATTATGACATTTGATTACTAAGTCTATATTACATTTGATTTATGTGATGCTTAAAACAGACTGTTGGTATCCAAATGTTAAATGTATTCATATATTTTGATTAGTTCTACCTTATCTGTATTTATTTTTCATAGGAGACCACACATACATTCATCTCCCTCCTCACATGTATGCCATCCAAAATCTGTATCAGCAGCAGTGTGGAAATAATAAACAACAAAATAAATATAATAGCCTTTTGTCCACCATATCTTCTCAAGCTCCGAATGGCAACAATGCACCTCTGGCAGGTACTCCCAGGGGAAATATAGTGATCTCACCTGAATCAGTCCCCCAATAGATAGCTCAGTGTTCCGATACAGTAGCAGTCTGTGTTGCAGCAAAACTGCGGAAACCTTTGACTGAAAACACTTTGTTGTTGTAGGATAGTCCCAAGAATAGGACGGTCAGAGTTGTCCAATATTAATAAGAAGTGGTCTGCTTTACATGCAGAAAATGTTTGCCGGAGCAACTGCGTTTTTTTCCTCAAATTTAGGAATGTTAATTAATCGTGATTAATTCACAGCTACCCTGTGACTAATTAGATTAAATTTTTTATTGTTTGAGAGCCTTAGTTAGTAGCTATAATGGTGAACGCTATGCACAGCTATGCTAAAGTAAGATAATATCTTAGCATGGGTTATCATGCTCAGATTAGCTAAAATTGTACTAATGCAACCAAACATAACACGCAACATAACATAACAACATAACAGCAATGATGCTAAAGTCGGGCATGCACACAAATTTGCTAAAATGCTGGTATTGGCCAGAAAGCTACTAAAGGTATTTTAGCAAATTGTAACTTATGTGCTTACATTGGTAACAATGCAAAAAATTAATATAGGCTATTATTGTTTTCTAATGTTGGATAATATATTATGCTTTGCATCTTGGTCGACACTAGTATGTTAAATATGAACTTTAACATTAGTTACATCTACTAATTACTTATATGCTATTATTAGCAAAACTGCTGCAGTTGTTAACATGCTGACATTAGCATTCATTGCTATCACACATACCCACTACTGTATGATGTGTATTTCTCTGGAACCAATGGAATTATATACTACATTAACAAATTCCTAAATGAACCTTACCGTTTGTGCAACCGGAGTCAGCTGACCCTGCAGGTCTTCACAGGGTCTGATCATACAAAGCCGACTCTGCTTCACCATCTCACAGCGATTGTTCTTGTTTGTAACCCTGGTGGACACCCCCATGCCGCATGTTTCAGAGCAGGCCCCCCACTCTGTGGTCTGGTCAATGCAGTTAAGCCTGGGATCCCAGCCATCAAAGCTCACAGTTTCTTCTTGGCGAAAGGCTGAATGAGCACAGAACAATAAAGGATTAGAATGTGTTACATTCCCTACTGTCATGGAAAAGATGTCTTGGAAGACAACAAATTAACTTCCTCAATGTACTTTATGAATGTAGCTCTTCTACAGCACTGTTGGAAAACATCACAACATCCTTCTCCTTATTTCCCACTCTGGTAATTTCTTAATTCTAGAACACTCAGATATACATAATCTCTAAGATCTGTGTATAAGGCTGGCGTTCCATCACATCATCTACTCACTCACCGGCCATTGCAAAACCACCCAGTGCACTGGCTTCAGTCTGGGGTTCACAGACCCACTTCTCACAGCATTCTCCAGGTACCTGGACTTTGCGTGGCATCGGACAATCAGGCCCAGGAAGCATAACATCCAGGCTGCAGCGAGGAATGCAGGCAATCTGACCATTCTGACACACACACTGATATTTACAGTTAGGGAAGAAGACCTGGCTATGCTGATAGACTAAACCATCCAAAACGCACACGTTACCCACACTGACTGGAGGAAAAGCACAAAACAAGGAGAGAATGTGTTATGCTTTTTTTTTAGAAACAAACAGTTGGTAGGATCAGCATGTCTAATGGCCATTGTGTGCATCCAACTTACCTACACAGATACCAGTCCTCTTGTGAACATCCACTGAGTAATCACACTGCAGCCCTTTACGTGTGTCACAGGGTTTCATCTCAGAGCAGATCTGACCCTTTTGACCTGCGCAAACCAGACAGCAGGCACAGTCATCCAGGACCAGGGGGACCCCGCGCAGGCACATAGGGACCTCTTCTGGACAGAGGCATCTACGAGGACACATCTGAGCCCAGATCACTGTGAAGATCTGAGTACAAGATAGAATCGCTTTATTTTAAGATCCAATAATCATTCAAGATAACCAACTATGTCAGAGCATACAATCTGAAAATGTTTATGTTTTCTAGCTTTTTTACTCGTAAATAACTTTCAACTAAAAACAAAATCCTAACTAATATTAGTCTAGTCAGACATGTGTAGTGATAACTTCAGAAGCTATTTTATTTCTTACCTGTACAGTGACAAAAACAATTCTAACAGCTATAAGTGAAAAAATTGCCATCTTCCTTCGATGCAGTACAAAATTAAAAAGAGAAATCAAGCAAAAAGTCTACCAAGCCTTGTAGTTCAGGGTTTAATCTTTACACTGCTTTAAAGTAAAGCAGAAGGCTAAACTTTTTTTGTCACTCTGGCTCCTCAGGAGAGGAGGACCTTATATACCAGAGAAGTCCTGCGGCTGCCATGACGAATGAAAGGAAGGAATGCTGAATGAATTGCACAGATGTGGATGAAATTGAGAGTCATATTTTTTGTAAGATTCTTTCAAAGAAGTGAGGACCAAGACAAAATTCATCTAACATGCAGGTGTTTTCATTTACACATAACATGGTTGTGGTCAATGTATGGTTGGAGATATACAGTATCATTAAAACAACCTTACCTTAGTCTTTATAATAGTATGGTTAAAAGGTATTTGCCCCTCATTTTAGATCATCAAATTAATTTTGATACCAGGCAAAAATAACCCAAGTAAAAAACAGCACTTTTCAAAAATAAAAGTTCTATTTAGAAAAGGGATAAATCAATCTGAAATTGATCGAAAAAGGAGAATAATCACATTTTATTCATAATTTAACCAAGAAGAAATGTTGTTTTAATAGCCCCAGATGGATTTGTGCAGCTTTCGTTGTCTTAGTAAATTAAATTATTGGTTAAAAACTTTTTTTTTCTACTCACTTCCTCTTTTTCTGATAAAATGTTTTGTCTAAAATTTAGATGTGAGAAAAATCAAAACAGAAAACAAACTTTAATGTACTTTTTTTTTTTTTACAGCAATGTTCGTTTAATCTTTTTTGAAGATTCCACTCTTTTGGAACAGTGTTTTATTATTACTACATGCATCCTGCTGGTTTTCTTATTTTAAAATCTTTGACCTTCCCCACTTGGGAGGTCAAACTGGAAAATCCTCTTATTCCCCGTAGAATTGTTTCTGTTTCTTTAAATAGCTGCACAGTGGAAACTCCTGGCCAGGATGACTCTGGAAATAACATCTCTGTTGGCTCATCCGGTTAAAAGAGTCTGAGGGCGCTTTCTGAGCACCTATGTTTTTTCAGTTTTCAATATTGAATTTATTATCTACATTATTTAGGACATGAAGCATTTCTCCTTTACACACAACATAGGTCCTTTAAAGATATTGGAAAGATGAGAAATGATCCGTGGGTCAGCTAATCACACGGTCATCCTGGAAGAAAACCTGTTAGACTCTTCAACAGACTAGAGACCTGAATGAAGGTTCACTTTCCAGCTGGACAAAGATATTAAAAATGACCTGGCATAACCCAACATACGTGCAGCTGCAGTTGCAGCAAAAGGGGTTATAACAGGGGGGTGAGAACAAATGGACCTTACTTCTTTCAGACTTTTATTTAAAGTTTACATTTCTTTTAAATGTTTGTATATATATATATATATATATATATATGTTTTTTTTTGCATGACATTTTTTGTCTTTTGGTCCCTGACTAAAGATATTTACTTGTCAGTAGTCTGGAGGAGTCAAACATCTATATGCGATGTACTACATCACTCTTTGTGCTCTTTGTGCTCTATATATCGTCCAAACATCCTTTACCCACTTCCTTGGAAAATTTTGGCCCCAAATGCATCAAAGATTTTTGGCATGGACCGAAAACATTCCTGGTTCTCTACGCCATCTAAGTTGGTGTTCTCTATAGTATCCTGTTGCTCAAGACAGAAACAATAAGCCATTTGTACCAAATATAAGAACATAAATCATGAGAGGATTACACATAAATGGGATCATTCTTACTATGTAGTTGGAGTAGCCAAAATTTCGCTCCACAATATCTGGTTTCAATCACAGCTTCTGATAACTAGCCAAGCAATGTTAAAATTTTACTTTTTCCTCTAGTCCTGGTTTGAGAAGCCATCCACATTTATCTTTGGGCAACTACTCATTTTTTGTAAAAAAGGTAATCTTTCACTACAGATTAATCTTTTTCTTAAACGGTATCAAACGAGTTTCTTCCTCTTTTATTTATAAATATGTCGTTGTTAATAGTATGCTAGAGCTGAAATTAGATCCATAATGAAAAACAAATGATAGGGCGCTTGATACTTTTGTGACTTTCGGCTTGATATCTCACAGGAATGTCTTCATTCTCAGCATACACACTTTCATGGTATCTGTAAACTATTTTGATCCTACGAAGATGAAATGCAATATAAAATATGCGATACAGTTGGAAACAGATAGAAGTCAAAGCAAAGCAAATCTATTTGTTTAGCACATTTTCAGCAAAAAAGCAATTGAAGGTGCTTTACATGATTTGGGGAGAACAACAATAAAAGCATATAATACAACATTAGAGAGACTAAAACATGTGACACATTAAAACAAATGGCATTTTAGCTATTATTAATCACTTACTCAAAGGTTGCTCTAAACAGATGAGTTTTTAGCTTTCATATAAATGAACTCAGTGTTTCAGTAACTTTACAGTCGTCTGGAAGTCAAGGGGACTTGTTTCTCCATGTTTGGTTCTGATTCTAGGGATAATTATTAGACACATGTTGGAAGATCTGAGTGGTCTGAGGGGTTGGTATAGAGAGAACAGGCCTTCAACATATTTCGGTACTAAACCATTCAATGATTTATAAACAAATAGGAGTATTTTAAAGTATATTCTCTGAGCTACAGGGAGCCAGTGTAAGGACTATAGAACTGGGGTCGTGTGCTGTACTTTCCTGGTTCTAGTGAGAACGTGAGCAGCGTTCTGGATCATCTGCAACTGTCCGATTGACAGACAAAAAAATAGAACACATCCATCCATTGATTTACTCAATGCATTCATTTAGGGTTTAGATGGGTTCATTGTCACCGGGTGCCATTGTGATGTGACCTAAGTGTCATCTGCATAGTTATGATAACTATCTTATTGGCTCTTATACTCTGAGTTAGTCAGAGCATGTCAATATCAAATAGGAGGGACCCCAGGGTATACTGTCCTGCTCTAGGAATTACTGCTAATTAAAACATTTACATTGGAGGAAATCCCAAATTACAACCTGTGATGGGTTTGGGTTGTTTGCTCAGGCAGGAAGGTTTCTTTAGTTTTTTTTGTTGTTTTTGTTTTGCATTCTGTAGTCAGAACAACTAGCTAGGTTGAAATTTTTGCAATCTTTGCAAATAAATAAAAAACAACTTAAAACAATTTTTTTTACGTGTGTAATGTTTATACATTTTGACAACGCAGAAATGCAAAGGAGAATGCTCGACCAACAAAGGAAAAAATGCTACTATATGAAGTTTGGGGGTTACACTTCGTCAACACAGGGTCTGCTTTAGGCTCATGATGGACAGGTCAAGCCTGTGGCTTACACACGTTGCTAACCACTTAAATATGGGGCCACCAGCATAGGGCTCTCAGAGTGCTAATTTCTGTAGGTGTATGTTCCACAGTGAAATATAATTGATGCCACATTATTGGGTCTAGTGCAGCTACAGTGGTCTTCCTAGTTCTGTGGGCCCAGGTACCTGTGTCCAGTATGGGACAGATGAGGGACCCACATCGTCAAGCAAAACTCTGGATCCAGAGAAGCGTTGAAATGTTTTGCTCACAGTGGCCCCACACAGGGCTGAAGCTTTACGCCTTGTGCTATATTCAGATATTTCGTATTTATCTAGTTGGACTTTTTTTTTCTTGCTCTAACTTAAGGGTTGAAACTCGACAACAACAGATCGCATAGTTCCAAAACATCTGCTATCAGTGGCTTGCAGGTTGTTGAAACTGAACTCTACTTTGGCGTTTCAAAGTTTCACCGTGTGGTCAGACCACACAGGGGATGCTTCTGCTAAGTTTACATGGATACTCAAGCAACACGGTGCACAAAGTAATGCACTAATGTTTGTGGTTAGCAGTCTGTGTGGCACAATATGGTGAGGATTTACTCCATCATTTCTGGTAATTCGGATGCACATTTCAAAGTTCTGCTTAATGATTTCATTTCTTCTCCTCCACGTTGTCTTTTTAGTCTGAACTTATGAGTTTCATTCCAGCGCTTAAAGTAGTTCATCCTATAAAAGCATGTTTTGGCTAAATTGCTTGCTAGCTTGGCAAACACTTGTGATGAACTCCATCAGGACTTCATGGTATGTTGAACTGGAACAGTGTCGACCACCTCAACACCTGTATGCAATATGCATCAAGTCATATGGATCCAAACATTGGAAAGAGATCTGAAGAAGGTTGCAAAGTTTGGACTTTTTGTCCTAAAATGATATATTTATAGTCACATATTGTTGTCTATAAAAGTGGAGGCTTTCCAGTCACAAGTTGGGGAATGCTTTTTTTGTATGATGCCATCTTTTTTTTTTGTTCAAGTTTTACAGTGTGTTACAAAACTATTCTAATCAAAAGCAATTTTACACATTTTTGTCACATTAGAGACACAAACTACTATATGTGATAGATTAGCACATATTAGAATATTTGGAAATCGGAAAGAAATTCATGTATTTTTTAAATTTTATTCTTCAAATGAAAACATGAAAAGTGTGCATACGTGTACATGTATTCAGACCCTCTTGGTTCGATATTTTGTAGAACTTTTCCACAGAGTCAAAATTAAATGAAGGTCTGGACTTTGACCAGGTGTCCCCTGTATGACCCTGTATTTAGATCAATTCATCGTACTATTGAGGCTGAGGTTCCCTGTACCTGTTGTGGAAGAACCCTCCCACAGTATGAGGAGGCCATGCCAAATTTTACAGTAAATAGGTGCTTACTATAGATGTCAGCCATATTTTTAGAACTTTATTCAGATTGGAATAAAAAACCATGCATAATTTTTCTTCCAACTGAGAATATACTGTACTCTATGCTGGTTTAACACATAAAATCCCAGTGAAATATATTGAAGTTTGGGGTTGTGATACGACTAAATATGATAATGGAATGAAATTGAGCAAAGTGGATTCAGGTTTGTTAAATATATCTTTCAGTGATATATTGTCATGCATACTGTTACCTGTTAGTTTAGATTTTGTGATGTAAAAAAAGGAGTTAAAGATGTGTGTATGAGGCCTGCCTTTCAAAACGTTACGTTACAGCCTGATTTCAAAGGTAGATTTTTTCCTCCCGTTTGTTTTGACCCGATTCTTATGTCTTCCAGGTCCATATACATGTTTGCAATGTATTCCCAGGCATTCGTGTGTCGGGTCTCCAGTGGTCATTTAACTTTTCTTTGCGAACAGCGTCCAGGCAGTGGAAATAACAGCTTGGGGGGGCCGCCACATATCTCTCACCCAGAGTTTATTTACTCCATGCCACTGTACATGAACTGAATCACAGAAGGTGAGCCAACTGTCTTTTACAGTGGGTGGCTTTCCACCACTAAAACATATTGCATGGAAAAACCTCAAGATGCGTTTCATGCGATGGGAAAAATGGCAGCATGCTTTCTCAAAGGAAGAATTGACATTTTCCTTCCAGCAAGCGGTGAGTCTAGAAAACCATAAATCTCTGAAATATTTTTTTCATTGTGAAGTTTCTGTTGTAGTGATGAAAATGATCATACAGATTCAGACAGTATCGATAAACATTTAAAATATTATCAGAAAATGCACCAATCAGAGCAATAACATGAACTCTTTTTATTTTCCTTAATCTAAAAGTATTTTGTAACTCCTGTTATGTATTTTTAAATGAAAGCCCGTTCACATTTTTCCAACATGATTCTGCATAGCTGCCTTAAATTGCATCAGCCTCTAGAGGCGCACTGAACAAAAGTTTTTACCCCTAATACTTTGCGGGTGTACATCTGCACTAAACTTCAAATGTTTTTTGTTTTTTTTAAGAGTACAGCAAAGAAAAAAAAATTCTTAAAGTTTTTATCAAGCTCACTGAGCATAGTCAATATGTCGGAGAAAAAAGCAGATGCAGGAAAAATTCAGCATTCCACAGACCTTAAGATGGATGAAAGAAATAAAACACGAGCAGTATAAACTAAGAGCAGCTGTGCCACACCTTCTCCTGCAAACTCCAGCCAGTTTTGTAAAGCAAATGATTGATTATCATAGAATATATGAATTTCAGTCTGTTCTACTTACTCTAGTTGAGAACCAATATACTAATGTAACCACCTTTACAATTAGATGCACTCAAATGCCCCCTGATGCCATAGCTGGTATATTGTGTTACTGGGTTTCCTTTGATAAAAGTTTTTGAGCCATGCAACCATTAAGTGAACTTGACTGAAATGTTTAATATTAATTAATAGAATCACATTGGAATGTACGTAATTGTCTGTTTCACTGAATTGATTCTATATTTGTTCATATGAATTGGATGTATCTGTTTTGTAAAGTTTCCTGAAAAGGATTCTGTTCTTTGGCTAACAAAAGGATTATTTTGTACTGACATCAGCAGTATTTTAGTGTCATGACATCTTGGTTACATTTTTAAAAAGTATTAAACATTAAATACAATTAATGAACCCACTCTTTGTCAGTGTTGTCTGGCTTGTTTAAGGAGATCAATAGACAGTGTTGGGATTTTCTTTGCATGAATGTGCTGCAGCAACACTGGTGTTGCTGACTCTAAGGTCATGAACTGATGGTTAGAAGTCATTTACACTATTTCTTTGTTCAGATAATTTATAGACCAGTCACCAGGACTTGAATTTTGCTTTTTGACGATCTTTTAGCCTATTTAAAGATGTCAGACAAGTTCTATTAAAATTGTTACTTGATCCTGCAGGTCAAGCATTAACCAGACTTGGTTGTTGTCTGTAAAGTAATATGCACCTATAAAAAAAATAGACAATTAACTGATGAACCATCAACATTTATATTGGTTATATTTGTTTATAGTTAGGATTGTTTTGGCTATTTTAAATTTTCTCAGATTACCTTTGTCTGATATTTAGTTATCTAAAACACCAAAGAGTGACCAAAAAGCAAAACCTGAAGAAACATCTCAGAAACTTTCCATAGATGTCAGCTTGACTCTTGTAATCATTCCTAGCTCCAGAGGGTTGCCACACTATTGCATCCTCCGTCACTCCAGGGCTGTGTGCACACAGACTTGGCAGATGTCTGGGAAGGAACAGAATTTGTACAAAAAAGATCCCATAAAAAGTACATAATCTGAATAAAGAAACTCTAAACATAGTGTTTTTCCACTGTTTGTTTTTGGTTAGTTATTTAACATTGACTTGATAGATTATTTTCAACAGGGTTTCTTCTTCTTTGACTTTCCTTCTGTGTACTAAATACTGTTAGGTGCACAGGTGAATCCATAGAAACCACATTCGGTTCCACGAACCAGGCTAAGTTGAACCCTAACTTATTCACCATGGCAACACATTTAGGTGGCCAAGTCTGCTCTGTGGTTGGCTAGCCGGGACGCTTACATTATTTTAGCTTAATGAATATATAATTGGACAATCAGGTGATGTCACACTGCGGGGCTGATATTCTTTGCTGTTCTCTCCCTCACCCCACCCACCCTCCAATATAAAGTTATTAAAGCAGTTGCAGCAGCTGCATTTTCATTTAGTGGTTAAACTAGCAATGTAATGATTGAAATGTAGTTCTAGTTAGATTTTACTTTCACAATTTTGAAGAACATTACTGTAATAATAATAATAATAATAATTAATTGCATTTATATAGCGCTATTCAAGACCCCAAAGTGCTTTACAATTCCATTACTGATTCGCTCTCACATTCACAAACTGGTGGAAGCAATCTGTAATTGTAGACACTTTTCGCATCATCGGCCTCTCTGGCCAACAGTAGTAGGCAAGGTAGGTGGAGTGTGTCGCCCAAGGACACAACGGCATATAGAAGTAAGCAGCAATCAAACCCACAATGTCTGGGTCGCAGCCCGACAACCTTACCATTTTCTGTCAGAAACAATTTGTTTTATGTCGCTCCTGTCACCAAACATTATTGAAAATAATAAATAAATGACTTTTTGTCAAAAATGGACCCATAAAAACAAGATTCTGTCCTATCTAAATGTGTTAAAATAGCCTTAAAGTACCTTGCAAATGGTTAAAAAAAAAACCCACTTAAAATCAAATACTGTATCACTGTAACATTATTTTGATGAGTTGAAACTGCTCTGTAGTTGTTCAATATTTTTACATCCTTCCATAAAACATGTTCTAACTCATTTTACATGTAAGCTATTTTATGTCAAGTATAATAATCACAACAGACCCCAGATTATCTTGCCCTTCCAAAAGAGATATGATTTATTAACATGAATGTAAAAGTTCACATTTAGAAGCACTCCTTAGCGCTCCTGTGTTACACTCTAAACCATCCGTAAGCAACATCTATTCACCTTATTACACAATGCAGCCTCACAAGATTTTATGCAGTGTTCTCTTCATTGGTTATGATGTATTTGTGATACTTATAGGGTGCATCAGAGCATCAGATTAACTCAGTCCCCCCCGCCCCCCCTCTCAACCCCTGCATATGGCATCATGTTTACGTCCATCTGCAAGTTGACTGTCTGCTCATGGACATCGGACTTAATGAAAAACCTGCGTTTCCCCACTGATAAAAACGGTTTGAAACAGCAACTATATGTCCATTTATAAGTTACGGAAGCAGAGAGTGAGGACATAGTTTCATTAAAACATTATGTATAGTTTTTTAGGCACAATTTTAACATGGTTCAAACATTCCCTTCAAAGTCTACAAGGCTGCAGTTTTACCGCTAGGGGGCAGGATTGTACGGCATTAAAAAACAGATGCTTCGCACTCTTCTCCACTTTCACAGTTCAAGCTCGAAAAATGCTTATTATTGAAACCACATCATGAAATCTAACGATATACAGATGTATTCAAAGCCTTCTTAACAGTTTTTTATACATATATTGGTTAGAGTTACAACATTACATTGTAATCTTCAGAGATTAATTGAAATTATAAATTTATCATAACACTAAAATATGCATCTTTTTTTCTACTTTAATGTTTTTGGAGTTCAGGTCTTTTGCTCAGATGTGAGGCATTGGGTGAAGTTCTGGATGAGTCATTACTTTAGCATGAAGTGTTTCCTTGTTGGCATATGAGACCTTTATTATCAGAGTAACGCTGGTTAACAGCGGTTTCATTTTGAGCTCATCTTTTGAAAAAGATGTGTGACATGAAAACTTCAAAGATTACATGCACTGCAAAAAACATGGTCATTCTATAGAGGAGTCTGAGAAAACAAGCAAGTCAAGTTGGCCGAAATTCATCAGAAAATACAAGAATCAAACTAATAAAGCATATCTCATTAAGCATATGAATATCTAAGAGTCAAGCTTTTTATTTTCATTTCTACCTTTAAAACACAAGTGAAAAGGAAAATACACCACAGCCCTGCTGATTTTGAATCATCACTGCTTTAACCTTGATGGCAATTTTTTTTCATTCAATTCTTTACTCAACCCTCACTTCAACTGTTACCACCCACTGAGCTCAAAGTGTTTGCTTTACAGCAGCTGCCTGTGTCTCAGCTCCTCCTCCAACACAAAACAATAATAAGCCAATGACAGACAGCTACACTGCATACAGGCAACTAAATATGGCACATGCAGTAACATACAGTAACAGCGTATTCAAAATATTTGCAGAGGTGATGGTCTGTTTATTTGAAATATGAATGAAGAGATGGAAACCATATCAAAGTTTTGACTACATCTCGGTCTGAGGGAGAAAGCTTTTAGTTGTTCAAAATTAGGTCTCTTTTTAGTCGCTAAATGGATGTCAATTTACTTGGCCTAAAATGTCTCTCAAACTTGGGTCCAAGCATTTAGCTATTCTTGGAAGTTACCATATATTCACCTTTGTACAGTGCAGTTAGAAACATTTATACCAGGGGCACCAAAGTCCAGTCATTGACTGGACCAGCCACTATCCTGCAACTTTTAGATCACTCACTTCTCCAACACACCTGTATCAAATGAATGGTCATCAACAGGCCTTTGCAGAGCTGAATGACATGCTGATAAGGGACTTCAGCAATTTGTTTCAGATATTTTGGATATGGGATGTATCCTAAAGGTGCAGGATAATAACTCTTGAGAAATGGACTTGGGAACACCTAATTTATACCTTCAGATCTATCAAAGAAAACCCAAAGTATTTATTTTTCATTTAAAAAAAATCGATACCAACTTTATCTGTGAAACAGTAAGCCATTGTAATTTAAAGCGGAGTATCAGCTTTATATTACAATGTCACCAGGTGATTATGAACCCATCCAAACCCTAAATTAGGTGTCTCCAAATCTAGCCCTCAAGGGCCAGTGAGTGCCCCTACCAGTTTCAGTTGCATCTCTGCTCTGACACAAGTGATTCAAATTGTCCAACTTCATTCTCAGCATGGAAAAGTTCTGCATAGGCCTGCTAGCGAGGATTCATTTGATGCTAGTGTGTTGAACCAGGGAAATAACTAAATCATGCAGGATACTGGCCCTTGAGGCCTGGATTTGGAGATCCCTACCCTTAGTGAATTCATTAAGCAAAGCAATGGATGGATGTGCCATAATTTTCCCAGCTGAACGGAAATAAAATTGGTGAAATTGTCTTTTGACCTAAAGAGGAACAATCAAGAATCAGCACACTGCTTATATTAATACAACTAGAAACTACGGATCGGGCCTGAAGTGTAGGAGTAGTAATGGACTCCGACCTGGACCTCCAGGGTCACATAAAGGCAAAAACGTCAGCCCTCTATCACCTGAAGAATATTACTGGGATTAAAAGCCTAATGTTGCAACAGGACCTCTAAAAATGTATCCATGCGTTTATCTTCAGTCGCACTGAGTACAGCAACGGTGTCCTCATAGGTCTGCCTTAAAAATCAGATAGCTGCAGCTGATCCAGAACACTACTGCTTGTGTCATTTCTAGAACCAAGACAGAACACATAACGCCATTTCTAAAGACCTTACCCTGGCTCCATGTAGCTCAGAGAATGGACTTCAAAATACTTCTACTAGTTTATAAATCACTTAATGGCTTAGCACTAAAGTATGCTGAAGACTTGATGCCACTTTACCAAGCCCCAAGATCAATCAGGTCTTCAACCTCCAGTCTGCTTATCTCTAGAATTAGAAGCTTTCAGTTTCTATGTTCCCCTTATCTGGAAGAAATATACAGACCACTGCAAAGCTTGTGAAACACCAACTTTCTTTAAATCAAAGCTAGAAACCTGTTTAGAACTGCCTTCAAGTACATGATTAATAGCTAAAATGTCATATGTTTTAATACATAATTTGTTGTCTGTGTTTTATGTTCTTATTTTGTCCCCTAATTTGACACCTTGGATTACCTTGTTTAAAGTATGCCATACAAATGAAGTTTCCTTGCTTTAAACATAATGACTGGTTGTTCCATCCAGATTTTATATACAGTATTCTGTCAAAAGCATGAAAATCTCAGCCCTTTATCTCAAAACTTTCATACTTTGACTAGGCCACTGTAAAACCTTTCTTGCTGAGCCAGAGGTGGATTAGCTGGTGTTCAGATCATTGTCCAGCAGCAAAACTGTAGGTTACTTGAGCTAAATTATTTTCTTGTAAAGAGTAGAATTCATGGTTCCATCAATTACAACAGATCTTTAAGATACTGGGGCACACACACTACCACCATATTTAACTGGTGAAATCTTCAACGCTGTGCACATTTTACACTACATGTAAAACAATCCAACAAGTTCTTTTACCTCATATGTTCAAAGAATATTTCCTAAAGTCGTGAGAGTTTAGCAAATCTGAGTTGGGCCTTTGTGTCCTTTTCATCCCAGCAATGGATTTTGCCTCAGAACTCTCCCACTTATACCCCCGTCCATTCTTCATTGTTGAATCATGAACACAATCTTAACTGAGGAAAGTTCAATGTTACCTCCATTTGTGGAGGGTTGCTGTTCATACAGGTCACAAGTACCTGAAAATGATATCCATTAGTCTGTAAAGAGTCAAACTCAACAGTTTCACATCCATTATTAAATTTCAGGGCATCAGGTTTTACCTTTTGGAACCCTTTAACCTTCATGTTGTCAGCTTTTAATTAAAAGATTTTCTTGAGTGAAATTTAATTCTGTTGTACCAAATATCGAAATGTAGAGTTAATTTTAGTGCTGTGTTGAGGAAAAAAAACGTTGAAAATAGATTCTTATAGAAATTAAATCAATTTACAGATTAAAAAACATTTTTCCCCAAGTAAACATCTACTCACCCAGTGTTATCTCAGTTATATGCCTTTGATAATGTAAAGGCTCAAAATAAACGTTTTTGATAGCATTGAGCCATATCAATATCAAACTGGATCGAATTGAATAATGATAATCGATTCAAACTCCTAATTAAAATTGATTATTCATTTGAATCGATATGCATCCCTAGTTAATTTATAAGTTAAAAGGTAAAGTTATTACACGCGCCCAGGTTGGTGAAAGCCCCTTAAAACAGCATTTTATATTTACTCAGGTCACCTTTGGTATTAAAATTTATTTAAAAAACTCAAGTGAATAAACAAAAAACAGAAGGAATCTTAAAAGTATTTTTTTTCCACAGCCGTCAATATTGCAAGTCACTAAAAATATTGTACTGTCATGGCCAAAAGTTTTGAGAATGACACCAATATTAGTTTTCACAAAGTTTGCTACTAAACTGCTTTTAGATCTTTGTTTCAGTTTTTTCTGTGATGCACTGAAATATAATTACAAGCACTTCATATGTTTCAAAGGCTTTTATCAACAACTACATGACATTTATGCAAAGAGTCCATATTTGGTGTAAAACAAAACTGTAAGTGAGCCCACTCCCTTGGATGAGAATCAACCCCACACATGAATGGTCTCAGGATGCTTTACTGTTGGCATGACACAGGACTGATGGTAGCGCTCACCTTTTCTTCTCCGAACAAGCCTTTTTCCAGATGCCCCCAAACGATCAGAAAGAGGCTTCATTGGAAAATATGACTTTGCCCCAGTCCTCAGCAGTTCATTCACCATACTTTCTGCAGAAGATCAATCTGTCCCGGTTGCTTTTTTTGGAGAGAAGTCTTCGCCTCACTGTGCGTGCAGATGCGCTAACACCTGCCTCCTGCCATTCCTGAGCAAGCTCTCCACTGGTGGCACTCTGATCCCGCAGCTGAATCCTCTTTAGGAGATTAACCTGGTGCTTTCTGGAATTTTTTGGACGCCATGAAGCCTTCTTAACAAGAATTGAACCTCTTTCCTTGAAGTTCTTGATAATCCTATAAATTGTTGATTTAGGTGCAATCTTGGTAGCCACAATATCCTTGCCTGTGAAGCCATTTTAATTCAACGCAATGATGGCTGTACACCTTTCTTTGCAGGTCACAATGGTTAACCATGGGAGAACAATGATTTCAAGCATCACCCTCCTTTTAACATGTCAAGTCTGCCATTCTAACCCAATCAGCCTGACAATGATCTCCAGCCTTGTGCTCGTCAACATTTTCACCTGAGTTAACAAGACGATTACTGAAAAGATTTCAGCAGGTCCTTTAATGACAGTAATGAAATGCAGTGGAATTTTCATGGCTAAGAAGGACTATGCAATTCATCTAGTCACTGTTCATAACATTCTGGAGTATATACAAATTGCTATTATAAAAACTTAAGCAGCAACTTTTCTAATTTCTAATATTGTTATTCTCAAAACTTTTGTCCACGACTGTATATGGCATTTTCTCTTACTCCAGCAATTAAATCTTCATTTACCACCTTTATATCTAAATACCAATTACCATGTTTTCCTTTTGGCTATTAAAATGGTTTTGAATGCCATTTTGGATACAACCTTTATACCTTTAGCATGGCTCTATATGGTTATCTGCAATTTCTATGAAATTCACGAGACTCCCATTTAACTTTTTTTATTGAAAAGCATTTGAAATATTCAATTTCTTTAGAATTTCTGAGAGCTGCAGTGGAACCCCCCCCCCTAAAAATATTGAAGACAAATAAACAGTGCCATCACAGTCATTGTTTATTTTCTTTGTAGCCCATTACCATATAATATACACTACACAACACCACTATTTTATAGAAACATGCAAATGCAAAAGTCTTTACAGTATATTGAACAAGTTTTCACTTTAAAAGAGACTTTCACTGTGTTAACCAGCACACAAGTTAAACCTGACATGCAGCAACCACTACACCATCAAAAACAAACCTTTTACTCTAGATATCAAATCATGGACACGATACTAGCATCAAGTATGAGGACACAAGGTCCTAATTTGTCATTCAGTTGAGTTTGTCATTCAAGGATTTGGTAAAACTTGATACATGAGAAATTAGGTTAATATGGATACCATTCTGATGTTATATCATACAATCAGCGTTTCATAGGAAGAAGTTATAGGGTTTTCTAAGGTTTTGGTTTGACTCCCAGACATAAAGCCAACTCATTTTTCTGGATCTTCCCATCTTTGTTGACGTCGCAGTGACGCAACAGAACGGCTCGCAGCTTGTCAAGATCAGGACCCGTGATGTTGGGCTGAAGTGGAAAGAAAACAGGCACGAGGAAGTTCATTGATTAGCAAGTGTTGGATTAATAATGGAGGAAACATTTTTTGCAAAACTTTTAGCTTTTATTCGAGAGGTTTTAGTAAGTCAAAAACAACATTGTACCCTTTACAAATCCACTCCTTATTGTGTTCTGGTGTGTGGTGAATTCAAATAGATTTTCTTTCAATGCAGTTTATTTATATAGTGCCAATTCACAACAGATGTAATCTCAAGGCAATTTACAAGTCATTTTATTCACACATAAATTCCAGTTAGGGTCTTGGTAAAAAAATTCCACCAAGGTTCTTTATGTTATTAGCTGATGGCAATTTAATGCTTCTCCGGTGAAATTATGATTGACTTGGCAGTTTCCTTTTTAAAGCTTTTGGTCCAAAGACAACAACTTCTGTCTCGTCTGAACTTGAAAGTTTAGATTCATCCAGGTTTTTATGTGTTTGAGACATACCTGTAATCTAACTGACTGGATTCATCAGGATTTATGGATAAATATAGCTGTGCATCATTGACATCACTGCGAAAATCTATTCCAAGCCATCCCATGATTCTACTGATTGGAAGCATATGAGGAAAAAGTTTTGGCCGAGTCAAATCATTGTAAGATGTAATTTCAGCTCCGTCATGTCTAAAGCAACTAAAAGAAATGTGTGACACTAACATTTTGTATATTAGTAAACCTGTTTACCAAGAACACTTTAAATTAGACAAAAATAACTGGTCAAGCTGCTGTGTAGTCCAAAGTTTCATCAATGCAGCAGCTTCCAATTAGGACAGGTGGTGGTGTGCTCCAGATTCCCTTGTGACTCGTTAATTAGACTAATTGTTTTCTGCATTTTCAAGCTAAATTTTCACAGAAATTCTACATCGGAAGGATACAAACCCCCCCCCCCCCCCCCCAATTTTAATTTTCTCATACGTTAAACGCATATGCATTTCTTACAGATATATGGAATGTTCCATTTAAATAGAGCTTATTTGTGAAGGTTTGATCATTTTCGCCAGTCGAGAAGTGACACTGGATTATAGCATAAAGTGCCACGTTTACTAAGAAATCAGGAGAGGTCTCGGAAAACTAAACTGGTATTCAAATTGAAAATTTATATCTGAATGACCTTGAGTGCAAGACCATTTTAAATTAATATTTAACTGTGGTATTTTGAGTTTTATAGGAGGAAAAAATTATTACTTGGACTCTTACCCTGACGAGTCCCATCATATCCTTGACAAACCCGTCCACCTCAGGTCCCTCCAGAGCTCCGGTCTTACTCTGGAAATAGATAGAAAGAATGAGGAGGAAGAATATGCAAAGGGTAAAAGAAAACAAAGTGATACAAGTGAAAAAAGTCAAAAAAAGAGTTTGTGAGATTTCTAGACAGATCGTTTATTAAAAGCAGAAAAGAAAACTGAATCAGTACTATAATCTGATGGCAGTCTACAGTGAAAACATTTTTTTTTTGTATTAGGGGGTACTAATCCACACCTACATTAGTATTTTAACTGCATTGGCTCAAATTTTTATGTGAAGATATTAATACTGTACAAATATCAATCTTCTTGCCCCTCTTAATGGCAACTGTCCACACACTTAGCTCTTGTTTTGTAGCTCAAATGTGACTTTTGTTCCTCCAGATTTTAACAAGTTTGTGAGAAACAGGGCAAACAAGCACAAAAATGAAAAGGGAAATATTTAGAATCAGGTCCTTCAACTCTTGCTGTATTTTGTTAACAGCAATTACACTGGTACTGCTATTGTGAACATAATTCCCATTAAAGCCAACAAGTTCATAAAGAACTAGTGGCCTTAAAAGGCTTTCATTCAAAGATTAAGTTGTGCATAAACAGAAAAGGTTTTTATACATTCATTTAATTTGGTTGTAAAGTCAAGATGCATGACTACACGTAGGCGTTCCAGAGTCCAGATTTCAAAAAAGATACTAAAATGAAACAGAGTGAGACATATTGGTTGTTTGATCTTCTTGCATTTGTTGCACAAAATTAACTTAGTGGAATAATTTCCTCTGCGCAGAGTTTACTCAGACACCACAAGATGAATATTTGAAAATCTGACCAATTAACAGCAACAGAGTAAAGCTGTAGATACTAGTTTAGATGTAAAGAGGAATTGTGGGTTATGGTTCCGATAAAAAGAAACTGCAATCTTGAAACCATGTTCTATTTTTTTCACCAAAATATTTTTTGTGGTGAATAAAAAAAGGTCTTTAGTCAGTCATATTTATAAGCATCATTACCTAAAGCTATATTCAATTAGGTTTATATACACAGTACAGTGCTAAATCATAACAGATGTCATCAAGGAAATTTACAAGAAATGTAACTTCAATTATACATACATTCCAATTAGTCTAAAGTTTCTGGATAAGGAACTGGGCTCTATAGAAAAACTTCAGGTCCTCATCACCATCCGACCTGTCAACACTTTTACTAAGGCACCTGAGAAAAGCACTTTGAGGTTTTGCAGATGAACAAGCTTTTTTAACATTTGCATGTGCATTCTTGTCCAGACTTAGAAACAAAAATGTAAACAAATTCCTTGGCAAGCTATTAAAATTACATTCATCTTAAATTGTTCCTTAAATTTGTTGTAGAGCTTATACAGATTAAGTCTTGTGTTCCCACCAAGCTTCCTAATAAACTTACAACATCGTAATGGTCAAAGATCTTCTCAAAGTCTCTCTTCCTCTCCTCTTTACTGGAAGCCTTAAAGAAAATTAGGAAATGTAATGAAGAAAATAGGATGCTTCGTCAAACACGGCAAGATAAGTGAGTTTACTCTTTAGTTATATAAATATATATATATTTTTAAGAAGAAACTCACATCCATCTGGAACTGGAGTAGGAAATTCTCCTCCAAAGCCAAGATCCTTCAACATAAAACCAAGTTAATTATAAATGCAATATAATCTAACATGGGTAAGGTTTATAAAACTACAGTCAACATTTAGCACCAAATGTTTGCAAAAATTTACCTGGCTAAATCATTCAGATCCAAACGACCATCCTTGTTTTTGTCAAATATCTTCATCTGCAAAAAAAATAAATATATTTGTAAATTCTCAAAAATATGTCAGAGCAAATTGGCCTCTCTCTTTTGCATGTTTCTTTTAAAGGAAAATAAAGCTCATGCTGCAGCTGGAAGGTTTGTAGCACGTTTGCACAACACTTTAAAATATCAACTCTCCACAATAATAAATCATACAGACAGACAAGAAAAAAAAGGTTTGACAATTTTAATTCCCCTCGTAATAGTCTTCCAAGATGCTCCATAACTGGGAGATGTACAGGAGGATATGCAACTGACTTGGTAATACATTTGTGCAAAAGGGGAACTATCTATTCTACTTTAATAACAGATTAACCATAAAATTCACCAACTGGAACAAGCCAAACTGCCATTGAACCAGAAAAAGAAATGTCACATTAAATGTTTTTAAGCTAGTATGAAATGGTAGTACTGAATAAAATAAGTGATTTTTTCAAAAATACATTGTTTATAAATGGCATGGCACCGCTATATAGACAACCAGTCAACTTTTAATAAAAGGTTTGTAATTCTAAAGAAACAGTTTCCCCCCTTATTTTAATATACCATTGTGTCTGTGTATTCCTCCAGTTTGGCAGGAGAGACTTCCTTGTGGTGCTGCTGTAGTAAATCTTTCAAGAACGCCTGGGAAGAGAAAAAACAAGACAGCAAACGTACACTTAGTCCGATTATCTGCAGAAGCAACTGTTACTGCAGGAAAGCAACAGTTTGTTCTCTCAGATAACCGAGTCATCCTTTCTCCTCATTGTTAACTCACCAAACCCCTTTAATAAACTGACCGGCATGTCTGATTTTTTATCCTCCATATGTGATAAAAATAAGTTGTCACATACTGGCAAAACCTTCTAGCCTTGCATCATTTAGTCTGGACTAAAGTGGCTAATTTCTGATGAGTCTCACCTTTAGCTCTTGGGCTGATATGTAGCCACTGCAGTCGACGTCATACTTCCTCCATATCTGCAGTAGGGACAGCAAGACAAATCAGAAAATGTCATTGAAGAAATCTTTTCAGCCAGTAAAGTTATTCTGTTTCTTTTTAAGTTGAGGGTTTGATTGATCAAACATCCTGTTTACCACATCTTAAAAAGGAGAGAGCTAAATTTTGTTAGGAAAAAAAGAAAATGAATGTAAGCAGCAGTTAATCATTTGTCAAAAAAAGGCCAACATATAGAACTATACCACGGAATAATCTTCCAGGTTTAAATGATATTACTAAGAATCTACAATCTGACAATTAGAAAAAAGTAAAGTACAATGTTGGCCATTTTTCTCCACACAGAGTGAACATTTTAGTTTGTGGCCATCTTGTAAAACCTTAGAAATCTTATTTTGACATCCTACTGGAACCATTACTGTGTTTCCAAACGGCTCAACGTTTTTATATTTCTCCCGCTTTAAGCGTCTGATTAACATGTTAGATATGACCAGAGTCCATGGCATAATAAGGTTGAAGGTCCAATGTATATACATCATAAAAAATAAATAAACTGATTTATCAATGTCATGTGCAATGGGTAAAACCTAGCTCAATACATTTAGATAAGAGCAACAGATACGTGAAATAAAAACTAAAAAAAAAAGTGTATCATAAAATTAGCCTCTAGTTAAATAAGTTGACTAGTAAATCAATTTGTATCCATTTATAGTAGTTTCACTGCTGATTTTCAGGGTACTCTATTCAGCTTGGTTTATACAGTTTCCTGCTTTAGTACACTTGATTAAGATCCTTGTAGTGCAGATCAGCTATTAACTGAAAACAAATGTGTTAGAGCAGGGAAAAGAAATGAAATACAGTCTAGAATGAAAAAATAGCTATCGAAACCAATGGGACTATAGATTATTTTTTTCTCAAATTCAGCTTTTTGCATTCTTACTCTTCACAATTTAAGATTAATCCTACAAAAAGTTTCTAATCATCTTGAAGTTTCTTCTAGGCTGTGACCAATATTTACACATTCCAGAAATCTAAAGAGCTGCGAGATATGGGTCCAAACTAACTTCCCATTCGATCTGGGTTGAAATACACAATTTGAGAATAGCTGAAAGAGGACTGCATCCTGACATTACCAGGAATGTAGTCTAGAAAGGTGGAGTGAAACGCTTGTACTCTATCCTGGTAAACAGGCGACCAGCAGCCTTCACCATAGAGATGACTGATTTAGGACATGTTACAAAGAATTGGCATTATTCTAGACCAGTGTTTCCCTAACCCTTCTCCATAAATTACACTGCCCTGCATTATTTACGTTTCCCTTTTCATCACACCTGATTTCAATTGATTGCTGATTAACAGGTTTTCACTGAATTGTAGTTAATCATAATCAGGTCTGTTAAATCAGGCAAACTTCTAAAATATACAGGGCAGTGTTCCTTGAGGAACTCGCTGGTCTAGACAAGATGTCAAATGCAGCGATTATTAGAATTTGATTTTTTTACACACCTAAGTGCAACAGCATGGAGTTACCAGACCAAGAAACATATCTAATCTATTTACCTCATCATTATTCAATATATTTTTAAGTTCATCTGAATGTTTGCATCCTTACCTTCATGAAATCAACACTGTTGTCCAGTGGAGCTTCTCTTCTAAAAATGAGCAAGAAGTTCTCTTCCTCTGGCAGAATCATGTTGGCCAGCTTGTAAAGAGGACAGCAACAGATCTCAGTCAAAAGACGCACCAAGTATTTACTTGTACAGTAATAAAATATCTGCTCTATTTCAGTTTCATCTTTTAATCTTCCTTCTGAAAATGTCTTAAACTCTGCAGTAACATTTGGTGACATTTCTTTAAATAACCTCTGCATTGCATGGAAGAAATCTATTATTTAATTGAGGGGAGAGCTTTAAATACAATCTAAAAACCTCTAAAATTGATTTGCTTAGCAGGATACCATAAAGGATGATTTACAAACCCACCACTGAAAAACCTCTGCACCAGCTTCCTGGCCCCAGTCCAGTTCTTATTGAGCATGGTGTGGCAGCTTAATGTCAGCTCTACTTTAGTAGATTAAACTGCCCCAATAACATTAAGAAAAAGAGTGCATTCAGAAAAGACAAAGATGAAGCCTTAGTAAGTACAAAGCACCAACAGTGTTGCTCCCTGTAGCAAGCCAATTTATATATCTCTATAAGACCGTATCTGAGACAATGGTTTTTAATATGGATTAGAGTTTATAATTAAAGTTGATTTGCTAGACAACTAAAGGCACAAGCAAGTTTGTCAGATCTTTTTCTTACTCATGGTTCTGCTAATACTGTGACTGTGTCCACAAAGACAGGACTCCAAGTTCATCAAATAGAAACCAGAAAAGGTTGTTGCCGGTAATTTATCCACATGTTGCCTTTACATCACCACTGCGAGTTGAACAGACAGTTGACTAGAATTCACATCACATCTTTCTTAAACTTTGCTTTGCCGAGTCCAATAGTTTTTATACTTAATGAGGCTATAGCAGCTAACCTGCTTTTTTTTCTCTCTCTGGTAAGTGAATTGAAGGCGTACCAGCGCCTCATGCAGCTATAGCACAGGATCTTGTGGGTTGCTGATAACATATTTTGACTTCCTTTCTTACATCTATGCATCTGTAAAGACATCTGATTACACATGCTTTCAAGGCTACCAAAACCTTTTTCTAAGCACAGAGAACACTGGAGTTCACTTGTCAACAAAATTGATCCAATAGAAAATTCTTCTCTATCCAAAACAATTTAGAGTAAAAATGCTGCAGAAATAGCGCATTGTGTAAGACTGAATAATAGTTAATTTTGCTTACCAGTGGTTTAAACATCCTGTTTATATCAGTAGTTCTTCCAGTTTCTCCAGAAAACATTAGTAATCTGAATCCTGTTATGGGCATTACTTTAAAAGCTGTGGGGGTTGAGCATTAATAGGCATCATTGGTGGTATGTATGGCTGTTAAACTGCAATAAAACTGTACTTCATACAAAGAGTGTCTTTTTAACAGAGTGTTTTGCTTGAATTTGCTGTGTCATTGCCTAGGATCTCTGCAGAGATGCCGGTCATTTTGTCCCCAACTTTCTAAATGCAACTGTCTGCCTAGCTTACAAGAGTTTTTTTCCATAGGATGTTTCCTTTCATCAAAAAAACATTGTTTCTCAACCAATTGTATTTGATGCATAGAGTGTTTACAGGTGTTTTTAGCATGTTCTCATTACAAAGTATATGAATCTTGAGTTATAAAAGTATGTGATCAAAAGATTAAAAGCAAAAGACAAAATCCTCTGAAGTATCCACATTTGTACCCACTTTCCCCACTGACGTTTTTGGTAATTTTGTCTGACTATTACTATTGTTTACTTTTTTGCATGATCTTTATAAATTACCTTACACACTTGGATTTAACAGAATCTAATTTTATTAAAGATTTGGAGATTTTGGTGTAATAGGATAAAGTGAAATAAATATGAACTACTGAGACGTCAAATAGGCAGGGGTCCACCATATTGAACTCACTGCTCCTGCATCAACCACAGTAAATCACCATCTGTGACATGCCACTTAGGGAAGATGTATATTGATTTCCTTTCAGGTTTAGAGGAAGCCAGGGCCTTTGGCTCCTTGGGTGTAATTCATCAGAGGATAGATTTAATGAATAGATTCTTTCCCAAAGAATAATACAATTAATTACTATAAGAGGAGTAGGTTAGTTTAGACGACCAGCCATCCTGATTGTAGCCTGAGATCAGTGTGGGGAAAAAAAAAAATCTGTGGAGATCAGTAATAGTATGTTAAAAAAATCACTATAGAAACTCATAAGCAGCCTTCAATCATTAAATTCTGTTATGAAAAAAACATGCAATGTATGCCAAGTTATTTACTGTAGCACGAATGGCTCATATTTATCTCAGATTTTGTAGTTATTGCATTTAAGTAAAATATGACTAATGCATGCAACAAATAAAAGGTGAAGACAGAAAAAGATGGCAACTAAAAAGGGGAAGTTAAATTAGAGAGACTGAAGACAGATGACAGTACAGTTGTAGAATAAAGAGGAAGCATGCAGAAGGCAAGCAATGTTTAAAAGTGCCAAGTTAACCAAAAACAGAGCAGTAGTGTACACGGGAAACTGAAGTTACAGAGAAGATGGCCAAAGAAGATTAAACTATGGTAGCCTTTGTGTTTGTGTGTATATAAGAGGTAGATGCAGGAGTTACTGCTGAGACATGGTTCAAACAACCTGTTTTTGTGAAACTGTCATACTTGCTTGTTTGCCAAGCCTGAAGCCTTAGACACCACACTAATGACCATCATCACATTTTGGATTAAATATTGTGCAATTAAACACAATTGAACTGTGATTCTTACAGGAGATGATATAATTATTGTAAAAAGTAATGTAATTGATCAATTTACCTTTTTGCTGATCTGGAAAGGTTAGCCCTCAATATGCAGCTAAAGGCAGATGAGGTGAAGCATTTCACTAGTTAATGCTCAGGATTTCCTTAGTAACAAAACCCTCATAGGATTCCTCCTGTATGAAAGGGGTCAGAATCTCTCAAATGTTATCCAAGGAAGGAGTGATGGTGAACTGATAGTATGATGGGTGACAACTGGCCAGTTTGAACAGAGGAGCTGCTCCAAGTCAGTTTCTTTGTGGTGTTGGAAAAACACATTTTATATCACTTAAATTAGGGCTGAGTACATTTTTTATTTTAAAACCAGTTACTCAGTTGAAGCATTAAAACTAGATTTTGATGGGAAACAAATTTAAAGAAAATTAAATCTAAAGTTGGATTTAAGTTTGCCTTTAATATTCTGTATTTAACATCTATGTATTTAATGCAGTGTCATTTTCCTTTGATTGCCCATGAAGCACCTTGTATCACCTTGTTGATGACTTGAAATTTCTAAACAAACTAGCCTTACCTTTCAAACTGCTTCTTTTAATATCTATCATTAAAATTATTTCTTTTTTAAACCCACTACCTGGATGTCTAAATGAACCTAGCCAAGTTAATGTGGGCTCTGACAGAAAAGTGTCACAGTACAACACCGTTTGTTATAGGGGTTGCAGAGTGCCCGTACCGAGCCATGTCTACTGCTAAAAGAACCAAAAATGGGTATATGATCATCACAGTACATTAAGGGAAGATTGCCTGGTCTGACAAATCAGGAACTCGTGGCACTAGGATGCATTATGGCAAGAAGGCAAGCTGGCAGAGTCTAATGCTTTGGGCAATATACTGCTGGCCAGCATTCGTCATCTAATTAGAATCTGTCTTATTTCAGGTCTGCAGATAAAAAACAATGGTCTTAAACAAACAACCCTCCACCAAAATTACCATACAACAATTTCTTTTTGTTACACTGAAGCATCTTTTTAGACAGGTCTTTAAATCCGTCTATGAATGATATGACGAGGCATAAAGTCAAACTTATAAGCAATAGTACCTCTTGAATCTGTAGTTTCCCATCAGCAGTCACATCATAAGCAGACATGAACCTCTGCTTCAGTCTCTGAACTCTCTCCTCAGTGGTTTTCTCCTGTGGGGGGGGACAGCAAATTAAAATGAGGTTGCGGACTGTCAGTTCCTTCCAAGACATACATATGTTTTCAAATGAAATGCTTTACAAATCCATTTTCTAAGTAAAATTTTAAACCAGACTGCACAGAAAAAGTTGTCTCTAGCTTAGTCACACTTATTTTTGGTAACATCTCCATGGATACTCCTATAATAAAAGGTCTTTTTTTTCTTTCTCATTGACTCATTCTAATAGAGTCTACTGCACTTGTCAAACAGCAGGAATAGTTTGATACAGATCAAATGAAGCATACAGAAATTCTTGATAGAGCATTTAGTTATCTGCAAATTAAATGTCCAAAACAAATGCTTGCTTCACGAGATGTGAAAATCAATCAATCAATACGTTTTTTTTTTTACAATATATCAATTTTAGTTTAATCTGGAAGCAAATGATATAAACTAACAAAGTGAGAGAGCAGAGTACATGTGAGGGGCTGCTAAAAGAGAGGTTAGACTGAATGCAGCATTTCAGTTCCCATGTGACCCATTGATCTCAGGTGTTCCACATCCCACTAATCAAGCAGCAGTGGCGTCTAAACCTCAACAGAAAGACCACCACAGGGGTCAGCACTACCTGTCTACTGTTTTTCAGCCCAAAATAAAAGAACACTAACAACACTTAGAAAGTTGGGATAGATTCAAATTATGTAAGAAAAAAACAACATCACACATTTGGTGTGTAAAAAATGGCTTGAGACTGAGATCAAATGTTTTACTTTTTCCATTTTCCAAGTTTTTCTGAGTTTCTACATCTTCTTTAAAACAGCTTAATTTAGAATCCACTAACATCTGAAGGTAATCCCTCTTTCAGATGCTGAAATTACTTTACTTAGCAACCAAATTTCCTAATTGCTCACTCTAATTTCCAGTCACCTTCCTGTAACTATGGAAACAGTAGGATCCATAATGCTTAACCCTGAATCATAATTTTCTGCAGACCAGAGGATAGTTTGCAGACCACATGGAGCCAGACCGTTATCATAAATCAAGATCAAGAGACACACTGTTTTTCAGACTCATTTTTTGAGCGTCTTTTTTCAAAGACAAGGATAACATCTGGTTGCTAACAGGTCTTAGATGAATACAATCAGCTGGGCCAGCTAAACAACTACTATGACAAAATAATTTTAAACATCCTTTGATTTACTACTTTTCCAAACCACCTGCAATATTTTTTTAATATTTTTAATATCAAAACTTTAGCTGAATGATTTTTAACATCATCTAGACACCCTGGTATTAATTTCCTGTTGTGCCTAATCTTTGTCCTGTAGGGACATAAAACAGCAATAGTTGTTTGTCAGCTAATTCTATATTTGAGCCTTGGTTATAAAGAGATATATAAAGATATATACAAAGAATTCCAGGTAATTATATCAGGTTCAGGTTAAATGGCTAAAAACCCGACCCTAATAATCAAACCTTCATCTCTGTGCTTGATAGTTGCATTAAAAACAAATAATTTCCCTTTGGTCTTGTCTATAGAACTTTCCAGAACGTTTGTGGTTATGTAAACAAAACTCATGGTGCTAAGGACCTGATAAATCGTTTTGATCGTTTCACAGAATGGTGCTCAGCAATAGCTGTCGGAGATATTGATACTTGGTAAATATTTTCATTGCGTACCAAAGTAGTTGTGGTTGTTTTCCCGTTGATTTTTTTGGGGAAACGACCATTAATGGTTTCATACTAGGCATGTGTTAATCGGTACCCACTGGTGGAACATCATGAACCAGCTTTTACAAGTTAGTTAAAATTTATTTATTAGGGGTCATAACCGTTCATACTTCATCAAAATCAACAGGTTAAAATTGGGCCTTTTTATTACAAATTCATGAAAATATTTTGATAAATAAATGTAAACTGTTACATGATTGTTAAAACTGTTATAAAATGGTTTATTTACAAGAATGAAATGGAAAATAGTTAGAACAGAATAGCATTGCTTGGTTACGAAGTACAGTGAGGCTAAAAAGAAATACTTGGCAGCCACCGTCAAGTTGTCCCACTTGAAAAGATAAAAGTTCTGTTATTTTCATCACACTTCAATTTTGGGGGACAGAATGTAAAAATAAAATAAAGAATCTACTAAAAAGCAAGACTTCTGGCCATGTCATTCTGTCATTGCCAGCCATGGTTATATTACAGTGTATTGAGCTTAACTTTTGTTTTTGAAAAAAACTACTTACTGTTTGCACCATTATATAAACATTTTCTCTAAAAATATGCCCCTTTTTTACATTCTTTCTCCATAGTTAAAGTATATCTATAATGAAAATTAAAGACCTCTCGTCTTTTTAGGTGGGACAACTTGAACTATTGGTGGCTGCCAGATATTTTCTGCCCCAGTGTAGTAGTGTCTGTTGGTTATGGGTTAAACTGACCAAGAGTTGGATGCTACAAGAGTGGATGTTGGAATTTTAAATCCAAACGGGGCTGTAAAAGTTTGACTAAATATTTTTTATGTGTATTTTGCCAAGGGCTAGATAATGCTACTTAATTTGCTAACCTTTGGAGGATCAATAGATGTTTCTTTATGTCTGATTTGCATCCAGATCATCTCTGTTTCAAAAGACAAACTTTTCAAATTAGGACTTTAAATTTCATGAGTGTTTTTTCAATGCACGTTTTTGTAATGATAAAAATTTACTTTAACAAATTGTCATTTAACGTGACTGAATTTTAACCCTACATAAAATCACATTTCAATTTTGCTGATACTGTAATAGTAATGCACAGAAACTGACTTTGCTACAGAGGGGAAAAAATTGCTGACAAAGCACTGTAACAAATGGCATCAAAAAGAGGCACAACAGTAAGCAGGGCAGATGGGATGGCTGTATAGTGTCTTTGTAGCTTGACAGAAATCCATTGAACATTTATTTCTCCTAAGGGCATTAGTGGCGGAAAGCAAAGATCAGAAAGGACAGAGTAATGTGTTTGTTTTAGCACAACCCAATTAGTATCCAAGGAAGCCTGCTCAGAACGCTGAAAAGAGCAGGCGGTAGATGTATGCCTATTGCAGTTTCCATTTAAACTGGAAAGGGAAGAGGCTCGGCCATTACTTAGCTTAACCACATTCAACTTTGCTCTGCAAACATGATGTACCATTAGTGAACATCCTCGACAGGCTCACTTCTCCCATCTAAGTTTGGAGCTGTGCCAACTTAGATTGATCCTTGAGAGAGTCCGGATATTTTTGAATGTATTGCCCAATATCAATACAAAGACTTAATCCATTCAGAGTGCTGAAAACGTCTTCAGCTACTCATGTAAAGCACATTAAATTGCATTGTGTTGAAAGTGTGCTCTATAAATAAAATCGCCTTGCCTTACTCAGCTTCAGCTAAAGAGGTTTATATTTCTACACACTTCAAGGTGATTTTCAGGAAATTAGGGAAAACCTGAAAGCTGAGACACAATTAACTATTCAGATAGGTAGGTAGGTAGGTAGGTAGGTAGATTAGATAGATTAGATAGATAGATAGATAGATAGATAGATGATGGCTGCACCATTAAGGCTACACTGTTGCTGCTTTTTGGTTGTAGCAACAGCAACATCTGTCCAGATGATGCCACAAACTGTTTCTTTATTGCCTGTTAAAGTATAACTGTTAACATAAAACAGGAATGTATTACTGCATATAAAACATTTGCTCACCTGTGGACCTAGTCTTTTCGTCATGTGCCGGAAAAAGTCATCCAGCTCTTTGCCCTCAATGTAGCCATTATCTACCAAAAAACAAAACCAAACAAATAGTTGGGATTGATTAAGGGAAGGGGGTTATTATAGATTAAAGTTAAATTTCACAAAATATATTCCAATATCTGACCAAAAATGTCTTATTCTCTTACTTTTTTTATACATTCATTTGGCATCACAATTATTGCCAACAGCTACGATTTCAGTAAATCTTCAAAGGTCCAATAATGCAAGCCCAACAAAATGGTCAGATTGAAAATGCTTTATCAAAGATACATTTATAATACTAGACAAAATATAGCAAAATGACACAAAATGTCCTCACCATCTGCATCAAAGTGTTGCCAGATTTCCAAGAAACCTGCTGCATCCAGGTTGTCAAAACTACTATCCATCTTACTAAAGAAAAGACAGCTTAAAACTTTTGCTTTTAAAAACAAAGACGTCTGAAGAGATGAACTGTGCTGCACTCCTCAGCTGCCTGCTAGGTTGACATATGCTCTTTCTTGCCTACTGAAAACCACACCTCCTCTTTCTGTATGTCAGTAAATCAGTGAGTGTGGGATTTTACAGTGCAAAACATGTGCCATCTAGTGGAGACTTTGATACATTGCAAATCAAATGAAACCATTTGTGGATGTGACTGTAAATGTACAAAACGAGAACAATGAAATCATGTAACAGCATGTAAAATAACTTTAATCAGTATTAACAGTTGCATCAAAAAAACTTCCAACACCAGGATTTAAAAAAATATGCAGAGCCATGAAAGAATAAGATTTAGTTAAATAAATGAGTAAACATGCTTTATCATGTAGTCTTGGTTAAAATTTTTTTTTGCATATTCAATATTCAAAGT
Organism: Apricaphanius iberus; assembly: GCA_028564705.1. Lineage (NCBI taxonomy): Eukaryota > Metazoa > Chordata > Actinopteri > Cyprinodontiformes > Aphaniidae > Apricaphanius > Apricaphanius iberus. Next base: position 2,009,684 of record JAPXFQ010002969.1, read on the forward strand.
GACAACAAACATAAAAACCAACAAAGAACATTAGCCATCAGTTGCTTTGTTTTATTTCAAATAAGTTACAAACAGAACTCTGGTATAGTAGTGTACTTAGTACCAAAACAGAGGATTTAATGTGTTCACATAGGCGTGTCAACGTGTAACATGTATCTATGTTACACGTACATAAAAACACAGAGGCCTGTAAGAAAGCACATATCTACATACATACAGAAAATCTCACAGCCACATCATGCAGGCACACACAGACTCCCACATCTAGACTGAATGCTACTGAAAACTGGCATGTTTGTACACCGAACAACAGAAAGAATGTTCATGTTGTAGAATAAATCTAAACTAATTTTCTGTTTTTCTGCTACGTTGTGCCATATATGAATGCATTTAACTCAAACAACATGCAATGTAGAAGCATCCTGTCATTTTTAGCATTACGGTACATTTCAGAGACAAGGAGAAAAAAAAAGTCTGTAGTTGTGTACATCCAGGTTAGATTGACTATGCACATCAAAACTGCTATCTGTAAACTGCGATGAGTGACCAGGAAGGACAGCCCCACTTTCATGCCATAGAAGGACATCAGCAGAGACCACATTGTAGGAGAGGTGCACCAGTCAGAGCTCTGGCCTTGACTTCAATCTGACTCTTTCAAAGTATAAAATAGGCTGCACATGGAAATCAAACACTCAGTGCACCGTTTCCTTTGATATTGCCACACAGTTATTTAAAAGGAAATAACTTTGATCTATCAAATTTTTGCAGTATTAACAGGGCCCCTACAATTTTTTCCCTTTTAAAACTTCCTGATCAACCTGCTTCCATATCTAAACACTTAAAATCCAGACAGGAGTATTTTGCTGAAACATCGCTTATCTAAAGCAAAATTTGTGATCTAGGATATTTTTTTTGAGTATTTAAGAAAAACAAATAGGTTCGGTGAGACGTTCTTTAACAGTTAGACCTGAAAATGGGTCTAGCAGGTCTAGATCCTGTTTCAAGTCTTATGGTCCAGTTAAACAACAACAACACGAATTCTGGGTTCTGCCAGTAATCCAAAAAGTAAAAGATTTAATAAATTGAACTAAAACATATTTCTTTTAATTTTTTTAAATCAAAGATTACAACTGGAAGCTCTGATTAAGTCAAAGGTCTTAATGTTTTCTGAAAGTTAGCATTTTATTATGGAGTAATTAAATAAAGTCTTTCTATGTCCATTTTTGTCTGCTTCCACTCTTACCCAGACTTGGACAGTGTGGAAGTGAAAAAAAAAAAATCTGATTAAAGATTTGAAATTGGAACCCTGTCCCTAATTTTGCATGCAATAAAATCCACACAGTGGCAGAATGCAGACAGCTACAGACACAATAAGTAGAACCATATGTCCCAGGAGATCTGACATTATATTTCATCCATCTACATTTTTATCCTAGTCACAAATATGTTTTCTTGTCTGTTTTAACTTCTTCATAACAGTCACAGAAAATTCAGAAATACTCCAACAAAAGCATGGCTTAGATGCTGCAGAATAAAAGTAAAATGATCATCACAAACTGCTTTTGTATTGCATGGACATATTAAAGAAAACAAATATTTAAATTGTAAACCATTTACTGTTAACCATCACTCATTTACATTAGAGTTTTCTTTTATTACACAAAGTGATTTTCAGAATACGTCAAAACTCCACTACTGAATGAAACAGGCATTTTGAGTTCTTGGAGAAAACAAAAGCATAAAATAAACAGAAGAATCAGCCTGACGACATGTTGATGCCACACAGTTAATACACACCAACCAACAGCTCACCTTCACTCCACACATTGTAGTATTGATTTTTTGTTCTAAAACACACAGTATGATTGCCATTTTATGCTGTCTGTTATTTCTTAGGCACAAGCATAAAGAAATTCTCCAAATTCCTAATGAAAAGAAGCAAAATTGAGGCAGATAAAAACTAAAAATAGCGTTGAGGAAGATTATGTAAGCTGGAGTCCTTTCAATGTTTTGCTTTTACACAAAGAACACACTAAAACTGTCTCAAATTGTTCTTTTCTAATGAGATTTCTTAATATAATAGTCCTCTTTTACAGTAAGTTCCTTGCAGTCACTGGACATGTTGGACACAAGCATAGTCTAAATGAATGGACTTAGTGTTGGAAGCAAATGATCCGTATCTTTTTAGGAGCAATTCTGATTCTCAATGTTTATTTGCAAAAATAACAGCAGAGTTCAGAACTTGTTTTAAGAAATTACACTAAAGCTCCTGAAAGAACCCGACAAAGCTTTCTATTGCACTTTAATTCTATTCCCGAAGCTCCTCTTCCAGGTCAATAGAAGAAAAATCCTGTTTTCCACAGTGTTTGAATATAAAAGAGCATTTTTTTAACAGTGCTGAAGCCATACTGATTATCAGTAAAGTCAAAGTGTACCACAGTCCTCTCAAAGCAATAACACATCATGCGGCTACTCCAGCTTTCACATGGAGAATAACTCACTACTACTCAGCGTGCATTGGTCTGCAGCTGTTCCACTTATAAAGTAAACCACACAACATGTATGATTTGCTATGACACTCAGCTGAAACCTGCTTGTTCCTGTAAATAAATAAAAACGTGCATAACATTTTCAGTTACTTTGAAACATGGACCAATTAAGTTGCACACACTGAGAACAGAATGTTATAAAAATCCATCAAAAATAGATCAGAAACGGTCTTTGTTTGCTAATGTTTTGGCCTCGAGTACAGTGATCCTGGTATGGCGGTTTTTGTTGTGTTTGGTCCCTGGGAGTTAAGTTGTGGCGGCAAGCAGTAAAAAAATAGTAGATTGTTAGTTGTAATCACAGTCTCTCAAAGCACCCTGCTTTATTTTAGGAGATTTCAAACCTTGTCTACACTTCATGATTAATTTATGGTCTGAGTGAGCGGGACCAAAACCTGATGATTAATCTCCTCAGATCCTGATGAGTTAGTAAGAAAAGGGAGGATGAGCAAGGTTGACAGCACACCTGGAGAAAATAGTGTTCGCATCATGGAAGCGCTCATGAAATTTGGTTTTGCTTTGGAGTGATGATATCTGTCATGCATTACACATGTGTTTCTGCTACTAGAGCAGAACTTATGCCAATCAAATCTAATTTGTACTTTCTGGTTGAACAGGACCTTCAAGCATGTCTCATAATGTAAAAATAAGTCATGAGAGTTTCCCTCCTTTGGAGTTAGTTTTCTATAACAGAGTCTGATACCTAGTGAGTGGCTCTTATTAATATTAAGTCCTTGTCTGCCTCCTCCCCAGAGTCCGAGGACTTCTTTCTGGTAGCTTTGCTCTTGTCTGGGTTTGGACATTTCTCCTTGTTTTTGAAGGAGCTTTGGTCGTCAGACTTTGTGCTGTGAGGGCTGGATCTCTGAGCGGCATCTGATGCAGACTTCACTGAAAACAATGAACATAGAAAGAATACCTTAATTGGAACAAGTGGAGAACACGATCTAAGGAACAAAACATAAAACAAAAATCTAAACTGATATTTTTTTTATATTTCTCTGAGCTATTCTCAGCAGAGCACTATCGACATTTAATAATATTCACCCGAAACTAGAGAAGTGGCAAACTGGCTAAAGGGTGGAAGTATAGTTCTTCTTCCAACCGCTGTGCCTGATCCAAATAAAAACACCATGGGAAAAACTAATCAAAACATCTGAAATAATGTCTGATTTATGATGTATAACAGAAAAAAATACTCTTAATAAATAACACTAGTTATTACAAGTCAGCTAAATCTGTGTCTTGCTTGACATGCAGCAGCAACCCGAGATCACAAGGGGGCCAACTCTCTCACATTATCACAGTTAAAGCTGCTTATAAGGGGTGGACTTGATTTTTTTTTTTAGCAGCATACATTGGTGTCTGAAACTCGAAAAGTTTGGAGCTGATTCGGTGACGCACCTTCCTGAGCAGTCTTGTTGATGGAAACGTCTGTCCGCAGAAAAGACTCCGTGTCTTTTTCTGACACCGTCCTCTTTAGGGTAGAGGGGATAATTTTAGGAGACGCATGGCCGCTGCTGGGGGAAGCTGAACTCTCATCTATGTGGAAAAAGTAGGTATAAAACACAATTTTGGAAAATTTGTGAATATTTTCAAATGACTTAAAAAGCCTAACAAAATGGACTCTAACAGCTGTATACCTATGCTCCTGCCGCTGCTGGTCCTCGGCTTCTGTGGGATGGTGGGCCGAGCAGCTAGGGCTGGCTTTGCTCCTTGTGGTACTGGTGGTTTAGGGTTTACTGGTCCTGCAGGGGAAGTTGAGGAAGATGTAGCTCTGAGACGAGCGGCAGGGTCAAGCTTAGTCTCACTACGTGCTGAGGTCTTTTCTGAAGCAAAGGCGTTGGCTTTGTTAGTGGAACAACTGGAAGTCTTGGTCTCAGTAGTCGAGGATTGGGGCTTGGCTGCAAACACATACAAGATGACAAAAAAAAAGGATAAAACAAAAAAACTTTGTTGCATGTACCAGCGAAAAAAAATATAGGTACAATGCTTTATAAATGTATTTCCTTAACAATACAAAACAAAAACAACAAACTTAAAGGTCCCATATTATGCAAAATGCACTTTTTCATGTTTTTCACACATAATTATAAGTTGCCGGTGTCTGTGGAGAACCCCCTGAAGTGTGTGCAAGTCTGTGCTCTCAGTATCTCTCAGTATCTCTCCTTCCCTGCATTTCTGTGAAAGAGCCTCCCACAAGCTGTTTCTATTTGGGTCCTCTACATACGTATGTAGAGGACCTGGCCCATCCCACTAGGCCGTCCCACTTTCACCTGTGAAGATAAGCCCTCCTCTAAGCTACTGCCGTCTGCCACATTGAGCAACACGCCACCGACAATGCCCAGTGGGAAAGGACGACACGCCAGCTGCTCTGTTGCAAGCTGCAATAACCAAGACAAAAGTCTTTTTGCAGTTCCAACACAAGAAGATGTGAGGACCCAGTGGATATCTTTTATTTTTGAGGGAAACTCTCCTGGAACGGTCCCGAAAATACTACATGTGCTAAGCATTTTACACCGGAAACTTTCAGTAACCCCCCTCCCTGGCTGCCACCTTATCGCGGTGGAGGGGTTTGAGTGTCCCAATGATCCTGGGAGCTATGTTGTCTGGGGCTTTATGCCCCTGGTAGGGTCACCCATGGCAAACTGGTCCTAGGTGAGGGATCAGACAAAGCGCAGCCCGACGACCCCTATGATGAATAAAATATATGGATCTAGTGTTCCCTCGCCCGGACGCGGGTCACCGGGGCCCCACTCTGGAGCCAGGCCTGGAGGTGGGGCACGTTGGCGAGCGCCTGGTGGCCGGGCCTTTTTCCATGGGGCCCGGCCGGGCTTAGCCCGAAGAGGAAACATGGGCCCCCCTTCCCATGAGCTCACCACCTGTGGGAGGGGCCATAGGGGTCGGGTGCCGTGCAAGACGGGCGGTGGCCGAAGGCGGGGACCTTGGCGGTCCGATCCTCGGCTGCAGAAGCTGGCTCTTGGGACGTGGAACGTCACCTCTCTGGTGGGGAAGGAGCCGGAGCTGGTGTGCGAGGCTGAGAGGTTCCGACTGGACATCGTCGGCCTTGCCTCGACGCATGGCTCTGGCTCTGGAACCCGTCTCCTCGAGAGGGGTTGGACTCTCTTCCACTCTGGAGTTGCTCCCGGTGAGAGGCGCCGAGCTGGGGTGGGCATACTTGTTGCCCCCCATCTCGGCGCCTGTACGTTGGGGTTTACCCCGGTGAGTGAGAGGGTAGCCTCCCTCCGCCTACGGGTGGGGGGACGGGTGCTGACTATTGTTTGTGCTTATGCACCGAACAGTAGATCAGACTACCCACCCTTCTTGGAGTCCTTGGAGGGGGTGCTGGAGAGTGCTCCTTCTGGAGACTCCCTCATTCTCCTGGGAGACTTCAACGCTCACGTTGGCAATGACAGTGAGACCTGGAGAGGCGTGGTTGGGCGGTATGGCCCCCCCGATCTGAACCCGAGCGGTGTTTTGTTGTTGGACTTCTGTGCTCGTCATGGATTGTCCATAACGAACACCATGTTCAAGCATAAGGGTGTTCATGTGTGCACTTGGCACCAGGACACCCTAGGCCGCGGCTCGATGATCGACCTGGTTGTCGTTTCATCTGACCTGCGGCCGCATGTTTTGGACACTCGGGTGAAGAGAGGGGCGGAGCTATCCACCGACCACTACCTGGTGGTGAGTTGGCTCCGGTGGTGGGGGAAGACGCCGGACAGACCTGGTAGGCCCAAACGTGTTGTGAGGGTCTGCTGGGAACGTCTGGCGGAGTCTCCTGTCAGAAGGGGTTTCAACTCTCACCTCCGACAGGACTTCAAACACGTCCCGGGGGAGGCGGGGGACATTGAGTCCGAATGGGCCATGTTCCGTGCCTCCATTGTCGAAGCGGCTGACCGTAGTTGTGGCCGCAAGGTAGTTGGTGCCTGTCGTGGCGGCAACCCTCGAACCCGCTGGTGGACACCGGCGGTGAGGGATGCTGTCAAGCTGAAGAAGGAGTCCTATCGGGCCTTCTTGGCCTGTGGGACTCCGGAAGCAGCTGATAGGTACCGGCAGGCCAAGCGGAGTGCGGCTCGGATGGTCGCTGAGGCAAAAACTCGGGCGTGGGAGGAGTTTGGAGAGACCATGGAGAACGACTTCCGTATGGCTTCGAAGCGATTCTGGTCCACCATCCGGCGTCTCAGGGGGGGGAAGCGGTCTGCCGCCAACACTGTTTACAGTGGGGGCGGTGTGCTGCTGACCTCAACGCGGGACGTTTTGGGTCGGTGGATGGAATACTTCGAAGACCTCCTCAATCCCACCGACACGCCTTCCTGTTTGGAAGCAGAGTCTGGGGACTCTGGGACGGACTCTCCAATCTCTGGGGCTGAAGTCGCCGAGGTTGTTAAAAAGCTCCTCGGTGGTAAGGCTCCGGGGGTGGATGAGATTCGGCCGGAGTTCCTCAAGGCTCTGGATGTTGTAGGGCTGTGTTGGTTGACGCGGCTCTGCAATATTGCGTGGACATCGGGGGCAGTTCCCTTGGATTGGCAGACCGGGGTGGTGGTCCCCCTCTTTAAAAAGGGGGACCACAGAGTGTGTTCCAACTACAGGGGGATCACACTTCTGAGCCTCCCTGGTAAGGTCTATTCAGGGGTTCTGGAGAGGAGGGTACGACGGATAGTCGAACCTCGGATCCAGGAGGAACAATGCGGTTTTCGTCCTGGCCGTGGAACACTGGACCAGCTCTACACCCTCGGCAGGGTCCTGGAGGGTGCGTGGGAGTTCGCCCAACCAGTCTACATGTGCTTTGTGGACTTGGAGAAGGCGTTCGACCGTGTCCCTCGGGGTGTCCTGTGGGGGGTACTCCGGGAGTATGGGGTACCAGGCCCTCTGATACGGGCTGTTAGGTCCCTATATGACCGGTGTCAGAGTCTGGTTCGCATTGCCGGCAGTAAGTCGGACTCGTTTCCAGTGAGAGTTGGACTCCGCCAAGGTTGCCCTTTATCACCGATCCTGTTCATAACGTTTATGGACAGGATTTCTAGGTGCAGCCAAGGTGTTGAGGGGATCCGTTTTGGTGACCTCAGGATCGGGTCTCTGCTTTTCGCAGATGATGTGGTCTTGTTGGCTTCGTCTGAACGTGATCTACAGCTCTCGTTGGAGCGGTTCGCAGCCGAGTGTGAAGCGGCTGGGATGAGGATCAGCACCTCCAAATCCGAGACCATGGTCTTGAGTCGGAAAAGGGTAGGGTGCTCTCTTCGGGTTGGGGATGAGGTCCTTCCTCAAGTGGAGGAGTTTAGGTATCTGGGGGTCTTGTTCACGAATGAGGGAAAAATGGAGCGGGAGATCGATGGACGGATTGGTAGGGCGTCTGCAGTCATGCGGGCGCTGTACCGGTCTGTCGTGGTGAAGAGAGAGCTGAGTCGAAAGGCGAAGCTCTCGATTTACCGGTCGATCTACGTTCCTACCCTCATCTATGGTCACGAACGCTGGGTGGTGACCGAAAGAACGAGATCGCGGATACAGGCGGCTGAAATGAGTTTCCTCCGTAGGGTGGCTGGGCTCTCCCTTAGAGATAGGGTGAGAAGCTCGGTCATCCGGAGGGAGCTCAGAGTAGAGCCGCTGCTCCTCCACATCGAGAGGAGCCAGTTGAGGTGGCTCGGGCATCTAGTCAGGATGCCTCCTGGACGCCTCCCTGGTGAGGTGTTCCGGGCATGTCCCACCGGGAGGAGACCCAGGGGAAGACCCAGGACCCGTTGGAGAGATTATGTCTCCCAGCTGGCCTGGGAACGCCTCGGGATTCCTCCCGAGGAGCTGGCCCAAGTGGCCGGGGAGAGGCAAGTCTGGGTCTCCTTGCTTAGGCTACTGCCCCCGCGACCCGACCCCGGATAAGCGGAGGAAGATGGATGGATGGATGGGTCTTTCAGTAACCTGTTTCAGTTCCAGTCAGGCTTTGCCACTAAACTGTGGCTGAATGTTGGAGCCATACCAACTCTCCGTGAGCCGCCTTCAACATCAGAGGAGGTAAGATGTCATGTTTTACCATGTTTAATCAATGTGAGTTATGTGTTGGCAATGTAGACCGAGCGTTAGCTGTGTAGCTGTTAGCTGTGTAGCTGTAGCTCTTAGCTGTGTAAGGTTAGTTGTGTAGCTGTAGCGATTAGCTGTGTAACGTCAGCTGTAGCTGTTAGCTATGTAGCTGTGTGTGAAACGAAACTTTCTGTCTCATTATACCACTGACGCGTAGTATAGAACGGTCACAGCAGCTGTAGCCTTTTTACATGAATGCTGTTACTATTGGGCATTAGTGAAAAGGCTTTTAATGTTTATATGTTGACGTTAGATTTGCTCCTGAGAACGGAGGAGGAGCGGTGGGTGTTGCGGGGGTTTTGACGGAGAGACTAGACTACATTAGCGGCTGGTCCGCACACTTGGTTGCAGCTTGTAATGCCAAGATAACGAATTTCACGCAACAACAGCTGCTGCTAATCAATGATCTCAGATTCAGGGTCAAATATATCTGTTTGGAATATCGCGCTCCTGCTAGCGGCCATCATTACAAACTCTGACTGCGTTGTCATGGTTGCGGGTTGGTGGGGGCACGGCCTTCGGCAGGGAGGGGGCGTGGAAAACAGCAGCTCATTGCATTAAAGCCACAGTGCAACCAAAACAGCTTGTCCAGAATCAGGAGGTTTCAGATACATGCTGTATGCCTAATCTGAGAGGAATTTTCCTGCACACACGGCAAATATATACTCTGGGGGCCTCATTGAAATATTATTTTTTTCTAAATGTAGCATAATATGGGACCTTTAAATGCATTTTATTACACAGTAGGACATAATTGTGAAGGAGATTAAAATGTTGCATAGTTTTAAAATTATTTACAAATGGATATTCAAAAAGTGCGAAAAGCATTTTTATTCAGCCCCATTCAGTCAAAAGTTTCAGCAGTTATTATAGATGTAAGTCATGTGGGGTACAGCCCTAGCGGCTTTGCAAACCTAGAAAGAAAATGTTTTGCTCATTTTTCTTTGCAAGCTTAAGCTCAGTTAGGGTGCATGGAGAGTGCCAGCCTGAGTGATTATTATACAGTACACTATTATACAGATTATTTCTACCCGAGTTGAGTTGGCCTCCCAACCTACAGTTTACGACACTCATGTCTCGGTAGGTATCCACTTGTATCATATGGTGCCTTCCATTAGACGGTAAGTTGGGATTCACATACTGCTAGGCACAGGTAGCCTTAGTTGGTAGCACCTCTTACAAACTGTACTTTCCATAGGGAAACATCACTTTTATTTAATCAAGTTTAGAGCTGCGGATTCTACACGCAAATTTGATGTGTCTGTGCCTGTTAAATAAACATGTTTCAAACACAGCTACTGGTGTTGATGCAATGATTGGTAATATTAAAAGTCAAAAGTTGGAACCCCGTAAAAAAGTAGATTTTTCCTACTCAGAAGTCAGAATTTTTCGAGCTCCAACTAAAAATGGAACGCAGCATTAATCTGGTGTTTTCTGGCAGAACAGTGCAGTGAGGTGTTCAAAGACAAGGATAACATTTTTAATTACTTTCTCCCTGAACTGTCTTTTGTGTTCCTTGTCCATTTGTTTTTCTGTTCTGTAGTGTCCTTAATGATTAAAGTAATGGGGGGTAAATAGAAATCCACAGGCCACTACTTGGTGATTTACTTGTGAAAAAAGTTTGAAAACCATGTATCCTTTTCCTTTAACATCATAATTATGTACTACTACATGTTGATCTATGACATAAAAAACAGATAAAATTTATTGGAAACGTTCAAACGGTGTGAATATTTTTGCAATGCTGTAACCACCGAAAATGGCCAAAACGAATCAACTTTATACAGAGGAATCATCAACCCTCTGCACTCTTTTTTTGTTTTGTTTTGATGGAAGTTTTAATCCTAAATTTATCCTAATAACTCACCTGCTGTATTGCTGTCAGGCCTGTCAGGGCTGGAAGACTACAAGACACACAAAGACAAAATATGGAATCACTGCACATTACAGATATAGATTTCTCTCTTTGATACGGTTTTAAAAGGGAAAGAAACACAGCTATGTCAAGTAGAATGAATTACTCCTAATGAATAAGTACATGATGTGTGCACAAACATAGTGGACCAAAAAAGGGGGGGGCTCTGACTCCTATGGGGAAGCTAACGCACTCAATGACCTGCTTTCTGAAAACAGTGCTCCCCCATTTCACCTGCACACACACCTGGAAACCTGCTAGAACAAGCCGAGGGTAGGAGCATCTCTATGAGTATTTATATAGTCTATAAATCATATTGCTACTAATATGAACTCTTTGCAAGGTCTGCCCGACGGTAGAGTAAAAGCAAAATATACAATTACTGTAATTTTGCCCACAACAAATGGATTACAGATTTTTAAATTGTATTTAATGGTTCTGGTTGACGTAAAGACTATTGCTTGACATAAAGTAATAATTAGGCACATTTTTTTTCAAAAACCCTTTAATCAAGATGTGTGGTTTTGTTAAGCTTGGTTTATGCTTGCCGCATGAACATTCCGCGCGGAAACGAGATGTGCCGAACCAGCCGAGACGCCTTCTTGCAGCGTTTATACTTTTTGTGGCTTTTCCCTGCTGAGAGCCAATATTCTTGACGACTGTAGGGGGCGGCGTAGGGCTCTACGGCATGCATACAACACTACACCATTGTAGAAGTAGTAATCACTGATGTTTACAAGATGGTGATACCCGTGAGCTTAAACAAAGCAGAACTTTGATGCTATTTATTAGGAAAAAAGACGAAAAAAGGAGACCGTCCTCTCTTCCATTAAAACACAGTTGATCACAGTGATCTCTATCGGCCGAATCATAAATATGTCTATTTACGAACCTCCGGCAATATGAGCTCTTGCCAGTCCGCCATGTTTTTCCGCGCGGGTACGTCCGCATAGTTAAAAATTTTCCTAGGTGTGCGGCGCGGAAATTTGGGGGCGGGAGGAGGCCGCGCGGAGAGGCGTGGTTGCTAAAATGACGTAATTTGGCTGCGTGGAGCCGTGCGGACCTCGCGGACGCAGCAAGCATAAACCAAGCTTTATCCAGATGCTCCAAGCAAATAAAACCTAGAGTGAACAGTAAAATAATAGAAGGGCAATTGCCTTATGTACAAAAGAAATAGTGGGTGGATGGATTAATTGATTCATAAATGGATGGATGGTTGTCAACTGGTTTTTCTTATTTTCTATATCATCACAGGATTTTTGCTTGACTTGACGTTACTCACCTTGTATGCCCTCTTTTCATGTTTAGCCTTCATCTCTGCCAGGAGGCCACTTCCCATCATCTGCACCCCAGTGTACCTCTTCCCGCCTTGAGGACTTCCCCTGCCGTCTGAACCCTCCCAGGGTTCATCGATGGAGTCTGGAGTCCTCAGCTCCTCGGATCGGTCAGAGCTGCTGCTGTAGTCTGTGGGCTGTGAGCGGGTGGAGGAGTCCCTGGATTGGAGACAGGAACTGTTAGAAGAGTTGAAACTGAGGTGGATGATAGGTGGGATCAGGTGTTAGGTATACCTTGACTTTGGTTCAGGAGGTGGGCTCCTGACTGCCACTTTTGGTGAGGAAGGCTCCTCTGGGATTGCAGATGCTGCTGCAGAAGGTGCAGGGGTGGTGGATCCACCACAAGATGTTGGGGCTGCTTGACTCTTCTCTGATTTATCTGATTTGTCAGATTTATCAGACTTATCCGATTTGGAGGATCGCTTGATGAGATTCAGAAATCCTCCTTTACTCTTTTTCTTTTCTCCATCTTGAGATTCTGAACTCTTTAAGGAGCGTCTTACGGGAGGGGTTAAAAGAAGCACGAAATGATAGAGCAGGTCAAAAGATTCATATGATGTTTATAAAAATATGATAAAATACATGACGGTGCAGGAACATGTAGAGGTTAAACAAAATTAAACACATTTGTTTGAAAAAAATATATCCATCTCATTCATTTCAATAATTTTCTTACTTTGAATCCATCTTGGTGACTTTCTTGGAAAAGAATTCATCCACTCCTTCATCCACTCTGCCCATGAGGCCATTTTGTTCGCTGCCATCTTGAGATGGAGTGTTGTTTAATTGCTGCAAGGCAAATAATAATAATAATAATAATAATAATAATAATAATAGTTATTATTATATTTTTAAACTCAATGCACAACACATGATATACTCTTTTCCTGTCTATTTCAGCGCTAGCAAGGTTCCACAACTTAAATTTGTGACTATGACTTCATAAAATTTAAACTTTTGATTTAACCCAAATTTAATGTTATACTTACAGCTACTTTACTGGAATGCAACTTTTTGTTCCTTCGAGGTCGTAGTTTAGTAAAGTGCTGCAGTTTCTTCTCTTCCTCAGACGGCAGCTCTGCGATCGCTCCTGACGGACGCTGCTCCGCTTTGGCCCCGCCTACAGATGGAGTGGGAGGAGTTTGGGATGATATAGAGGCATCTTCCATGTAGGCGGGAACATCCTCAAGGGCCTTGTCGAGATCAAACTCCATCTCTGCAGGTTTTTAATTCGATACAATTATTTAACAAGGAAACATCCATCGTTCCTTTAATTATCTCACACAGAAAAAACACTTGGAATAAATATAACATGCTGCCACTAAAGAGGAACGGGCCGGTAGTTTAGGTAAACTTATCAATGACCTCAGTCTATTTTTTTCCCCTTTATTTATTTGAACCATGTTTCAGGAAGAAAAAACTCTTATCTTTATATTAAACACAAACTGAGGATAATTAGAAACAACTTACCAAAGGCGCGAGAGACAGGTCGCAGCATTCTGCTGTGGATGCTTTTTCTTTTGGACTTTGGAGTCATCTGAAGGGACAAGAAACTATTAGTAAAACATCTCAACTGGTAAAAAAAAAACATGATTTTGAACAAGCAAACATTTCTAAAACGCATTAGTACATTCATTATGTTTGTGCAAATGTAATTAAAAACAAAACAAACGATAATCATCCACCAAAATGGCCAAAACTGGGACTGCTGAATTTAGCAGCAGTGTTAAGTTGATCATAAAGGGGAAATCCAGTTGAAACCAGATGTTCACGCTTACACGCCAGAAGGGGAGCTTTTATTTTTGGATAATTTCTCATTACTTTCTAAAAATGTAAAAGTTTGCTTACAATAAGATTACCATACATTCAAACAATTTCAGAAAGCCCATGATGTCAAGCTTTTGATATGTTATTTGGAAGCTTACCTGTCGATGTATTTTAACAGCAAAACCTCAAACATACAGATTATTTTTGTGGCATCTATGAAATATTTAAAACAATATAGCCAAGATTTGAGGAAATCATTTAGGACTTTCATTTCACAAAATAGATGACATTACGAGGAAATAACATTATGTGGAAATGTTGAAGCAGTATGTCAATAAATCAGACAAATAGTTTGAGGTCAGGCACAAATAGTTCTTCCAAATGAGCAGTGACTCTAAGCAAACTGTCAAAGTGGCTCAAGGACAGCAAAGTTAATGATTTAGAGTGATCATAACAAAGCACTGATCTCAGCTGCGTAGAAAATTAGTGGACAGAGCTAAACTCGTGTTTATGAATCAGGCTTTATATTAGGGGTGTCCAAAGCAGCTGGTATTTGTATCTGTATTTGTTGAGGGGGGAAAAGTATTTGTAGTCTGTTGTTATATTCGAAATAGGCATATTTTGACCTGCTTGTATGGTCAAAATTTGTAGTCTTGTTTTGTTGTTATCCTATGAGTTACGTTGATTAAAATTCAATTCAATTCAGAAATACTTTATTGATCCCAGAGGGAAATTAAGTACACTCACACATGTAACTGTACAAGTCAGTGTTTGGTGGTTATTGTCCATGCATCATTTTCGAGACGGCAGTGCACTGGAGTGGGAGGTCTGCCCCGACTGTTATGTGGCTGCTCTGTCTCTGCCTGGTCCTGCGATAGCTCCAAATTAAATTGCCCCCTCGTGGTCATGCAGTGCAAGTGAAGTGAAGAGTGCAACCAAAATTCTCTCTCTAGTCACTCATTTCCTGGGTGACATCACACTACAAATCGTTCTTGCTCTCTAAAACAAACATCTCTTAAAGTATTTGATCGAAATACGCATTTTAAAAAAAATGCGGTATTTGTGCCTTTCTGAGTACCTTAATCGGATTCAGCTGCACCCCTAATTCATACAAACCAGACTCAGTTAAACAAAGTCCGTTACAACATCTGACCCAAGTCAGAGCTTGAAAGGCAATTCTACCGTATATTATTAAAATGTGGATAAACTTTTGAAATGGAAGTAAAAAAAAAAAATTAAAAAAAAGACTAAAACCTAAATCTCTATCACTCTGGTATTTAGTATGATTATCGTATCTGACCTAACCTAGGAAACATTTTTACATGATTTAATGTTGACAATGATCAAAGAAAGGTCATGTTTTTTTTAATACAGCGCATGTAACGTGAATTTTCTATGTAGACTGCATGGCATTGTGTTGTAATATTGTCTCCTCTGTTTGTGGTTCAATGGCTGGAAACTGGTACAACTGGTGAAGGTCAGTATGCTGTCTGCAAAGCATTTCATCGAATACAATGTTGATCTACATCCCTTATTACCAAGAAAGCAAAGAAGAACTTGAGCACTTTTACAGGCCATTAAATAATCAAACATACAGGACCTTCAAAAATGCTAAGTATATTTTTTACGCTCATGATGTCTAAATCTTACAACACTATTAACTAATAACTGGATAATGCTGGAATATTAAGTGACTGAACTGGGATAAATCTCTGGGTCATAACATGCACTCTGGTCATCGCTAAATCGTGACGCATTCCATTTGATTCTGACCCACAATCACAGACAAACAGTGCAATTTATGAAAAGGAACACAGCAAAGTGGCAAAGACAACTAGTGTCAGTGTTAACAAAATTAATTATTAAGCAAAATGAGAAGAACATACCACTGTTAGTCAAAGTGCCACATCTGTACAGATTTTTAAGCAGATGAAACAGAGCAGCGTAGAAGCCACAGAAGACATCTTGTGCAGCAAGCAAGGACATCTAAGACGGCTAAAAATTAAATAAAGTGAGCCAAAAAAAGGGGATAGAAAGGAATGCGGAGGAGGACAGTTCTGTGTTACTTACGCTGGTGCAGCACAGAGTCTCCAAGGAGCAAAGATAGATAGGGCAACAAGGAACAGAACAGAAGTTTGAAGAGAAAATAACACAGTAAAACGGAAGGAAGAAAATAAAAAACTCATGCAACAAGAGAGAAGAAAGGTGAGGAAGAAACAGGATCAAGAGCAGGGGTGAAAATACTTCTAGTTGTGAGTAATAAAGAGACTAGAAGAACGACAGATGTCAGGAAATTTTGCTGCTTGCAGTAGCACAGACTGCATCAAGACTTCACTGCTAAGTGAATTTTTACTTAACAAATAAATGTCACCAAAGTAAACAGATTAAAAGAAATGTGTCAAGCTAAAAGTAAGATCGCTACCTGAAAATATTCTATAGAAACACTTTACCAAAGGTACAGTAAGTGGAGGATTAGTGTTTACCATTTTCAACTCATTTATTTGGATGTATTAGTTTTTGAGTTTGTTACAATGATTCCAAGTGAAGTAGAGATATTTTAAATATTTAACACATATTCACAATATCGAGTCATAATAATCCCTTTATGTAATGGAACAATACAATTACAATACATTTATTTGTAGGGGTCATTTTAATGAAAAGATGTTCAAAACAGTTTTAAAAAATCTGTAAAAAAAAAAGTGTATATAAAAATTCCAACCAAAAAGTGCAAATAAATCAAATGGAAAAATAACCTATCATGCATTAAAAATGTTGACAATCTCAGACTTATACACAACATAACACAATTGATCTTAATTAGGAGCACATGCAAGTACCAAGGGATCACCAGCCCTTGAAAAATATTATGTTGGAAGGCAGTTTATCATTTTTTTATGTTGAAAGAAACACCTTAAAATCTGTTTTTCTCTCCACTGAAGGCTGAGAGGAAAATTTGTGAATATTTAATTTAACAATAAAACCTTTGCTGCTGAATTCTGCAAATTCTGAGAAAAACTGAAAAAAACTCTGAGGTAATTTGATTAAATAGTTTTCGGGTAACCTGTATACTAAGGTATTATTCCACTTCTCAGCATGCGTAAATGATTGGATTGGTCTAGTCTTGGTAACATTCCTAAAATGGAAAAAGAAACTCAATGATTTTAATTAGGCTACTACTATAGAGTCACAAAAATCTATAATTAAGCAATATCACACGAGAGGGACTATTGGACAAAGGTGTGATTCGGTCGTAGATAATCACAACAGTGCTGATATTCCGCACAACAGCACGACCTCGAGTGTAATATTGCCTTTATACAACATTCTACAAGCACATTTTACTACTTCAAAATAGCAACAGCAGATTCTGATTTGATTGTTTGTTTAATCATTTATTTAGCTCACAAATAGGTCCAAGTGGAAGGGAGAAAAGGCTGTTGCCAGGCAACACAAACATTTCCTACACACAAACATTTCAAATACGTCGCCTTGATCCCGCCCCGGTTGCCTAGGAGATACATCATCATGGACCGCCAAGGCATGTTCCAATTTTCATGTGCTACCGAGGAATCTATCTTTCGTTTGTTAGCCGTTTAGCTAACCGACCAAGGATACATCAGAGGTGCCTTGATGCCTTCTATCGGTCAAAAAATTCCCAGAATACAGCGTGGTACGTACTTTTCCATTTAAAATGTACGTCAACTTAATGTAGCCATTGGGATTATATCAAAAATGTTTGATTTAGGTTTTTAGTTATTCTTTAGATCCATATATATGGTTAGTTAGTTGCTTAGTAGTTGCAGCTTCGGTGGCTACCAGGTACTAATTCGCTTACAAATTTGATTTAACCAACATATACACAATAAAAAAAGTAAAACACTGGTTTTACATTTCCAGTTCCATAGCTGAAGTAATGTCACTACGCTACAATGCTACAATGACGTGCGGGATGTAAATGGGGCTCGTAAGCCGGCAGCCGCGGTCATGTGAGGTGAGTCTGTTCCAAACCGTTTTCTTTGACCAAGGAAGGACAGTGTAAGCAAGGGGCCTTGACATTGAAAAACACCCTACAACTCTCGTATGGCGGCGTGATACTGTTTGTAAAAAGTTCCATTGCTGTTGCAGTCCAATATCAGCACTCTTGGAAAGTCTGTTGTCCAATCAAATTGCTTGGTTGGAACTAACTGTTGTATAAAGAACTATTTTTAGTATAGCTAGACAAAATCAACATAATTTTTAAGAAGGCATTTTGAGAAGTTTTGTTTTTAAAGGACATTCTGACAGGAAACACACAAGCTTCAAATGTTATTGTGTCAAAAGAAAAATTGGTGCTACTGGAAGGTAAAACAGTTAATCATCTGCATAGATTTGGAAGGATACCTCCAATTATCAAAAATTCTGATGAAGTAATTCCAAAAAATAGGAGCCTCGTCTATAGTTGAATAAGTTTATCGGCTTTAAAAGGTCAGACGAGAACCGAACGGCATACCTTTTACAAACGCTGTTGAGAGTAACCAGTAGGGGAAATGTTAAGCGCTATTTGACCGTCTGTAGGTAAATGCGGTCAACGGCAGCAAAAATAGTAGGAAAGAAATCATTAATCGCGGTAAATATGTTTTACATACCATCTACAATACTTTTTTTCTGTTGTTATCTGAATATTAACCAGCTAATAATCACCTACGGTCGCCATGTTTATTTTACTTCTTCTTTGGCAAAATCCGGTCTGAGTCTATACATCTACCCCCCTAGCGGGATTCTTGAGTACTACATGCAAAAGAAAATTTGAAGATGCAATTTGTTGCTTGCGCCAACATAAGGTTTTTAAAAAAAATTATACATTCAGCCTTAGAACATCAAGAATGCCTACTAGAATTATAATCATGAATTTTTTTTTTATATCATTCACCTGTGTCTAGAAAAAAAAACAATATGATGCAGTCCATATGGCAGTAAAATGGGCTATTTAAAGCACATTTTTAAATTCTTCATTCTTATAAGATAATGTGGATATGAACGGTCTTGTATGGCAAAAAAATACCGTTAAATACAGTTTTTTTTTTTTTTTAAATACAGTGATATGAAAATTTTGCCATACCGCCCTCCCCTACCTACCATACAAGTTTCCAGATCCTCAAGCCTTTCTGCCTCCAGTATCTCAGCTGATGCTCGTTTAGGAATCTTCTCCTCAGGCACGTCCAGATCCACGGACTCCTGGTGCACCAGTCGGCGACCTCGTTGCACCAGATGGTCTGCCTGATAAAACGATTTAGGGGAAAAACAAGAGAGGTACATTACACATTATTAGACATCTGGAGTTAACTTTTGAATCACAAGAATCCCATCAGCTTGGCTCAAATTATGTTTTATTATCTTACGAGCGTCAGCTGTGATGTAGAAAGAGCCTCCAAGATCTCATCAACAATGCGATCTGACAAAAAGGAGGCCAGACTCAGTTTCACCTCACTGAATGATAAAGAGGAAGTGAAGAGTGTTTAATAAGATTTAAAAACACCAAATAAAAATGTTTCATTCAAAGCTAGTCAAGTGAAAATCACTGTGCTCTCAACAGGCTTACAGACCTGATCTTGTTGATAATATCCACCCCCGACTGTTCCAGGAGGGTTTGAGTGACGAAGCTTTTAGGTACAACCATCTTCGCTGAGCTTGCCTTCATCAACTCAGGACGAAGACTTCCCCGCTTCATCACATGGGGACACAGGCACTCAGCAGTGTCCATCATGGACTCCAAGAGGGTCTGAAGGGTAGATGCAAAATGAGTTAAACAAGACACATGTCAGAGGAAAAATGAGCCTAAAACTTCCCCACAAACATAAACCACTGGCATTGTTTGACAGAGTATGAAATAATTTCTGTTTTCCAGATCTTCAGCAAAAAAATCCCACCTGCAGTTGCTGATCCATGACTGTGGTGATCTCTCCAGCCATGGACTCCAATTTCTCCTGGATTGGACCGGTTGATGAACTGTTCAGCTCCTCTCTGGATGCTGATCCAAGGTGGTAAAGGTTACGGAGCAGCTAAAGGCACACCGAGAAGACAAGCAAATCTCAAGATAAACTATTAAAACCTTTGATATATTCCTGTAGTAGCTGTAGAATCACATAAGTACTGTACTATAAAATTAGATGACTTTTATTAAAGGTTGTATATAGAACATTTTCACAAAAGGCAACATTAAAAAAAAAAAAAAATACATCTGCAGGGCTTTTAGAGGGGTGCAGAATGAAAGTGAATTTCCTTAAAAAAGATATTTGACTTAAAATATGATAAAAAAGAGGAGTGACCGCACCAGAACAGAAATTAGAGTAGTTTTAGGTGAAGCCTACACAAGATGGACCCACATGAAACATTTCCGCAGCATCAAAGACACGCGGAAACGATAACTTTCCTCCTGGATTACTAAGCTAACTCACTTGCTAGCTTAGCTAACATTAGCTGTTAGATAAACTCCTCTAAAAAAATAATTCAGGTCTGTAACTGGGCGTATCTGCAGCGAACCAGGCAACCCAACAGCTGGAATGATGTTTTTGTTTTTGTAACTACAGCCTAGATAAACTAGATGTCGCCATCATGCTCATGCTCCATATGTAACCTTCAAGCCATGCCATAACTGCATTAATAAAATTTTTGTTTTAGTAAAAGCAAAAGAGAATACAAACTAAAAGAGTAAAACTCAACTTTTTTGCATGTTTCCTCACCGATTTAGAGTTTCTTGCATCTTTAATGAGATTTTCTGCAGATCTGACGTCTTCTAAGATGGCGTCAGCCTCTGAGTTCTTCAAAGAGTTCAGGTGGTCTTGGACCTTGATACAAATCCGGTCTATCATCTGGAAAACAAGCACGTGACATACATTTTGGTTGTTTACTTTGTGTGATGTATTTTAATAAAAACAGTCTATAGCATCATTATGGGATTACATAAAACTGATCACAGGGCATGACAGTTCACTCACCTGCTGAGTGGTTGTGGTTACGATGCCCTGCTGAAGGCGATAGGCCTGCTCCTGGAGGTACTTTCTGGTTTCATGATTCCTGTATAAATACGTCTCAATCTGGGAAGGAAGAAAACAAAAGCAATTGTCTGGGTAATAAATATACATTTGTTCATATTACAACTTTTTTTAAAGGCAGAAAAAAGAAGATATGTTCCCCAAGTGTACCTTTAGCAACGCATCCTCCGTTTTCTCAGGGCTGGCTTTCAGAGCCTGGGAGGCATCGATGATGGGGATGGGCATGAAGCGAATAGTGAAGTTTCTGATGCACACACAGAGAGTATCATTCCAGTGTGAATTTATATTATGGAGGAAGAGAAAAATATGCAGTAACAAATTGACATCAAAACAAACGTTTTCTGATGTTTCAAAACGGGTTAATGCATATGTAGTTAAGTTAATTTCAGTGAACACAAAGAAAAAAAAAAAGGATAAAGCAGCGTTCCACAATTTTCTCGAAATTTTTTCATGAACATAAAGAAGCTCTACATGACTGTATGTCAGTTATTTCTGGATGTCAGGCTTTAAAAATTGATACTTCAAACAAACTGGGTGGACGAACATACTGATTGACTGGATGCATAAAGAGATTAGGGATAGACGAGATAAATGAATAAACACAAGGACGGATGGATGGATGAAACGAATAGATTGAAGAATACAAAGTTTGGACAAAAGCCAAGTGCATAAAGCCAATAAACATAAAACTGTCCATCCTTTTATCATGCTTAAGACTTAAATGAAATTCTAGACTTTTCCATAGGATCCAGATTAAATACAAAGCTTGTTCTAACCCAAACATACATCTGATATTCTGTGCAGCATTAAATTTGTGGAATAAATCAAAAATGTAAAGTCTAGCAGCAAAGTTAGAAGTACACTGAATAAATGGAGAAAGCACCCAAAGCAGCAGTGCTGTACAATACCAAGATCAGGGAAAAGGATAAAAAAAGTAATCATTCTTTGGATATTGCAACCCAACAACTCAAAGGAAAAACTGGCGACACACTGCTGTGAAAATCATAGCAGGAAAGAGAGGAAAGAGGTAGATTAGTGATGTCCAGATCCAATCATGTGGTTTCAGGGAAACAGACGTAACCTCCCCATCAGGACTTGGATGTACATATTCTCAGTTTTAACTTTATTTCTGTTGATGTGCTATTTGTTTTTATATTTACTGTTGCACTAAACAGTTTCTTCGATCTTCTTTACTCTTTTTTTATGCTTTAACGAGGTATTTATCGGGACTTGGTATCGGTAGATACTCAAAATCAAATTACTCTGAGGCAAAAAAACCTTATTGGGTCATCTCTAAGGTAAATATTCAGATGCTTGTTCAAGAGATAAATCTAGCTACCTCACAAGATTCAAGACACAAGCGTCAAAAGGCAGATATCGGATCTTTTAAGTCTATGTCTTTTCTTCATCTGTTGTGTTTCCCTTTTTCCTCCAAGGGTGTTTTCACAATCCACAGTTCCACATGTTCATCACTGTCTTTTTTTCCTCTGCCTTCCTTTATCTTCTCTCCTTTCGGACTAAAAGCTCCTCTAGGTTTTCATTCTGGTTAGTGTATGAACATGAAAGAAACCGCTGCTGTAAAATCTAAAATTTTGGTTCTTAGATAAGAGCTAGAATAGCGGATGGTGTTCTTCATCTTTTCAGGTGTTGTGCATTTTCAAAAAAGGTTGTTTTAGATCAGGGGTCACCAAGTTTTCCCCTTAGGGACAGCATAAGGTGCCCTCTGGACATGTTCTAAAAATAGCAAAAAATTAAAATGGACTGAGAGAATAATAGAAATAAAGCATTGCATGTTGAAATGTATCTGTTTCCCGTCTTAAATCATTATTAATATTTGTAATTAACAGGTAACGAGATGCTTTAACTCATATTATGAAGGCACAGACTTAGTAAAAAAAAAAGTGAGAGATGCTATTCAATAATTCAATTTTAATTTTAACTTAGGAAATGCTATTTCATAACCACAGCATACCTAATCAAAGCACTTATTTTAAATATTAGATAGACAGACAGACAGACAGACATATAAATGTGCATTAAAGAGATTTGCAGTGCTACTTACTTCTCCAGAGCAGTTGCAACATCCTGTAGACCCTGAGGGCTTGTGTTGTTCTTATCCCAGATTACAGTCCTGTGCAAAAGAAACACACATCACTATATTACGGGAATTACTGCACATGTAAATTAGCTTTCAGTGCACAGAAGTTATTCAAAATTCAGATAAAGGAAACACAAGTCAACTTAAATTTGCAGTTTGATCAACTTCTATTTTCTAATCATTTTAATGCTCTGAGGTAGTTACATATATATTTCAGTGTTTTATAGTGTTTTATTATGTTTATGAAAAACCACTTTAACAATAACATTTTATGTGAGCATAGCATTTGCAATAAGATGAAGCAAGATAATCAGTCAGTAAACATAGAAGAATTATTTGAACAAGTCGATAGTTGACACATATGTGAGATGGTCTATTGTTCCTGAACATACTGTAGATCACCTGAGTTTTGAATTGATTTGCAATGCCTTCGCCAGCATCTTAGCACCCATGTCCCCCATGGCATTACCACTGATGTCCAGCCTGGTGAGCGTAGAGTTGCTCCCGAGGGCGTTTAGAACAATGGTCAGGTCACTTTTGAGTTTGGAGTCTGCTAAAGACAGAGAGGTGAGGGGCTGGGGTGGAGGGGGAGGAATGATAGGGGGGGTTGGAGTGAAAGGGTAGAGCACAATAAATCAAATCACAATACCTCTATCCAAAAGAACTGCTCGTGAACAATATTACTAGGCTAGAATATGTCAGGCGCCTTAAAATAAAACGGCTTTGGCCATTTGGAAAACTCTTCAGGTTCTCCAAAAGAGAAAAGCGAAAGAATGGTTATATCAATGCAACACTTTAAAAATCTAGTCTTTATCATCACTCAAAATACCACTACAATAAAGCAACACGATAAGAAAAAAATATTACACAAAAATAAAAAGGTTGAATATGATGGGAAACATATTTCAAGTATATTAAAAATAGTCTTGGTGATTACTTTTAAAGTAACAGCAATTCCTCTGTTATTAAAAACAGGGTGAAACCAGAATTTTACAAACATTGTATAGAAGCAAAACCTTTTTTCTTCATCACAGTTTTACATTTACTCAGACATAACATTTCCTGGTCCTAACCGAATATTAAGAGGTAATTTGAATTTTTTTTTTACAATTTCTTCAAAACCAGAACTTTACCCACATTTCTTTATTAATTCATAGACTTGGCTACAAACTACCTCAATCTGTCTTACATTGAGCATATTTTTGATTAACCATCTTCATTCACTTCTCACATGTTTTCCTTCTTTCAAAGTTTCCATTAATATTTTCAGTGTAGAATTTGTGTTTAACTGTTCATTTGCTCAGTCAAGACACCAGCTTCATAAATATTCAACCCCCCCTCCCCTTCCCCACACAAATAACGATGCACCTGCACTCTGGCTGTCCAAGCAGTGAGAGAGCAATTGAACTCATTGCAGCACAGAAGGACCATCAATCCATCACATCCATCATGGGGGCAGAGAAAGGAAGGCAGACAACAGAGTAAAGCTTGTTACAGCTCTCATTACAGGGTGAGATAAGACAAAGCAGATGGATAGAGGGACTTTAAAAGGTTAAGCTATCTCCTATGGTTAATTCTTTAGCTCTCTAAAGAAAGACACGCTCATCACACAAGACAGTTTCCTGACATGACAGGTTACACACTAAGAAGGAAGTCCTTCACTTGCTGTCCTGTACTTTGAAGGCTCCACTTAAGCATTATTGACCTGTGTACAAGGCTGCGCTCGTGACCCCCAGAGAAGGCGGTGGAGAAGAGAAATACTAACCGACTCCTCCTCTTGAATCATGTGAACCAGGCCATCCAGCACTGGAGCAAGGTTTCTAATATAAACAAAACAGACAAAAGAGAAAAATTTGGTTGAAATCAATTTCCTTGACATTGCAGATGTATTTAAAACACCTAAACCTTTCCAATATTTTTCAATACAACAGAACCAAAAGTCACTGCATGCACAGCTGCAAGTCTTGTTAGTTGACTAGGCACAGTAAAAATCATTTAGAGTCTAGTGGCACGTGGGTATTTGAGCTTTTTAAAAATTAACTCTTAGTAATTTATGTTGTAGTAATCAGGCCTCAGCATCTTAAACTGCAAATACAGCTTACTGTGAGAGTTCTTACATTTTTAAATACCATTAGTACCCATGTGGCTTAACGCAGTGTTTTCCAATCTGGGTCCTCAAAGCACACTGCCCTACATGTTTTAGGTTTTTCCCTGCATCAGCAAACCTGATTTCAATTGATGGGCAATTAACGGCTTTTGTTGAACTGCAGTCATCAAAGCTGTACACAGTAGCCCCAAAAACGCCCACCAGAATGCTTACTTTGACTTGATGTTGTTGAAGTTCTTTCCCAAAGACAGGTGTTTGATGGAGCGGTTCTTGGCTAACCACATGAGAAGGGTGGACAGCTCTGAGTCCAGGCCTAGACAGACAGGAAGTTTAGATTATAAAATATTTGATAATCTTTTCCAAACACCTTTGGTCATTTTTTGGCTTAGTACAGTGGTACAAAAGTATATGGGCACTACCATCGCACCATTATCTGAGAGATCCAGGCTGGAAATGTTTGGTATCTCTGCGATACAACCTTCAAGGATCTGAGAACCGCCTGAACGAAGCTGGAAAACGACAACAACAAAAGCAGGGAGATTTAAGCATTGATACTACTCTTCTTTTCAACAAGCCGATTTTAGTTTACACCTATGTTACAGCTGAAATGTATTTATTTATAGTTATGTCAGTTCAGTAGAGAGTAAACTATTGTACAGATTTCAACAATAACAAATAACTAAGCGTTTTAATTTATCTGAATGTGAACACATTTGCAAACATTATTATAATTTATTTATTTAAAATATATTAAAGACAAAGAAATAGAGAAATAAATGAACTGGGGGGTCTGGAAATAGTCGATTTTAGGCCTGACAGGCACCTAACTGGCTAACCTATGACACTGCTCAATTTTTGTGTAAGGTTATAATAACAGAGTTACATTTTTTCTTTTTATATTAACTTCTTTCTAACTTAATCTCTTTTATACACACACACACACAGTCACAACAAGAAAAAAGTACTATGAATGTTGTTTTTTTCCTCAAATTATAGTTACTAAAGAGAAATCAAAACTGGATACAATTGGTATGGCCAAGTCTCAGTTTTACAAGATCCAGAGATGGAAAATCTACCACAAATGGCAGATTTACCTGATTTATGAATATAATGCTTCTTATGTGAGGTGTAAAAAAATTAAATAATCAGCAGAAGAACAAAGTGCTAAGGAAGACATGCAAAGAAAAAGAGGGAAGAGTGCGAGGTTTATTAATAAGACAGCGCATAGATACTTACACAATGGCCAAGCTTACAGAAGCATTAGGAGGAGAAAACAGCATGTCAAAGCCAAGCCAGCAATTATCAAACATGAAGTCCACAGATGCTTAATGATCATTCTTGCATTTAAACACAAACTCAACAAAGACAAACACGCTGGCATGCAAAACTTGCTCAGCAGGGAGTAGCAGATAGTCTACATTTTTCACACAGTTTGGCTCACTCAGAGCAGCTTGGGGCGACCTCTGTTCTACAGTCTTCATTACAGTCTTTAAAAAAAAAAATCTAATTTTACACTGAATCTTCAGTTGGGGAAGATTTTTAGAAGAAGAAATCCTGTATAATGTGTATTCATGAGCTATCTTTAGCCATTATATTCTGGAGCAATCTGTCTCTGTTTAAACAAGGCAGAGGGGAGATGGCAGCAAGCCTTCGTGCATCATGTGATGAAACAGAGGGAAACTGGAGCTCCTCCTCTGTTCTCCACCTCCTCCATCACCCACTCCCCTGCTCTTTGCCAATAAGTCCATAATGCTGCCTCTTGGCACTCCCACCAGCCTGTCAAGTGGTTTTCAAGTGCATCCTAAAAACTCCATTGAAATGGATGAGAGATACTTTCAAATTGTAGAAAACTGCGATCTCAAAACTTTTGCTCACAATACCCATTTCAATTATGGTAAGAATGAGGACAATCCAAACCCTGGATCCAATCACTGAGTATTCTGATTGATGCAATAAAGCTCACACCAAATCGGGATAAGGTTTAATTATGCAATTAGCACTATCATCGCTAATCAATCATTTTTAATGCATATTAAGATGTCTAATCATATAGATGTGTAAATGCATCTATTATTTAGATTGAGGATTTACACGGTGAGAGCGTGTTTCCTGATTTTTGTTTGCACAAACTAGGTAAATAAAAAAATACATTATTTCATCTAGTTATTTCAGGAGTTACTGTGCGTTTGGTCTTAAAAAAGGTCTTACCTCACAGCAGCTTAGATCCACTGAGACATCCTTCAAGCTAGGATTACTGGCCAGGCCAAGCAGAAGTGCTCTGTTTAAATTTTGCATGGTGAATACAAAGCAAAAATACCTTTAATATACATGAAAAAAGGGGGATTGCATATTTACATCTTCATCTTAACTTTTCAAAGAGAAATTGCAAAACATCCCTCTCTCTATGAGCTGAAAGATGTTTCAATATTAAGTGAGAACACTAAAAGCTTAATGACGAAAGAGAATTAAGTAGTAAAGTAGAAAAAAGTGTTTATACCAGAGGTACCAATAAGTGTGGTACACATGATTCATCTGAAACATCTGTTCTTTAAGGTGAAACTGCCAGTCAAGGACTCAATGCAAACTGCTGAGATTTTTTAAATAGAAAATCTTAAAACTGATGGAATATATTTATTATTTAATTGCAACCACTCTTCTAGTAGTGTAAAATTACTTTTTGTAGATCTTTTTATCAGTGATGCCATGTTTTAATGGAAAAGGCTCCTCAAGAGAGTGAATATGAACTTGTGAATTAATTACTGTCTCACTTGAGAGCCTCTGGCGGCAGCTTGGTTCCCGACACGTTGATGGAGCTGAGAGACGTGGCACAACTGAAGAAATGCTTAAATGATGGCGGCACCTCTTTGCCTTTTCTGCACAACCCAAAAGAAAACAGAAACTAAATTAAATCCATATTACCTAAAATTCCTACTGCATTTCTATTGTCATAGCTGAAGTGTATCAAGAGGAAGTGGTTCTGATATAAGCCTATTTTGGCTGCTACTGTTACCTTACGTATGATTTGTCTTATATAATTATTATGGTATAATTGTATGTATTGTGTGTTAAATAAACAAAAAACAAAACGAAAAGCATCGATACTTTACTGTGTTTATCATGTAGAACAAACCTATGACCGAGGGAGTATTTTCTTTTTCTTTTAAAACATCTCTCTGTGCTCCACAAAATGGGTCGTATCATAGGAATTTTAATGAATGAGAGCAGCAAAATATTAGGAGATGGATTTAAAAAAAGGAGATACACCAGATTTCCTAAAGCACAAAAACCAAGCAATAAGGGTATTTTCCCTTGCATGTATGATGTAACTACACTTGGTGAGCAGCAGGTGTCCCACATTGACATACTGTGATGCAGCCCGTGTAAGAGCCAGACTGCTAGAAGCAGAATAATAGCAGAAAATTCTCAGCAGATAAAATTCTGTACACAAAATATCCAGCGTTCAACCAACTTTTTTTTTTCCAGAT
The DNA here is from genome assembly GCA_028564705.1 of Apricaphanius iberus. NCBI lineage: Eukaryota > Metazoa > Chordata > Actinopteri > Cyprinodontiformes > Aphaniidae > Apricaphanius > Apricaphanius iberus. The sequence continues at coordinate 2,038,039 of JAPXFQ010002969.1, forward strand.
TTTCCAGACTCAGTTTAAAAAAAACAAACAGTTTTTGCTAATGTATGCATTTGAAAAGTAACTTTGATGGCCTTTCATGATCTATCATCTTAGACTTTACAGATAAGGATTGGACAATCCAAGACTAAATTAACTCTGTAAGCCACAGTTTGTGAACTAGGGTATAATTACTTTGTAAAAAAAAGAAAAAAAGAAAATGCAAAAGCAGGAAGATTCAGCCTGGTTCAACCTGAATTTGAAGTTGTCTAGAGACCAAGCAAGTGGTAAAATCGATTTTTATTCAGTGGACATTTGGCCTGAAATTTTAAAACCAAAACTAACATAATGTGTTTCCAATACAACATTAAGTCAATTTGAAAAGCAAACTGACTTAATAGTTCAGCATTCTTAGAAGCATGCATGAAAATGTGAGAGAAAAAAATTTAATCATTTTTATTTAAAAACATCCATATTCATCTAGACTTTAATTTTTCCCCCCAGAGATTTCAAGACTCTGTAGGTATCCTGGACATCTCTACCAGCTCAAAGACAGCACAGTAGTCAGAACAAAAAAAGGATGATAAAGTACAAATTATTGTAGACCAAGCTCCCATTAAAAAACAATAGGTACTGTATACTTTTTGTGTGGAATGTGAAGTTGTGACTAACACTGAGCCATTTATGGATTAAAATCCATAATCCAGGATAGAATTTCAAATCCTCTGTCTTACATAAAAAGCCCTTAATAATGATCTTACATCAGATATCTGATTGTTCCATATGTTCCTAACAGAGCACTTCGCTCTCAGACTGTGGGTTTACTGGTAATTCCTAGGATTTCTAAAAGTTGAACGGGCGGCAGACCTTTTAGTTATCAGGCTCCTCCCTTGTGGAACTAGCTCTCAGTTTTAGTCCATGAAGCAGAAACCCCGTCTACTTTTAAGACTAGACTTAAAACCTTCCTTTTTGATAAAGCTTATAGAGTGGCTTAGGTTATCCTGATATATATATCTAGCCAGGGTGCTATAGACTTAGACTGTTGGAAGACAGACCAACTACTTTTCTTTACTCTGATACTTTTCTCTTCTACTACTTTCCAGATGTATCTTCTGCTGTTATTTTGGGTATTAACCTTGCTTTTCTCAGTGCTGTTCTCTCCTTAGAAGCTACATCTGGTCTGATATTCTGCTCAGCTACAACGCCCTGCTAGATGGGGAACATCGATTCAGATGATGCTGGCTGTGACTAACATCTTCCATATACTTTATATAATATGTGCTTCTGCTCTTTCTTCTCAAACCCCCAAATGGTCCTGGCAGATGGTCACTTGAATTGATCCAGGTTCTGCTGAAGGTTTCTTCTTGTTAAAAGGGAGTTTTTCCTTTCCACTCTCACTACATGCTTGTTCGGTATGAGGGATTACTGAGGGATTGCAGTGGTTGGAGTCTGCAGGCACAACAGCTCATTAATTACTCAGCGCAATCTGCTGGGATTCCTTACATAGAAAACGTTTTAACTGATTAGAAAGTTTGTGTAATTGTTTTAAAATGAATTTTAAAGTGCCTTGAGATGGTATCTATTGTGATTTGTTGTGCTATGTAAATAAACAAATCAAAAATGAACAAAAGCAATGAAAAATGCAAAATCATTGTGCGTTGGTTGACTTTCAACGTGGTGCCTTAAACACAACCTTTACTACAGCGTTGTTTAGTTTTTTTTGTCCCCTTGTCAGCTATTACTTAACTCATCCGTCTCTTTTGTGTTTTTTATCCATAGGAAAATAAGTATCTACCCAGTTAAAGATAATAAAAATGTTGAAATTTATTTACCTGTGAGAGAAGATGCTTTTTGACACATTGAGAACAGAGAGGTGTTGAACTGAGCCTCGCAGCAGAGCTGAGCAAACCTGGAACACAACACAACGCACACGTAACTGCAATCATCTCTGCAACTTTGTATTTTGGGCTTCAATCGTCAGTGACTTGGAATATGTAAGCCGTTTTCATGGTAAGATCCAATACTGCTGTGTGTTATGAAATTTGTCCACATTTCCATCAGACTGTGAAAAGACAAAATATGATTTAGGGCCTAATTGATGAGTTCAGTGACTGTCTAACAGCTGGCTTACATCTCAAACTAATCAATAAGCCGTGGCTGGCTCTCAGACCCGCGTCAATATATCACAAACACTGTTCAGACCACTTTATCGCTCAGTGACCTGCAACAACAAATTGAATGAGCGTGCAAAATGAGATTAAACCTCCGGCAACAAAGTTTTTCATGGCCAGCACATCATTTTCCACTTAGCTACAACAAGTCTGACAGCATGTTGCAGTTTACAGAAAGCAATGCTCTAAATTGTTGGGGTATGATCTACTGAAGGACACGTTCCGTTATCATGATAGATGGGAACATTTACTCAGTGCAAATGCATTTCTTTCAGCTACATTTGTTTCTCATGCAGCTGCCAAAGGGGCCTCACCTGATCCAGTGAGCAGTCTGAGTTGGAGAGGTCAAGTGTTGCCAGGCTATTGGGTTGACTGAGGAAGTTGTAGAAATGCTAAAAAACAGGAATAAGTTGAGAACAAAAAAATTTAAATACTATGGGAAACATTGTACATAAACCTTGAAAAAACACAATATCTGTCATGCAGCATGATACTGTGGAATATTTTTTTTTCCCACTGCTCTTAAAGAGTTTATGTAACAATGTATGGAGCTGAATTCAGAATAAGTAGGTATTCTAGGTTTTCACTTTATAACTAGGCACTACTTGGTGTATGTCTATCACATAAACAGTCAAGTACAGAACAATGTACTTTAAACCTTTCCGTCATTTCAAGATTAAATCAAATTGTATGCTATAATATTTCTTTTGTATTCTTTTACAACGTTGAAGCCAACTGTAATTTTTTTAGATTTAATAGAAAACAACATAACTGGGATCATATTTCATCCTTTCTCCTTTTCTCTAAACAGGTATCTACTTTCTCTTCACCTGCATGTCGTCTCCTCGAAGGATATTCCCTGAGAGGTCCAGATGGACTAGGTTGCTGGCGATGGATGGGTTGGCACCCAGTGACTGGCAAAGGCTATTCACCCCTAAAATCCAAACACGCACACACATACACACACAGAGAGATCCAGATATGAACAGCCCTGCAGTGTCAGCTTTATCACTGTGCTCAAATCTCCACTTGATATTTTTGACAGCCCGCTGAAGGAAGTGACAGAGGAAATGAGCAGCGGGTAAACCGCTGGAGAAAAGAGGATCTGACTGTAAGTAAAAAGTTAATATAGTTTTATGGTTTTCAAATGTTCTTCGACACTCAAACATGACACACTTTTAAAACTTCCAAAATGAAAATGAAAAGGTATTTATGCAGATATACGTCACTTTAATTCTCCAGAATTGCTCCCGTGGTTGATGGTTTATGCATTTGAGAGGTAAAAACTGTCTTTCTACGGCAGCCAGATGCTGACATACTGTGTGTTCAGCCACTGATCTGTGTCATGTCCATCACATGACTGACATGCTGAACTGACACATCTAAACCGTGAAGCCTTTACAGGCTCTCTGGTTATAAATCCACTGACTGTTCTGATCAAGTTAGACAGATGGAGAGAATATAAGGGAGGTAGTACAGAAAGATAAACAGTTAAAATGATAGTTAAAAAGTGTCCCCGATTCTCTGGGGTCACAGAATATGGATTGAGCCCTCAGCATGAAAATCAGGCTACAGTTTAGGCAACACAAGACCTTTCAAACCCGCAGAGTGGAAATATGATAGCTCTATTGATTTCCTGCGAGCTGAACATGTTGGCAGTAAGTCCTGACAGGCTGTGCCTTGTACTGAGCGCAGGAACGGGAAACATGAGGAGGAACGTATTCTGCAAGTAATGTTTGACAACAGACGCTTTCATTATTTCAAATGAGATGTAGATCACTTAGAAATTCTCCTTTAAATGTTTACACTGTTTTGAAGAGTGAAAGGACTTCTCATTATGTAAATAGGCGTTTAGTTTAATTAAAGTAAAAAGCCCCGGAAAACACTCTTTAAGCAGATAGAAATACATTATTCTAGGGAACAGGCAGTGACTAGAGATCTTCTCCTTCCTTTCTCATACTATTACAGCAGTAATGTGTCTCAGCTGCATGGCAGCAGGAGAGATGCAATTAGATTAATGAACAATATGAATTGTATCAGGTAATAATGGAAATTAAAACAGACACAGTTCAAAACGAAACTATTCCAAAACACTTAATTTCTCTATGACATATTGGCTTCATTACAAATATTATATTGTCTGAGTAAAAAAAAAATAATTAAAAAAATATATATATACCTTTAGGGGAGAGCGAGGTTCTGGAAAAGTTTAAATGCTTGAGCCCCAAACGAAGCTTGGCAAACTGAGCACCGAGTGAAGAAACACCTGCAGCAAGAAAAATGAAAATACAAACAATGATTTTATACCTGCATGTTGTTTAGAGTCCGTTATCACCAACATGAATTAACTGTATCAATTCAGGCACTTTTTCTTTTAAAAGGTAGTTTACAGCCTAAGTTAGCTGGAATATCATTAATTTGGATCTACTGATGAACATTTTTTAACTGATCTTGGACTGATCTGAAATCATCGGGTAAATGGTTGTAATTTTGACTCATTCCAAAATGCATATTAAAACTAGGCTTTCAGGATAAAAGCGTAAAAAGAACTGTTTTTTAAAAATCCTACAAAGCTCAAATAAACGAAACATCTATTCTGATTATGGGGTCGTTAAACTTCGAAATGTACGATTTTTAAAATCTGTCAAACACAACTTCTAATTTCAAAAAAAGCATATTCAACTTAAAAAGCATTTTTAAAGCACAGAAAAAAAATAATAGTTCAAAAGAAATACAATAAACTATTGTCAGAACTTTTTCATTTTGAGAGACAATCTAAACAGTGATGAGAACTAGAAACCTAAATGGCTTAATATTTTCTGCGTTTAATATAAATAAAGACAAAAAGATTTTATACTAAATCCTAAAGTAATAAAAATGTTGGAAATTAGAGGTTTAACAAATATTTTAATAGATATTTGGGATTTAAGTCACACATTTTTGGCTTTACTTGATTTTCCTGCAAAGATATTTCTTTAATTGCAGGCTTTATGTAATAATGTTTATTTAACAATGTGCTTCATATTAGATTTTATATATATTGTCAACTCTGAATGTTTTCTCATCACAAATCCTTCCAGGAATAACAACCCACATGGAAAGAATCTATATAAACATATAGGTGTTAATATATGTTTTGATTCAGTTTTAGAATATATTTGACATATATTGAAAAAGTATGCGATTATATAGGTATTTCGTTGTGTGACGAGGTGGTCAGCTACATGCTTTGTTTGTCTGAAGCGTATGTTGTACGCAAGGCTTCAGTATTCTGTTGCTTCTTAATATAATTGCACTAAAGTAAACAATACACAAAAAGGAAAGCTGTTTCAAGAGTGGCAATTGCGTGATTTTTTTTTGTAATGGACCTCAGACAAATATGTAGTTATTACGTTGAAAATAAAAAATATATGAGCTAGGTATCATGTATGACAGTTGCCAATGTAAGATAAATGAGTCAGATCCTGCCATGAGCTATATAGGAGACATATCTAAAAAGTACATATAGAGCTTATATGTGCATATATAGAAGGAATACTGGAGCCATGTATGAATTGTATATGCACATATATGCTGTATATAGGCAGCATATAGGTTTCATATAGGTGCATGTATCCTCATAAAGATTCTTTCCATGTGGGAAAGTTTCAGTATTCTTTCTTACATGTTTCATTATCTTAAATATGAAGTTAGCTGTAACCATTTCAAGTATGTAACAAAAAGCAGCAAACTGAATGAAGGTAGTAGCTATAAAGCAGCTCAAAGAGAATTTTAAAACGGTAATGAATCAGTCAGAGAGTGGATCCGAACATTGAACGTACCTCTGTCCTCCAGCGGGTTGTTAGCAAGATTAATGGAAGTAAGTCCTGAGCTGGTGTTGTGGGCCAGGGCAGCAGCGAGCTTTTGGGCAAACTCTCTGAAAGTTGTGAACAGGTTGATTGATAACATGCTGTTGGTAAATGTAAAATATTCATCCATACATGGGAAGACTCGAACACAAAATGCTTGAATACAGGTATAAAGTAAAATCTACAGAATTAGACAAAATTAAGATGATGAATTTAAAAGCCTGAAAATGATCTAAAACAAACATTATGTCATGTATCTATATGACTGGAAAACATTGCTCTAATTCCAGCTGCACAGAATTTGCTCATATGTGGCGTTATATCAAAGCCAGAAACAAAGCTTTAATACACTGCAAATTATTCTGCTTTAGACTAGATTAGTAATTATTAGATTTCCCTAATCAAACAAACTGCGGCAAAGCGTACTTCAATAACTAAAATCAAGCAGAAACATGATTATATTTGGTGTTTCACTTACGTTTTGAGTCCTGCATTGTCCAACTCTAACTCTTCAAGTCGACTGGATCGAGACACCACTCGAAGAATCTGCTCACACACGTCTGCAGACTGAGACAAAATAATGGGAACTAGTGTGTCTTAATAAAATTTGTTGTCGGTGTAAGATGGTCTACAGATATGGATCAATTCACTTTGTCACCAAGCGTTACCCCCTTCTGTGAGCAATGATGTCCCACAAAAATATTCTGACTGGAATGATTTATACCAAAAGTTACATTTTTGGAGTTGTGAGGAAAAATACGCTGATGAAACGACCTAAATGTAGCCTTTATGTGACAAAAACATGGAATAGTTCATAGGGTGCTTCGTATTTTCTGGGCTAACTCAATGGCGCCCAGAAAATCCTGCTTCTTATGAGATTCCAAAAAATGTTGCCCTCAAGATTAGAAGCAGAAAAAAAGTTTTTAAAAAAGCACAAAAAAAGTTAGAATATAGATAAACCCACATTGAGCATTTTTATAAGTAGAAGGTTGATGACTTCAGAATAGGTCTGAAATGTTAGTAACAAGGATTAGTTTGCATTCAAATCAATTTCTGCTCACTTTACAATACAACCCTAAACTACTAAAAACACTTCCTTAGTATTCCAGACTTTTCTTTCAGTTCCTGCCTGTATTACCAAATGACACATTTTCAACATGCATGGCTTTTTGGGCTGTTTTGGCATATTCAAAAAAAGTGAGAAAAGAATAACAACCCCACCAACACTTGAAAAATACATACATCGAAATAAGTGAAGCTGTGCAGCAAGTTTCATCTTTCTACTCTATAAACAGGGTTTGGTTTTCTATACTCTAATTATATTAAACATTAATAAACCCTATCATTGTACCATCTCATAGATTTATTTTTTCAATGTGTACTCAAGGTCACAAGAATAGCCGTACTGAATCCCTTAGGACTCTTAACAAAAATCTTTCCATGATGTTGTGCATACCAATTAAAACTGTGCAGCAGAATGTGAAAATGAAAAGAAAACCTCCGTCCTCCAACTGAAGCTATTCATGCTTGAGAAAGACATCAGAGAGAACAGACCCAGGGAGAAAGAAGTTGCATCCCTTCTTTGCTCTCAGCACAACAGGAGAAATCACTCATATTTAACCAAAATTAAAAATTCAACAGCTGAAAGTCTGGACTCCACCTCGATGTTCACTGACCCAATTCACTGAGTGCTGAGTCATAGCACGGCATGAACTGCATGACACAGACACTAGTTCAGAATGACTTGCTTTTTAGTTTTTAGAGTCATGCAAACAGTTTCCATTATGATGACAGAACTTTACTGGAACGATGTGTTATTATTCCTGATTAACAACATCAGCGCTACAAGGACTGCTTCTGTTTGCCTGCTGCCTCAGTGTGGCAGAGACAGGGGAGGTATTGTTCAACACGCGTCAGCAGCGAGGAGGAGAGAAAGAAAGAAGCAATAATGGAAAAGAGAGACAATAACAGGACAACGCAGAAGAAGGGGACAGTTGTCCACAGCTATCCTGGAGAACCATGAGCATTAAAGAAGCAAAAGGATGTATGGCACTAAACTGGGGTGGGGGGTATATGAGAGTGGTGAGGGGTGAACTGGGGTGAAACGTGAGAAAATTATGAAACAGAAAACAAAGAGGTCTGTATTTTCCACAGCAGTCACAGTAACACAGTCAGGACAGCTCAGTGACACTGTCAGCGTGGTATTTGTACCATTCACTACTCATTAAATACCAGCGTGGTCATGAATTGCTGTGCTGAACTTACATCTGGTCAAACTGCTCATGCTTTCCCACATACTGTCCAATCAAAGGTTAACGAGAACACTAGTCCTCTTATCGCTGCCGGCCTCTCATCCACTCTTCTTATCTCAATTTTGGCTCAACATCTTAATCAACCCCCCAAGACTAATAGCCTGATTGAACTGGGGATGAGCAGCATAATCCTTCGCTGTGAAAGCCTGCTGTGTGTCTGCGTGTGTCTGTGTACTCGTTTAGCTACTCTGTTTAGGACATTCTCTGGGAAATTCACTAACATCTAAAGAATAATGAAATAATGGGGGCCATAGCCCTGTCCAGATGTAGTGGACCCTTTTTTTAGGGTTAGAGGATAGTTTTAGAGGCCTAATGTGAATAAATCTTTGGCTAAAAGCTTAGGGTTAGAAATGTACTGGTAAGGTCAGGTGTTATATTTGAGTAATAGAGTTACTAAAATGAATGGCAGTCCATACAAAGTCTTAATAAGAGTAGAAAAACATATGTGTGTGTGCGTTGCTCATCTAATCAACAGCATAGAGTTTCCTCATCAGTTTGACCGAGTTGGTCAGAATGCGAACTTAGGATTTGCATCTTTCGGATTTGGTTTTGCTCATCTTCTCAGCAATGTTTTCTTCTCTCTTCATGCTCTACACACAGCGGTTCTGTTTTAGTTACGCCGTAAGAGTGCTGAACATTTGTATACCTGCTGGCTTAATTGTTACTTGTTTTGCAGGCTTAAAAACTCAACTTTGTTTCTTTTCCATCTTCCTTTCAGGCCTCGTTTTCAAACGCTGCCCTATTTTTCACTCATCCCATCTGACTTGTCTTCAAATTCATCTGTCATTCTCTCCCAGGCCTCGCCATTTCCCTGTCTGCTGCGTTATCACTTTTTTTTCTGCCTACACTTGTCTCCTTGCGTTTTCCCTAAATACACAAAAGAACATAACAGATAATTAAAATATCATGGGAAATTTACACTAAAATGTTCAGGTGGTTATAATTTCAAACATGCCGTTTTAAATGTTATAAAGTCTACAAAAAAACATAACGCATAATTAGCGACAGAAGTCAGCACTTTAAACTGAAACTTGAAAACTGAAACTTGAAAGATGGGGCATCCCTATTAACAGTTTCTAATAGTCAAATTTCGAGAGCAATCAGTCATACAAGAGTTCACTAAAAACCTAAAGGCACATATGTCTGCTGTGGTTAACATTTTAACATGGCACATGAAAGCCCAGGATGGACAGACATATGAACAAGTGGATGTTAACTTATATGGGATGAAGGGATGCACAGACGGACCAACAAATCAAACATTTGGAAAAATTGTGAGAAAAGTTGCACACAACTTCCTTATTTGATACCAGTCTAAACTTGGAAAATCATTACAAGTTCCAGATCTTTCTAGACTGCATAGGAACCCTTATCCCTTTCTTAAATACATCTCAATAGGGAAAGCGGTGCTATATTGCTTTATAGCCATGATGCAATTTAATTCCAGCCATGATGCTGATCTGCACAATGAATAAATTAAAAAAGTAAAACTACAAAGCAGGCATAGTTACAGTCAGGAATGTCTGATTGTATTTTTGATAAGACTAGTGAGATCTGTTCTACTATTGATCCAATATCGTGACAGAGAAATGCTCCAATTTTGGCATCATCAAAAAACATCTGCACCACATGTGAATGAGAAACCGAGGCACACGCCAAATAAGTGTCACCACAAATAATTTGTCAAACATAGGCCTGTATGAATGACAATTCCTTCAATCTGTACATGACATAGGGAAGGGCTAGTTTACATTTCAATACAAAGCGAAATGTCTGTGACAGAGGTGTGAGTTAATTGTTCTGGCAGAGGAAGCTGTGTGTGGTAAATTGAGGGACATTTTGTGAGGGAAGCATGGAGATGCAGAGTTAGTAATGGAACCAGTGCTGAACCAGGATGGGAGGGGGGCAATAGCGTGAGACATTGAACCTCTTTGTCTCATTTGGATTAGGAGTCTTATCACACAAGAACATTGGACTGATCCTCAGTCAAAACACTGCAGGGGAAGATTGAAAAAAAAAAACTAATATTCTTTAGAGAGATAGAATTAGCAACACACAGTCCTGCACAGTAGAAGAGATGAGCATAACTTAGCAAATATAAAGAAATGGAGAAAGTAAACATGGACTGAAAAGTGCTAAACACACAGAGATGAACAAAAGCATGAAATGGTAGAACTAATCACAATTTTTCTTACTGTAAAAGCATATTTATAGTAAATTTTCATGAAAATACTGACACCGGCAGCAGCCTCAACTGACTAATAACATTCTCACAGTACAAGTTATTTTCTGTCTGCCAGCAAAACTAGCAGACAGAAACTGGTTTAATTATTTTAGAACAAAAATTATTTAGGTCAAAATAAAAACCCTAACCATTTTTTTCCAGAGACATATTTTTGGAGGCTAAATCCATCCATCCGTTTTCTGAACCGCTTAATCCTTAAGGGGTTGCTGGTGCCTATCTCCAGCTGTCAACGGGCAAAGGCGGAGTACACCCTGGACAGGTCGGGAGTCCATCACAGGGCCACATCGAGACAGACAGGACAAACGACTATGCACACACACACTCACACCTAAGGACAATTTAGATTGATCAATTAACCTGTTGGTCATGTTTTTGGACTTGTTGGAGGAAGCCGGAGTACCCGGAGGGAACCCACGCATGCAAGGGGAGAACATGCAAACTCCATGGGGAAATACCCTGGGCTGGGATACGAACCAACAACCTTCTTGCTGCAAGGCAACAGTGCATACCACTGTGCCACCTAAATAAATAAAACAATTAGCTCATGCTCTACTTGTATAATTTATATATTTTAAAAGTCTTAGTAGTGTAATAGGTGTACATAATTCCAATGTTTTGACTACATCTCTTACTACCATTTCAAAACGCACTTTTTTGCAGTGCTTATAATTTGAATTACACTCATATTTAAATAAAAAGACCTTAAACAGGAAAAGTACAAGAAAAGTTTAGTTTAGGAAGTACTGACCAGTTTGTAATCCTTGGTGGACAGTTTGGTGAACCACTGGTTGAACTCCAGGACTGCTATAATAGCTACCAGATCCCTGATGACACAGAACAAAGGTCACATCCACCAGTGAGTGACTCTCAGTAACTCCATCTGATATTGGTATGCTTCTTCTTATAGTAGAAATTAATAATGTTACCCCTCCAAAGTGCATTTATATTATTTAGTGCAAAATATGACTTTTTCAATGTAAATAACTTTCAGTAATATTTAGAAATAAATATTTGCCAATGTCCACCTGTTCTCTAGATGGCTGAAATCCTGCAGGTTGAGTTCTCTGCTGTCTTGTGTCAAGTAGATGGTGTCAACATCCTGCAGAGCGAACGATATTAAATTCTATCAAATTGTTTCTGCTCTCGTATTTATCAAAATGACGGTATTCAGTTTTATGTAGCCAGTGGTCAGCATTAAAACAGAGAAGCATGGTTCTGATGTGCAACTGTACCAGCATGAAAGTAAGCCATCCTCACCCACTGCACTTCTTCTCTGTAAGGTAGTCCCAACCAGTCACACACACACCTGTACATCTGGGAAAAGCCACCTACAGGCAGAGACAGAGAGGCCCAAAGATTCACATAAAGTGGATTGACTGACATAATTATGGTTAATCTGGCCTTGTGCACAGAAACACAAAAAGGAAAAATGCACAAGTGACTAGTGGACGCTTTACATTTACAAACTCAGGTTTTAGTAATACGTTTTAAAGGCAGAAAGTTATTAAAGTAAAGTGACGGGACTCTACCACAGGGTCCAGGTTCAGCAGGCTTTTTGTTTTCCCACAGAGTCTGCAGGGAGCTCAACCGGTCTGGAGGCTCCATGCAAAGCTTCTTCAACACCTTACTGACAAGAGAAGTGAAAATGTTTAGTTAATCCATTTCTGTGTTGCAGAGGATAAAGCCTCAGAAATGATACTTTCTTAAGTGCAGATGAAATAGGGAGTCCTAAAATACTTTGGCAATGCTGCAAAAAAACAAAAACAAATCTACTAAAGGTTTAATTCTATTTTTTTTCCTCCTACATTCCCCACATCATAACTCAGTATTTTGAATGAAGTATGGTAGCCTCCTACTACTGTAGAAGTAAAACCTCATAGATATGAAAGGAGAAATCATAAATACTAGGCTGAAATTTCCCAGAGACAATGCAGACAAAGAGCAGGAGTGTGATTTTTATTTTTTTATTATCTGACATAAATAGACCATTTATGATGCACAAAAAAACAGCCTGAAAAAAAAACATACCTCGGTGGCAGTCCGGGACATATCCTCAGCAGACAGTTTCCTATATGAGCGACCACATTATTCACCTCCTCTGTGGAGGGCAGCTTCACTGAGAACGAGCCTCGCTCGTACTCCACGAGTAGCTAAAAGCAGACATTGATAATGAATGATCCACACAGTACTCAGCGAAACCTCCTGCTCATCAAGATGACCCTAATGGCTTCTCTTTGCCCTTTATGCTTCTCTGCTTTATCGTTGTTGTAAAGAATTAGTTTGAGAAACATGAGCAAGAACAGGATTCAACATGGGTAGATTTGATTTTTGTTCAATTCTCCCCATTTCTTTGACCCAAACGTAGGCCAAATGTTGCTGTGATTTTTTTTTTTATACTTTCATGATTTTTTTAGTTATTTTGTTGGTGGATTTTTAAAATGAATTTTACCAGTCATGTACATAGTCATGTTTTTTTTATTAACCCAATTTTAAAAGTTGCTCATAAAAAAAGCTACATTTAACTATTTAATAGATATAGGTAAAGACTTTAAAAACAAAAACAAATCTGTTAACCATGTCAGTGTTCACTGCAATTATGTAAATACTGATATACTGACACATGGTTTCTCTGTGGGCCAGAATTACCATAATCCTCCTGGCAGGGACACAGGAGACCCTCAGTCAAAATACTCAGAGGACTGACAGTCAAAATGAGCAGGACAGGGGTTCAGCTGCAGAAACAGGATGGTCTGTGACAAATGATGATACTCTGGTTCTGCTGACTGGCAGCTTGCTCGCTCCTGTCAAAAAGCCTGTAGGGGCTCAGCCTAGATATGTCTGCTATAAATGAGTTTTTAAGGATTATAGAAGGATTCATATATTGTAATGGAGTATTTCGACATTTATCCATTTTATCTCTCATTAAAAATGTGTTGTGATTTTAAGGATAATTTTAAATGATAATAATTAAAGCAGAGATCGGGGATTTAAGCAGGTTTTTAAGCATGACATGCTTTTAGATGACCCAATGCCTCACAAGATGTGTTAAGTTATTAATATCTTGACAAATAGAACTTCAGTATGTTTATGCTTTTCCCACTGAAGAGCCAAAAAATTACAATTTGAACCAGATGAAATAAACAATTTAGATTTTTTTTCATAGCATCTATCTAGGTCAGGTATAAATCATGATTAGGCTTTCATTTTTAAAACCAATAATGAAGAACAGAAGGATTAGGTAAGAGCAGCATTGATTCACAATCATATAAATCTAAAGAAGCTGCTGCTGCAAACATTATGTGTGTACTAGCAAGAACTCTGCCTGATCCTTAAAATGTTTCAGTTTAGAAAGCAGTTCAGTTTGTGAATATTTCAGAGGTAGTGTTTATTTATTGGTTCCAGGCCTCAAACAATACTGCTCAGATTTGTCGTTTCAGGGCCTTGTTCTATCAGTATTATGTTATCTGCTGTTTTATAACATTTGAAACCATAAATATTACTTTTTTCAGTACTCTAAATGTTTAGTCATTTGCCAGTCTAGAGTTTTATGAGAGACTCATATATTTGTAATGTGTGTTTGGAGATGCGATTAAGTAAAAGTTGAGTAAGATAACTGAAAACGGAGGAATCTGCTACATAGATTTTTTAGTCGTAGAAAAGGAGAAGGAGCTAGAATTTGGTAGAGAACAAAACTTCCATTTCATTACATCCATTTTGACAGCAAAACCATCCATACCCACCGGCTGGACTGGCCATTGGGCATACCGGGTGGGACAATGGTAATTTGGGGCAAGCCTGGTCTTTTTACTTTTATAAACTAATAGTACTTCTCATGGCATTACCCATGAGAAGTATTTGGTACTAATCAAACGCTCTCTAGGGGAGTTATGGCTTTTGGAGACATTAGGTACGTTTAAGTCATCTAAACCAAGCTTTTAGAAGTATTCAGACTAAGGGCTTGCCCCCAGTGAGAGCCAAGTCCTAATTTACATGTTACTCAAAAAATCTAATTATTAAATGAAGTATGTTCAACTTTGTGATGATAGATAGCAACATGCACCCTTACATGTTAATCTTAATCAGGTTAACCTCGAGCAGCACACAGACAGTAAACAGAGGCTGACGGGAGTGAAGCAGATGGAATCAAAGCAGGATATTCACAATCACAATAAACCACCTCTTCGTCAGTTCAAAAATGCCCCGATCGGCAGCTTACTGTATCGTTGTTGATTCACACCTACGTCTCTCGTCACTTCCTGGGGGGGTGCATGAGTATGGGCAGGGGTCGGCGATTGGTTTTTAGAGAAGTGTGATGCCCAATCACATTATCTCGGTAGAATAGTCTGCTTTGTGAAACCCCAGTTTGGTTCAAGTCAGACTAAAGTGTACACCTGCATTTCCAAAGTCCGATTTCAGTCAGACTAAGGTAATAATTCAACTTTTTTTTTTTGCTGTGTGTAAACGCACTGACAGTGTGACATTCAAATTGGTTTCCACCACAATGGCCTTTGAGGTGTAGCTATTATTTAGCATGAGTATAGAGCCAAGCTACAAGTACTTGAAAATGATACAGGTTTATACATATTACACAGAATGCATTTGTCACATGATCTTTCTTAACTGGTGTTGTTTTTTTCCCAATTATATTATTAGTTATTGTAATAAGGGTTTTTCTTATTATCTGGGAAGTCCTGACATGGTAACTGACAGAGTACCTGAGAAGAGTGAGTAGTTGAAAAACTTGCTTTTGTAGAGTGAGGAAGTGAAAAAAAAAGATCTAATCACAAATAGATTAGACTTTGTCAAAGTCCAAATAGTCCATAAGTTTTGCTTCTAACTTGATGCTCAGACAATGCATCTATTGGAATTAGTGCATCTTAATTAGAGGCCGACCGATATATTGAATTTGAATTTGTTTTATTTTATTTTGTATACTTAAAGAAACTTGAATCTGTTTTATTTTCTATTTTTCTGACACTATTTGCACTCAGGTTACTGTTTTGAGTTTATTTTTATAATTTCTTATATTTGGAGTTCACTTTTTAATTTATATTGCACACAGTGAGTATTCAGATGCCTTTCACAATCAAAGTGCCGCTTAAAAGTACCTATATCTGCCTTCGATATTGGTCTTAATAATCGACTTTAGATATTATCACTTATTAAAAGTTGACATATTTGAGGAAAAATTCTGTGCTGTCACTAAAACATCTAATTCTTCTCTCCTCCTAATTTCAAATTAAATAGACTACGCAACCTTTCGGTTTCAACCAAGTAAGTAGTCCATTGTATACAGGTGCTGGCCAGTAAATTAGAATATCATCAAAAATTTGAATTATTTCAGTAATTCCATTCAAAACGTGAAACTTCTATACTGTATACTTTCATTCCACACATAGTGATATATTTCAAGTGTTTATTAATTTTTATTTATATTATTACAACTGACAGCTAATGAAAACACCAAATCCAGTATCTCAGAAAATTAGAATATTCTGAAAAGGCTCAATATAGAAGACACCTGGTGCCACTCTAATCAGCTGATTAACTCAAAACACCTGCAAAGGCCTTTAAAAGGTCCCTCAGTCTTGTTCTGAAGGCTCCACAATCATGGGGAAGACTTCTGACTTAACAGCTGTCCAAAAGACGACCATTGACACCTTGTACAAGGAGGGCAAGACACAAAAGGTGATTGCTAAAGAAGCTGGCTGTTCGCAGAGCTCTGTGTCCAAGCACATTAACAGACAGGCGAAGGGACGGAAAAAATGTGGTAGAAAAAAGTGTACAAGCTCTAGGGATAACCGCACCCTGCAGAGAATTGTGACGACAAACCCATTCAAAAATGTGGGGGAGATCCACAAAGAGTGGACTGCAGCTGGAGTCAGCGCTTCAAGAACCACCACGAAGAGACTCATGAAAGACATGGGATTCAGCTGTCGCATTCCGTGTGTCAAGCCACTCTTGAACAAGAAACAGCGTAAGAAGCGTCTCGCCTGGGCCAAGGACAAAAAGGACTGGACTGCTGCTGAGTGGTCCAAAGTTATGTTTTCTGATGAAAGCAATTTTTGCATTTCCTTTGGAAATCAAGGACCCAGAGTCTGGAGGAAGAGCGGAGAAGCACAGAATCCACGTTGCATGAGGTCCAGTGTAAAGTTTCCACCGTCAGTGATGGTGTGGGGTGCCATGTCATCTGCCGGTGTTGGCCCACTCTGTTTCCTGAGGTCCAAGGTCAATGCAGCCGTCTACCAGGAAGTTTTAGAGCACTTCATGCTTCCTGCTGCTGACCAACTTTATGGGGATGCAGACTTCACTTTTCAACAGGACTTGGCACCTGCACACAGTGCCAAAACCACCAGTACCTGGTTCAAGGACCATGGTATCCCTGTCCTTGATTGGCCAGCAAACTCGCCTGACCTTAACCCCATAGAAAATCTATGGGGTATTGTGAAGCGGAAGATGCAATACGCTAGACCCAACAATGCAGAGGAGCTGAAGACGACTATCAGAGCAACCTGGGCTCTCATAACACCTGAGCAGTGCCACAGACTGATCGAGTCCATGCCACGCCGCATTACTGCAGTGATGGAGGCAAAAGGAGCCCCGACTAAGTATTGAGTGCTATACATGCACATTCTTTTCATGTTCATTCTTTTCAGTTGGTCAACATTTAAAAAAAACAACATTTTTTTTCATTGGCCTTTAAAATATTCTAATTTTTTGAGATACCAAATTTGGAGTTTTCATTAGTTGTCACTGATAAATATCACAAAAAAAATACATTGGTCTGTGTGCATTGCATGAATATAATGTACAAGTTTCACGTTTTGAATGGAATTATTGAAATAATTCAACTTTTTGCTGATATTCTAATTTACTGGCCAGCACCTGTAGAATAACATGCTTCATTGTCTTTCCAACATTAGCTGGTAGACCAGTCTCGGCTCCAAATGCCCGGGCTGATTCTTTTATTCATTTATTTTTTTTTGTCTCAGTCCAGCCCTGTCCATACCCTATGTATATTCTTTGTTTACTGCTCCCAAATGTAACAAAATTATATTTTTATTACATATATATGTTTTTTTTTTGTGCACTGTTAAATCCCCTAGTTAATGTATGCTGTGTGTGTGTGTGTAATTTAGTCTCAGCTATACATAAAGCTGCTCCATAAAGGTTTTGGAGGTTTGTTAGACATGTTAATGAACAAACAGCATCATGTTTGAAGGACAAGGGAAAAACAAACTTAATATTAAAGTGGGGGAGAAGCTTAAAACAATTTCCCAAGCATTGAACATCCAAATAAAATTTAAAAAGTATGGCAGAAGACACGAGGTGTTCCATTCTCGGAACTTCAGGGTAATTTGACCGGAATGTCCAGATACACACACGTCTTCACTTCATCGGGGAGGGCTGAAAGGGCCATTTTCGAGGCAATTTCAGAAACTAACGCAGTAACTGAAATATACACGGGAATGGTCCGATCATTCAGATCAAACAGAAACGCAGCTATGTCTGCTGCTCTGGGTGCCTTTTTGTGCTGTGAAGATGCTTTCCATCCAATCTGGCTGAGTTTAAACTGTTTTGTAGTGAAAAATGGGCAAACATGTACTTCTCTAGATGTCCTAAGTTGGTAGAGGCAAAAAGTTACAGCTGTGATTACAAAGAAAGGCGGTTCAAAGGAGTCTCATTTTAAGCTTTCTTTCATATTTTATGCTTGTCTTAATGTGACATACCTGTGTTGGCTTGTTGCAAGAAATTCCCTGGATCTCTAGATAATTAAAGGAATGCTCCACCTGAAAAGATTAAGAGAAGGAAAAATACCTGTTATCACACAAAACAAGGTGCAATCTATAAGACATGAAACTGATCTGGTCAGTTTCATTTCAGAAAGGGTTGATCTCTTTAATAACCTGCAAGTTAAATCATTAATTTCATTCAGTATTTAGCTGGGTCTTCCAAGATGGATGTGATTTTTGATAAATATCCATAAAGTATAACTATAGTCACTTTTACTGCACCTTTATATGCCATTTTCTATCTCCACCAGCTGATTTCCAGGATTCTGTTCAGCGTTTCAATTTTTAAGCAATAAATAACATAATCCACACTTACATCAACATATTTTTCCTGTCTTTCAAGAGGGCATATTAGAAAAAAACTAAAAAATAAGAAGGAAAAATCTCATGGCTCATCATCCCATGTCTAAGAAGAGACCAAAATAAGTTATTTTATGTGAGATGGGAATCCTAAGCACATTCAAAATGAGTACAGTTTTCCACTGCTTCTTCCTCTTTCAGAAAGACAAACAGCAGAAACCCTGAGGGCAGGCCAGGCAGCGAGACCAGACTATTCCTGGTGGGAGCTCTGTTTCTGAGGCTTGGCTCACAGATGAGAGGGAAGAAGAGGATATGCAGTCTGTCTACTGTCTGACTACAGTGTGTGTGTGTGTTTCATTTCTCAATGGATTTTAATCACATTCTCAAATATAAGAACAATAAGACTTCTTCTGTTTGCAAACCAAATAAATAGATGCCCACACCTTTATTTCTATTCTATGTTGCAGTCAATCTATAATGATTTTTAAAAAATTATAAATAAATAAATACAAACACAAAGGATACAAAACTAAAATCTAAAAGAAAAATAACCTTTGTCTGTGACAATGGTAACATAATCAGACAAAACAAAGTTCAGGTTCATGTTTTTACTCCAGAATGTGAACAGTTTGAAAAAAAAAAATCATCTACCTACTGTTTGAAGGAAATCTTTTCAAGCATCATTATATATCCACCTTCTTAGACTTCTTTGTGCCAGCTAATTTCACATGAACAGAGGCTTAATGTTGCAAATATTTACTTTAGTGAACATAGTACAACGAAGTGCTTAAATAATGGAACCCAGCACACACCGGCTATGTGTGTATTACAGGCTCCTGGTTATCAATAGCTCTGCCTTTGTGACTGCGCCTTGACTTCTACTTTGTGCTACCCATGATAAAATGAATCGTTCAAGGTCTCTCTGCAGAACTCGACACACTCATTGTCTCCTAAGAGCACCTTGTGGTCTAAAACAAACTATGATTACAACCGTTAGACTTTGATGTGATGCAATACTTTAAAATCTAAATGTTTTATTGCTCACCTAAGGCATTGATTTTTTTAAATAATTGTATTTGCAATAAAAATTTATTCGCAAAATAATAAACTTTTGTTATCTCTTGGCAGCTCTCTGAACTGACGGAAGTCAATGTGGCGATAACTCTAATCTAACCGGTGGCTAAGGTGTCACACTGGGATGTGCACAGAGGAACCAAATGCTGTTCAATCAGTCGTTCATTATCCATCTGTCAGCTTAGTTGCTCAGCTTTTTATGCTTGTCGTGTTTATATATATTTGCTATCATGCAGCTTTTATTGGCTAAAGTAAAGAGATTGAATATAACTAGGACTGGGTGATGTAGCCTCAAATCTATATGCTGATATCATCTGAAGCATGTGTGGTAAACATATATATTGCAACATATTCTTTTCTTCTCTTTAAACATTTCAAAATGACTGTAAACATTCGAAATATCACAAAGCTTCAAAAAAAAAGTATAGAATGTGTAATATACTTAAAAAAAATAAAATCTTTCAAGTAATTTTTAAGTTGTGAAATCTTTTTCAAATGAATGCTTCAAAAAATCTCAACAAATCAAGATGAAAATACTTTTAAAAAAAAATAAATGTTATGAAAGATAAAATTCTAAATAGTTTTAACTGAAGTGCAAAATATAAAATGATAACATTTCTTCCTGCTTTCCTGATTATTTGTTTATACATTTGATTCTGCACAAAAATAACGCCGCACACCTACCTAAGCTGCATACCTAAAAATATTTAAAGTTGTACAGGCTGTTCTTTTTCGTTAAATAGAAAACAACTTTTTTTAAATGTATAATATTGAGTTTAAATGCAAACCCAGATAATCAGTATTTATCCTCTTTACTTTTGTGGTACAAAGTAGGCACAGCTTAATATCATTTGACATCATTAACACATTTAATTGTTAAAGGCCAGTATAGTGAAACCCTAAATGTATACAATTTCTCCTTCTTACCATTTAGATTGCCCACTACTAATTATAATTAGCTATAAATAATCACTGAAAGGAACTTTAGATTTTATTTCTAAGCTTTTAGGTATACCTTAAAGCGGAGGTCCCCAACCCCCAGCACCATGGGTTTTGGTACAAGGGCGTGAACGACACAGTTGTACTTATTTTCTGAGTCTAAACATTGTTTTTTGGGGATTTAATTTTAGAAAAATGACTGGATTTTCTCAGTTACATTCCACTATAACTCACTCTTCATTCATGTCAAGATGCTTGCCTTGGTCACATGATAAATCACGTCTTAAAACAAGCTCACAAGCTAACAAAAATGATTTAAAACAGCTCTATGAAACTTTTCTTTGTGAAAAGTAAAAGATTCAACGAAACGACAGAAAAGCCTACAAATTACAAGAAAAAGAAAGCTATTTTTAGCAGACAAAGCCAGGAGTCATAATCAAAATATGGATTGATCATGACAGGCGAGTTCCATGCACCAAGCCTGGCTCTACTTCGCGTAATACGTGGCAACCAGCTTTCTAATTAGAATCAAACCTTTAGAACTGCCCCAGAGAAACAGCCACAGGGCTCCCACTAATTCAGCAATGGGATGAATTCTATTTTCATGCACTTTTTTGTGGTAAATCGTATTTCTAAGGCATATTTAAATGTTACCATGGCAACCAGAGAGCATTAAGGGAAGACAGGATATCACAAATGTTATGTTAGAGATAAAGAAGTTACAAACTTTGGAATTACATTTATTATTACATTTAAGGACTTACTCCTTTGCCTCATTTATTTTTATTTTGTTGGATTTCTCCGATGGTCCATGTGAATATTGTCTGATATTAAACCGGTACATGGTGAAACAAAGGTTGGGTACCACTGCCCTAAAGTATCTGTTTTGCTACATTGCTTTAAGACGGTTTCGGTCTTCTTCCAATTTAGAAAGTAATAAAGAATCAAACCTATTCAGACTTATTCAACTAAGCAGAAAAGACTATAACATTGCTCCTTTACATTTACCATTTCAATATTCCACACTTAACCAAACAAAAATTTACAAGATTTTTCTGACATTTGAGTGGAGAAAAAATATCAACATAGATGGGTGTTTATATGTTCTATAAATCATCAAACATATTGCTGGGTTTTTCCGTTTTATTGTTTATATGTTTTATTTATTGACAAGCTAAAACACCTCGACTGCAAATACTAAAAACTGAAATAAAATTACGGAAATTATAATTCAAAAGTTTGAATGTTTATCTGCGGGTTTCCTCACTCTAATAAGTTTGACAAAAATGGTAACAGCAGATTTTTTTTAATTCAAAGACAAAGGACTTGAGTTGAATATAAATCAATGAAAGAAGCAGTTTAATTTTAGCAATTCATGCATTTTTTTAAACAAAAGCATAATCAAGAAAGTCTCTAAACTTAAACATATTTCCACACAGTTTTCCTGCTACCTCAGAAAAGGTAAAAGCTAATTTCTCACTTTTCCAGACTGTAGAGGAAAACAGAGGAGGGAAAGGCAGGAAGAAGACATGAATGATTATGTGAGTATGAAACAGTTTGTGTAAATGCTTCAGAGCAGTCACACACTGTTAAGCCCTGAAGCTTATCATAAGAGTTGGCAAATTATCAATCCAAGAGATGGAAGAGACAGGAAAACCCGCTGAGAAGAGAATAAAAGAGCTAAAGGCAGTTTTCAGCACTGGATTTAAAGCCAGGAGCAAACTGAGTTTCCATACTGTAACACAGCCAGTCAATACTTGAATCTTTGTACTTGCAAAATCAATAAATCTTTACTCCACCAAAAAAGAGACCTAAAGCTGTAGTCCAGAGAATATAGTATAGTGGAGTTCAAAATGATGATAAAAGTGTTCCACAACAGTTGTCATTTCCTCCCATAGAACCCTACATGTATGCATTTTAGACTTTTTAGCCAGTAGAATTCGGATTTCTGCCTTGTTGGCTATCATCAACTTATATGCGCATTGTGCAAAACTGAGATGATGGGGCAGCGCACATGCCCCTCCTGTTTACAGTCGCCATAGAGGAACAGTGCGTGGGTCGCTCACCTCTCAAATTATACAGAACCCCCAGACCACTCAGGTCCTCTCTAGTCTACTAATCACCCCTAGAATCAGAACCAAACATGGAGAAGCAGCTTTCAGTTTCTATGCTCCCCTTATCTGGAACAAACTTCCTGACAACTGCAAAGCTGTTCAAACACTGAGCTGCCTTAAATTGAAACTTAAAACGTATCTGTTTGGAGCTTCCTTTGAGTAAAGTAAACTATTACGACGCTTAAATGCTGTTTATTTTCTCTAATGTTTTTTATGCTTTAATTTTTTATGCTTTTCATGTTTCATGCATAATTGCTGTTTTTACTTTACATGTTTTTACACTTAATTGCTGTTTTTTTCTCTAATGTTGCTTTTTAAAAAAAATGATTTTCATGTTTTATGCTTTTTGTGTTTTACTCTGACTTGCTGTCATATGGCGTATCTGGACTCAACAGGGTAAACATCAGCTCCGACTGGCAGGACCCAGTGCGGGCTGAGCTACAGTTTGCAAGGCTGGAAGCATTTTGGGTCGACTGCTGCTCTGCTGCTCAGTGAAAGTAGTAACAAGCCCGTGTTAGGCTCAAAGCATCCAATAACACCATAAAAAGTCACTATATTCGTAGCTAGTCACTTCTTTGAAAAAGAGTCACTGAAGGAGTCTAAACACTCACTAAACTATAGCAACACAGCTGCTATGTTGGTAGCGCTGTTCTCTTCTGGATGAGATGAAGTCACTTGGCTGTTAGTAGTTACGTGACTCAAGTACAGCACTCTTTCTTAAAGGGGCACGAGTTAAACTAAAACATCTTTTTTTTTTTTTTTTATACCGTATTTACCGACATGGGGAAAAATGACGTCGGTAACGGTCATAATTTTCGGTATACCGCCCAGCCCAGCTGAGGTCACTATGACCTCAAAGTGAATACACTGAGCAAATCAATGGATGGATGTGCCATGATTATCTTTGGACCTAAAAAGGAAAGATCAAAAGTCAGCACACAGCTTCAGTTAATACAACTAGGAACGAATACCCAGGCCCAAAATCTAGGTGTAAGAATGGACTCAGACCTCAACCTCCAAGGTTAAATAAAAGTAATAACAAGGTCAGCCTTCTATCACCTGAAGAATATTTCTAGGATTAAAGGACTAATGTCGCAACAGGACCTTGAAAAACTCATCCATGCATTTATCTTAAGTTGGATTGATTACAGCAACAGTGTCCTCACAGTTCTGCCTAAAACGTCAATGAGATAGCAGTAGCTGATCCAGAACACTCCCTGCTCAGGTCCTCACTAAAACCAGCAAAGTAGAGGACCTGGTTTTAAAGTCCTTACACTGGCTCTCTGTAGTGCAGACTTCAAAAATACTTTTACTAGTTTATAAAACATTAAATGGCTTAGCACCAAAGTTTGTTAAAGATCAATTGTCACCATACCAACACCTCAGACGACTCAGATCTTCCAACACTAGTCTACTAATCTTCCCTAGAATCAGAACCAAAAATGGAAAATCAGCATTCAGTTTCTATGCACCCCTTATCTGGAATAAACTTCCAGTCTATTGCAAAGCTGCTGAAACACTGAGCTGCTTTAAAACAAAGCTAAAATCTCATTTGTTTAGAGCAGCCTTTGAGTAAATGATTAATTATAGATGGAATGTTCTATGTTTTTAATTAGGCCATATGTTTTGTGTATCTAATGTTGTATTATATGCTTTTATTTTTGACTAAAAGGATATTGTTTCAACCCACTTGAAATACTGTATTATACTGGTGTTAGTCTGACGTGCCAGTAGATTAAAACAGAGCTGTCTTTCTTACCTTGGCTGGAATGCGTGCTGTTAGGAGGTAGGCACGGTGAGTCGCAAGAGCCTAGGAGAGAACAGAGGTATAATTGAGTGTGTTGCAGGATATGTATATAATTAGCAGCTGTAAATACACTGAGGAACAAGAACAGGAAAATAACAAGGAACACAGAGGAATGTCCAGCTGACTCACAGACATGTGACTCAAACATTTCAGTAAAAACACAAAACTTGGAAGGATGAGAAGAAGGATTTCCACCCAATGCACAAAACTAGTAACTTTAGGAACCTCTTCATATCCACAAACCCAATCAAATTGCTTGAATGTCACTTCTTAGAGAGTGGAAGTTTTTTGGTTTAATTTTTGCTGCTCTGCTTGCTGAACAAACAGAGCGTCTGGAGCCAAAGTTAAAGTAACATGTAGTCAAGGAGATATCATCAGTTATCCAGGATGACTCATCTCCTGAAAAATAATGATTTACAAAGGTATTACAACTGCTTTGTGTTCATCAGCAAAGATACAGCCATAAAAATTTAATAGGTCCAACAATAACATCAAGGTTCTTTTGTCCAAACACTAAAACTAAACTTGTAGTGAGGGAGAGACTTTCACCTACTTTGGACAGAATATCTATGATTGTCAGCAAAAAAAGCTCCCAGAAAAAGTTTTAAAAAAAGCTATCTAAAGTAAATATTTGAAGATTTTCAAGGAATGACTGTTAAAGTGTACCTGTTTGATTAAAACACATTTCGTTTCTTGTTATCAGCAAAACACCGTCCAGGAGCGGAGCTCTGCTGATACCTGAGAGAAATAATTTACAAGGGGATTTTCAAAGAAAAAAAAACCCAAAGCAAGTTTATGTGCAAAAATGAGAGGCAAAAATAACTGTATGATCAAATCTTGCAAGAATGGAAAGGAGAAGAAAACTGAGGCAACGCAAAAAAAAAAATGGACACTATTCCTAATAGGCATGAAAGACTGAAACAGAAGTGTGAGAGATAAGGCTAAAAAAGGATGACAGTGATTTCTGGCCCTCTGTGGGTCAGCTCCACAGGGAGCGTTTGTATGTTCTGATGTGATGGAGGCAGACAGTCAGGCCTGTATGGCCAAAGATAACCTCTTCTAAAGAGCAAGAGTCACGGCTGGTTTGCTCAGCCATTCCTCTTCGTGCACAACGTCTCTTTCCTACACCATGAATCTAACATACTGTGTGGTTGCAGAGAGTGGGATTCTGACATAGCATTAGAAGATGACATCTCACACCATATTAATATGCAAATGAGCCTGCCTAATTATCACAAAATAAGCATGTCAGTTTGGACAATAATTTACTTTTTTTTCTTTTGACGAGTGTAGTTAGCTGGTAGGTGGTTCACTATTTTAGCAATAGATTTTCAATCTGATAACATTTAGCCAGAAAAATCAGCAGTAATCCTTTTTTTTAAAAATACTCTTTATCTTTAGACTTTTTTCAAAGTTTGGCAATTAGATTTTTATTTAAACGTAGAAGCAAAAAATAGAAACAAATTAATGTAAAAAAAAATTATACGTAGGTAAGAGAAAAAAAGATTAGAACCATATGAATCACCAGTTTTATCCGAAGTGATGTTATGTCAAACCTGTAAAAATAATGTTAAATAGTGCTGTACAGCACAACTGAAGAAATTCCTAAAGTTATATTTATCTTTATATCTAGTTATATCTATTTACAAAGTTATTTTTGTGCATTAAGTTCCATGGTTTTCGATACTTTCTCTCAATTAACACATTGGACGAATAAAAAAAAACCCACACACACCACAGTTCTATATCCAACACAAACATCTAAGAATTACCTTTTTTTTTTCAAATCTATGTATTGAAGTACAGGCTTACAGTCTTTATCACATTTCTAATAAACTAAAAGTGCTGTACAATTCATGTTTGTTGATGCATTAGTAGTAATGATGCATTTAATGCAAAACAAAAAAGGACAGATTTGATCAGAGGTCAAGAGAAATGGTCCTTTCTGTAAAAATTTTTTTATCTTTCTTGGTTTCTAACTTTTTTTACGTACCTATATGCTTTTTAACCACTTACCTCTTCATGCATGTTAAGCATTTATTTTGTCATTTTACAATGCACTCATAAATTTGGAAATGCCGTCAGGATATGTGGATCTTTTTTACAATCTTGGTTATTCTAGTCTAGCACAATAGGTGATGGTAATGCAACAATTCCTTTTAAGCTGTGGAAAACGTTGCTACAGATTTTCTCAGGTTTAAGCTGTTCATTATTGAAAGGACCTCTGTAGAGGGCAAAAAAATCCAGCGATTTCAAGATTATGCTAATTTACAAAGGAACACACACAATGGCAAACTTCATCTGATCTTCTGTTGACTCAAGCTACATTAAAGCCCATGCCATTTGTTCATGAGTTAACAAACTGAAAAAAAAAGTGTTTTTCTTTTTAAATATTTAATTTCTTTAATAAATAAAACCAAATTCACCAACTTCAATCACGATCCAATGTAACAATTAGTTGTGTCCACTTCTGGACAAGTCTCACCATATTACAAGATGTTTATTTATTGCTTATGAACAATAAAAACACCAGAAACCAACTTATTCAAAAGTTTAATTTTCCTTCAGACGAATTTAGGATGACAACTCAGACTTTTTTCTTCACTTTGTCAACGTCCTATCATCTCCGTCAATGCATGACTGCCCTACTGCACTCTTTCAGCATAGCGCTCTCTCCATCTGCCCTTTCAACGGGACAAAGGCATTACACTCCATGAGCCCCCTCCACCTCTCTCCATCTCCGCTCACTGTCTTAAGTGGATTTAAGCCTTGAGCCTTCCCATCTATCAGTGATTTCACGGTGACCAACGCTGCGCCCTCAGCTACACTCACACAACCAGATGGCCGCAGCATTGGAGCATGTGTACATGGCTGAGGAGAGCATCTGCCATTACTCTCTCACTCACTCACTGTAATACACACACACAGAATCTACCACACACTGGTGGCTTACATACAAAAGTACTCCCACCAGCTGTACAGCACCATTTGTCTTTGTTGGCCTGCAACACAGAGCTCACACAAACACTGACACAGACATGAACCGATAGCTCAGCAGCTGACTGGAACTGGCCGATCATCAACGTGACAGCCCTGATCAATGACCAACCAATCCAATATTTAAAAAAAATTTAAATATCTAAAAAATCTGGGTTTTACAAAAAACAGTGTATAATTTACATTGTTGTTTATAGTAAAAGAGCAGGAAAACAGACAGCATTTCACCGTTTGACTTTTTTCTCAATGTTAGAGGTAAATAAAGGGGTTCACAAAACTATTTATTAATAACTACAATTTCAGAGCAAAGGAATTACTCACAAAACAAAACAGGAGAGATACTCTTTCAGGAAGTTTTATCCACACACAAACATGACTGGAACGGGAATGAGAAGAGCCAAATGATCAAACAGAGCAGAGAGAGTTTCAGTAAATGCTACAAAAATCCTCCCTAGAGCAACACACAGGGCTATTGTAGGCTTGTAATATGTGGTATGCTATATGCTTTACATTAAGTGTTGTGATGAAAAAAAATTACAGCAGCTTTATATAACAACCAGCCAACCCAAAACTCCTATATAGGGACAAAAAAAAAAAACAAGAAGTTGGAGGAAAATCCAAAAAAATATTGTGGATCATCATCATCAAAAGAACTGATTTTACCTAAAGCACTTTTTCTCTTATTATAAGATTTTAAAGTATAATACTCTTTCATTTTTTAAAAATCAAATCCAAGTTGATTTACACCCAAGAAATACAGATGGCATTTTTTCAAACTTTAAAAAATATATAAAAGTTTTGAAATCAATGTTACAAAAAATAAGTATGTATACGAATAAAAAATAAAAAGATAGCCAGACAGAGAGAGAATTAAATTTAAAAAAAATAACAGACAGTGCTAGTTTCCACACTGTGTTGGGTCAATTAGAAAAGTCATTATGCGGTATTGTCAAAAATTACAGCAGCATAAGAACAGCTCATAAACAATAGCAGTCATAATGCACAATTTATTTTATTCATCATTTTTTTACATCTACAAGTTATGCAATTATTTTGTATGTACAATGCTTATTTAAACAGAAGTCAGAAGAATATATACAAATTATTTTCAAATCTTCCAAACAAAAATGGACAACTATGAATATTTTAGGAATTATATGTGGTGTATGATATTGTTTAAGTCTCTTTTGTTTTCCATATGGTAATATGCAGACTCATAAAATTTGGGTTGCTATAGCAACAACTGACCAATGCTTGAAAAAAAAACGATTCAATGAATAGATCGCTATTATTGTGACTGCATTTAGACATGCCAGAACCAGAGGGTTTCCTCCAACTATGTTCCTTTCAGTATTCACTTGCTATCATATTGATTCGTGTCATTGTTGAACATGTATTCTCCGGTTTGATGGGAGTTATAACAGAAGCATTAGAAGTGAAAATTTAAAAAGTATTAGGATTATTGATCAGAATAAAGGGATCTTAAATCTGCAGGACAGGAGAAGCACATTTAAAGGAATAATTTAACTTTAACTCTCAATTTTGTCATGATGCAACTGAAAACTTTAATCCATTTTACAACTAAAAATCTGAAGTAAAGCATGGATGTCTTCAATCCATTGAGTTGATATTTTGTAAAGCCAACAATTTCTGCATACAGGAATTGGGGGAGTTCCTTAACTCTCACACATAAAGGGACTTTTTTTAGTCTTGGTACAAATTGTAAATTTTGTTCATCCCTAAACTTTTACTAAGGCACACCAGCACAGGCTGTATGTTTGTGGTTGATGACCTGAATCTCTGCTCTAGTCTCAGGTTTTTGCAGCCTCCAAAATATATTGATTTTTTTTCAGGATTGCCCTGGATTTAGCTCCATGCGTGAACCTAACAACTCTGAACAGCTTTCCTGCCTCTTTGGAAATTGGAGGTTTTCCACCCAACATATCATGTTGGTCCTTTAGATTTTGTGTAACTTTGATTTGGTTTTGGATAGAAATTTTGTTGATTGATTTCAATGTTAGCATGGAGGATAAGGAATACAGCTGAACCTCAAAAATTAGAATATTGTGTAAAAGTGTATTTCAGTAATTCATCTTAAAATATGAAAAAAATATATAATATAGACTCATTATATGCAAATGTTGTGCATTTTTTGTATGAAAGTGCCTTTCATACAAAAAAATACAACTCAAAGTGCTTTATAGATTTAAAATCACCCCCCATACACAACCCCTCCCCCCCACCAGATTTAAACCTAATCACATTTATAGCCCCCTCCCCCTACATCTGACCCCCTTGTGCTCACTGAAGACCAGGATCCTTTAATAGTGGCCTTCAGCTCTGTTGCATTGTTTGATCTCATATTTCTCTTTGCGTTTCCCTATAGACTCTCTATGATGTTCAGGTCAGGCGAATTTGCAGGCCAATCATGCATAATAGTCCTATGGCTGGTTCTTGGTCCTGCTGGGAAAATGAAGTTATATCTCCATGAAGCCTCTGTACAGAAGGAAACATGAAGTGCTTGAAAATGTCCTGGTAGATGTCTGCGTTGACTCTGGACTTAATAAAGCCCAGTGGACCAACACCAGCAGATAACATGACTCCCCAAATCGACACAGACTGGGGGAACCTCACACTGTACTCCAATCATCTTGGATTGGAGTCCAGTGTGAGATGCCTCTCCATTCTTCCTCAAGACTCTGGGACCTTGGTTTTCAAACGAGATGCAAAAATTACAGTTTTCTTTAGTCCATGTAAGATCCTTCTGAAGTCGTTTGTCCAGGAGCAGCTTGACAAGAGAAACAGGACATTTGAAGCCCATGTCCGGGATCTGTCTGGGTGTAGTGAGTCTTGATGCACTAATTCCAGCCTCAGGCCACGTCCACACTAAGCCAGCTAATGCCTTAAACGTATAATTATTTAATCTACACCCCCCTATCGTCCACACTAACCCGGCGTCGTTTAAGGTCTGTGGCCGGATAACTATTAGCCGGGTAAGAGAGCCGTGTAACTCTTAATTCAACGGCTAAACGAGCCAGTGTGGACAGCTTCCCCGGATAATGAAAGGAAGTGGCGTCAATGAATGCCGCGTCAATAACAATACGACACTACAGACAAAGACAACAGCGAAGAGTAATAAATCGATCTCGTCGTCTGTCCACACCAAAAACTCACTCTTCTTCTGAGCAGCTATTGTTCTCTTCGGTTAACGGGACAAAGAGATATATGTACTGTGCTGTAGAGCTTCTTGTATATATTATGTAGGCGCTGGCGTCACGTAGATTATACGCGTTTTCCGTTCGTCTTTTCGCGCATGCCCAGTATTTGCACAGGTTGGTATGGGAATGCGCAATCATGGGAACTTAAACGGGGCGTAAATGCTCGTGTTGAGTGGATAACATTAGGCGTCTAACTCCCCGTATAACCTTATCGGCTTAGTGTGGACGTAGCCTCAGTCCACTTCTTGTGAAGTTCCCTAACACTTTTGATTGGCCTTTCCTGACAATCCTCTCCAGGCTGCGGTCATCCCAGCTGCTTGTGCACTTTTTTTATTCTACACTTTCCCCTTCCAAATAACTTTCTATTAATGTGCTCTGATACAGCCCCTTGGGAACAACAGACTCCTTGCATTTGAGGATTTCGCTCCTTATGGAGAGTGTCAAAGATGGTTTTGTGCACAACTGTCAGATCAGCAGTCTTCGGATGAAGGGAAACTCCGGCAACACTTGGAAATGAATAGATCCCCTTTAATTATTTCCAAGTGTTGCCGGAGTTTCCCTTCATCCACTGATTTTCTCTACCTCCGTGCACCTAGGAATTGGGCGAAGTTGCATCGGTATTGCTGTTTTCAGGTCAGCAGTCTTCCCCATGATTGTGATTCCTACTGAACCAGACTGAGACCATTTAAAGACTTAGGAACCCTTTACTGTTGTTTTGGAATTATTTGCTGAGTACAGTATATTTTGAGCCTAAAATATTTTACATTTTCACAATATTCTAATTTGATGAGATTTTGAATCTCTTAAGCTTATTAGTTTTCATAAGTTGTACGGCAAAATAATCAAAATTATAACAAATTAAGACTTGAAATATATTTCTTTGCATTTGATAAGTCTATAGTTTATATATCAGTTGCACCTTTAAGTTAAATTATTGAAATAAATAAACTTTTTCACAATGTTCAAATTTTTTGAGTTTTATCTGCAGTGTATAACTATTAGTTGTGTAAAAGTAGGCTAAAATCGTATTCGTTTCGGTTAAGTGTCTTGAAGGGCTAGGTTTGGTTCATTTTCAGTACAAAACAATTAACACTTTCAAAACCTTTATGTTGAAATGCTGCTAACACACAACAGAATTCTTGAATAAAATAAATAAAAGAGACCCATTTGGGCGATATCTTAAATAAATTGCACTCTTTATAATGAAATATACATTTTGAAACATTAAAAAATATTAATAAAATACTCTTACTACTAGTTATGACCTGAAATCTTTTACACAGCAGCAACAGCTTCAGCTTGAATATCAACAAGCTAACTATTCAAGTTTAAAGGTTTTGGGTAAAAAGAAACCTTTCGCCCCATCGAAACTACTTGAAAGGGTTTGTTAAATGCTGACGTTAGATGTATTTGCACAAGGCTGCTTTTCGTCTTAGTGGAAGTGATATTAACATTTGCAAGCTCCCGTTTAAAGTGCGTTAACATGTTCGATGTGCTGCCTGCCGCATACCTGATCTCCGTGGAACAATGTTTGCATAGAACTTTGATTTATCCACTTGTCTACCTTAGTTATGAATTTTAACAGGGAACCTAAAGTGTTCCCAAACACACACCATAGTGAGGGGGGATGATCTTCATTCATTGATTCCTTCTAAGGCGGAATTATGTAGGATGGAGACTTCGTATAAAAATACTAGCTAAAAACATATTGCTTTGACATCATTTCCTAGATCCAAGGCTGAAAGGCTCTTTGTTGCATAACCATTGTCAGCATGTCCTTCACATGCAGGCATATCTAACATTAATGAGTCTTGATGTCCCAGCTACAAACATAAACTGTCATCACAGCATGACAGAGGTGACTATTTCTTGTACTATGCAGAAAAGGAGGGAAACATCACAGACAAAGCCCAACCACTGAGTCTAAAAGAGTAGCTGCCATGAAGATACAAAAGGAGGCCACGGTTATTTGAAAGGAGCCAGAGGAGTAGAACAAGTGAAATTATTAAATAAATTCATAATTCTGTTGACCCAAAATGGAGCCAACGTTGAAATCTAATTAGGGTTTAGCTGATCTGTTCAACTGAAGTGTTTAAAAGCAGTTATAGGTTACTAAAAATAGTTGCTGCTGGAATAATGATCTGGTAAAGGTTATAGTTATCATTTAGCACTCTTTGGAAACAACTCAGCTGCATTTTCTTCTCTCTTTCTATTCTTATCTACTTTTTTCAAAACCTTTCAGTACCCTCTCAAGTTTGTTTGACCAGATTATTGCAGTGTATTTAAAAAATTAACATTAAATGCCAAGGATTTATTAAAATATTTTAGGTAAGACTTTTTGTCTTGCAGGATGAAATAACCAAAGACAAAACTATACTCTTTTTACATTTTATATACTTTTTTTGCCTCAATAGTGTGTCATACCTTGAATCAAATTCCATCTAGCGAGAAGCAGGAAAAGGTTTATAAACGTCATATAAAACAAAAAAATCAAAGTGGAAATGGAAATACTTTTTCTCATTACATTTTTCTTATGTCTCCTGTCCTGCGGATAATATAAATGGTTCAGCTAAAAGGACTTTGTTTGTGTGTAAATATTAGTGGTTCCCCAAGTGGGTGGGAAAAGAGTAATTGCCGAGCGGGCATGGTATGAATGGATAAAAAAATAAATGCAAATATAACAAACATGTTTTTGAAGAGGATCCCTCATAAACACGCTACAGAAGATAAAACATTGCCAAATAAGCTTCTAAACCAACTTCTTTCCGAGCAAAGAGTAGAAAATCTGATAAAGCTTTGGATTTGTTACACCAAAAACGTGCAAAAACTCATTTGAGCACAAATAAATTTTCACATAGCGGCACAGTGTGAAAAACTTCTCACGAATGCAGAGGATTATACACTAGTTTGCACAAGGGTCGTGGTCCATCTATGATTCATAACATACACCAGCAAATTATGGCCCTGAGTCATCAATATCCCAAATAAAGAGCCAAAATTGTGTGCACCACAAAAAAAGTGCCAGTGAGTTGTCCTTCATTTGCCAGCGATCTACTAAGATTGTGTGCTCAATTCATTCGAAAGGCGCTAAGAGCGGTATTCAGATGAATACTTTACGTGCTCGGTTGTGTGCGTCTGCCTGCACCCTGCAGTGCCCAGCAGCCAGAGACAGACATACTGGACAGGAGTTATCATCCGTCTTTCCCAAAAAGGGGAAATTACAATTCCCAAAAAGATTGAATTACTATTAAGCTAGATTGTCAGTGAATGTTCTTTTTTATTTGTCATTTATAAACTTACAGCTGTAGTCTGGAGAATTTACTTGATGATGTGTTTATCTTGGGTTTGGTAAGGGGAGGATGGGGGGCTATGTGGGGTCATTTTAATCTGTAAAGCACTTTGAGAAGCTATGTAGTTTTAAATGTGCTTAAGTTTGATTGACTGATTTAATTATCATGGTTTTCTGAATCTTTCGAATGATAATTTGGTTCTATGATATGTGGGTGGAGCTCCACATTTATGCTTCTTAAAGGGGAAGTACCATTTTTTGCAACCTGGAACTTATTTATAGCAGGCGTTACAATCATTTAATGAATCAGATAAGTTTGGAGCCACTTTGAGTCCTTCAGGAGACGTTTATATCCATTGTGATCAGAGTATATAATGTAATGAGAGTTAATGGGAAAACCAAAAGGCAGCCTCTAAATAAGGCATCATCTGCCCCAAAAATGCTTTATTTCATAGATTCTTTGTTATGACTTGCTATCACTATTCCTCTGTGAGTTCGAAGCAGATTCTTGAAAACAGACATTTTCTCAGTGGCTCCCTAATTTTATTATTTCATTTTATTTTTTTTTATTCCATTACAGTCTAGCACCATATAGGTCAGGAAAAAGCCTACCATTTTTTTCTTTCCACATGTAACGCCAAAGTACTCAAAATTAAGTAAATAAATGAGTATTATACAAATGTCTCCATGAATGAATAATAGACAATTATCTTATGTTACAATAAAATTGTGAAAAAACCCAATTCATATAAAAGTCTAACCACATTATTTTGACATATTTTTAATTTCCTTTAAAAATGCATTTATTTATATAAAAAATATTTAATTGTAAAAAAAATAGATTTTTTCCCCAGTAATTTTTATATAATTTGATTCGTTTTTCGGCTTATACATTTCAAAAGGCCATTTATCCACTGAAAGAGATCATCAGCCAATCAGCATCAGTGTGTGGAACCTGCATTCTCATTGGCTGATGCTTCAACAGTTATCTTCCTGGAGGAGGAGAATGGTGAGGGCTGAAGTAATTTAATAATGTTATTGAATTTAATACCCTGTTGGATCTCATGTATGGCTTTACCCAGATGATCATAATGTTGAAAGAATGTTTACAAACTTTTAAAGTGGCTGTCTAAATCAAATTGGCTGGTGCTGCATCACTGTTCTTAGAGTAAAGCTACCTAGGGCGCCATGCCTATGATGAGACTGTGGAACAAAGCCCTGGTTCGGAGTTTAGATAATATCAATGAAAGGATTCATAAATAACACTGACTGTGTTTATACAAGTCTCCCTTTAACTGACTGTATGTATCTAACCACTAACCAGAGGTACTTCACCCATTCTTCTCTGACGTGTGCTGGGTGACACAGAAAACAGCAGCAACATCTCTGGTGATTGTGTCGGACAGCAAGTCCTGAGTGCTGAGCCTGGGATCATTTCAAAAATATAATCCAAACGACTCAAGATGGCTTACTCTGATAATTCTTATTATTACATAAATCTGATCATTCCTCTCAATTTAATTAGCCAGAGTACCTGGAGCTAGACGAAGTTCCTTGCAATTCCTAGCCTTGACTTAGCATGTTATGCCAGCTGACTGTACACAAGCTGCTAGCAGTGAGTGATAACTGCTATCCAGGAAGCTCGATGTTGAAGCCCCAGCCAATGAGCATGCAGGTCCCACAGACTGACTCTAATTGGCTGATGATCTCATTTATTCTTTAAATGCCGTATTGAAATATACAAGCCATTGGGGAAAAAGACCATTATGACATAAAAGCTGATTTTGTTTAAAAAATGTTTTTGAATAAAAACTAATGAAGTTAAATACAAATTATTGAAAAATACAATCTAAAATAAAATATTTTTTACAATTAAATAATGTTTTATATTAAAACATGCATTTTAAAGAAAAAAGAAAAATATTTCATAATACTGATCTTAGACTTTTATATGAATTGAGTTTTTTCATAATTTCATTGTCACATAATATATTTGTCTAATATTTATCCATGTAGTAATTTATATAATAAGGTTTTATTTATTTAATTAATTTTGAGCAAGTCGTTCCATATTTCCACTGCATGCTTAAAACAGCAACTCGGACCACAAGGTTTTCAAAAATCCTCAGTTTTTATTCATTTTTCAGTTTCATAGAAATCTCAATAATACACTCTTTCACAGGAATGATGGACAAACCCAGTTGAATTCTTGTTGAGAATTACTGTGAATGTGCTCCTCTGAGCAAAGCAAGCAAGACTCTATAAGACTCTACAGGGCAAAGATATTCTGCAGCTTCTTCTGCTATTAGGCTTTATTATGCATGAGATCAACATTAAGAGAATCTCCCTGGGACAATTAAGAGTCTGACAGCAAACGAGTCATAGATGCATCATATCTGATTTCATTTAAAACAATCAGAAGGGAGCATTTTAGGTAATCCATAGACATTAGAAAGGACACAGAATTATATGGCTCTTATTTAGTAGACTTCGTTTTAAATATAGTATGTAGCTACTCTTAATGTTGTTCAGAATATATTAACTTGTACAGTTCAGATTTCAGAAAAATAAAAATAGGAAAAAAAACTTTTAAAAAAATGTAGAAAGAAAATTTATAGGGTCTTAAGAGCCATTTAGATCACTTTTGTGAGAGAAAAATCACTTGTTTCACATTCATTCTGCACAGCTAAGACAAGCCGCTGCTGACGTTGCAGCTGAGGCTCCTGCTGTAAGGTCTGCAGACTCGCACTGCACCAAAGCCATATATAAATATATATAGGTAGTTATGGCACAACATGCTTAAAGGTTACAGTTAAGGGAGAAAAATAAAATAATTTCTCTCCATAACAGCAGCAAGTAAATTGAGAATTTAACAGATGTCTCTCCATGTTGAATTATTTCTAACATCTGTGGTTTCATAAAAGCGTTACGACTGTAAGGATAGACACCATCAGTAAGAAACAATAGAGAGCAAAAAATGCTTAAAATGCAATTTTTCCTCGTAAAACATTCTCAGATCCCCCAGATACAAATCGGACGGCAGCATGAGACCACTTTTTCACATTATGGCTGAAAGTATTATCTGCTGGGCACATCCCTCTTATAAGCTCTGCTGGCAGCCACTGTAAAAAAGAAAGACATCAATTTTCCTTTATCACTGCCCTGCTCATCATTATGTGTTTAATGCTGGAGTGGGAAGCTCGGAGAAGAACAAAGGCAGCCGACAGTGGTGCTTCCTGAACCAATTTGATTGGTTGGTTTCATCACACCACAGCTGCAGTGAGCTGAGGCATGTGGTGTCTGACTGTGTTACATTTCATGCTTTATTTTAATGCCATTTTGGGTGTTCCGGCTGGTTCTGCTTTAACTCAGAGCATATACTGCCAGCGTATACATTTATTTACTGGTAAATGACAGAAATATTGTACATATCAGAGAAGAAAAATATATAGGAGACAATAACATCCCATGTAACAGATAAAAGAAAATATGCTGCATGTCCAAAATGCTCAGACGACCTAGTCTGCCAAACCCAACTGGGAACAATCAAACTAACAAAAACGCAGGGATGGCGGATTATTGGGCCTTTCAGATTAGGATTAAATTCAAGGTTTTGGCTCCAGGATACAATGTTTTAAAATGAATTCTGGTCAGGAATGAAACAAATTGTTCTTTGTTTCTAACAGCGGAAATTGACTGAAAACTCATGCCTGTTAAATTAGAAGAAAAATTCTGTTCATTCATCAGTATTCTAGCTACAGACAATGGGGAGGACGTGGTTTGGGTTATATGTGTGCAGCCATGTGATTGTGACTCAGGGCTTCTGGGTAAATAAGCAATCACTGCAGACCAGGGCTAAAAAAGACACGCAGAGAAAAGCAGAGGTACTAACAACGGTACAGGGGGAGAATAGATGTTACATCTCACTTTAAATAATTAAAGTGGAAGATGTCCTCATATTGAATTATGCTACTTTGTTACTGACTCAGACACATGTGTATGACAAAAATAAAAAAATAAAAATAAAAAAATGAGACAAAAGGCAGAGCAAAGTGGGAAAGAGGAAGGAGTCGATCTTGTTTGATGTTGACAGTACACACGTTTTTCCTATTGAGCTGGCATCAGTCAACATTAATAAGACATAAAAATAAACACAAACCCGCTGCTCTGCACCGGTGACTGATCTATTCAGACTAACGCTGTGTCCACACTGAACGCGATAGGAGCGAATATGAAGCGCGACACACGCCTAGCTGTTCGCGTGCACATTCGCAACTTGAAGCGTGTACAACGCGAACTGGTCGCGCTTCAAATTTGGTATTTTCATGCGCGACCTGGCCTTCAGCAGAGCTAGGGCCAAAGTGTATCTGCGGTGGATTATGGACCGAGCTGACGGAGGACAGCGTGTTCTGCCCAGGCTTCGGGGGAGCTGGGGCTACAGTGCAGCTGGCGGAGGAGGACCGAGCTCCTATCGCGTTCAGTGTGGACATAGCGTTAGATCTTCGATAATTCAACTACAGTATAACAAATGTTCAATAAGATGAGGGGAGTTTTGTTGTTTGTTTTTTGGTTTGTTTTTTGTCTTACTCATATGTTTTTGCTGTTTTTACTTTCTATGCTTTTATCATACTTTGTTTTCTTTGCCAACGAATCATGTAAAGCACTTTGAATTACCTTGTGTTGAAAAGTGTGGTCTAGGTCTAATAGGTCTTAGAACCTAGGTCTCTGTCAGGAGCCAAATGAAAGGTGCTTATTTTTTTTGTACATTTCAAAGTAAACAACCAGAGGTGGATTTATTTTACCTTCAATAACCATGCAGCCATTACCATTTCTGAAAATCTGACCATTTTAAAACGTGACCTGATAAAAAAAAAAAAAAAGTTTCTTTGAAGTAATTGGCAGGTTTAATCGGTGTCATACCTATCATTAGGATGTTGAGAGCCATAGTAAACATGTACCCAAGAGCTGAGTTTTACTGGTATTTGTAGGTATGTCTGGTAGAAATGAATCCACCTAGTCCAAAGATATTTCAAATTTCTGATGATTTCCTGAATTGTGAATCCTTCACTTGTGCACACTGACCATCTTCTTTGACTTAAAGAAAGAGACTACACTGTATGAGAAAATTTACAGTTTTGAAATGGATTTTAAAGTATTTTCATGAAGGTAAACAAACTCTTTCCTCAAGGAATACCACCCACAAATGTCCTTGTGTTGTTCTTCTGCATCTCTGCTCTGTCTTTTCAAACCCCAAGGCGGTCATGGCAGATGGCCACTCATACTGAGTCAGGTTCTGGTGGTGGCTTCCTCTCCACTGTCGCTACATGTTGCTAAGTATGAGGGATTGCTGTGGTTGGAGTCTGCATCACCGGGGCCTAACTAGCAGTCAATGACTCGATGCAATCTGCTGGGATTTCTTAAATAGAACATTTTTAAACTGATTGGAAGGTTTGTATGATTGTATTGAAATGAGCTTTGTTGTAAAAATGCCATATGAATCAGTGCTATATAAATAAACTGAAAGAGACATATATATATATATATATATATATATATATATATATATATATATATATATATATATATATATATATATATATATATATATTATTCATAATAATCATCTTCAGATTGATTTCCCTGACCTGAGTATTAATTTTTGGTACTTATTTTTTTCAGAGGGTGAATGATATGTTTAAGGAATCATGAAGATTTGAACTAGTCTCAACAAAGTCCTAGAACCAAATTCCTGACCAAAGGGGGGGGTAAATAAACCAGATATTTTTTCAGATCAAGTAAAGAGAAACCTAGTATACGGCTGTATACCGTTGGCGTATTAAAATGCACAGTAATGACAAAAATGGAAAGCATATTAATAAATGCCTTAGAAAATCCAGTGTTCTTATACATCTGTAGAAACATGCAAACATAGTATGTGAGTACTATGTAATCCAAAAAACCCAACAACACTATAAAAGGTTGGCTGTGTTCAAATTTCTATGAGTCGTTGAAAACAAACTAAGATAATAAGAATGATTGGACTCTCCTCTGGTGTGAGGTGGTGGTAAAATGATTTGTCTATGAAGCTTCTTATTGATTTGTGATTGTCTGATATAAAATGCTGTGTAGTCATTTTCAAGTCAGTCTGCTTCTGTGACCTACACATCTAATTTAATTACACCAAAGACTTTAGCAACCCCCAACAACACCAGAATATATTTACTATAACGCTGTTAGATCCGGCATTACGAAAATGTGCTGGAGGGGAAAACAGGAAGAAACAAACTTTAAAATAATGAAGTCATAAACAGTCATTAAATGAAAGGTGAACCTAAATTTACTAGAAATCAATAATGCTACGTTATTAAAGCAAAAATAATTTAGCTCAATGAACTGAAAGAGGGTTAATTTCATTACAAAGACTGAGTGACAATGACCCTGACCTCTGAGATGATCAGGATCAATGCAGACGGGTGGGGCTTAGAGCCAGGCAAAAAGAAAGAGCTAATATCTTTTCAAGGAAGCTTAACTTGAAATTGTAAAATTGGAATCGTACTATTGAGAAGCTCTTTTATTGAGAAGTTTTCATATTTTCTACATTTTACATAGAATTCCTGTACTCTTATGGTGTAGAAATGGCAGTTTTACCAGTAGCAAGGTGTATTTTGGGTTTCAAAAGGTTACAGTCTCAATACTAATAAGATTAGCCATCCTACCGTTAGTTTGGTTTAGAGTGGGGGAGGCACAAATCAATTCCCAGAGATTGGAATTAATGATGTTAGATCAAATACCAAAACAGTTTTTCTACTTATTAAATGTATAAAAACTAAGACACTGACAAACATCATTCTTGGTATCTAAACACAGGAAATAAGAACATGTACTTGATGCAATTTGTACATTATACCAATCACAAAGAATTTGTGATTGGTATAAAGAGTTATAGAACAATCACAAAGAATTTGTGATTGTTCTATAACTCTTTCCCCAACTTATATTTAACCAGTTGAAAAAGCATTCACTTTCTCTTATGCCGACACTGGATAGTGACCTAGATCGTCAAGTTCAGGGTTCATGTTGAATACAGATATACAAGATAGTAAATAACAACCTTGCAATTTCATCTTTTCCAAATAGCATGCATCCCTATTACACTAATATACTTTAATGCATATGTTGAAAATCTTATAATTCCTTAATTCTGCAAAGATGATACTAATATCAAAGAACATGCAGCAAACTTAGAAAAAAATATGTGAGAAAAAAACCCAGAAAAAATGGAAATTTGCCGTATCAAACCTCAACCAGAACGAGACATCGTTTTGAGCTGACGGAAGTGCATCAGTGCAGGTGCATTTATTATGATGCTGGTGAACATAACAGAGTGACAAGCTTGCTGCATGTAACATGCTGCTATCAGCAGACATGAAAGTCTAAACATTCAGCAGGTATGAAAGCATATTTTAAACCTTAACATTTGTTTTACTAAAATAAAAAATAAAAAAATTATGATACTGGCAGGCCTTCTCAACGTTTTGGGTTTTCATTCTGCAGTGGTGCATTTGGAGGCTGATGTGCTAACTATGCTAATTGCTAATACAAGGAGCAGTTTATATAGTAAACTCCGACTAATTACTTTAATGCAATGAGACTTCATTTCTGATTCTGAAGGAAATTATTCATGAAAGACTGATGGTAGAAAGACTAAAAAATATATATTTATATCTTCTAATGTCATAGCGATTTAAGAGAAAATGGCTCAAACTGGTATTGTCCCATTAGTGCTTTCCAAGAACCTGGTATGAGAAATCTGCCACAAATCTCTGACCAATGCATCTCAATAAGACATTCTACTGAAAAACTACAGTTTATTTAAAAAAAAAATTGTAAAGGAAAGGTTATCCAAAAAAACATTTTATAAGTTGTTTTGTACAGTTCTAAAAAACAAAATAAAACTGACAAACTAATAACTTCCATTATTTCCTGTGGAGGTACAATAGTGCTAATTGGCTGAAGGAAAATATAAATAACAATATTAAAGAATCTCAATAATCATAACATTGTTTTTATTCATTCAAAACTGCAGCGTTTATCTCTTGTAATAAAAGAAAACTATCTGTAGAGTTAATTGTCAAATTAACAGTCTTATTTCCTTTTCTTAGTTATTATGCAGATGTTTTTCAATTTTTTTTAAAGGAGGTTTGGTTGTTTCCATGAGAAAGGAAAAACAAAACTACCTCTCCAAGCACTTTGCTGCATCCTGTCTCTAAACCCCAGAGAAACTCTTGGAACTACCGTTTGATCACAACCTCTGATATCCGAACCATCTATAAATAAAGAGCTCTTTCATCAGGTCTCGTAACACCAACACTCGTAGGTTACAGCCCGATGACAAGTTTGCTTTCCCTCCAAACGACTTCCTCCAAAATTGCCCCTTCAAACTAAGCTTTTCTGCACAACAAACAGGGGTTTATTTGTTCAGCTCAGTCAAGCCCAGCTCTGATACAAACCCATGTTCTGCATCAGGATGAAATACCACAGCCGCTCCACTGGAATTCCGCACTTCCAAGTACCCACTCCCACTCTGCTACATTTTTTTCTGAGAGTGTGCATGCACTACTAAGGACTCTGTGTCCTGCTCCCCTGTGATAGTGTTGTGATGTTCATTTCAACTTTATTTCAAACTAAAAGATAAGACGACTACATTAGAGGAAGAATGAAAAAAACAAACTGTCAGAAGTCCCAAAAATGTATTGTTTGGAAATAGATGTGGGTAGGCATGGGCTGGATATCCAGGCTCAAGGTTTCAGAGATGAAAATACTTTCCATAATTTCATTCCAATGGGTTATAAACTATTTTGAATGAGATGGAGAGTGCACACTGAAGCCACCAGGGTTTTTTGTTGCTTTTTTTCTTTTCTCCAGCTAAATAAGCATAGAGTAATACAGTGCTGCCACTCTCCTGTTTGCTTGTATACTTGCTGTCAGCTGGAAGGAAGGCTGCAACATTTTGCTTACAAGAAATATAAAACCAGCTGTTAGGAAGGACTTTCGCTAACTACAAACACAGACAGTTAGTGTGGAAAGAAACCTGTACTTCTTATTAAGATTAAAATAATGTTGGCAGACTACATATAGGATTTCTGTTAAGTAGATGATTGAAGGTTAGCTACACTGAAATACTTACTGTACTGTATACTTGCTGTATATATGAATGACTCATAGGATTAACACAGTAAGTCATTTTTTTGTGTCCTAGGGAAAGAGCAGATTTAATCTTTTTTTTTATATATTGGCTTTTTATACCCCAAATGTTTTTCTATGAAGAGCAGAAAAGTATAAAAACAATAAATAATACTAAAGCTGACATTTTTCATTTATAAATTTGTCACAACAATAATAATCACTATTATATATTTTTTTAGCGACAGAAAAATTACTTTTTCTTTCATTTTTTCAGCAGTACTGAAGCAGATGACGTTTTAATCAGGCCATTAATGTCAAAAAGAGTGTGAAGTTCTTTACAATCACATAGCAAATCGACCAATGCTTCACCCTGTCAATT
Organism: Apricaphanius iberus; assembly: GCA_028564705.1. Taxonomy (NCBI): domain Eukaryota; kingdom Metazoa; phylum Chordata; class Actinopteri; order Cyprinodontiformes; family Aphaniidae; genus Apricaphanius; species Apricaphanius iberus. The sequence continues at coordinate 2,081,687 of JAPXFQ010002969.1, forward strand.
CATTTTACTTGTAAGAAAAAGATGATTTAAATTGTTCCTAAATTTATCAGTTTGTGAAAAATATAGACAGTTTCTGCGTAGCAACCAGAGGAGCACCACCAATCTGAGTCTTTAAAGCAACACTTGTTGATAATGGAAATCACTCGATAGTTAGAATGGCAATAACTATGGCAATTATAATAGTTTTTATTAGGGATACTCCGATACCGAAACTGGTATTGGGTATCGGAGCTGATACATTTCTAATGTAGGCCTACTCGTATCTGTATCAGTTAAAGTTCAGTAATACCATAAATCGATACTTAAGATGTGGAAATTCTGCAGTAATTTCAGAGAAAATGTTTATTTTCACTTGAAATTTTAGTTTTGTGGTCATTTTAATATTTTATTTTTTATGTAATTCATCCTCAATTTGTTCTAACAAGAAAGGAAGAAAATAAAACCTGTTTTCCAATTCATTGCTTTTTTTGGGGTAGAAATCGGTATCGGCAAGCACTCAGATCCAAGTATTGGTATTGTAGTGTTTTGAAAAATGAGTTATTGTTGCATCCCTAGTTTTCATACACTTCTTATTTAAATTTGCAGTTCAGTTATAATGTAGCCATATCATGCAACTAGTTTCAAAGAGCCAAACGGACTAGCATGCGTGGCAAAATCAGCAGCAGTGTTTAACACAACAGATCTTTTTTTTGTTTTTGTTTTTTGTGAAACTAGTGTTTTTTACGGGAATTGGAAGACAGAGAACGGCGGAAGACAGGCAAGCAAAACTCCCAAGGTCATGTTACCTTACCACTACACCAACGAATTTGGAACAAAAAGTGAACTATAATAAGCAAGTAAAAAGAAAAAAGGACTTGAATATTAATGTATTTTGTTTTAAATAAATATATAGGATACATCAGTAGCACACTACAATCTAAGCAATGTAGTTTTAGTCAAAATAAAGTAACTGGTAAGTTAATTTTTTATTCTGTATTTTAGTTGAGTAACCGTTTCAGTAACTGTGATTTCAACAGATACCAACATTAATGATGATCACAATTTATTTTCCATAACTCAGCAGTCCCATCTTGCATCACGCAACGCATACTGTCGAACAGCGTTAAAGCAGTGCACTGTACCCATGGCCTTTTTACTGAAACCCCCTAGGACACTGTTCAGCTCTGCTGTTTTTTACCTCAGTCTTTTCCCAGATAATTTAGCAAAGAGGGTGTGAAAAAATAAAGCTAATTACTTTCACCTCTCTTTGCTTTTGGTCCATAGAGGATTTCCAAAGAGTAATAATTAGGATTCCTAAAACATTCAGTGATGTTTGGAAATGCATGACGATGGTAAGGATAAGTGTAAAGCAGAGACCCTGGCTGTGTGGGCCTAGTCTAGCTCTAAAGGTTTCTCACTTTTCCAAGCTGTGTATCCCATACACAGCAAGAAAACTAAAAGCTCCCTTTAATACTGAGAGTTGTATAACTAAAAGGCTTCCATCATTTATAAAGAAATGTGCAGATTACAGTGAAGCTTGATCTGCAACAAAAAACGTTCTGACTCAGTCTTCAACTTTATAGACAATGCTGAAACACAAATTTTCTAAAGGAGATGTTGAGTCATTAGTGTCATCTTCTTATTATCCCAGTGCTTCTCTGGAGGAGCCAATATGCATTTTCAATCATCTACAAGGAATCAATTATTCAGAAGTTGGTGAATTTATGTCTCTTTACCAAAAATGTAAAAACAGAAGCAGTCATTTCTACACACTTTGAACACACTGAGGGCTGATCTTTAAAATACAATCTGTTACTAGATTAATATATTGACCGTGTATGTGAATTAAACATGTGCTGACAAGAACATCCAAAGTTAATCAACACAGCCATCTGTGGTGTAAATAAAGCATTAGAGTCTAAAAATGTATGTCCATATTGCTCAACTGCATAATCATTCCCTTCCAGACTTCCAGACTAAGATTGTACGGGCAAATCATGACAGACAAAGAGCGGTATTTAAATGAGAACGTCCGCTGCTGTGTCTGCCAGCCTTTCTGCCCTGGGATGCTGTATTTTCAACAGTCTGTGTTCATTTCAGTATGCAAGACAGCAAAAGAGAGCAATCCTTTAAGAAGATAACAGGAAGGCTTAACTGAGCAAAGGCTCAACTGATCAAGTTTGTTATTTTATGTCCTTCTAAGCCTTCAACTCCTGTCTGATGCATAACTTCAAGGACTTTGAAAGGTCTGATAACATTTCTGAAAGTAAGGATCTGAATTCTTCAGAGCAAGACAAAGAAGATTGAGTTGTCAAAACAAACTATAAATTCTGAGAGAAGGAATAGATCATAATTCACATATAATTTTATAACTTTTAATGAACACTACCTTAGATGTTTAATAAGAGGACATTAAAGCTGTACATTTTGACTCACCAAAAGTCTGTTCTCCGTCTTGTCTCCTTTGATCTCCAATTTTACTCGTTTCCTCAGTGACAACTTCACCTTCCTCCCCACTGCATCCCTGACACTCTCTACATGGAGACAAAGAGAGATGAAAAAGGAGAACATGAGAAGAAATTCAGATTTTTAAGGAACCTCTCACACATGGAGAGGAGAGGAGTGGAGAGGAGATTTTGCTTGGCTTTCATTGGCCAACACAGATCAGCATCTTATTGCCACTGGGGGAAATGATCCCCCATTTCTGGTAATTAAAAAAACTAGAAATTGAAAGAAAAATTCATCAAATCCAATTTTAATCAACAGGGTGGCAGGTTTTTAGCAATTTTCATTTAATTTCCCCAACAGAAGTCCTGCCCCGTGGGGATACTATTGTAGAGATGTCAGTGTATATGGGTGGGATGTGAACAGACAAAAGAACTTCTCACAGAAATATTCTTCTTAAAAAAAACTGTACATCTTAGAAATAACCTTAACATTTTTACAAGCAGAACTCTGATATGTTGAAAGCTGAAAGCTTTACTAGCCTTGCGACTGTTCTAAACCAGGTTTATAGAGTTATGTCATAAAATAAAATCAAAAAAATAAAATAGAGTTCTGGGTTTTAAAAAATTGTTATCAGATAGCAGATATTAACCTAGCAAGTATTTTTGATAATTTACCCTTTGCAACTAAAAAAATGGTAAACATAATTGCCACTGAGCACAGACAAATCTAGCTCACAGCCAACAACATGCCGCTGTATGCAGTGTTTGATCAACAACAAAATAAATGTATTATCACATCATCAAATATGAATCTCTACTGGCTAGAAAACCAAGCCAGAATCAAGATTAAACGGGTCCTAGAATTAAAAACCACATTTACCTTGTTTTGCTAAATATAGGTACCTTGGGGTGTTCAAGTGTACAACACCATAAAGCCTATCTTCTCCAAATTGCTTTCTTATGAAAATGTGTAATTTTGTAATGACCGCACAGAAACGATTCAGTCTGTACAAAGCTGGGATAAAACATTATTCTTCTAAAACGTTACAAAGTTTCCCTGACAAGTTTCCTTTCCTGGCCAGGCATGCAGACTTATGTTCCTCTTTGTAGTCTGGTCCTGGTTTTAACGCCACACTCTACTTTTAAGAAAAGGGTTTAGCCATATCTATTCACCGAACAAATTTCAAGAAAAGGTGTGTTAATCTTAATGAAACAGTCATCGCAAGATTCAGCAATAGTACCAGCATATTGTGTGTTCTGAGTCTTCACAATGGTTCTCTGTGTTTTTCCCATACCCAAATATAATTAAAAATAGCTAAATGTGTCTTTTTTGCAAGTATAAGACAACTGTTGTAGCATTTATGTACGGAAGGTGTCTCGGTTTTGCTCAGTGACATGTGTGGAAAGGGCATTGCTGTGCTAGTCTATGCTCCATATAGTCAGAGAAAACTCTGGTCATTTTGTAATCAATTTTAGAAGAATTTAAACTTTAGACACAGCATGGCAGTTTCATTTATTGGTTTTACAAAGCCTGGTATACTGGGAAAAAACCATCTGACTCATATCTATTTGTAATTCTATACATATTTTAAATAAATTACATTCCACAAAAAAAACCAACACACGAGGCTGTATGTTGAACCATGTGGTCTTCTGTTCAAATTGATTGTTCACACCCAGTAGGATAGTCAGCACCAGACAACTAGTTTAAAATGTATAACTGGGTCAACCACCTCTTCACACTACACATTTACCTAACACATGCAATACAGCTGACTTCTAACAGTCTGTACACGTGCCTGACACGGGCAATGTTTCTGAGAGCGTACATCTGTGCTGGCATGAACGTATCCCCGCCTCCAGACTTCCTCCCACCATCATCAGATCAAAGCAACACTAATAATTGGGTAGAAGGCGAGAATGGTTTTTCTGCCTGCCTGAAGCTTTCAAAACAAACATCACCAGAAATGTGCATCCATATCCTCGGCAGAATTGCTGCAACACAAGCACAAAGTAAAAGTCATAGAGTTGGGGTTTTCTCGTGTTTTATCCAAATATTAGGCCTTTTCTGAGTGAACGAATAAGAGCAGATAGGGATCGCATGCAGAAGGTAGCCAACACATCATCATGTATGGATATGGTCTAAATGGATTTCAAAACAAAAGTTAGCAAACGCTCTACATTACGAAATATTAATGAAATATGACACCATAAACCCTTATAAAGCATAAATAAACTATTCAGATACTAATAAAGTCACCTCTCTGTCTAACAACTTATAGCCAACTCAGATTTGTCTCTTGCTGACGTGGGATTCTGTTTTTACCTGGTCACAGGTCAGCAAAAACGGTCGCGTCTAAAATTGCAGAAGGATTTATTTTGTTTCTCCTTTGTTTTTCACAATAAAAATGATTTCAAATCATTAAGCTTGTTTTAATACTGGATAAAGACGTAGTAAATATAAATGGCTATTTGCAAGTGAATTAAATTAGGTTTTTAAGGGAAAAATGTGTCCAAATAACCTGACCTTATATGGATTTAATAATTGGTTGTTCCAGCCTTGGCAGAAACAACTATCATCAAGCAATTTAGCTGCTGATGGATTTATTTCACTCAGTAGGAATTTTGGACCACTCATCTTGTCAGAATGATCTTAATTGGACCAAACTACAGGTTTCTGAGCATGAGTGGCTTGTCCTAATCTTTGTCAAACAATGACTCAGTAACTCCAAAACGTTCATTTTGTTCTTTGAGCCATTCAAATGCCAATTATTCAACTGGATAGTTAAATTGCACTTCAGAATTTTCTGGATAGCAGTTCAAGTCCTGAAGCTGCAAAGCAGCCCCACACCATCACACTGCCTCAGTACGATTTTCTAACTGAACATGCTGTATTCGTTTTCTGCCAGATTTCATAGAAGATGCACTTCCCATAGTTGGTTCCATATATATCGACTGATTCTTATATTGTCATTTCGCAAAATATTTTCACAATATTTTTTAAAATGGTACGTCAGGTATCCGTATTCTTTTTTCCCCAGCCTATTTTTCTTATTGTTGAATCCTGACCACTGTCGACTGAGTAAAGCAAAATCTAAATTACTTTAAATGTTGTTCTGGTTTTGTGTTTGTTTGTCATCACCAGGTTGTAAACATCATCCAGAGTAAACTTTTGGAGTCACTTTGGTAAATGGTCACTCCTAGGAAGGTTTCTCAATTGTTACACGTTTTTCTTCATTGTGCATAATTGGTTCTCCTTGTAGTTCACCAGCATCACAAATCCTTAGAAATGTTTTTTATTTAAATGTCGATGACCATTTCTCATCTGTTCCTTAATTCGATCAGATTAGCGCATCATGTAGTAGTTTTTACATCTTAAAACCTCCTTCATGTTGTCATGCAGTATACTGCTTAAAAGGGGAAGTACTGCTTTTTGCTACCTGGACCTTATTTTTAGCATACTTTAAGTTCATTGTTTCATCCAGACAGGTTTAGAGCCACTTGCCCCTAATTTCCAAAACACGCGCTCTTCTCCGCCAGGCCCTCCGCAGCAAAAACTATTCTATTGTAGGGGTTGAAAAAAAAAAAAAAATACATTCACATAAGAATTGCGATTCTTTGTTTAATGATTCTGAATCGATTTTTTTTTTTTTCATGCAGCCCACGCTTGGAAAAAGAGTTAAGTTCACTTTAATATGAAGTATACTTAAGTATTTAGCAGTTTACTTTAGAAAGTCTATACTTTTCATTCATTCTGTTGTAGAGGTTTAAGACGTGGGAAGTAGAATATTGAGAAAATTATATATCTTTTCAGTACTATAGTGAATTGAAAAATCTTGCAATATTGAAGAATCTCAATTGCAATTCAATTGGCACTTTCAAAAAAAAAAATCATACAATAATTGAATCAGGAGAAAAACACATTTCCTCAGCCCTACAAAGTGGCACCATTTTTTTAAACTAATAGTTTTGATTGTGAATCGATTGGGATTCTATTCTGAATCGAATAGTCACTCCATGAATCGGATCGATATTTCAAAACCCTATTCCATTGAAGTGAAGAGAGCTGGCAGGGCGCCAGCTGTCGTTTCGCCCTCCGGTTAAAAATAGGATTGAATCGAATTTTGCAAGTTCGCAGTCAATCTACACAAATAAGAAAGCACCACAGAATACTGAACATGCACAACATCTAGTTTTTCTTAACAAATTGGTAAAGACAGACTAGATTTTTCTTTATATCCATAACTACATTAGTATATTCTCGCTTAAATGCGTACATATATGTTGTCTAAAAGAAATGTGTGTGTTTATACATAATTTACATACATAATTAAAATCAAATGTATTCAAACTTAATAATTGTGAAATTTAGTCATTTTCTGCAGTTGGTGCGTGGGTCAAGAATACGTCTTCACATACGACAGAAAACCAGAGGACAACATGGATGAAGCGAAGCTCAATTTGTTAGTGGAGATATCTTGACACAGAATAATAACAAAGAGAAGTAGATTGAACTGTTGTTTTAAATTGGTCTTCAACATATGAATAGTTTTGGTCCGACTTCCATATTTCTGCCATTCCCCCGCATGCTTCTATGAGCACCTCTGGACTCGGAGCGGAGGTTGGGCGCATGCAGTGTAAATTAAGGGCAGCAGCGAATCAGCTGCGGGGTGCGTGGCAGGGTGGAGCGGATGTAGTGGCAATGAGGGGTTAGAGTGCTTTGGGAGAAGTTTATGTCCATTCATGATCAGCATATATACAGTATATATCTGTATAATGGAGGTTAATGGGGCAACCAAAGCGCAAGCTCTAAACAAGGCAATATCTGGCACAAAACTCCTTAATTTCACCAAATTTTTGTCATGAATCCCTAGCATTATTCCTCTGTGATTTCAGAGCGTCTCGGAGGTGCTGGGTTATTGTCTGCAGGGGTGTTTTACAGGTTTTGATCTAAATGCACTAACGCTACTGTGCAGCATCCCAGTTGTAGCAGGGCTTTCACTCTGTGCTCGACAGCGGTGGGTTAGACAGAACTTGTTAATGCAAACATGGTTCTGGTTTGCGTGTTTCCAAACTGCACCGACAAAATGACCAAGCGGACAAAGTTCAGCTTCCACAGGCTCCCTTTCCCACAACCTGTACAGATTACAGCTGCAATGGCAGACAGCTGCGACATAATTGAAATCGCTGGTTAGTGTCCGTTGGAATCGGTGAGATTAAACGCTTGTAAAAGCCCAAAATGACAACAACAAAGCACCTCCAAGACGCTCTGAACTCACAGGGGAATAGTACTAGCGATTCATGAAAAAACATTGGTTAAATTAAGTTTTATGGAAAATGCCTTATTTAGGGGCCGCATGTCTGTTGCCCCATTAACTCCCAGTACATGGACAAACGTTGATCGCAAATGGAAACAAACTTCTCCTAAAGGACTCCAAATGGCTCCAAACCTGTCTGTGTAATAATAAACAAATAAATAAACGTAGGGCATGCTAAAAAGTAAGTTACAAATATTAGCTGCTGACTACTTTCAGTTTTTAACCAGTCTGAAGGATAATTCCAAATCTATTTATATGAAGGGAAAAAGAATCCCAACCCCCAATTGACACAAATCTTCCATTTTATTAGGTACACTTTTTCTATTTCTCATTAATACAAAGAGCAAACCAGCCAATCACATAGGAGACACTGGATGCATTTAGACATTTAGCTGTAGTAAAAACAATTAAAGACATCCCTTTCTTTTATTGTCAGAAATCTAAAATGTATCTGCCTTGTCTTTACATTGACACCACACAGTAAGGACAGGTTTGACCATCGAGGGCATTGACAGCCCAATAAACCAGATCAGTTATTTGCATGCAGAGCTTTGATTTAACAGATTTAAAGATTAATCTGAATTCTTCTGTCTCATCCTGATCATCCTTTCTGCAGGGTTTCACAAAATGTATCATGGCAGTTGTTGCATAACTTTTGCCCCAGCTCTCAGTTTGTGGGAGTGAAGAGAGTTAAACCAACAGAACAGATAACAATGAGAAAGAAAGAAACCTTAAACTAAACTAAGGGTCTGCCTAATTGGTGGGGGTGGAAAAATCTTTGCCTTATAAGAAAATAAGAAAGTTCTGTATGCAGTTCAGGCTTACTCAATATTACACTGAGGTGTCAGACACTGATCTACTATCCGAAACAAAGAACTCTTGATCTACAGCCAAGGAGCTGCAGGACTCAGAGGTTTGCCTGTATAATCAGGATGAATAAGCGAAGAAGGCAGAAATAATGAGGCCGCTATGAATGCTAAAATTCCAAGAAAGAAGTGGAAGACTGACCCAGACCTTCTATATGAGGCAAAATAATCATGTGAGTAATGTGTACAGCCCAGACAGGCTGACCACTCACATCTAAACTATTTGGCTTTTCCTTTGAATATAGTCCACATTCGGAGAATGAGCGTTCTGTGGCAGAGCTCTGTGGATAAACAGCTTCAAGCTTCAGCGCAGCTGGAGCACTTTCAGATTATAAACTATAAATAGACTGCATATATTTAGAAGGAAAATAGTTTGCAAACTCAACAATCATAAGAATTCTGCAGCAAGAGACAGTTGTCCAGCAGAGGAAAATGTTGCATGTTCAGGAAGATAATAACACAGCTCTGAAGAACATAATGAATAAGCAGTCTAAACCCACATGGAGCGAATGATCAGGGCAGAATAAAGCGGTAGGATCAGTGATTGTTTGCAGGAGGGACACATGGTCACACATCTCTGTTCTTACCCAGAAGCTCTTTAGGAACATCTGACGATTCTTCGCTCATTTTTCTAGAGAGAAATGTTCCCGAACAGAGCCGAAAACTGTGTCAACACATGGAGAAGCCCTAATTTGGAGAGGGGAATAATGAGGAGAGGGGAAGAGAAGTGTCAGGTGGCGGTGGTGGTGCGGTTCTCCCAGTTACATGCTCCTCTCCTCCGCTCCAGTCCGGACAATGTATCCGCGTTTTAGTGGGCGCATCTCCTCTCGGTTTACAACATGTGCAGGGTTCCGAGGTCGTACAAGAAAAACAGTGGAAGAAAAAAAAAATGTAAAGTAGCTCATCAAACCCCAGAGCTGTGGGTGCATGAAAGGACCATCGCTCTCCGTGACATTTTTTTCGACCGTGGCTCTACCGGAAAGCCGTCGGTATTACAGTGCGAACGTGTAGTAAGGAACGGAGCTCCTCCCCGCTCGGTGATGCCACAGCCGGGAATCGATGCGATGCCGGGGCGTCGTGGCGTGGCAGAAGTGGGCGGAATTGATGGTGGTGACAGACTGTTATTAATGGGGAGTCTATACAGGGGGATTCTGTGAAACAGTGACTCCTACTGGCCATTTAAGAGTAGGCCTACAGATCCTCAGACCTGACCATTGGGGGATATTAAACTGAGAATGAAGCCCTGTTGGTTTTAGACGAAAAACATAATAAATTGCAGATTTAAAAAAACGTGTTAAATTTTTATATACAACTGAAATCGTCACCAAGATCAAGAAAATGAGAGAAAATTAACTTTTACAGAAAGAGTTTAAACATCCAGAAGACAATGTAGATGCGCAAACATCCAAATACATAGTAAATGTCCGGATTTGTTTTTGTTTTTTTTACTATTGCACATAACTGACTATTTTCAGTTTTTTACTTTTTCTTCCATTAACGATTTATATTGTTATATTCTTAACATGTAGAAATGTAATTCACAGGACACTCATAAATGGGATTTTGAATCTCAGTTGTCTTGCCAATACGGATTTCAAAGTAAATCATCGTTCATCTCCTCTACCTTAATGACATCAAGTTGTACGCCAATACTGTATGAGCAAGGCATAAGCTCACTAATCCACCCAGCAGGATTCATAAAAAAGACATTAGAATGTCATTCTCACCAGTTAAGTGGGACTGAATTTTGTTCCAAAGGTGTACAACAACAACAAAGCAAAATACAATGCTGTGAAAAAATGTTTGTCCATACAGATTTCCTATGTTGTTCTTTTTTAAAACACTTGAATGTTTTAGATCATCAAAGTAATTAAAAAATTTGATAATGATAACTTGAATGAACACAACAAAAACATTTTCAATAATGATTTCATTAAAACAAAAACATCCTAGCCTATTTGGCCCCTATGTAAAAAAGTAATTGCCCCTACACCTAAATAACTGTGGCAGCAATAAGTAGGCTAAGATCAAGAGTTTGAATAAGGCCGGAAGTGAGACACATTCACTTATTTGCACTCAAATTCCTACACTGATACAGAGCTTGGTAGGCAACCTGGTGCTGAGTGCTTTGCAGCAGCATATTGACATGAAACAGAAGGAAGATGGGTTTGAAAAAAAAAAAAAAAAAAAACCTACCTATTTAAAATCGCCTATGAGTAACTGATCCTATTATTGCTTTTTACATGGTTGTTTTTAATTTTGTTTCTAATTATTGTCTTGATTGTTGTTTTACTGTAAATGTGTTCTTTTATTTTAATCTTCAAAGTGATTTATGATCTCTTTTTTGTGTTCTAATTTTAATCATGTAAAGCACCTTAAATTGCCTTGTGTTGAAAGTGTGCTATACAAAAAAAAATTGCCCTGAACCCACAACCCTTTTATTGCAAAACAACTTGTTTGCCTACTTAGCAACAGTAACCAGAGGTCATGTGCTGATAATATGACATTATCCCACCGGCTGTTCATAATTGCAATTACAGCAAGTTGTCTGTTTTGATAAAGCGAAGCAGCTCCAAACGCTCACAATACTCCCATCACGCTGACCTTGACTGAAGCAATTGAGGTATGCAGTGGTTTAGATGTAATTCTGGGTGGTTTTCAATATGTCCTTGTTCAATTACAGGTGTACTCTTAAAGTAATACCAGTTGACGGGGCTCTCCTGGAACATTCCATCACTCCTGCATGTTTTCTACAGTTGCAGATTATTCCATTTTGCGTCATTAGGCATCCTGAAGTCTTTGAAATGGGTTGAAATCCTTTCTTTGTTTTGGGATTTTTAGATCATGTGTAACTTTTTGAAATATCTTAGCTGTCAGACAGGTGGATGAAAAAAATCATTTTAAAGATACTTTTATATTTACTGATTATCCTGAACATAACATTTGTTTGATGAAATTCATGATTCCAAAGGCAATCGGAAACATTACCTATGGTACGGTATGGTATGGTATGGTATGGTATGGTATGGTATGGTATGGTGATTGCAGTTCATGCAACCATGGTTGAAAAATACAGCCGTACCATGCCATACTGTACCATACCATACCATTGCATACAATTGCATATTCAACAACAGCAATTACAGCTGACATGGTTTACAATAAGGACAACACAAAACAGAAGACAAAATTTAAATAATAATAATAAACATTTATAGAATAAAGCAAATAAAAAAGCAAAAAAATGATGGCAATGAATAGAATCAAAAATAACTCAAATAGTGGCACATGCCAAATAGCAAAAGTGGGTCTTTAATCCTGGATAAGGCTATGAGAAAGTCAGCAACAACCAAGTACCTAAGGCAGTTCTTGAATAGCCAGGTGTGTTGTAAAACTCAATGTTTTAAAGACACACTTTGTAAATTTTAAACCACAAAAAATACATGTTTTAGAAATGCTTTAGGGGTACAATGCCATTTATGATGTTTATTTTCAGAATTGTCACTGCATAGGAGGGTTGCACTGCTAAAAAACCGCACTCTGCATCTTTTCACCCACAACCCCCTTGCCCGGAAGTACTTACTGAGTTTTGCTTTACAGCAGTACCCTACAAGTTACCAAATTATATAAACAAACCCGCGGGTTTAAGAACCGAACCATGGCCGATCTACCGAAGAACCCAAATAACATGCTATCAGAAAAAGTGGCCACACTAGCTGCAATCCCCTGATTATCTGATGTTGTAGATCAGTGGTTTAGAATACATTTACTTTCAGCAATTGTTTTATAAGAGTGAAAAATGGCTGTGTTATTTTAAAACATTTATCAGAAAGAAGGCGATGGACATACATTTCTCTTTTTTTTTTACTGTGGATCCTTGATTTACGGATGCCACCCCAGCAGAACTAGCTTCCCCTCCCTTGCCACCCCTGAAAAAAAAGTCTGAACATGCCACTGCCCTGATTTACACCAGCTAGGCGCATCCGCTCTGCGTCCGGTGTGAACTGTTTTGACTGGTCAGTTGGTAAAACCATCAGTAGACTTCTAGAGATGCGCTCCATAGAGTTTTTGTTTTATTTATTTTTTTTTACGATAGTGACATTACCCTGCAAGCCATGAGAGGGCGAAAGAGACCAAATATTTGCAAAGTTATAGAGTGTGTCTTTAGATACACTTTCATCTACTGAATGTAGACTATTAGGTTTATAAGACTTACTGTAAAATCTCAACATTTTGTGCCTAAACTAATGACTATGATGAGTGGGATGCAAAACTGTCTCTTTGGTTAACATGTCAGTTGCATTACCGTAGGGCTTACAATAGAGAAAATTTAGACTTGCACAACCACTTCATGTCGCTCTGATAGGGAGTATGTTATATTAATGACACAATTGTTGGGAGGAAGGAGTATGTTCACATAAAGCTGTTCAAAACTGGAACCAAAATTATTTCTACCAAGCTACTGCCAGAATTCTGTTTTGAACACTTTTTTTTATTTATTTATTTTGCTGCAGGTTTTCATTGTCCATTGTAGCGGAAAATTGGAATTACAAGCAAACTGAACGCTTTCAAAATGACCTGGATTTGTATAATGCTTGTTCAGTCAGAGAATCACAAAGGGCTTTCCATTCAGTCATTTACCCATTCACACACACATTGACACAACATAGTGTTACTTTGTTAGGTCTCCAAGTTGCTACTAAATATTCCCTTCATGAACTTGATTCAAGCTCCAAAATGTGATACTATTTTTATTTCTATGGGTTTTGTATTTTGCACTGATGCCCTGATGTTTTGTGTTCAAAGTATTATGTCATCGTCCTTGATAAATTTTTGACTGCCATCTACAAAGAGAGTAAATGTTTGTATAATTAATAAGGGGCATCATAAGATTAACTTTCTTTCTGCTCCTTTTTCATTCAAGCTTGATTCAACAGGTCTGTTTTATCAATTTTATTTTACTTCTGAATGAAATAAAGAGAATTAACATTAATAGTTTACTCTTGATCAAGTCAAACTTGGCATGTAGCTCTCACTGCTTTTGTCAAAAAAGACATAACTGTATGAGGAAATTATAAATATATTTTAATCCCTTTTCAGGTTAAAAAAATATATTTTGCAACAGTCACCTTTAGATTTCTAAGCTTAATTAATCAGAACTTTAATTCAGATACTCATCCTACTCTTGACCTAGAGCTCATGCTAAAATTTTTGGCAATGGTACTGGACTGTAGTTATACAGTATTTATATCTCTTAGTTTAGGTTTAGGTTCTTTTGTTCTGTTCTTTTGTTTAATTGTTGTACATCTAAAGGTTTGTTTTACTTGGAGAATCTGACATGAATACATTAAAAAAAGTGGTGGCGTACACTTCCGGTGGCCATAGAAAAGAGAAGCAGCCACCCTGTGTCCAAATATTAGAACTGCACATAAGGACCAAACTGTGTAGAGCTGGTCAAAACAATTTCAATTATGTGATTTTTTTTTACAATGTTTTTTTTTTCACATTTCAAACAATTTTGTAACACTTGTTACATACTCTTCATAATATATCACAGCAACATATTTTAAATCAGGTTTTAGTAATCTCTCATTCTACTGCTTGAGACATAAATACCGGCGATCCTGAAAGGTTAAGTGGGTATAGACGATGGCTGTGTGAAAGTATATATGGATGTCTCATTCCTCATTAAAGATACAAATTAGGTCCATTCGGCCATCCGTTTGTCTATTCCTCTCTATCAAAATACAGGCTGCAAGTAGCAACACTCTTAATTTTGAGTTGATTTATTTTTTTCTACAACATTCAACCAGAATTGTGCTTTACCATGGTGTACTTATAAGCTTGATTGCCCTGCAGTAACAAGGTCCAGGCCAGCCAGCATTCTTCCTGTGCATGGCTGTTTTCTCTTCATATACTCCAAAATCCTCCTACGGTCCACATGCTAGGTTTATTTGTTACTTTAAGTTTCCCTCGGCTGCACTACCTGCCCAGGTTGTACCCCATCTCTCTCCTAATGACCACTGGAGATGGGTGCCAGCCCCTGCCACCAAGCATGAATAATCAAGTTAAACAAATGAATGGAAATAAGAAATAAGTGTTTAAAATCATATTATACAAACTGCATTTTCATTATATGAGTACAGTGCAGATACAGTATTTGTTTGTTATCTTAAACAGCTGTTATGTTTTTAGGTAAATTGAGAGTTACCCATGACCTGATCAAACTAGCTGCTACTCTAACTGCTCAGTGTTGAAAAATGCTAATAACTGTAGTTAAATGTCACTACGAACCTAATTCAGGTTTTAAAAAGAAACACTGGTAGTCCATCAAATAAGATAGAAATACAGTACCCTTCATTCCTCGAACATTAAAGCACAAATATTTATTTGATTCATTATGTTTTTACATTGTGAACCAGATTTTAGTTCTAGTCAGATGAGGAACACATCTATGTATATATGACTGTTTTCTACATTAAAGGGGTCAAACCTCTTCCCATGTAGAGGAAAGGCAATATTTTGAGATGCGCATCAAGTTGATTGGAAATGGGAAGTTACTGCTGTGTTTTATTAAGTAAAAGAGAGACAGTTTGAACTCAGGAAAAAATAAATAAACAGACCTTTAACACGGTAACCATTTAAAAATTACAATAAAAATGACAAGTGTGGAGATATTACTACCAAAAAGCTTGTACAGCAGCTCTTGTTCACAAATGTTAAATGCCTCTCCCAATAATTAATTTCAGGTGGCAAATTTCTTTTTTTTATTTTGAACAACAGTAAAGTTTCTGTAACCTTTCTGTAAAGATGTAGGTCTATTTTAGAACGATATCTTTACCAAGTTTGCTTCTGACTATAAAGGAGCTATCTTCCAGAAAAATTTAAATTAAAACATAAACAAGTCCATAAAGGACAATGCAAAGAGTTACATAATACAAAATAGGCTGCAAATTAAATGTGTTAGTCTCAACCATAACATTGAGGGGCAGAAAATAATTTCGATCCTGCACTGTTTATGGTGTCAGGAAAGTTTTAAACAAAAATAATAATAAAAAATTATTTTAAGGGAAAATCTACATCTGGTGTCCATATCTTAAAACAACACATGGTGACAGGACTTTAGTTTCCTGAGTTGGTTAAACTTAAAACAAGTTGAACTTACTATTTTTTGCTTTATGAAAACAGTTTATTTCATTTTGATTTCATACAGTTTAACAAAACATTTTACATTCATTTCATATTATTCCTAAGCTTATTTTTGACACAAATATATTTCTTTATTTCACCAGGATATTCGAAGCATTCGCCATCGAGGCCCGTCATACAGAAAACAATAACGGCAACATTGAAAATGATAATAATATAAAAAAATGTTGACCTGTAAAAAGTTTTTGTTCTGTTTTTTTTACAGCCTGTAGAAAAATTAAGAATGTTTGGTAATACTAAAAAAAGCTTACTTTACTGTACTGTCAATAATGCTACATGTTGTAAGACAAAATGCATTCGGTGAAATATGTTCAGTAAACACAGAACCAATAAAAAAGGATGTGTAAGACCAGAACAGATTTCCCCCATGAACTTTTGCAACGTTACAGACTGCAGCTAGGGTTCTGTTGCTTAATTTCATTAAGGACACTATCTAGTTTACTTCTCATGGAGCCAAACAGGGGAGCCCTCAGGGTTTTGGGCAGTTCTTTTAGCTGCTCTACAGAAGCCTGGGCCAGCCATACTCTGATCTGATCCACAAGAGGGCCTCTCTGCCTAGGCAGAGCTGAGTCTCCAGTCCAGTCCTCCTCTTGCTTGTTGTGAATGATCCTATTGTAGAAAAAAATATATTTTTAAAGTTTTCTGGAGATTAACTAAAGAGAAATTGTTCCAGCAGAAAAATTAAGGTGTAATCTCACCTGAGAACAAATCTTTTTAAATCTCTTTTTTGTATCCTGGTGCCACTAAATACTGCAGACAGGAATGCCCTGAGATCGTCACCTGGGAATAAGAATATCAAATGTTTTAATTAAAGTTAAAATGTCTGGTTTTACCAAATAAAAAATCACTCTGTGATTTTTGTTTTTAATTGTTGGTTAGATTAACTTCAGATGTAAGGTCCATACCTCCATTCACAAAGCTGTCACACGTGCCGCAAATGGTGTCGTGGAACGCTGAGCCTTGAAGTAGCATGACGCTGCCACTTGAGCAATCCTGATGTTTTACACACGTATCTAAAGCAGATGATGTGCTGGAAAAATACCCCTTGGAGCATTTTTCACACACAGTGTCTTTTGTTGGCGTACCTATAGTAAAAAAAATTACATAAATCATCGATATAATGAAATTGGAGTAAGAATGGTGAACATTAAGTTCAGTTTTGAAACACAAGATCTCATAAAGGTGGCTTTATGATGTAAGCATTATCTTATTCTTCATATTTAGTCCTGGCTATTTTTATTAAAACTTCTGTTACCTGTTATATGAACTCCATGTCCTGGGCCGCATTCTGTGTGTCTAATGCAGTGGTCCTCCATCATGTAAAAGCCTACTTTGCAACGACAGACTCTATTGTTGAATGGGGAACATTCAGTCTCCACTTCCTGGTTCTGCGTGCAAAAGTTGTTGCAGTACAGACACCTGGGCAAGTAGTTCCACAGCTCTGTGTAGTGGCTGCTCTGGCACTGTTCACACTGTGTCTCCATGGTGGCAGTGCAGTGAGCAGTGAGGTGAGTCCCCGGTCTGCACTTTTTGCACTGCAGGATTTCACCTGTTGACTGGTCTTGATACTCATAGGTAGGGTCTGCTGAGGTAAAGCAGAGAATGCCCGAGAGCAGGAGTAGGACTTCCAGGGAGAGCTGGGGAGAGAGTCCTTAAACATTTAGAAATGATTGCTGCTGGAATTTTGTGTAAGTGTACATTTATTATTCTTTTTACTGCTCCCTTAAATCTGCCTATATTTTATCTTTAACATCTCCCTTAGTCACATCAGCCCTCTGCATATCATCTAGCACAGAATCCATGAATCATCGCCAAAGTCTCTATCTTCTCCTGCTCAATGGAAGTTATAATGTCCACAATCCCTTTTTTGAACATGTCCAAGCTATCTCGAATTGACCTGTCTACATTGTTTCATAACAACTCACCCCGTGTCTCTTTGATTCATTCATTTCTAATCCAGTTCAATTTGATCCTTGCTAATACCACCTTCTTCTTGACATTCTTCACAACATGTCTCACTGTCATTCTACAAAACCTCTGTCACAAATCACCAGCTACACACGTCACACATCAATTCCTTCACTTTTCTTGTCCACTGCCTGTGGCTTTGAAAGGTCCACCCCAGGGATTTAAATTAATCCACTTTAACTCTCCTCCGCTGCATGAATAGTTTTAATCCCCACATTGATATGTTTGGTTTTTTAAAATCTGTCTCCTAAACTGACTGTTTTTGAAGTCTTTTGGAAACTACCTGCTGTATATCTCAATCAGTTAGATGTATGTATAAGTGACCTGCTATAGACGGAAGCAATTGCTCTGTCATGTTTGTTTTCAAAAAATAATGTTAAATTTGTGATCATTTCAGTTTAAAAAAAAAAAGAGTTTCATTCATTATTAAAGCTCTCATTCGGACACTCACCATGTTCATGATGTCTTCACTTCTCCAAAAGTGGCTTTGACATTAGGACTACATTCAGTGACTTTTATAGTTGATAACAAGGAAGTTCTGTGTGCGTAGGTGCTTTTTCTGTGGTCTCAATGACTTGTTAAGCCTATGTCAGAAAGGTCATTATTGCCATGTGATGGAAAGTGAGTGCTTAGAGATTTAAATCGGTTGCTAGGATGTGCTTGTTGAAAGAGACAACTATGTGTTATTAAGATCAGATAAACAATTATAACTGCTTATTTTCTACAACTTTACTGCTCACTGTTGAACTGCATGCAGTATTAAATCACACTATGGTCATTGTATGAACACACTGTCTTGGAAATGTAAAAAGTAAACAATAACAATATGATGATGTTTAAGAAATGTTACAGCACTTTGGTTTTGATTTTTGTATCATGCATGGACCTTGCCATTGATTTTCTAATCTTAGTTTCATGTAGGATCTATTCAAGTGAATGACAATGGCAAGAACAAGGAGACAGGACACCAGAATGATACGAACAAGTAGGCGGAAGGACAGCAGGGAGACACGTCAACACTAACAATGTGATGCTAAGTGACAGGACACGAGAGGATTAAGTACACAAGGTGGGAATGAGGATCGGGTGAGACAAGTTAGACACAGGTGAAGACTATCAGACAGGAGCAGCAGGACAGAGTGCTGATGGACAGCCAGGCTTGTCAAATCCAACTGTTACTTTTGGCTGTTAACAGTTTCCAAATACCTAAAGGTGACATGTTCACCTGCTTAAACACTTCTATGCAAGCGTACACACCATGAATGTCTAGACATCTTGATGTGTGAAAATAGAATATCCTGGCCTAAGCTGACAGAGTTTAACAGTATCAACAGGTATGTGCTGAGAAACTACTCAGCAAGAGGTAATTTCTCTAAAAGCAATGTCAAATGCGAGATTATTTTCTATAAACTCAGAGACAAACAGATATGTGCTGCTTTTTTGATTTTTTTGTGCTTTATTGACTCATGGCTCGTACAGTAGAATAATTATTATACTAGTCAAAGGCTTTTTAAATTATTGTTCTTCTGATTGCCTCAGACACTCTTCTTTTCAACACTCATGTGGATCCCTTAACTGAAGAGCACCAGAGAACATTACTATTTTTTCTTCACACCCAAGAAGCACTTTCAGCATTTTTTTCAGCTAGATATGTGCTGCTGTTTGGGTAAATTAAAATGGAAGTGTCTGTCTATGATTAGCATGGTTCCATTAGAAATAGCTTGCATTAGAATACCATGACAGATGTGAAGTAGGGGGTTGGCAGCATGATATTGTCATATTGTTAACATGTCTCGATTTCAAACCCATAGAAAAGAAGGTGTGTGAAACCAAGGAGACTTTTATACCTGACTCAGACAATCCAGTTTTGATTGTGTAAATGGAAAGCCAACTGGCTGTGCTTTAAATTAGCCTGGCTACAAAAAGATGATGCATGTGGAATCCATCTCTGCTCAATCAACATATAGAGAACATTTTTTTGAGGATCAGGTGAGACAAATTAGAGACACAGGTGAAAACAATCAGACAGGGATAACAGAACTGGAGAGCTGATGGACAGCCACCCTTTGGTCAAATCCACCTGTTATTTTTGGCCATGTACAATTTCCAAATGCTTATAATCTGATTAATTCACATTTACAGAGCTGTAAAGAGGGCAATATGCTGACAGGAAATCGGTGGAGAACTGACAGACAGATGGGCTTTATCCTTTGTATTAATTTTCTTGTTTCACTGCTAATCAGTTATTTAAAGCAAATGGTCAAACTATCACAATATACGATATGAATTAAGTGACATTTCTATTGTCAGTACATTTTTCACAACATTTGATGAACTAAGAATGAATGCCACTCTTTAAATTCAATAACTGCAACTCATTTGTTTAACCACAAGTAGATGCTTTTTGAGCAAATTCTGTAAAACATCTAGAAAATGACATGACTAATTCATGAGACTTCATATATTGTTAAAGTTTTGAAGATTTTATTTCTCACAAAAGTTTTCATGAAATTAAACATTTTTGCACAACTTGAAAAAGTCCTGCTTCCTCATCTTCCCAAAGAGACGTATGCCCTCTGACATCTGCATGACTACGTACAATTTTACTACACTCTGTAATATCTTAAAAAACTGAATGATAACTTTGCGCTTGCTGATGTAAATTATGCTGATAACTTCCCGTAGTTCTTTGTAGAACATTTCTCTGACAAAAATGTTTGCACAGTTCAACAACTTGCTGAGTTATGTGTGTGTTCTGTGAGTCAGATACACATGTCATCTGTTCCTTTTTCCACAGTGCACTACTCTATTGAAACAGTGTCATAGTTGAAAGGCTTCTCATCTAATCCTCCCCGTTGCTTTACATTTCCTGATACTTTATCATTAGAAATCTACCTGGTATTTCTAAATAAAACAAGATAGTACCTCTTAGTTTATACAAAGTAACTTCATTCTCTACTCATCAAAAACAAAGCTGAAATCACCTTTCAAAAATATATTTAGAATTGAAAATGTACAGTAATTAATCATATTTTGCTGATCATAAAATATTAACTGATAGTCAAAGTGATTTGCAAAAAATAATATCTTTAAGAGCTGAAGTATGAGCAAAATATTTTTTGATTTTCATCTAATCTTTATATTCAAAGTCAGTGCAGGGAATGGAGAAAAAAAGAAAAAATGATCAAACCTCTTTGCTTAGGAAACAGAACAGTGTTTTAAATCCACTTCTTACAGTACGAAAAATCTGCAAATGTATTCGTATATTCATCTGAAGAAATGGTAAAACAATTGTCTGATAAATGGATTCTACATATGATAATAAAATGTAAACATATTTTCTACCTACTGGCCTCATAACCAACTTTTGTATTATACCAAATCTTTTGGGGGAGCTATATTTTTCACCGTGCAGTACGATTTCCAAGTTGACCTACACACACCTATATATTGATGGCACAATTATCAAAAAATAATTTTGCTAGTTTGTTAGGTTCTGAACAAACAAAAAAAGCAAAATGTTCTGCATTAGTGCCATTCAAGAACAACAAATCATGGAGGTACTTAAAGTGTAGATCGGAAACACAGACATTATGATTGTACTGATTATCATCATCACCACTATCAAAACATAAATAATTGCTAAATAAAGAACAAATGAATCAGTAGGGACCACAGGTGTCACAAGACCAATTTATGACCCAATGTTTTAAATATTTAAACAAACGTAGCTCTGATTTGATTGGCAAATTGCCCTATTATTTCAGCTCAAGCGTGGTCTGATCTATGCGCACTTCAGTGCTATTAATTTTTTAGTCATTTTCTTAGGTTATTCTGTAATTCACTGTTGACTTCTCCATGTATCTATTGCACACCAGTAATGATTTTGGTAAGCAGCAGACTTTTTGCATTGATACTTAGGCCTAGAGTACCTCCTAACTCACGATTTTCACTAGAGATCCACGTATTCCTACCTTTCTGCTCCTTTCACTGCTTTTGCGTTCAGTTAAATCACCCTAACTCTAACTGCCAGGGTCCAGGGTTCACTTGTCTTCTTCACTGCTCATTTTGTTGGTGTATAAAACCAATGGCAAAACAGCACCAGCACACAGTTATGCTCACAGCAGGAATTAAGTGAAAGTTATTTTAAGAAAAACGCATAAAAAACTAAAACACATAAGGATTATTGTGGGGGGAAAAAACAAACATAAGTAAATTGAACTGGACTATTTTTTGAGCTCCACCTTGGTCTGTCAGTTGCAGGCCTTCAAGGCGAGCCGGGCTTCCCTTCGCTCCCCCGTAAATCAAACCCTATTCTTAACAAGTTTGGTTTTCCCTATTTGACATTAGCCTCTTTTGTGCTTTAATAATACATTTTTTCAAAAAATATTTAAAAAGGAGAGACTGATGTTCAGGATAGATTTGGTGTCATCTGGTACCTGCTTAGAGTGCAATATAATGGTCTTCTGTCGATCTAGCATACTTTTTCAGAATAACATACCATAAATTGAGTTATTTAACCAATTTTAACCAACCCAAAAGTTTCATGTTCTGACCCTAAGGTCACATAAAGATAAAAATACATTATTTTAAATGCCTAAACCTAAACCTAAAATATATACATTTTAACTCAATTTGAACTGATCTTAATCAGCAAAGAGGAAAAGTAACAAAATTCTAGCTGCATTCTTATGGGTTTTGTCAGAACACCAGACAATTATATTCACAAACTCTGGTTCTGTCCACCTGTTCAGAGATTTTCATGCCGGGCATTTTAAGACATATCAAAGTGTCTAAAAAAATAATATCCCACCTTCTCCCTCAGGTTGCCTGCTGGAAGAGCATATTCATACATTTTGGGAAATGTGACTTTTGTCTTCAAGAACAGATTGTGTAACATGTCATGTTATCATGCCTGAAGCATACTCTTAAGATAAGGTAACTGGTAGAATATTTACAACGGGACATTCAAGAGCTTTTAAAAGAAATTTCTAGTTCCACATAAAAATACTCAGATATCTTAAGAACAGTAAAATAATGGAGAGACTATAGTTTTTGTTTAGTTGGCTTTTAATACCCTTTTTTTTTTAAAGTAGGACATATTTAGTAAGCATTGAACATCATGGCTTGCCAACCGCCATGAATCGTAACTCTATGGGTCATCTTCAGTGTTTTTGTAATAAGCGTTAAATGCCCTACTTTATTTAACTCACCATACATTTCCAACATTCCTTAATTGCACAGGAGGTGTGATGCAGCGTAGTTACAGACAAGCTTCTGCAAAGTGGAGAACACTGTTCATGTGGGGCTTATAAAAGAAAGATCAGTCTTATATACCTGCAGATTTGTTTTTTACTTTTCAGTTCAAACTTATTTGTTTGTAACTGAGTGCAATCAGCTCCATCTGGATGATAACTAATAACAACAATCGATGACACATGACATTATAAACAGTGCAGGCCAGAAGATAGACACACTTTTTCATTCAGTGCGTTTCTTTTATTTTCATGACTATTTACATTGTATATTCTCACTTAAGGCATCAAAACTATGAATGAACACATATGGAATTATGTAGTACTTTCACAAAAAAGTGTGAAATAACCTGGCCTCCAAAGTCACTGAACCTGAACCCAATTGAGAGGATTTGGGATGAGCTGAACTGCAGATTGAAGGTGAAAAGGGCCAACAAGTACTAAGCATCTCTGGGAACTCCTTCAAGACTGTTGGAAAACCATTTTGGGTGACTAACTCTTGAAGCTCAAGAGAATGCAAAGCAGTCATCAGAGCAAAGGGTGGCTACTGTGAGGAATCTAACAAAGACAGGGGACAGCTGACTTCAATTAGACAAACACAGAGAGACAAGAAGTGATGCAGAACAGAAAGATGTCACACCGTGACAAAAGGTATGGCACATCCACATGTTGATTTGATCTAAGCATCTGTTTAATGTTTCAGTGGATTCACAGTCACTTGGAGATATTGTAATGTAGAGTTGTGTATCATCTAGATAGTTACAGTAACTAATCTTATTGGGGTTTTTTTTATATCCGGGCTTGCAGGAGCATGTATATATTAAACAGGAGAGGCTTCAGGATCGATTTCTGTCTGTTCTGATGAAAAGTTCCCTATTGACACAAAGAAGTTCCTGTCCGTTAGATGAGAACCAAACCAGCCAAGTACTGTACTAGAGAGTCTGACCCAGCTTTAACAATCTTACATGAATGGAATATAAGAGATTGGCCTGTAAATCTGCAATAGTGACAAATCCAGATTCTTCTTTTTTTTTTATCAGTGGTTTAATAACTTTTGTTTTTAAAGCTTGAAAAAATCCTGATAAGACATATGAGCTTCCTATTTAAATTATATCAGATGCAAAAGTAGGCAAAACTTTCTCAAAGGAACCTCTGGGCAGGATTTTGAGACAGCGAGAGGAAGATCTTAAAGTATAATCTCCTCAAAGTTTTTGTGGTTTAGTTGATAGAATTGTGTTATTTCCTTTCATTTATTTTTATTGGACACAGCATTTGTCTCTTGTCTCAACTCTATTCTCTTGCATGTTTCATTAAGTAACATCTAACTTTGTAGATTTCACAGTAACCAGTATGTTAGGTTAAGTTGATGACTAAATAACTATCAGTAATACCACTACCACACCAACCATCCATCCATCCATCCATCCATCTTCTTAACCGCTTATCCAATTCAGGGTCACGGGGCAGCTGGAGCCTATCCCAGCAATTATCAGGCGTTAGGCAGGGTACACTCTGAACAGGACGCCAGTCTGTTGCAGAGAGACAGACAACCATTCACACTCACATTCATTCCTAGGGACAATTTAGAGTGATCAATTCACCTATCATGCATGTTTTTGGACTGTGGGAGGAAGCCGGAGTACCCGGAGAGAACCCACGCATACACGGGGAGAACATGCAAACTCCATGCAGAAAGACCCTGGGCCGGGATACGAACCCATGACCTTCTTGCTGCAAGGCAACAGCGCTAACCACTGCGCCACCGTGCAGCCCCCACACCAACCAATAGTCAGTAATTTAACTATGACACTGTATCAAAAAATGTTTTAATCTATGGTTAATTCCTGATGTTTCAATTCTAGGTTATGACCATTTAGCTTTATTGTTGTTTGGGTCTGAAATGTGTATTTTTATTACATATATTTTTTGCTAGCTACCAACTAAGGGGGAATCTTCCACGAGGAATTACTCTTCCAGTTTGTGTTTACAGATTGTCCTTTTTTAACCCAATTGAAGAAGAATTCTGGTCATATATGGTCCCTGAAAAGCTGTGCTAAACACAATATGATGACTCTGTCTTCCAAGAACTCTCTCTGAAGTCATCTGATTACCAAGGAAACTTCCTGTATGCCTTTTCTGCTGCTATTGAAAGTGAAATAGGTTTGCTGACAGACCATGGTCTATGTGTGCTTTCGATGGAAGTTTAATCTTACATTGATTTATTGGAACATAGCAGTTCTCATAATCCATGGGGGCAGTTGGAGCAAGCCTTTGTTCCTTCCTACAAGAGTTATAAATATTCTTCTATATAATCTAGTACTGTCTTTGTTTTAGATCCATAACATTAGCATTGTATTTTTGCTTCTATGCCACATAATTTGCTTGCATTCTGGTAATGTTCAAATGGATGTCTTTTCATCATTTTTTTTTCACGTGGCACTCAGGATTGGATTTACACCGTAAACCCAGATTTTGTTTCTAGTCAAACTTCTGAGTCATCACTACTTATACTGTTAAGTTTTGTAAAAACCTGCCGTCATTACTAAACAGCATTATTTGATTGTACTATTTAGCTGAAAGATCAATTCTACTAGGGCTGCACGGTGGAACAGTGGTTAGCACTGTTGGTTGTGGGTTCGTATCCCGGCCCAGGATCTTTCTGCATGGAGTTTGCATGTTCTCCCCGTGCATGCGTGGGTTCCCTCCGAGTACTCCAGCTTCCTCCCACAGTCCAAAAACATGACTGTCAGGTTAATTGATCTCTCTCCAAATTGTCCTTAGGTGTGAGTGTGTGCATGGTTGTTTGTCCTGTCTGTCTCTATGTGGCTCTGTGATGGACTGGCGACCTGTTAAAATTAAAGATGAGTAACTTAACAAACTCATTAGTTATACTCAACATGTTTATTTTTGGTTTGTGTAAAAACTTAACATTCTGCATTAGTTATACTCAGCATATTTAGTTTTAGCTTGTGTAAAAACTAAAGTAGTATAAGGCAACGTGTTTCCTCGCGATTCGCGAGGAAAGTCAACTAATCCAGGTTAAGAGTGTAGGAACAGTCGACTGGTAAACAGCCCCACAACATCCAGACCCATGAGGAACTCTGGCAGATCTCATCCACTCCCAGGGGCTTGCCCCTGAGGAGGTTTTTGATGACCTTGGTGACCTCAACACCAGAGATTGGAGAGCCCTACCCAAAATCCCCAAACTCTGTTTCCACATTTAAAGGCATGCTGGTGGGATTGAGGAGGTTTTACGAGTATTCAATCAACCAACCCAAAACCTCCCATGTCAAGGTCAGCAGCACACCATCCCCACTTTAAACAGTGTTGGTGGTTGACTGCTCCCTCCATCCCTGAGATGCCGGACGGTGGACAAAAATCGCTTTGAAGGCATATGGAAAGTAAATCCAAATGGCCTCTCCAAACCTCTCCCACACCCAAGTTTGGCCCCTTGGCCTGGTAACTATCAGTTGCTTCTGGGGTCCCACAGGCCAAAAATTGTCAGAGGCTGATGCTGTGAAAATTGCATCTGTGCATGTTCTTGTGTGTGTGTGCATGCGTGTGTGTGGGCGTGTGTGTGCATGGTTGTTTGTTCCGTGTGTCTCTGTGTACACTTGCGTTAGATTGGCGACCTGTCAAGCATGTACCCCGCCTCTTGCCCAGTGATTGCTTGAGATAGGAGCCCAGTCTTCCAACCCTATCTCAACCATACCTACCTTAAGTGCATTGTAATAACATATATTTTGTGCTATTTTTTAACACATCTTTTAATGACTGTTTAGAGGGGTCAGTTTGGATGGGGACTTGGCATGCAGTACTCTCCATCTTTTGTTTCTGTAAGGCCCAAAACTTATGTGATCGTGGTTGTGTGAAAGCCCTGTGATGGTTTTCTTTTCTTCAGTGAAGCTTTCTTCCGTGGTCTGTTTTACCACAATTAAAAAAAATAGTCTTAATGTCCCCCTTGGCAAGTATTAGGTCTCCTATATTTGCACAACCTAACGTCAATGACTCAACGCAATCTGTTGGCAGAGAAAACTTAAATGATTGGAATGTTTGTATAATTGTATTGAAATGACTTTTGTTGTAAAGTGCCTTCAAATTAAATTTGTTGTAAATTGGTGCTATATAAATAAAACTGATTTGAATTGAAATGTATTTTCCTCAAAGGCAGTGATCCATTTATCAGCTCAATCTGTCAATGCTGGTAGGTGTCTCAGTGTTGGCCAGAGAGAGAAGGGACGGACTCTGGCAATGTTTTTTAAATGATTAAAACCTATTTTAATAATATTTTTAATATGTGGGATAAAAGTCAAATCAGACTCAAAAATCACACCTACCATTTTTAAATGTAAAGAAGGGTTAAAAAACAGTGATTGTTTTGGTAAAAGTTTCTCTCCCATAAACTGAGGACTGATGACAAAAACATCATTTTTTTTCCTGGCTGAGGCTGAGAAAGCTTTGTCATCCCGGATTTTATGTCTAAAATGCAGGTAGAAAGTGCTTCCATTGGCCATGTGTCATCAGGAGATAGTAAGATTTACAACTTCATGTACAACTGTATATTGTCAGCGTAACTGTGTAATGACACAGCCAAGAGGGAGCATATAAAGGTTAAATAAGCACTGGGCCCAGAACTGATCCCTGGCGCACACCACATGTTCTCTAATATAAAACCAAAACTTAGTAAAAGTATTGGACTTTAAAAAAAATGTAAAGCAAAAAAAAAAAAAAGGTTTCATCACTATCAACAACCCAGATGTTATATTCTTAATTCATTGCTCCATATTTGACTTATTGTAGTGGAGAATCTTTGTTGAGATCTTTGTGGGCATGCATGACTAGTTGGGTGGCACGAAAACAAACGTGACGGCTATAAAGATGCGATAAACTCTTCCAAGAGAGTTAGCAGAAGAAATTCACAATATATAAGCACTTTAACGTCTGAAGACAGGAAGAGGTTTAGAGATAAGCTGAAAATCTATATATGAACAAAATCAAGTTATTCAAAGTCCATTTGAAACCTATGAAAAAATGTTGTCTGATTTGACAGTGTGTAGGCCACAGATCTGCTGGGGAGACATTTATACACTTCATAAAAAGTTAAAAGCTTTCAAAATTCTTGAGGCCTACGATTATTTTGTTGGGCAAATCTCTGGGAAACAGAAAGCTGTGCTTGTGCTCAAAGCAGAAGTCAGACATGGCCTAGGAGATTCACAGGGTGATTGACATCACCCATGGGTTATTGTCAAAAAGAACAGTGAAATCCTCACTGTGGCTGCAAAGCAGGGTAAGTCTTTACTGTTTAGTCTCATTTGTTTATGGAAATGTAGTTACTGCTGTACAATTTCGGTTGTCCTTTGACTTGAAAAGTTCAATGGCATCTGCTGTCTGGTGAATATCACAGCTTTCAATTTTTCTTTTTTATCTAGTCTTGGAGAAACAGGCAGTGATGTAGCAGTTTGAAGTAGAAGCAACTGTCATGATAGGACTTCTGCAAGTACAATGTGCATATTCAGATTGCTGTGTATCGTGGTTTGGGACACCTGTATCAGAATGCGAAAACAATACAACACAGAGTATTTTGAAATACACAAACCTAAATGTTTTTTTTTTAAACATCTTCTTTAAATAACAATTACATATTCATGAAGACTCGCCATGAACAGAATTAGCCTTACAAACTTTTCAGGCTTTCTTCGGAGCGTCCAGGTTTAATCTCCTGATCGCCCCCTATCTCTTTCATTTATCAGTCTTTTTCTGAGGGAATTTGAAAACAAAATTTTAATCAGACCCCCAACGGGCCCTACAATCAACCAGACTACTACTACAATGTAAAACAGTCAAATTGTGGGTAAAATAAGGCATTTCCTTTTTTTTTTTTTTTTTTTTTTTTTTTTTCTCTTTTCCTGACGTCATGGACACTAAACCGAGACAAGAAGGGAGAAAGGAAGAAGGTGAAGAAAAGAAACCGGACCAGCAGAGGCGCGAACCGACGACACAAGACAGGGAGGAAAACAAAGAACACAAGAAAACATCCCAGTCCTCCACCTCTGCCGGACGGCAGAGAAACAGTAATACAGTATAAAAACAACAAACTGTACAGAACCAAACCAATAGTTCGGATCTAGTAGAATAAACGAAGAATTACACATTCACTACACACAAGCATGGATTAATGAACATAATACAAATGTTTCTGGTAAGCTACTGTGAACAAGTAACTAATGATGATAACCTCAGCTTAAGATATGTCCGTCCACACCAATGTCCCCACACCTATGTGTGTGCGAGCATGCAGGTCGGAATAAGGTTTCCCCATGCAAGTGATTGATAGCTGGTGTAAGGAACCTTCAATCCGTCCTACAGGAATCGACACAGACATGGAGGAGGCAAAAGATGTATGCATCCAGGGTCCCACAGAGTACAGAGGCCACAGGCGGATCAGCGCAGGGTCGATCACCCACCAAGAGAGGAACAGATGGAAGCCCCAGGGGAACATCCACCAGCCGCAATGCTGGGGCCCGAGAGATCGCAGTGATGAGCCCACGGGCTCCGCCGGAAACTGGCTACGCCAGGGCGGGCGCGGATCAGGACCCGGAGGCCACGGGGACCAGGGGCACCCCGCCCCCCAGCGGGGCCCCAACTAGGGACCAGCCCACAAGGGCCCCCCGCGGCCCCAGGCAAGGGGGAGCCAACCGACGGACAACACACGCCACCGCCACCCTGGACCAATCCCCACCGCCAACAACCCGGCCCGCCCCCACACACCCACACGCCAGGGAGCCACAGCAAGAGCCACAGCGGATGTACGCCCTCCCCAGGCCGCGCCCAGCCAGCACCTGGACATCCAGATCTTCCAGCTCTTGGGTCCAGATCCCGACCCACGCAGGGCGCCAAGATCAGGGGCCCAGCCAATGCCGGACAGCCCCCCCCAGATGAACCGACCAGCCAGCAGAAGTCCTGGAACCGGCAGGAGGCCTTGGCGCCAGGCACGGTCCCCACCGATCCACCGGACGGCACCAACCTACTCTACAACCCCGGCACCCCCATAAGAGGTGCCCCAGTCAATCCAAGGAGGACACACAGCCTCTCTCCCCCCACTCAATGTGGTGTTGTTGCGTGTTGTTCTAATGTGCACTTAAAACAGAGGGGTGGGACATGGGAATACTGCCGGAAACCGGCGCACCACCGACTCGGGTACCCCGGACACGTCGTGCCACGCCCGTGAGCAGACCGAAGCCCCAGGCGGCCAACCCCCAGGCCGACATCCTCCAGCCTTGCTACTACCGCCCAATGGCCGGGAGGCAACAGAACCCAGCACCTCCACCCACCAGCCCACACCCTACCAACCGGTCAGTCACCGCGGAGGCTGACCAACACCGGCCAGAGGCCCCCACCTCAGCACCCCCCCGAGCGCTAAGACCAAGACCCAGGAGCCATGTCCAGTGCCACGCCTGCCCCGACGCGCAGGCGTGGCAAGAGGCCACCGGGGAGCAAGCGACAAGAACCAGCCCGGGGAGATGGAAAAGGCAGCAGCAAATAAGGCATTTCTTGCCACCCAATCCCATGATGCAATAAGAAAAATAAACACTGATGTCACAAAAAATTCACCTATAGAGGTATGGGCAAAACATACAAAACAAGTACTGAACCAATGTTTGTGATACAAAAGGAAGTTGTAAAAATGTGTATGTTAGTGTTTAGTTTAAAATTGTTGAACAATTAGGATGAGGAATTGAAAAAAATGCTCAACTGTTAATCGATTTAAGAAACTCTATAAAAAATATAAGATCTTATAAATTTACAAGTTAATATTGGGATTATATTGTTTGCAACCTTTATTGTAGGTTAATTTAGTGTACATAGGCTTGATTTTTATTTTGTAATTTTGAAGTTTAAACAAGATTTTCTTCATCCATCTCCTTTTCACTTTTGTACAGAAAAATAAAACAAGAGTATGATGGCATTATAGATTATAGATAGCTGTATACATAATTTGGCTGCACTGCACATTATGCTTATTTCACATACATCTACTTATACACACACAGCACTGATGTTGATGAAGTGATCAGTGATCAAGGACTTGGTAATCTTGAGTTATAAATGAAGTCAACTGGATTTTTTCTAGTTGTCTTGAAGACATTTCACAGTTCATCCAAAAAGCCCTTTTATTTCTAAAACCTAAGTTGGAAGTATCAGACTCATAAGTAATAAGGAACAATCGCAAGGACAGCAAGTATCTCACTCATAGGGAAATGGAGGTCACTAACAAGGCCATTGTCATCACTAATGAGGCCATCAAAGTCACATGAAACCCTAACCCTACCCTCTTTTACCATTTGTACCATTTGTGTCTCAAGGTGTGAGTTTCTGTAAAACTGCCTAGAAAGACAAGCCAAAGCTGCAATGTACGTAGGTGTTGGGAATATGAAACCTTAGACTACTTCCTTAGTTGAGGTTTTTCATGTTTCACATAGATGGGTTCTTTCATTCCTCTCTCTGCTAACCGATTTAGATATATATTTCTAAATCCAGACCTTGGATCAATTAAAGCATGTATGGTTTTCTTTAGTAACATGAAATCAGAAGAGAAAAACAAAATCTAAAAGTAAAGACATTTACCATTTAGGTCAGAAAAGCAGAGGCAGGCCATTTTTTTTTCTGTTCAATGCTTTTTTATAATAAAACAAGACTTTTACAAACTGGTTGTCATTCACAACTTAGATAGACAAGCTTAAAGAGAACCAGACAGGCATATGTGTACATACATATATATATATACACACACACACACACAAAGCACAACACAGACCATCCACTTCTAATATAAAAGTGACATAACAAAATTTAAAAAATATCACTTCATGAACTTGCAGCATTTCAGAATCCAGTATTTATGATGACGGTAACAAAATAAGCTTTTACACTTAAAGTAAAATTACACTTTAAATAAAAAAAACACTCAATTGCACTCCTTTTTACATTCATATAACAGACCAAAAAATTAAACTATAAAACGAACCAGCTTTATTTTGTAGCTGTCCAGAACAATTAAAAATGGACAGCTGAGGAAAATAAATGTATTTCATTATGAAATCAAATTCTTGCTCTCAAACTGTGAGAAAGCTCTAAAAGTACAAACCAGAATCTGCCAGCCTTTTTTTCATAAAACAGCCTCTTATTTACATTTTAATTAGATCTTAATTTTCAACAGACTCTGGTTCAAATCTTATCAGGAAACAGAGGGTTAAACACATTAGCAATGGGATTTTTATTTTCTTCATGTTGGAGGCTAATTAGATTCCTCTTTACACTTTGAAACTTTCAATCCAGGACAACAATATTTGTCTCTTGTATTATTTGTAGATCAACAAAGAATTTACCTTCTGTATGTTTTCCGTATACCTCTATATGTCAGTGTGCTTTGCTTGGTGGTCTTTTTTCCACATTCACACCATTCTCTCACAAATGACTGTTTCTCCATCCAACTTTTCCTCTGTTCTTATGCTTCTTATGTATCTCTTACTGTCTTATCCATCAGACAATGCATTTGTGTTTTTAAAATGCTACGGGCTGTGTAGTTTGTTTTTTGCACATCTCAGGACTCATTCATTTAGCGGTTTATGAGCTTTAAAGCATGACTCATCCTGAAACATGCTCATAAACATTTTCTCGTACTTCTTGTGTGCCGATGTGGTTCCTATTATGCGACTGATTTTCTTGAGGCCTCTGATTAGGTAGCGCGGAGCTCCCTGGTTGCGCAGCACCCTCAGACTACGAGACAGACCTTTGGCTAGATCCAGGTTGTAGTTTGTAGATTTCCACAGGTGGAGAATCTGTAGAAGGTACTGCCTGGGGAGGCAGGTGGAGACCACGGCTTTCACCTCTTGCTCCTGGACTTTTATTCCCGGCAGGCTGTTGGACACCTTCATTAGGTCATCTATGGTCAGGTTTTTTAGAGCATTGCAGCGGGAGAACTTTCTCTCACAGTGATTTACACCTGGTGAAATGCAGGGGCAATATTAAGTATAATTAATCATTTGAAGTAAAAGTGTGCCGCTGCTTCCATATTTTGTTTACTCTCCTGCTTGTGATATTTTAATGCATTTTTTTTCTCTTTGGCCACAAAAAAATACTTGAAACCTCAATGCATTTATGGACTCCTCTTAAAAATATACACAAAAACTAAAACATTTTTAAGGTTGATTAGGGCATTTAGGATTTTTCATTTCCAAACCACAATTTCCCGTTTGTCTGTGGTATAAATTTGGTCTGAAACAATGGTAAATTAACTAGGCACTTTGCAAAAATGGGAAAGATAAAATCTCATCTCATACGAATAAGGCAATTGTACAGTTACTGTATATATACATTTCAGAAGTGGTTACGGTAAAGTAACTACTCATCTAAACTTCTCTACAGCCTGATCATTATTTTAAAACGTTTCAAACATCCAGAAATCCAAGGTGGAAAAACACATAGTGTGTCTTTTTGCAGGGGATGTAAATGATTGTAGATTACATTGGTTAAAAGGTTTCCTATCCATACCTTGTATGATGCCATACAACTTGTCCTTGTTCTGCTCCCTCCATAGCCGCAGCAGGTGCAGGACCTGCTGGTGGGGAGAGCATCCCTTCTTCAGCTTCTCCAGGTTCTTGAGATCCACCTTCTGTCCAGGAAGATTCTCGAGGATCCGTTCCAGAGGCACTGAGGATAGTCGAAGCGATGCCAGCGACTGGAAAACTGCCTCTTCACAGAGAGTCGCATCTGGAAGTAATTATATTTAATATATATAATAAATAAGGAAAAATATTTGTGGATTACAAAAATTGATATTATAATGCTGCTGGATTCACTTGCTAAATATTTTTGCAAGGTATTCTCCTTATTTAAATTAGTAAAAAATGAGGAATGTATAAAATCCATGGTAAATTCAATAAACTTAGCCAAATGCATATGAGCAGACCTTTGACTACATGCACTACAAAACTGGAATTTCTCACATTGAGAGTAAAAGATTTATTAAGAAAACTGGAAAGGAAAGTATCCTTAATATTATTGTACATTTTCTCAAAGCAATATCAATGTTAGTCTTAATATTAAAAATAATCTAACTGCTTTTATTTGTGTTTTATTTTTAGAAATGGAACATACAAATTGCTAACACTCAGTTAAAAAATCTGCCAAATAAATCTATGGCAATCAATGTGTTGGTATTTCAACAACCAAACCTTTTTTATAATTGCTAACCAGATTTCTGCACATTTCCACTGGCATTTGACTATGCCTCTTTGAGGCTGGTAGGCCTCCGTGAAATAAGTTTTTTAGCTCCAAGGTTTACATATAACTCAAGATTCTGCCTGGACCAATCCAAAATGTTACTTACAGTCAGAATCAACATGTTGGAAAAATTCTATTTACTTTTAATCTAAGTCTGCCTAGACTATGAATAATTTTGCTCATAACTGTATGGTGTATTTTTGAGTTTGAATAAACCAGAGCTCTTTAGAATACACTTCTTTTTTCTGTTTGCATGTGTTCATATGGGTTTTTGACATATACCATAAGAACAACAGCTCAGTCTTTTCTGTGATGAGCAAAACTAAAACATATCAGCTGCACAAACCTCCAAGTCTGAGACTAAAAAGAACGCCTTATAAAGCAAAATAATAATTGCAAGGAGCAGAGGGGGGTTTTGGCTAAATTTGTCTATTACGAAAATGTTGCTCTTCCTGTCACTGTGGACAGTCCCAATTTACATGTGACATTTAGAGCTGAAGATAATCGGAAACTTGAGGCGTACATTCATGAATTAAATCTAGTCATGGAGAGTTTCTGTGCATGTGTGATTCAGTTTGCCAACTTAAGTTTGATGAGTGAGCAAAAAATGTTTTTTAGGTTGTTTTTTTTTTCCAAAAGTAGTGGTTGGAATGGCTTTACAGTAATATGAAGAAGGAATTGTTCTTGTTACTCTCTTACCCTGACTGTGGTTTTCAGTCACTGGCATCCCTCATCACTTAACAACTTTGGGAACACCACTGATCTCAGTTTCACATTGTTCCTAAACTGCCCAACCGATGCAGGATTAGCTGCAGACAGTTTGTGGCTGTGTACTTCAAAGGAAGACAGATGGTAAATGAATGTTTGAGGGAAGCGTCATTCTTGTTGAGGACTGAAAGCTTTGTGAATGTTCTTCAAACTATGTTACAGACTGTGCAGAAGTGTGTCGGGGTCTGGACATGTCAGTGGTTTGTCAAGCTGCAGGAATTCAGGATCCTACTTGAGGCTTTGCTTTTCTAATTATATTCCAGCATCCATCATAACTGTAGTCTGAGTAACAAAGCCCTGAAAGCCCGCCCTATGTCTCATTTTGACTCAGTTTCCTTGATCGTTATGTTTGAGGAGGTGACAGTTAAATTGGTAATTGATCCATCATGTCATTCTGAATTGAGCACCATAAACATTGGTTGCAAACTGGTGTTTCTCGCTGGAGCTGTTTTTTTGACATGCAAGAACAACTGGAAAAAAAACCTGGAATCTGGAAGCAAAACCGGACCAAGGAAATACCCTGCCTCAGGGAATGACATTGACCACAAGTTTGAAATACCTCCGCTCAGATTGGTTTTATGTTGTTGACAAATGAAGGTATGTGCTGGATATAAACTAACCCCATGCCGGAATAGTTCGACAGTATTTCACATCCGTTGTGGGCCTTGTGTTCTCACCGTTATGGCACAGAGTTTGATGCTGGGAGCAGTCCTTGATGTCAGGAGAGCCACACAGGTTGTCTGAAGTGGATGTGCCCCATTGCAGAGTCTTCATGCCCAAATCTGCGCAAATCCTGTGTGGCTGACACGGCTCGGTGGAGGAACCACCAGCAGAGAAATAACCATCTGGACAGGGTTCGCACACGGTGTCACTTTCTGATGTACCTGCAAGACATTCCACAAAAAAGTATTTTGATTTCAAACTAACATAATGGATTCTTCTCATGTTTTACCATTCTCTAACAAGAAAACCTGAAAAAAACCTGCATTATCTTTGCATTCATACTCCTTTAACCTGTTCACATTTTTCAGTTTGAAACCTCAAGCATCATTTTTTAAGATTTTATGTGTGCAATCATCATTGAGTTTACAATATTGAAATGAAAGAAAAATATTGTACAGTTTACGTTGAACAGTGTGAACATCCCACCATCCAACGTGATGGTGATAGCATCATAAAGCATGCTGTGGGTAATAATTGTTCAGCTGGGATGGTAGGTGGCTGTATAGGGTGTAAAATTACAGAGACAAAAATTAACAGCATTAATTTGGATAATTAGACATATGAGGAAAAAATTTCGGACTTTGTTTTTCAAATTCATGCCCCCAAAATTGTCATTATATGCCTGTCTTTTATCAAGATAATCATGCCTCTAAATATGAATTTCTAAACCCTTTTATGCAAAATGGAGAACTGTTAACTTTTATTTAATCAAAATTGTGTATGTTTAGTGTATTATTGCAATGTATCATTGAGCAGACCACAAAAGTTCACCTTTTTGCATGGCCATGTGGAAATAAAAGGCAACGCGCTACCACATGTGTTTCACACGAAATATCCTGTAGAACACTTTGTTGAACCAGATGAAGCTGAAAATATGCTGCATCAGTTCCGACAACCTTTTGTTTTATCTGAAACTGCTGCTTTTGGTGTGAAAATCACCTACTTCACGAAGCTCATCAATTAATCTGACGTAGTTCTAGGAAGCAAGCCCGCAGACATGTGACCATCAATCAAAGCCACAGATCACTGTATGAAATGACTCATGCATGTCTTCCTCATCACGCCCACATATAGTTTCTATTGTTTGCACTGTATTCACTACTACTATTACGGCAATTTCACATGTGAACTTCAGAGTACTACATATCACATACTGTATCTGATTTTTTTCTAGATTTATTATGCCTCATGCAATGCAATTCCGATGCTATTTTCTTATCTTGCAACACAAAAATGAAATCTATTACTTAAGACCCAAGTTAAAGATGGTATACAGGTGTTCCTGTTTGATAATATTACAATAAATGGTCTCAGCTTCTTGTATTGCAGATCACATGACTGCTTGTACGTAACAGAAATGTGGCTTAATCACTTCCTCTTTATATTTTAAACTTGTAACCAAAGAATTGAAAGTGCGTGGGAAGACACCGTGCTTATATCAGATGTAACATTTTCATCTGCTTCCCGCTCAAATGGCATGTCCTGCCTTTTATCATTACGCAAAAACAAGAAACCACCTGTAGATATGCATATGTCAATGTTTCCTGCACCACTGATGACAAAGCAGGTACAGTACAGAGTTGTGAATGAGGCAAAATATATGCTGACAAGGTTTTTTTCCCCCTCACAATTGTAGTGTTGCGGAATCATCCCTTAGATTCCGTTTTTCAGCATGGAGTTAAATTTAAGCTGCAGCCTTTAATACAATAAACTTTGCTACATTTGGAAAAGGAATCTACACCAAATGTGCGAAAAATGGACAAACTGAAATTATTTTTTTTATTTGTTAAAAATGAAAACATTCCAACTAAAGCGATTCATAAGTACTTACACCTAATTCGAGGATAAACAAAGCTTAACTCAATGGCATCTGATTTCCAGGGATTATCCTTCAGATGACTATGCAATGTTATTGGAATCTCTCAGTTCTTAATTGAGACGGTTGAACATGACTTATGGTGCGTTCTCACTGCCCAAAACGTAAACATCAAGAGCGGCAAGATTACATGTAAAGTCTATGGTTGAGGCCGTTAGAGGGGCGTAAGAGTCTTTGCACCGGTTTGTGTGCATTGGCGGCGTCATTTTATTAAACTTCTTTTAGCCTCAAAGTGGCAAAAGCCAGCAATGCAGAAGTTCAGCTAGCTGAACGTTCAGCGGTGCAGCCCTCACGTCAACCAATCAACATCAATATTGTCTATCCAGCTATGATCCGCCATTGTTTAAAACATCCGGCAGAGAAAAGCCTGGCCATGCGCTCTGCAAGCTTCAGCCTAACATTGTAGGTGTCAAAATAGTCGCTTTGTGAGTGTTTTTTGATGCCGACAAAGTGTGCGATGTGAACACACCATTACAAAGAAACACCCTATAAGGTCCATCAGCTGACCATGCATACCATAGCTAAAAAAAAAAAAGATTAAAAATCAAAGGAATTGCATGTAGACCTCCAGGACTGGATTATGTCAAACCACACACTTTGGGAAAATATACCAAAGAATTGACAAAATTGAAGGCTTTCCAAAACACTGTAACACAAAGCCTTCATGGATGTAGCCGCTTGATCAGACAGAGCAATCAGTGAGAAAAAGCCATGTCTTGGCTGAGGTGAAAAAAACCACATTCTATTCTAGAGTTCTCTTGCACAGATAGGAAGAGAATCTTAGCAATACCTTAGAGATGTCTGAGCAGAGTCTCTGTCACAGCCAAAAGATGTTAGGGTTTTTGTTTATACAATAAATATAATATATTTATATATAATAAATATAATCTTCCTCATGGCCTTCTTATGGTTCTTGTCATATTCTATTAATTGCTCTATTTATTGTGTCTTATATGTGGCCTTGCTTGTTCATTTCTTTACATCTGATTCTTGATTTATTCTTGGGTTCTTCTAACCATATAATGTTATTTCATATGGAATATTCTGGTATATACTAGTGTTTGTCTTTTGATTTTCTTTCATTTTTTATTGTTTTTTTGGGGGGTTTTACTGTGTATTTTATTGCCATTTCGGTGTGCAGTATTCTGTTTATTTCTCTGAATTCATTATTGCCTAGTGGATGTTGCAACATTAGTTTATTTCCACATTCTCAGTTTCTAAGTAATATGTTTCTTGTTTATTTGTATTTTTAGATTACTTCTACACATGTCCCTCCTTTTGGTTCCAGTTCCTCTGTTTAGCTGTCTCCTTTCTCAGCTTCCTTGCCAATTTCCTTCCCACAGCTGTTCCATATTTCATCTGATTAGTCTACTTGGTTCTCCTTTCACCTTACCGCCCTGCCTCAGTAAGCAAGCCTGCGTACCACACTGTTTTTGCACATCATCCCTTTTACCTGTTTCTCCTACTGCTGTATTTCCCCGTTTCTATTTCCCACTTCTTTTTGCTCATTACCAATGGGCCTTTGTTTTTTGTGAGTGTGGTTTTTATTAATACATTTACTGTTATGCTTAACTTAAGTGGCTGTCTGTGCTTTGGCTGGTAGCTGACAGCGTCTTGCTATTATGTCTTGCTTTAGCGTGAACTGGGAGAATAAACTGCTTAGAGTAGGGGTGACCAAGTCTAGTTCTCGAGATCTACAATCCTACAACTTTTGGATGCCTCTTTTCTTCTACACACCTAAATCAAATGGATTGCAAGATAACAAAGGAGAGTCTTCAGGACTGCATACGATTAAAAAACAGCAATTGAGGACTGTGTTCAGGAGCATTTCCTTTGGTGATCTTGTCAGCCAGGATTTTAATCCCAATGAACACTTTTGGTAAGACCTAAACCAGGCGTCTACTGACGCTTACCATCTAACTTGACAGAGCCTGAGATGATCTGTAAAGACTAATGGGTAAAAATACCCCACAACTTTGTGCCAAACCCGTAATCCCAACAAGCCATAGGTGTGAATATTTAGGTAGTTGTTTAATATAAATGGTTCCATTTTCAATTTAGGTAAATGTCTAAAAAACGGATTTTCACTTTGTCATTTTGGATATGTTGTGCAAATTCTTTTAAAAACGTGATTCTTAATTCTCAAACAACTAAACCAAACAATTATTTTACAAAAAAAAGCATACACTAATTTATTGCCAAGTGCCACCTGATAGTTTGGAATGAGAACAGAAACCAGCTTGGAAGTCTTACTCTTATTAAGAAATAAAATTCAAAGACAGAAACAGACATAATGGGATTTAATGGGACTGAAACAGCAACTGTAGCTAGACATATTGTGCAATAACCTCCCTTGTTCCATCCCACTGCAACTCCTCCTGAACTGCTGTGTCATGTCTGCTGAGTTTAGACCAATTTAAAAGTTCATTGGGAATTGGGAAATGCTTAATGCTTTCTCATGTCTGAGCAATATCAGCCCTCCGGAGATCAGATGGTCCTGCATCGCGAGAAAATGTTTCAATGTTTGCCAGAGTGGAACTCATTTTAAGCCCTGGCGTTTCAAGCCTCACAGCGCCTCAATTTATATTACAACCTATTATTAAAATCATGTAATTCTAACTTTACATGTTAAATCTATAGCAGCACACTGTTCTGTAAAGCCAATATGTGGAAATAAAAGCTGCTGAATCGTTAAGCTCTTTCAAATCAAAGATTAAAACTATTATATTTAGAGATGCTTTTGAGTAA
This sequence comes from Apricaphanius iberus, assembly GCA_028564705.1. Taxonomy (NCBI): domain Eukaryota; kingdom Metazoa; phylum Chordata; class Actinopteri; order Cyprinodontiformes; family Aphaniidae; genus Apricaphanius; species Apricaphanius iberus. The sequence continues at coordinate 2,122,127 of JAPXFQ010002969.1, forward strand.
TGTTCTAATATAATTATTTACATGCATTTTCTTTTAATGCTTTTGCTAATTTGCTGTTTTAATCATATGCTCTTTGTTTCTCTACCACCAAATCATGGAAAGCACCTTGACATTTTTTTTTATATTGATTCTTATTTTTTTTGCTTAACTGATGCTTTTTAATTTTCATACTTTTACAATGTTTTTGCTTTTTTTACTGTCTATGCTTTTATCACGTTTGGTTTCTTTACCAACGAATTATGTAAAACACCTTGAATTACCTTTTGGTGAAAGTTTGCTAAACAAATAAAATTGCCTTACCTTGCCTTGGTTGTGAGGTTCAAGTAAAAGCTTATCACTTCATTGAGACGAGGCAAATATCCTCCAGTTTCTGCTTCGAGTAAGCTGGAACATATCTCTCACTATGCTTGGCTTAAACAATGACTGTATCAATTTCTCTGTGTATCTCCGTGACATTTGGTCCAATTAGGTTAAAAGATGACTTGACCCAAATAGCTCCTTCGATACATGGGTATAATGTGTTTAGAAAACACAGTATTTGAGAATGCAAAGAAAAAGTTTGATCCAACTCTTATTTAAGAGATTGTACTGTTGGAGAAAACGTCAATAGTCTACCTTGGTGAAACTTGCGTCACAATGATCATGCGTAAACATGGTTTAAGAGGAACCAGTGCGGATGCAATGGAAAGAAATTTGCATCATGCTCAACTGATACTGACGGGACTTTATCACATTCAATTAAGACATTTCAGATTTATTCACCTCTTTTATACGAAACTAAACCTTAGTGCTTAAACATCATGAGGTTCAATATACCTACTACTAACTGATAAAGAACATTGGTTTTGTTGCCATGAGAAATTCAGCCTTTGGAACTAAGAACATTAAAATTTTGCTGGTGAACACATTTCATGTGATCCATCCAAACAGAACTGAAGGTAAGATTTCAAAAGGTTGAACACGGATACAGTTTAAACCTGATATTGAGATATGTTTTAAAATAAACGTTTTCTCATTTTCTGATATAAAAGCAGGCAAACCTTTTTTCCTGTTTAGATCAGCAAGGATTATCAAAAGGATTTCTAATTGCTAAATGCCAAATTAACAACTTCTTTTTAAGAACATTTTGGTATGATAAACTGTGAGTGATGAACAATGGAAGAAACAAAGCCTGCTTGACCTATTCCACAGTAGCTTAATGTAGTGTTTAGTGTCGAACCAAAACTTAATGTGGTGGTTAGAGACTATAAAACTTTAGAGTTTCAAAATACAGACATATACTTTTACTAAACCCTTTTATAATCCTAAAATATGCACTTTTACTTTTTTCATGAGTACACATCCTTAAATTTGAATGTGGTCCTTATATTTAGAGAAAAATAAAGAGACGAGTAATTTTCTTAGTCAGAAAATGACTTACTCAGCTTTCATAGAAAAGTCAAATAATTATTTCAATTGACTAATTTCCTGGTATTTTAGATGTAAAGATGGTTTAGATGGGTTTTAGATTTAAAGCTGCATCAAACATATTTTAATCAACAAATATTAAACGCATGAAAACTTTGAAAATGATACCACGTAATCTGTTAAATGACAGCTTCATAGCATATTTTGCCAAGTAGAAGTTCCGATTCCACTGTTTGTAGTTCCTTACACATTGTCAGGATTAAACATAAGCAGCATTAAGGTTCAGCAAAGGCTGAACTTATGAAGCTTATAATTGACTGTAAATAGTTCACTGTAAATAATAACCCTGTTGCTCAACCATTTGTTCTTATTTTAAGCACATTGTTTATAAATAACATAAAAAATGTGAATCGGTACAGCCTGAAACAATCAGTTATACATCCAGGTCCTTCATATAATCAGAACTGATTCCCGTTCTATTCATAATACACTAAAAGGAGTGTTTCTGTTTAAAAGAAAGAAAATAGAGAGGAGAGTTTTGGATAGATTTAACATAAAATGCTTGAGATGTCACACACCCATAAAACATCTGTAAAAGTAATAAACATGTTTTTTTTTCATTTTTTTTTTTCATTCATAGATCATTTCTGTCAACAAATAGGACACGAACAAATTAGATAAAATAACTAAACACTAACAGAGATCATGTAGGACTTGGTAAGTTTTGAGAGTGAGACAGCAGGAAAAGACAAAGTTTCTAAGAAAAATTTGTCTTTGAGAAAGTAGTTCAGGCTTTTGTAAAAGAGATAGATATCTGATATGGACTTGATGTGGTAACTTAAAGGAGAAGATATAGATAGGTTTTCAGATACATTTGAGAGGATGATGAAAGAAACACTGCATGCAAACCCCTTTCAAGAGCTTCTGCAATGTCAGTGAATTAAAAGAAACTAAGAAAAATACACAGCTTCATCTACCAAAAACAATTAAAATGGATAAGTGCCTCCATGCACATCGTCTCAAATATTTGTTTTGCTGTTTAAGTCTGTAAAAGATAAAAATAAGGTGGGAAATCTTTAACTGCATAAAAATATATCAAACACTGCAAAATTGTGGTACATTTGGTACACGTGGTACCAAGCAGAGCATTAACTTTGAAAGAATAGGAAGGAAAATGATTAATGCTTTTGAAAATCTTTACAAGAGCAAAATCTGATCAAGATGTATTCAGCTCCATTTACTGTGGTATTAATTCTTAATCTCAGAGACTTGTGGGAAAAGTTAAAGCAGGGTTAGGTGAAACCATGACCCAAACTTTGAACATGATCATGTCAGTCCACTGGCTGAAATACAGGTTATGGAACAACTGCAAACATATAGACATGTACTTGATCATCTTCAATGGCAAACAGGGTAATGAGAGATTAACAACAGAAACAACTAAAATGTCTATTGTAACTCTGGACAAGCTGCAGAGATCTACAGTTAATGTGGAAGAAATCTGTCCATAAATATATGTTATGAACAATGTCCTTGAAGGAACAAAGTATACACGCAGAGATAGGTCAGATGATATCAAAATCAAGAGTTCTGGTCTCAAAATGCTACAATATTTGGAGGAAATTAAACTCTGGGCTTCACCCTGAGCACATCATTTTCTTGGTGACATACTTTGGTGGAAGGATTATGCTTAGGAAATGTTTCTTCGGTGTGGAGCTAATCGGAGTAAATTGGAAGATGAATGGATGCTAATTACTGGGGAAAACCTTGAAGAACCTGCCAGTGGCTGCAGACATAAGACTGGGACGCGATAGCAAATCTAAAATTACAGCCAACGCTGTAATATACACAGTTGAATAGCTGAGACCTTAACCCAATTGGGAATTTATAGTAAGACTTCTAAATTGGTATTTTCCAATGATGTCCATCCATTCTGAATGATCTTTAGCTATTTTTCAAAACAGAATGAGAACAAATTAAATTGTCTAGATGTGAGAAGCTGTTAGGGACATACCCCAAAAAGACTTGTTGCAGAAAGAACAGCAAGAGTTAATTTTATCTAGTATTACCTTAAATGATCGGAATACGCACTACAAGTTTCCGATTTTTTAAAACTATTTCTTCGAAAGCATTTATCATTGTTTCTTCTAGTTCACAGCTTCCACAGCACTGACCTATCACTTAAAATTCTATTAAAATACACTGAGATTTCTGGTTCAAGTGTGACAAAATTTGGAACAGGCCCAGCAGTGTTGGTGAGTATGTTGAAATGTACACTGTATTCCACCCAGTCTAATAACACTTGATCGTTTCATAGCAAAGGAAAGAAGACCTACCTAAAGCTGTGACTCCGTATCCAGGCGGACAGGTACTGTGTGCAATGCAGAATTCCACCACTAGATGGTAGCCTGGCATACATTCACAGAGCTGGTCATGGGTGCTGTTGCACTGCTGTTTGATTACCTGTCTCTCCTTACACACCTAAACACAACAGAAGCTGGTTACATATGTGACGTTGCATGAAAACAGATAAGTCCAGTAAATGTTTATTCATAAGTACACAGTAATTTTCCGTTCTAAAGATCTGCTATGTCAAAATTATACATATTAGACAAACAATGGAAATATGCTTTAAAATGAGTGAATTATTCAATTAGGTTTAATTGACCTAAATTAATATATAAAATAACAGCATAAACTATGGTTTGGACAACAGAAAACAGCAAAATGTGCATTCAGAACAGATTTTGAGGTATAAAACATTAGGAAAGTGGAATTTTAAATTATGTACAATCTTCAAATGTAAGTTTTTAGTGTGTAGATAAGAAAAGGGGATCATATCTGATATCGGGATGTCTGTGGACAAGTTTGTGCTGTACATACTGAGGTACAATATTGGCAGGTATCCCCCCAGTGCCAGTTCTCAGCAAAATGCCTCTCAGGACAGGGCTGGCATTCCGTTGGTGTGGTAGCAGTGCAATGTCGTTTGACGGATGTACCGGGGGGGCACTGTTCACAAGAATGGACCTGAGATGTCACAGGATCTCTGTACTGGTACTTTGGTGGCATGGCTTGCTCCTGAAAGGCCCATGAAAAAGAAGCCGTAAAGAGCTGCAAGAGAAAGGAATTTGGTTTAGCGAGTGATTCAATGGCAGGGTTAAAATCTCCCTATGCAAAAAAAGTTAAAATATTTTTCATTCATGAATTTATGAATTCATGCCAAACCTATCTGTCTAGAAAGAATGAGTTCAAATGAGAGTCAAAGTGGCTGAGGTAAAGTTCCTGATGGGTTCGATTCAAAGTTTGAGGAGAAACTTGGCGCCAGCTGCACTGTTATTACAACTGTAGGGAAAAAACATAATCACTTCTCCAATTTAAGCTGTTGCCTGTTTGTGCAAGCAACATCGCCTCTTGAGGCAATATAACAGTGTTATCTGGCACAGATCAGCTGTCAGCAAGGCTCCTGCCACAAGCCAATTTAGGTATCGCTTTGTTAACAAGGTCACATTTCACTGCCTGAGCGGGAAACTTTTAGTTAGGCCTCAAATATAGGACATTAATTGGTAAGCATGTCTGACATGCAGCCTTGAAGCAGGACCGGGCCACATGCAGACCAGATGTCACCCACCAGGCTCATTCCTCTCAGGGCCTCAGCCATTGGCTCTATGGACTTTCCCGTTGGCCAGGGTTCATCCTAACTGCTTGGACAGCTAACAATAGATTTAACATGTATTGTTTGTGCGTATGTTTAAAATGTGCATCTTCAAAACTCGTTCAATAAAAAAACAAACCATCGGAACATGTGAGTGCAATAGTGCGCTCGCTCAGGAATGTGTTTTTTTACTAGTGTGTGTGTTTACTGCCTGTTTGCTGAGCTTCATGTACAATTACGGTCTTCCTTAGTGTTGGTCTTTCAGCTCTGTGGCCTCCTGTCCTGGCTGCAGCACGTAAAAGGGAGCTGCTAGAGGTTTGCTGGGCTTTCCCCTGTTTGCCACTAGAGTACAAAACACCCTGTTCTACAGCTTACCAAACTTTGAACTACTGATCTGTTTCCTGTGTGTTGTATCCCTACTTGTGATTTACCACAAAACACTGTTGAGTATTTGTTGATGTGTCTGGAACAAGATGGCCATCAGAGTACAGGAGTGATATTTCGGGGGAATTTTACGATTGCATCAGACAGCATCTTGTAACAGACTTTGTTATCCTTGAGAAACTTTAATATTAATTTAGCGCTATGATTACGGTAATCCTGGACTTGGAAGACAAATTTGTGCTTAAGCTTTACCTTCCCATAATTTTTCAAGGTGTTGGTTAAGTAATTCAACACAATGCTCCTTCTTCATGAAGCCTACAGTTTAGTGAAGTTTATCAGTCTCTCCTGGAGCAAAACACCCACACCACGAGGTTATTTCAAATCTCTGAGACACAGAACCTGTCTGCTTCTAGAACTGAATGATGGCTGGACAAACATTTCAAATATTTTGAATTAACCTATCACAAGCTTAGAAAGCCATGGACTATGTGAACAGCTAAATTTGAAACAACTCATAAAAAATTCAGAAAATAAAATCCTCCTACATAGTTTTGGCATTCAGCAAATACAAATATCAGGTTCAGTTGTATTTGATAGTAAATGGCAAATACAAAATTGTTAAGCAGTTCCTGTGCTGTGCATATAATTTGGTGCTGAATACTACTCATTTTAATCCGCTGCTGCTTCTCTTTGCAATGTCTTTGACAAAAGGGGATAGCAAAAATAGATGAACGATTTTTAAACACCATAATAGAAACTCAAGCATCAAACAGCCTGGCGAGTGCAGCGGTTTTTCCGGCAAAACCTATCAAACTCTGAATACAGCATTTTAAGGGAAGCTTTCATCTACAGCAGCTCACTGAGGAGAACCATAACTGCACGAGTTTGTTTGTAGTGTGGGTGGCCCCATCAGGGTTCAAACCCACAATCACAGTGTATACATTTGCTATTAGGGCCATGAAGCCACATCCTATTAAGTTTAGAAACTTGAGGAACTACTGATGATGTGTGCTGATGTAGTGGCGGAGGGTCACCAGAGGGTTTTGTAGATCTAAGTAGCCTAATTACTGGGACAGCTAAATGGAGCAAAGCAATTACAAGAATGGATGAAAACCAACAACAGCAAGTTGGCTTGAATGTTCAGAAAAGCTTATTGAAACAAGCAAATGATCAAACATTGGAAATGCATTTGATCCTAGTAAAGTAACCATAACAGTTTAATGATTCCATGCAACTCTCAATTTTTTATTTTTCTGCCTTAAATTTTTTTTCTCTTTTTTTTCTCAACATCAAACTATGAAATATCTGCTTTGGAGAATTTAGGAATTTAAAAAAAAACTACCGTCAGCCTATCATTGCAATCCATTTCATCAACCCCTAAATGTTCTACACCAGTAGTTCTTTTGACTTTTTATAATAAATACCACTTCAAAAAATTCTAAAGTTTCCAGCAAGTAGCCTACTGAAAGACATTTAAAAGGGTGATATATTGTAAGTTGGTCTTTTCAGATTGCTGCCTTTTCCTCGCATAAAAACAAAAGTAAATAAAGTTAAAAAGACATTTATCAGGAATGTCTAATTGGAGGATCTATCTTAATAGTGCATTAACTTTTTATTCAGAAGTCAGAATTTTTAAGTTGGATACATACATAGAAATGTCCCCTGAAGTTAAAATTGCACAAATAATTCAGGGGTTTCTAAGCAACCCAGACTTAAAAAAACATGGATGCATCATTTATAAAGATTAGAGACAGATTTTCTGTTTTTAATTTTAAAAGATTATTCTGCAAAACCAGTGTTAGTGGGCATCTTCCTTTATTATTTAAGAGTAAACTAGGAGAAAAAACAGATTTGTCACTTAGCACAACAACAGCATATCCTATTCATTTAATGATGAAGATTTGTGTGATGTTTATGGTCTAGCTTCAGAAGTAAAGAAGTAGCTACAAACACTTCTTCTTGTTTCCCTGTTGTCTGCTTTCTGTTATCCTGTGGTTCTACAAATATTTCCCAATGTACTTCTATTTTGAAAGAACATTCAAGTTTGAACCCTGTTTGCTGGCAGTTTAAAAGCTTTGCATTATAGGCCATTTGATTTTTATTTACCTTAAAAAGGGGTTACCAAAATGGCATCACTAGAGTTACCTTAGGTAGTACCATTTGCAACACAGTTTCAAAACCTTAGGTCTACATGTAGCGCCGCGATTGAGGCCAAACTTTGGGAAAGAGTTACTGATTCTGCCTTGTGGGCTTTTTTTTTATTACATCATTAGGAAATAGACCTTAGAGTGTTAATGATAAATATAAGTTGTGATTATGTCTCAGTAACAAAATTCTGAGACATATAAAGTACCTCATTGCTTTATTAAATGTGCACTGAAATTGTTTGAGATTAAAATGTGAAAGTTAATTGTTAAATACATTATTTGGGAAGTGATACATTTTATTTGTATTTATACCTCCACCAAGGAGTTTATATTTTCACCAGGGTCTATCTGTCTGTCTATCTATCTATTTTTATAAAAAATGATGGAACATGTAGTCCTGATTTTATAGTTAAGTAGAACAGTTTTTATTCATTTTTTCTTGAGGTACTGGTTCCAGATCTCCCCTCAACTCCCTCCACAAAGAAAGTTTTGATTTTATGAGTGACATGAAGTTGTTTGGATGCAGGAACTTCTGATTTTGAGTTTGTTATATCGCTCCAACACAACTGCTTGGTCTGGGAAAGAAAAATAAAAACTCTGCCTCAGTCAGTCCCTCTCCTCCTCGTCACACAGCCCCCATCACTTTCATATAAAGAAACATCCCCTGTTTGGTCTCTTCTCCCTTCACCAAATGTTACCAGGTGTGTCCTCATGCTGCACACAGGATATGGGCTGTAATGAGAGGCCATGAGTGAAATGAAGTTACCCCTGTAGAATCTCAGCAGCTAAAAGGTTCAGGCCATAGCATTTGTTGCTCAAATCTAAATATGTCACATAAACAGTTACCAAAAATAGCTAACTGTACCAACAAGTTGAACAACAGCATGTATGGAAAGCCAGACATGCCACACTTCAATAAACAAATATGTCCCAAAATCGATACTAATATATGTGAAAATGTTAACAAAACCTGTAATTATTGTTAAATAAATGTATCTATTTTTATCGTAATAATGAAAATGTGGATTTTTAAATTATTCATATGAATTTGAAATTTTGACAATTGCATGCTAAGATATGGATTTATTTTATCTTTTGACTTCAAAAGTCTAAATCTCTCAAAGTTGCTAAGACCACTTTATAACAGTAGCTGTGGTGGTGTTTAAAGTTGTCAGCAGCTGAGTTGCTTTGGAGATTAAACAGTCAGATATTAGGAGAAATTTAGGGTCATAGCAGCAACTTCAGTTAAATAATTTATATTGTACTTTATAACACTTGTTTAATCAGCTACCAGCTCTCCTATGGTCTTTTCAATGTCTACAGTGTCAGATCAACAGAGCCCCACAGGAGCAGCGTATCAACAGCAACATTGTTCCCCATCAGATAAAAGAAAGGCTGCTTTTGCTTTGCATGGTCACCTTCTGATGACATTCAATATGCTTACATGGAGAAGGAAAACATTAAATTATTACTTTAGTCCGACTGAAATCAGACTTTTGAAATGCATGTATATGCCACACACACACACACACACACACACACACACCCCAACCCACTCACATACTTGCACACCCCCTTTGGAAGTGACAAGATGTGGAAGCAAGAATATACAACAACATAGTCATAGTATGAGAAGAATATGGCAGCTAAGACAAACGTAAGCCGCCAATCAGTGCATGCTTGAACTGACGAAGAGGTGATGCATTGTGACTGTGCATATCCTGCTTTAACTCCATCTGCTTCTCCCATCCTAGCATCTGTTTACTGCCAGTGTGCAGATCGAGGCTTAGCGGTACAATGCTAACACGAAGGGGCGCATTAGGCCACCTATCACCACAGAGTTGAACGTGTTTCATTCAATAATTTGATTTTCTGAGCGAAATGTAAACTGGGACTCAGATCTTAACAGGGGGCAAGTACTTAAGCCCAATTACTCCAAAATGCTATATTTAGATGTGCATGTAAACGTACTGGCTGATATATTAGGTTGTGATTCCCTATTACATTCTTGATCGGTTGCTGTTATTCATGATAGTATACTATAAGTTGTGTTGCTGTTAGCTGTTTTATCACTTGTTCTATAGACCCCATTTTTACTTTGAGCACCTGCCCCTCTGAAGGTCTCTGCACTGCCATGCTGAGGGGGTGTGATTACTGACAAGGAAACCAGATGAGTCCAACCAGGAGAAAGCTCAACAGCTGAGAGAATGTGCTTAACAGTGTTAGTGAGACCAATAAACGCAAAGAACACAAAGAGAGAGCTAAATTGAACACCAAAGTAAAACCAAAACACACTCATTAATCATCAAATGGAGACAGTTTATCCATTGTTGTATTAACCTAATTCAATGCAGCATATCAAATGCTGTATTAATTTCGCTTGCATAATACTTTATTGGTTGTTACCTTCACCAAGGAGGTCCTTTTTCTTCTGTTTGTTAGTTAGCAACATAACTGAAATAGTTAGACATGGTTTTGATTACATTTTCAGGAAATTTGTGCAATGGGACTAGGAATAAGTGATTAAAATGTGGGTGTGATCAAGGAATTTAAATTTATTTTTATTTTTTATCACTGGGAGATACATGTTTATAGCATATGAGCAAGCACACAATAAATACCCAAGGTGTTTAGTAAAAAACAAAACAAAGGACAACTTATCAACATGTTCTGCAACATATCACAGACTGATCTGGATCCTGTGCTCTCCTACTGCTTTTCTTGTTTGAAATGTTATTAGTCTACAATTATCTGAGTAAACGAATATACTGATACAAAATATATCTTGTCAAATGCAGAGAATATTCCAACAAACCACATGAGCAGCTTAGGCCATGCAGAGGTTGAAGTTGGATTCCTGTCCTGTTGTGAACAAGGGCTTCAATTAACTGTTAAGAGATATTGAACTTTTTGCCCTTGTCTTCACATGTGAAGATATCTTGGACAAGCCCTGGAAACCGAAATTATACTGTCCTAATTATACTGTCACTATTTTCCAGGAAGCCGAGAGGCCTGTCATGGAGCTAATCCAGCTGAGGGGAAAGGATGGACGAAGGTATGACTGGAAGCATGATTTTTAAAGAACCTACAAAAGGGTGCATGAAGTAAGTTAGGCATGGGTTGTCCATCTTATAAACTCTTTGGTGAAAAACGGCCTCATGGAGAAACAGACCTCCATAGGCTCTGAAGCAAACATACTCAAACCCAGACAAATGTTTACTGAACGTGAGATGATGTTAAGTGGGCAAAGACTGAGTTGTTCACTTTGTTTATATATCAAATACTGCTACATTATAACTGGGACATTAAGTATTGTATAAAGCTGTCTATCGGTTAGATGCCGCCAAACGACCTAAGAGAGGTGATTCTACTTTGACTACAGAGCTGAAAACTTCCTCAGGCAATGGATGAGTTCATGCAAAAAAAATACTTTAAAGACGATTAACCAAACGTTTGATAATAATGTCATGAATGATCGTTATATCAGCACGCAGTTAATTTCTGGAACGCTAGTTATTTTTAGTTTGAGGGAATTAATAAATTAATAAAACTTCAGTCTCTGAGTAAACATTGATCTATCTGATGAAAAAGTTCAAACATCTTTCAGCATACACATTTAAAGGGTTAGAGTTACATTACACATCCAGCAATACTGACATGCAACACTGGACCATACTCCATGCTTGGTCTGCCTTGGGGTTAACTTTAAAGTCATGGCACGAGGAAAGGACCAATGGCACAAAGGGAGCAAACCGCAACACACCAGCTCATGCACCGAGCACATGGATTCAGTTAACTGTAGTGCGCAGGTGGTCTGAGGGGGGATTCCAGCTTACTGGTGTGTGCGTGTTGTGTGTTTGTGTTAGTTCACATGAATATCAAATCAGTCATTTTTTTTAAACCACACGGTGATCTGGAGCGACTTCGGGACATACTGCCAGGCCACATCACATTAAACTCGCTCTATCGTCTCCATGCAGGGGGTCTTGCTTTTTGTTTCTGGAAGTCTTAGAGATTATATTTGCTGTTAAGAGTTTTTGAGTCATATCGATTAATGCTAGAGTAGTAAAAAGGTCAAGATGATACAGCCAGTCATTTGAAGTGAGATAGTTTCCAAGTTTACAAAAGTCAGATATGAATGTTTCCATGAAAATAAGAATTTTGCTGTATTAGTGCTTACTAGGCAATGCATGAAATACGAGTATGTTCAATTTGGTTTCACAAAATGTTGATCTAATATTTTGTAATAACATTTTCACACATTAACATGAAAAGAAAATATCAGTAATAAGATACATTACTGATGTCTGCAAATTCAGGATTATATTTTCATTCAGTCTCAAAAAGAGCCAAAATTATAAGAGGTTGTAAAAATAATTAGGTAGTATCGACAGAGCTCAGGTTATATTGAGGAGGGAAGAACCGATTTTTACAGTAAGATAATTATCACAGAACCATATAATTTTATAGTAGATTACACAAGGAAACAGTTTTAAGATTCAGGGAGATTGCACCTTTGACACATAACTCAAACACTTTGAAGGTAATTATCTTTAATGTTGAACTTTCTTTTGTTTAATAAAAAATAAATTGGCTTTTTTGCTTATTTTGTCAGAGATTTAAGTAAGAAAATTAATTATTTTACATAAGCAACCAAATAAATAAGTTTGAAAACTAGTTGGAATTTGACACATTTTAGAAGAAAAATCAGTAGATACATCCAACTTGATTTGTAATATGTTTAAGTGTCTTTTACATGATGAAGTTACCAAATTTCTGCTTGAAACGTAGATAAAAATCTACAAAGATAAAACGTATTCAAATTGTTTCATAAGACTGAATAACATAGTTAGTTTTATCAGTGAAGCTGCACCAAATGAGTTGGCAGTTCTGGGTAGCAGCACAAAAGTAACATAAAAGTTGTTTTAAGCCTTTATAAAATTTGAGCAAAAAGAAATCCTTACTTTAAAGAAAAGCAACTATGGTTTTTTTGCAGTTTAAAGGACACTGAAGGCAAATGGAACAAACTACCGTTTGTTAAAAATAACTGCAATCTAAGAGTGAAAGAAGCCTTTTTAGTTGCATTTTATTTACCATTCTTGTCTACCTGTAGAGTTCAGTTTATTCAGAATCATAGTCTCAACCATAAAAAAATTATGTATCAAAAAATGCCACACTATTTGTCTTTTTTACCTTGTAAACCAAGTTATCCATTTTCTTTGAAATTATATTTTTATGTGTTTGTCTGTAAAAGAAGAAAAAATACACTATAGTTTAAGAGTGCACTGTGACAAAATGTGGAAAAGTCCCCGGGGTGCAAACTTACTTTTACACTTTTGCTGCACATAGTCTGGCTCCGTTAGTTCTTCACAGCAGTGCAGCACTCATAAACCCTCACAAACATATACGGACAGGTACAGACTTCTGCTATCAGAGCTACTGTTGATGGAAAAGGGGAAGTCAGGTGTGAGGAAGCAGCTTACAGAGTTGATTTTTGCATTCTGAGTCCACTACACCTTGTTTGGTTGTTTACGATTTTGATCCTAGACCTCCACAAACACAAGAGCTCTTTATTTGCCATTGCTCAATCCAAACCCAGACATTTGTTGTTAATGTCAAAACCCTAACGGTGTTTGTTTTTTTTATTAAGAAAAACAAGGAGATCGGTATTGTTGGCTAAATTATCTCTGCAGATGTTGTCTCCACTGTGTGCAAAGCTGCCACCGAGTTTAGGGAAGTTTGTGCAGCTTCAGCCAACGGCCACAACAGAGACTTAAGAAGGGGGGGTTGAGAAGATAAGAGGTAATAGATAGCATACAACACTACAGAGGGATAAAGTTACTTCTGCATCTGGATTGAAGTGTTGAGAAGGGTGTTAATCGGAAGAGATACTCCAGCTAACTGTCCTCTGCTATGAGGAGCTGTATAGGATAAAATGTATATTTTACTCTCACTCAAACCAATAAAAGCATGCATAGACCACTAGAAACACTCTCTTATATAATCTAAATTAATAAAATCACACATGCTGCTAAAATTTACTCACGTATACCAAAACAAATGCACACACACATACTTGTAGGGTTCATACATGTACATGTGTAAGGTGATACTAGTGCGAATGATAGACCCAGATTTGGTTATGTGTGAAATTATACTAGTATGAATGAGAAGATAATACTTCTGTATGTATAATCTCATACATTAACAAGTATTAGTCTCTCATTTACACAAGTATTACCTTACATATGTACACGTATGAAACCCTAAGAGCATGTGTCTGCATCCTTTTTGGTATGTGTGAATGAATTATTAATAGAATTTTGCGTGTCTTTTAGTAATTTTAAGTATGTGAGAGACTGCTAGTGGTATACGCTTTTATTGATGTGAGTGAGAGGGAAACATAGTGTAGCGGAGCAGAGAGAAGAGCTCCCAGGGTGCTTTGCGGCATGGTCTGTTCTGCCACCGTGACCCAGAGCGGTATGTGAATAGTTACCGTGGCTCCCTATACTGCTTACCAAGTTTTTGCAGTCCTCATATATAAACATGTTTCCTCATCCAAATAGACAGACCTGCATTAGGTTTTCCACTGACTTCATCTGGGAAAAAACTCAAATTAAATGTGTTTGTTGTTGAAGAGAGGTACATGCATGAGGAACAGGCGGTGAAACACCAAAGCAGACAGGTGAGGAAGTAAATCTCAGAGCATCATGTGCTACTAAATGAACGATGGGGGGAACAAAGCATTTAGTAGAGTTAGAGAAGCTAATCCCCAATCATAACACCCCTTTATCTGAGCAGACAAAGTAGCCGCACCCTCACCATTCATTTGCATCTAAACCCCCTGGTCCTTTGAAGACACCACACAAACAAGATTCTCTAACCGACCGGAGTTGGTCCAAAATATGGGCCCTTTTTTACAGCTGTGACACACACACACACACACAAAGCTCAGACCATAGGCACAGATACTAAAGTCAGTGTTCTGGGTTACAGAGTGTGATCTGTTTCTGACCTGATATGCATCACTATGCAAAACCTGAGCATGCTACCCTTCATGCAAAGTATGCCACAGAAAATTACCGCTTTGATCCAACAGGTGAACCTTTCAAAAACAACACACTGGTGTCATGTCAAACATAGCCTAATGCAGAAAGGTGGGATTCATCCTGTGAGAGTAGAATATAATCCATAGTAAAGGTGAATGAGCAACAGAAATAACCTGTGAACTAAAGTAAACTATCATTCAGGGTTGAATTATAGATCATTTTTGTAGATTAGATGTAGAATAAATGGAGCTCTGCTCATTAATGAAGGCAAAGAGCAATCAGTATTAGTGAAGTTTATCTTTACATGAAACTATTTTATGAATTATCTGAAATGTTACTGGGAGTTACATTTGACATGAAATTTACATTTGATATATTTACATATCAAATTCTGTTTTATATGTATTTTTAAGGCACTATTTCTTCAAAAAGATATACAGTCCAAAGCAACTGATACTACAGCCGGTGAAGTTTTGCCAGTCTTTTATCCAATCACGAACCCTTTGAGCAATTCTTACATCTTAATATAAAGGACAAGGCTTATATTATAAGACCAATGAACACGAACAGGAATGACTGTAAATATTACAGTACAAAGTAGGCCTACTGTACAGCAGATTAATTAAAAGAGGAAGGTGCAGAAATTTGGCTAACACAATATATGGACAGCAGTAAGCTACCTGCGCATATATGGACAGCAGTAAGCTACCTGCGCCGACGCACGAGGCACAACTCAACACAAATGTAGGAATATTGGGAGGTTTTTCCACCATAGTCTTAAGATCGGTATCTGAGTGTTTTTAAGTCGTACTGAAGAAAGGAAAAGAAAGGAAACAACTCACTCAAAATGTACTCGTTAAGATGAAGCAAAAATGATCAACCCCTTTCCTAAGAAGAACATCTGTACTCCAGCTGTTCAGACGGAAAAGCGCAGAATGCGAAATTCTGGTTACTCACCACTATCAGTTTCATGGCGGGGTTGGATTTCATTATCCGTGTGCTCATCTTCTCTGCGTAATAGCGAACTGCAGTGTGAAGGGGTCTCCATAACAGTTCTGCTCTTATATGGCTCAGAAAGAGGGAGGGAAAGACAGAAGGTTTATGCCCACCCAGCACGTTGTCTCATTACCCAAAAGTAAGGGCGCACCCTCCCGACGGCAGCGCTGAGAAAAGTAGGTGTACAATAGCATCAGGTATAACCCCCTCACCACCACCACTTCCCCAAAACGGGGGTCCAGACGTGATTCACAAAAAAATGACGACATTTCTTGAAACCCATTAAGCTTTAAGGCATCCCACTAAAGACAGATGGTTGAGGATGCATATTTCTTCTACAGGATCAAATGAGCCAACAGGAAACAGCAGAGGTAGATATAAATTATTAATATATAAAAAGAAAAAAAAAAACGTATTTTTATGTCATTTCAAACTAATACAATTTCAACAAACAAATACCGATAAAACATCACTTAAAACGTTAAAATCAAAACCAAAGTGTGTCTTATCCTGTCCTGTTCCTGAGTAACAGACATAATATTTTTAATCAGAATGATCATTCATTTTATACATAAATGCACCTAAATGCATATACACATGTAAACACATACAAATATAAAATGTGCTGTCATTTCACCATACCAGAATTTAATATTAATACACACAGATTATCAGATAAAATAGCTTTATATGATTTTTTTTGTGAGGACCTCAAGTCAGATTGTAAAAAACCAACAAAAAAGCAGAAAAAAATTAAATGAGGCTATTGGAATATGTCACATGTCCATGAGAATGTTATGCCATAACCTAGAATACATTACCATGCTCTGATTTTTAGACATAGATGAAAGACAAACTATGTGGTTTATATTATGTGCATTTTGTCACCGTGGTCTTTTGATTTTTCAGAGGTAGCCTATCGCCAGACATGAAACCGTAAGGTCCACACCATTTTGTTCATGTTTCAAAAGTGCTTTATTGCACTTGAAAATGGTTGCACCACACTTTAAAAATTAAGTCATACATGTTATGCATGTTCTATATTAATGCACACTGGTTTCAAGTTTTTTTCAACATAATCTGTTTTAAAGATTGTTACCATTTTGAACTGAAATATACATTTTGCTTATCTTATTCAAGGTTTGGACTTGTATTGACAACTTTTTTCTAAATGTTCCAAATATTTACAGTGCATTTTTTCAATGTACCACTACTTGAATGTACCACTGTTCTCTATTCTTTTCTCCTTCCATCAATAACTCACTTTCAAACAGTGAGATGTTCTTGTAATATTTTCTAAATGAACCCTTGGACACTTTGTTTCTTGGGCAGAAAAGATATATCATGTAGAAACTGACCTAGAAGGAGGGCTATGATGATTTTTATGAAACTCATCAAATAGGTACTAGAGGAAACCATCAAATTTTTTCCTAGACTTTTTTCCTAAACTACTGTCCATGCAGTAGCATGTGACAAAGCACAACTTTAACGTATTAAACGGAACAGCAAAATAAGCATTTTTTAAACAATGATTACCATTTTCAACCTTATAATAAAAAATATGAATATGTTTTATTTTATATTCTGTGGTTGAAGTATTTTTTACCCAAAGATTTTCAGAATGAAATGTAAATTTGATCCAGAGCATATTGAGTTTCGGAAGGGATTTGTGTATTCTTCAACAATCGGAATCACTTTTGCTTTCAAACTTCAAACAAGAATTGCGCTGCTCTGGGTGACTACATGTTGGACTGGCCCTGTTAGCTACATATTGACTTATGCCATATTGGACATTGCTTTCCCATTTTTCTTAGGGAAGAATAGCATTTTATGGACCTGTGTGGTCTGTGGGTTTTTGTTCTGTGAAGTTGGAGGGATTTATGCTGTTGATTTTCCACTTTTTGCTCATTTGTTATGATGCGTAACCAGGGCAACAAGGTGGTTTACAGCTGGGAGCAGTTGATTAACATTGCAAAAGCTGAAATAATACCTCAACTGAAGCCACAAATCCCTGATGAGTTGAGAAGGAGGAGGCGTGGAATCAGAGCAGGAGAGCAAAGAAGATAGAGAAAGAGGAAATTCAGACCATCTCTTCCATCAATCATAATGGGAAACATGAGATCACTAGCTAACAAGATGGATGAACAATGAGATGGTTCCCTAATAACAAACCCTGGATCACCAGTAAGCTGAAGGAACTGTTGAACAAGACAAAAAGAGCCTCAAGGAGGGAAATAGGGAGTTATTAAGGAGTATACATAAGTAACTAAAAGTCAAGATCAGAGACAGCAAATAGGCTTACAGGAAGAAGAGCAAACTATAGAGGGACAATATCAGAGATATTTGGTCTGGAATGAAAAAGATCACAGGCTTTAAGCACAGGAAGGACTGGATAGATGAAAGTCTTTATAGAGCCAATGAACGGAACACATTATTCACTAGGTTCAGTTCAGGGACAAGCTCAGCATCCTCCTCTCCTGTTTCCAGCCAAAGAGACATCCCACTCTCTTCTGACCCACACTGGTCCTGTCACACCTCAGATGTTTTATCTACCACCTCAGTCATGAACTCTTCTACTTTCACAACTTTGTCTTCAACCAAGTCAGGAGATGCTGCTACCCCCTTTATCTCACTCTCCCAGCCGTCTATTTCTAAAAGTCAGGTGAACAGGCAGGTGGAGAAACTGAACCGGAACAAGTCTGCAGGTCCGGATGGTGTCAGCCCCAGAATCCTGAAGACCTCTGCAGAGCAGCTCTTTGGGATTCTGCAGCACCTCTTCAACCTTAGTCTGACCCAAAAGAAGGTTCCAGTGTTGTGGAAGACATCCCGCCTTGTTGCAGTTCCAAAGAAAACTCACCTATCAGTCATCAATGACTATAGACCTGTCGCCCTGACATTCCACATCATGAAGGTCCTGGAGAGGCTCCTGTTGCCCCACCTGTGTAAGCAAAATAAAACTTTTAGGACCCCCTGCAGTTTGCTGATCGCCATGAAGTTGAAGATGCCATTATCAACCTGCCTCAACCAACTCACTGTAATCTGGACAAAGCTGGCAGCACTGTGAGAATCGTTTTCTCTGATTTCTCCAGTGCATTTAACACAATTCAGATTGATTTGCTTTGTCAGAAACTCCTGAAGACACAGGTGGAGGCCTCAATAATCAGATGGATCAATGACTACTTGACAAACAGACCAGTTTGTGATACTTAAGGATTGTGTGTCAAACCAGCTAGGCAGCAGCACAGGAGCACCACAAGGGACTGTACTCTCACCATTCCTTTTCACTCTGTACACCTCAGACTTCCAGGTTAAGACAGAGACCTGTCATCTGCAGAAATACTCAGACGACTCTGCAATTATCGGGTGTATCAGAGATGGAGAAGAAGCTGGATACAGAGAGGCAAATGTGGCATGGTGTGGAAACAATCCTCTTACCTTGAATGTGAACAAAAAGAAGGAGATGATTGTAGATTTCAGAAGAAACAGGGATAAGTCAAAGACTGTCTCTATCAAGGGAGAAGAAGTGGAAGTGGTTGAGGAGTACAGATATCTCAGAGTTCACTTGGACAACAGACTGGACTGGAGTATCAACAGTGAAGCCATCTACAAAAAGGGACAGAGCAGACTGTACTTTCTGAGGAAGATGAGATCCTTCAAGGTTTGCAGCAAGATGCTGCAAATCTTCTACAAGTCTGTGGTGGAGAGTTTTTTGTCTTTGTCCATCATCTGTTGGGGTAGCAGCATCAGTGCCAGGGACTTACAACGGCTCAACAACCTGATAAAGAAGGCTGGTTCTGTTCTGGGGACAACTGTGGAACAACCGGAGAAAATGATGCAAAGAAGGATTCCTTATAAAATTAAAAAAAAAATTGGACCACCCTGAGCATCTTCTTCATGAGACTATCCTACAGCAATACAGTATCTTCAGTCGGAGGCTTCTTCAGTTTTGCTGCATCACAGACCGCTACAAGAAAATCCTTTCTCCCCACAGCCATCATGGTCTACAACAACTCCTTGAAAAATTTATTAGGAATGAGCTTCAACAACACTTAATTTCCCTCTGGGATCAATGAAGTATTTTTGAATTGAATTTGAATTGAAAAGAATGATGTTAACCTTGCTAAAGTAACCTTTTCTTCATGGTATTTGTAACAATCTAAAGAGAATTCAGTATTTTACAAACATTGTTTTGCTATTTGCTACCAAAATGTATACATATTCTAGGTTTGTATAATTTTGAATTGTGGTAAATGCACTCTGAAAAATACTGTGTAAAATATTGTAATTTGGGGGATTTTCTAACCCAGTCCTGGTTTGTAAATGGATTGATTCAGACTTTGGTTTATTTAACATGAAATGGTTTATGGATAATGCATTGGCCCAGCATACTGCTCCGGGTACATTGCACCAATGACAATTAGATCAAAAGGAAATATTTATTATGTTAATGTAATTTTGTATGAAAATGTGTTAAATAAAAATGTATAAAAACAACTACTCCACAAGAGTTAATAGGACCTCTACTATTCATTATTATTTACTGAAATAAACAACTGAATTTGAATTGAACTGAATTGAACTAATTTAATAGCTGTATTTGGATATTCACAATATATGACATAGAATAAAATATTGCCCCATTTATAATGCTGACTTTGCACTATAAGCAATTATTTGGTCAACATATGAATATTGATTTCTGGTTTGAGATAAGGATGCCCAAGTCATGTCCTGGAGATCTGCTATCCTGCAAATTGTAGATGCAGGCCTTCTCCAACACACTAAAATAAAATTAATAGCTTGTAAACAGCCTCTGGAAAACGGAATGACTTCTGATGAAGTAATTAGACCACCTAATCCAGGTGTTGGAGAAGGGATGGATCTAAAGGATGCAGGATAGGAGCTCTTCATAACTGAACTTGAGCACCCTGGTTGAAGCAAACAAAAATATTATTTTGAGTGAAATAAAGTTGTAAACATGGTGATGTTAACATTATGATCCAGTATTAACTAACTATCTTACATTTTTTGTTGTTTTTGTTTTTCCTGTGGAACAGGCTCATTGAAGTCAGAACTTCTTGTTGTCTCCTAAAATACATTTCAGTGAGTGAAAGTGTGACTTGTAGAAAGGTTTCACACATCCATTAAGTCCCATTAGGAGTTTCACACAAACATCAGATGTGTTTCAATGGGCTTCTCATGGGAATTTACATTACACCATCAATATGTAGTAAATTACCCTTGTAGCTCATTTTCGAAACAGCATTCATATGGAAAACAAATCAGGACTTTCAGGTCTTTCCTACATTTACACATCTGTTTCTAATCTAACTTTTTACAACAAAACATAGCTTTTTTTTACAATCATTAAAAGGAAATCAACAAAAAGATACATTTTCCGGCTGAGGAAAAGCGATAAGACACCCTACCCCCTATTAGCTAGTGTTACCGTTGGCTAAAATACCATCAGTGACTCCTCTTGCAGCCACCTCTACCAATTTCTGACATCAGACAGGGAAGTTAGCCTGTTTTTCTTTATTTTTTTTATTCTCAACCAGATCTTGTGAATTCACTTGTATTTTGGATTATCGTCATGTCTCAGAATCCAGCTCAGTAGTGTATTTGTATTAAGCCAAATTGTGGGTTCTGATGTCAAAAAAGTAATTGTTTGATTCTTCTGTGAAAAGAAAAGGTTTTCATTAAATTTGACAAATAATCTTAAAGGTATGTTCTTCAAAAGGAAATGTTTTTTTTTTCATTTTCAATTTCAATCAGTTTTGTTTACATTTATCAGTTTTGTTTAAATTGTGTTTGCATTTTCAAACATGTTAGAAAAGCAAATCTCCTTATTAGTTCATATGACCTTCATGTTCTACCTTCAAATGTAATGCTAAAAAGACAATGCAGAATATATCTAAAGGTATGTGTCTAAATTACGTCTTGAATCAGTCTGCTAGGCAAAGCCTTTGACACTTACCATTTCAAAGACTGATGTGTGACACTGTTTCTGATTTTCAAAAATGCTTTTAGGGGGAAAGATAACTAGAAAAAAGTGTTATCCATGCAAGATATTGGCGGTTTGAGAATAACATTGTTTTTCATTGATTTGTTTTTCACCTGCTATACAAAACTTAGCTCTTCACCATTACTTTTGCTTATAGTTCATGTAGGAAATAGTAATTTAAAGATAAACTTATACATGCACAAAAACATTAGTTTACAGAATCAAAGGACAGGCAAGAAAGAAAATTTCATTGGGTGAGACCATTTTAAGGTAACGTTTTGCATTTGAAAGTGATTAAAACATTCCAATGTGTTTCTCCTACATTTAAACGGAAATGTGCAAAAGAAATGTTCATCTTGTCAAATACAGTAAGTTGTAAAATGTAAAGTGCATGGCAATCACACCCACACACTGATGTCAACACTGTCCAACTGAAACAAGGCATCTGACGTGAGAAGATCCGCAACAAATCTGGTTTTCCAGTTCTTGTTTTTTTTTTGTAATTGTCCAGTCCAGCCTGTGCAGAGGGGTGACCAAATGTAGCACAGATGACATAGAAGCACAAGGTCTCAACGTCATACACAGAAATACCCACTCGCCCACGTATGAGCCACTGAGGCGTGTAATGGAAATGTTAGAGATGAGGTCAAAGCTCACCACAACGTGACCGAATACACAAATACACACACTGGCGAAATCATAACTACAAAAGACTGAAACAAATACAAATGCTGCAAAAATCTTTTAACACTGAGGTAAGGAGAGACCACAACAAGAGTATCACAAACTCAGGGTTTAACCCTCAAGCACACACGGTTACACTCGTGTCAAAAGACACATGAGACAAGCCTCTTTGACGTTTTGAAATAAATTCCTATAGTAGAGAAGAAGGAAACTAGTGGCTGTAAAGACGTTTATTTTGCTGACATTAAAGGATATTTTCTGGCTGGGACTTCTCAACAGCTGTGTTATTTATTTTACAGCATGACTATAAATGAAAAAGGTAAAGTGTCAGCTCAAAATGCAAAATAATTCCCTGTATGGAGCTCTCCGATAGTGTATGGCACATAGGCGTCAGCAATCAACCTGTTCCTCTCACAAATGCTATACTGATACTTTCATGTACCATCAGACCGATAACGGGGGAGTTCAGAGGCGGGATGAAATTTTCTTCCATGTACTACTGATATGCTAAATCCAGAATGTAGGTTTTTGCAGCAGGTTGTGTTTCACAAGAATTACTTTTTAAATAAATTTGGCATTTGTTTTTTGGCAGTTTATCATCATTTAATGGGTGAGACCACTGTGTCTAAATGAGCTCACCAGCTTTCATACACACATTATTTAAGCTACTTTGCATTCTTAATACACAGGGCTTGATACAATGTCAGTCCATAGCTTCAGCTCGCAGAAGATATTGGAGTGTGTTTATTGAAATTCTAGACTAGTCCTCTAGAAGCAAGTTTCTGAGGTCAGACAGTAGACCTGTCTTGCAGCTCCTCTCCAATTTATCCCAAAGGTTCACCTTGGATAAAGATCAGGTCTCAACGCAGGTTGGCCATGTTGTTCCCCACCAAACTTACTCATATTTGTATTTATGGAGCTTGCTTTGTGCATTGGAGTGCAGTTATGCTGGAACTGTCTTCACCAAAATGTTTTCTAAAATTCGGGAGAATGAAATAGTGCAAAATGCCTTGGTATGCTAAAGCATTATGCATTCCTTTTTACTGGAACAAAAAAAGGGTCGAACACATCTTAACATAAACATCAAACGATAAAAAGTGTTAACATGCAAAAGCTTGAACAGATTCCAGTTTCAACTCTTTCCATATTACCTTCTTCAGTTCCAGGGCCGGAGTTAGACAAATTTTCAGCCTTGAGTTTCATGCCTCAGTTATATATTGTTATTAAAATCATGTAATTATAACCTAACATGTTAAAGCTACAACAACACATTGTTCTGTAAAGCCTTGTCATTATGAGTATTTTTCTAAAAAATATAACTGCTGAATTTCTAAAATAAATCAGTGCAAATATGGGTCAACTGCTTCCCAAGGTAGACATATTTCAGCATGTGTTCACAACTACAGTACATTAGTCTTTGCAACACTTTTATTAAAATGATCAGAATCTATATTTTGAGTTGCTACCTCTCTAATCAGTCTCTGAGTAGTCTCTGCTCCCCCCTGCTCAACTTCTCCAGTTTCCCTAAGGTAACTTGCTGCACCTGTGTGACAATAAAATAAATAATACACTGTGAGGCTTTAGTGCATTTGATATAGAAAACACATTTGACTTAACCAGTTAAACTATATCTAATGACAAAACATCCAAGATTATTTTATATTACTTTCATTCTATCTTCCTTTAAGAGTCGGCTTTGTCTATTTATTGTTTTACTTTTAAAGAAAAAAGTATAACAGGTCACACTGACATTTGTTTATGGAAAGTGGTTATATTGGAACTAATGCCTGCTTGTTCAAAAACTCTTGTTCCTTCCATACTGACAAGAAAAATCTCTTCATCACTACTGACTCCTGAAAAACGAGCTGACAGTTGAGACAGGCCAGCCGTTTCGGTAAAAACGTAATATCCTTGATATCAACTATTGGGTATGCCAACTGAGTGGGGGACTTCGATTCAGGTGATGCTCCCAGTGACCACACATATTCCGTGTCCTGTTATCAACTTTTTACTTTCTTTATTATAGAAAGTAGTCTTCTTTCCGTTCCTATTGTTCTTTCTGTGTTTCTGTTCTGTCTTCTTAAATCCCCAGACGGTTGTGGCAGATGTTGAAAAGGAGTTTTTCTTTTCCACTGTCGTTACATGCTTGCTCAGTATGAGGGTTTGCTGTGTGTTGAAATGTACATATACAGGTCACAACCTCACATCAATGACTTTGATGCAGTCTGCTTGGATTCCTTAAATAGAAAACGTTTTAACAGATTGGAATGTTTGTCTAACTGTATTGGATGAATTTTCTTGTAAAGTTCCTTAAAATTATATCTCTTGCAAATAAGCGCTATATAAATAAACTGAATATAAGTTAAAGTAATATGCGTCTACACTGAACTAGTTAAATACTTTTCCCTACTAGTTTGAACTTTTGCCAAAGTAGTTCAGAAATACTAGTTACCCATTTTTTCCAAGTTGTACCACTGGCACAGAATTAAAACTCAGCTTGCCAACAGCTCTTGCGACCCACACATCAGACCGGCCCACTGGGAATTGTCCCAGACTCTCCCGATTACCCTCCGTGATTATTCAATGCTGATATTGTTGAGTGGATGTCGCTTTAAATCCTACAAAATGTTCAGGAATAACTTGCAAACACAGGTGTAACAGAAAATTTCTGGGGGATTTCAAATGTATCACAATAATACAGAAAACCAAATTCTCTTGCTGGGTGATAACAGTGAAGTAGTGTGTTCCCTCAGTGGGAGAACAAATCAATTGGATGAGGAACAGAACCTGTCACATCTCACGTCAGTAAAAGTTCTTAAAAACGTTTGGTGCAAGGGACTGATCTTAGATGGTTCTTTAAAGAACTGTCTTATTTTTCAAAATAAGAGATGGCTATGTGCCATATCATGTTAAATGTTTCATCTAGTAAATATTTGATCCTCCATCAGTTTTATTTTGTATTTTTTTGTGAATGATCATAGAGCAAGGGGAAAAGTTCAACTTTACAAATCTTCACATCAGCACCCATCCAGAACAGTTCAATATCATGTTTTATTGACACTGTACTAAGCAACAAACCATAGCAGGTTAATCTCAACCTGCCAAAAAGTACTTAAAGCGTTAACTTCAGGGTTAAATATACTAACTCTGAGAACAGCAACTGTGGGTGCAAACCCCTTTTCAATCTATCTCTCTCTATTTCATATTTTCCAATATAAAATACTAAATTAAATATATCAGAGGAAGTTTTGGCACACATTTTCAACCCATTTTATGTATTTAGTAAAGGACAGGCTGTTACCCTATAATCTAGGAAACGGATATTTTGATGACAGACTATGTTTTAACATAAACCATGACCTTACCAAAAGTTGATTTTAAAGGCTAACACTATTTCTTTTTAACACGCAACCTTCACCACACGTGTTTAAAGCTACAACTTTCCAAAAACAACCCAAAAACAAAAACCCAAAAAAGGGTTTTAAAGTGCAGTTAAAGTTCAAAACATCACTTGCAGAGACATTGGTTTATGGTTTTGTGTCTGGTCGTTTAAAAGGAGGAGACACGCGAAATCTGTGTGTTTAGACATGTATTGTTAGATCATGCATTGGTGCCACATTTCAGTGATTCATGAGATTCTGTTGAAACTCTACATGTAGCTCGTGATAATAGAGTGAGTTTCCAAGGCCTAAACACTATTCTGGCACCACTAGTCTGAACCTGGAATTGTTGGATGTAACTGCCACTTTCTCCTTTGTCAAAATCAGAGTAAAACTGTTTTGCAGTCATTGACTCATTAAATCTAAAAATTGATAGATTAAATAGACCTAAACTGTTTAACAGCATAAAAAGTCTGCATACCATATTTTCATTTAGCAAATCTAATTCAATTAATTGATGTATCAGAAGGGATATCAGGAACTCATCCTGTCTGATCTCTTCCACTCATGCTGCTTTAACACCCTCTTCACCATTGGACCATCTCCAGCATAAAACACACCTTCGTCATGTTAATAGCTTCCTCATGCCAGTTCACTCTGCTTGCCAGTTTTGCTCTTCACTCCAATCATCTCCAGGTCTGATGGCTGCCATTATCGCCGCTTCACTGAGTGCCTGATCCTCAAATAAAAATGACTCAAACAGCTTCCTTGTCGTCCTGACAAGAGGTGGCAGACATATCTTCATTGGCAACAAATTCAATCTATTTTTACCTTTACTTGAAGAAAAAATATAGTTCTTTGGTTTTTTTTTTACATGTCTAGGCTGGCAATGTGGTACTCAGAATTGGTGTCTGAGTACCAAGAACAAGCCAACAGATTTACTTTCTCAGGGAGAGCATTTGCAAAGCTTTTGCTATAGTACTCCACTTGATATATTTGTGTGAAAAATCCTTATTAAGGATTGCTGTGGGTTTAATTTCTTGAAGTTATGGACATGGAAGCGGAAAAACAAAAGAGAACAAAGAAAGAAGATGAAGAAGAGCAGGAGCGGTAGCAGTGTGAATTGAGGATATAATAGAGGAAGGTGTACAAAACGAACAACGCTGGACAACAAAGAGGTGGAAAACAAAACCCCACAACAACCAATAAAACAGAGTAACATTAACAGAACAAGCAAAATTTAAACTAAGAACTACCAGGTCCAGATCCAGCCTCACACAGAGCGCTGAGACCAGGCAGCCAACCAAGACCAGACAAACCCTCCAATGAACTGACCAGGCACGGAATACACAGAACAGGCAGCGCCAGAGCCAACCCGAACGGCACCACCTAACTATTCAAAACTGCCACCCCCCTAAGAGGTGCCCCAACCAACCCAAGGAGGACCTCGGCCCGATACATTGGCCACCTGAAACATCGGCCCACCGAAGACCAGCCAGGCACACACTAAGGCCGGGCCAAACCGATTCCGGGCCCCCAGCCCCAGATATCGAGAGCCGCCAACGCACCGGCAGGGGAGGGGCATCAGTTACTGGCAGGGAGTGACGGAGAGGAAATAGGCCCTCATTAGACGTAGGGCCTGAGATGGATCGGGCGAGAGGGCAGCCAAGGACACAACCTGACAGGTAGAAATGGACACAAAGACAGTCATGCGTACTCTCCCTCTTACGCACACACATTTTCACCAGCACACCAAGACACCCCAGAAAGGATGCTGAATACTCACTCATACCCTCTTACACTATATACTCCCAGGTCCAGGCACCAATGCCCCAGCAGAGCAACCTGTCCCTTCATCCGGGAAATGTTAGAAAACCTAAGAGAAAACATTTAGTTCTGACCTTATCACCTTTAAGGTAGGATCACCTTTATAATCAAATTATCAGAGATAATCAAATTAGAAGATAGCATAGTTCATGAAAATAGCTATATTCAATACATTAAAAATAATACTGAAAAGTTAATTTCTTTAATTAACGGTTCACCAAGTGAAACACCTTGTTTATACACAGACTAATTATACATCATGTAAGTAATTATAAGTAATATATGTAATTATAAAAGTAATATATCTAATTATCTAATCATCTGAACACATATTCTGATTTTAGAAATAACAAAGAATATTATGCTTATCTAACCAAGTCTTTGAATGGTCAGCATGGTTATTGTTCTGTTCAAGCTGACCAGTGTATGTATTGAAACAGTATAACAGATGATACAATTATTCACTTACACCATTAGTTTATTCAAGACAGTATAAAACTGGTGCTGTACAAGGTCACAATTAGAAAAAATTACTTTAATATAGAAGTTTAATAGGAAAAATGTATACAAAAATCTAGAAGAGTTCTATTCATGAGCAACTGTTCATATAAACACCACCAACAGTTTTGCCTTTCCGATAGCACAGTGGTCACACCGACATTGACTCAGATAGTATAATTTCATTTTCTTTATTAGAATTTATAGCACCATTTCTATAAATACCGCACCATAGACCTAAATATCACAGCAAATGACAAAGTGAAGAATTTACTGTAAACGTTTTGCATATGCTTGAATCTCTGTGAATTATGAAGTTTGATAATCATATTTCCTTCTAGCAAATCTTGCCAGATTAACTAAAATGACAGAACTCTGGCTTACAGTATGCAAAAACACAAAACCAGCCAAACAACCAATCAATAATTCATTTCAATTCAGTATATTTATATAGTTCAAATTCACAATAGATGTCATCTCAAGGTACTTTACAAGGAAAGTCATTTCAATACAATTATACAGACATTCCAATCAGTTAAAAGGTTATCTATTTAAGGATAGGTAAACATCCAGCAGAACCTGACTCAGTAGAAGCGGTCATCTTAACAAGTTGGTAACAGGACATGGAGAGTGTTCAGTCACTGGGAGCATGATCTGAGTCAATGCTCCTCATCCAACAGGGCACTGTAGCTGAGCAGGATACCAGACCAGGTGTAGCTTCTATGGAGAGAAAACACTCAGTACGTTTACATTCAGCAAGTGAAAGTAGAATATTACCTTAGTTTGACTGAAATCAGATTTTTTAAATGCATGTATACACCTTAGGCCGGCTTGAATCGAACTGGAGTTTCAGAAGCTTGACAAAGCCACCCTGACAACGCGATTGGGAGTCGGACTATTCTACAACCAAACCCCACGCCCCTCCCTGCACTCGCTCACCCCCTTGGGAAGTTAGGGCACACGAAA
The DNA here is from genome assembly GCA_028564705.1 of Apricaphanius iberus. Taxonomy (NCBI): domain Eukaryota; kingdom Metazoa; phylum Chordata; class Actinopteri; order Cyprinodontiformes; family Aphaniidae; genus Apricaphanius; species Apricaphanius iberus. The sequence continues at coordinate 2,151,121 of JAPXFQ010002969.1, forward strand.
GGGCAATTCAGCAACAACACAGTAGCATTATAAGAAGAATATGGCGGCTAAGACAAACATAAGCGGCTGATCAGTGCATGTTTGGATGATGCATTGTGATTGGGAATATCCTGCTTTGACACCGTCTGCTTCACTCCCGCCAGCCTCTGTTTACTGCCTGTGTGCAGCTCGAGTCGAAGTTAACCGCTATTAAGCTAACCATCTATCGCCATCTATCTTCGGGGAGTGGAACGTACTTCCGTTAATGATTGGATTTACTGAGTGGCAAGTAAACTGGGACTTGGCTCTCAACAGGAGGGAAGCCCTTAGTCTAAATACTCCTAAAAGCTCGATTTAGTTGTGCATGTAAACATACTTGCTAAGAGAAAACAGGGTTAACAGCTGAAATAACTACAAAAAATACAACTGGAGAATAGTAGAAGCGGAAATCAGCAGAGTGAAGAAACCAACAGTAAACCTATTTGTTAAATATGTTTGTATTGAGCAATCAGATTTCTGATGTATGATTGAAGTTGATTATTAAGGGATTTATACGTAAGAAAGAGGATCTTAAATTCTATTCTGAAGTTAACAAGGAGCCAATAAAGGGAAGCTAAAACAGTAGAAATTTGATCTCTCTTTTTAATGTGACCCTAAGAAACATTCCCTTAACCTTAAAAAACTTTTAAGGCACTTTTCAACAGGCCCTATAAACCACACACATCCATTTCTTCTTCAATGGAGAAACATTTCAGGTGTTTTTACTACACTAAATATCAGTTGAAATGGAAAGTGTCTGTATTTTCCTTTATTTGAAAAACTATTTTTCATACCCTACAATGGAATGGCAATCTTTCCACGGTGTACCCCACCTCTCTCATATTGACGCCTTGAGATATGCACCCAAACCCCCCTAAGGTCGACCTTAGCTCTGCTGGAAACCTGTGGAATAAAATGACCCTGAGACTTCCCAGAAATCTCTCTTTGATCGGTATTTTTACACTAACACAGAATGTTACCTTCTTGGGGATCTTGACCTTCTCATATCTGACGGTCAGCCTTCCTGCGGTCCACCTCAGAGGTCTCGTTTCAGTATACTTTTTAATTCACATTGCCAAAGCCCAGAGGCGTCACAAAACATTGTGGAGGGCCCTAAGGACCCACTGAGGAAGGTCAAATGACAAAACGCATCTCTGTGATTAAAGACAAATGTATGCATAGTGCAGCCTCCATTGTGTATTTTTAGATGTTAATATCACTAGGCCAGAACTCTTAAAGACTTTGCACACTTATCTACTTGCCCTCAGGATACGCAACATGTAAATGAAAACTATTCATTCAATATATATAAATTGTCCTATAACATCATACCAGCAGTTATTACTGTTTTAAAACAAAGCGCTCTTATGCAACTGAAAATACAATGTATTTTCGCAAATCTGAAAAAACAGTGAACTTAATTAGCAAGTTTAAACACATGTACAATGCAGAGTTCATACATTTTAATTTGAAAAATGCAAACAACAGTTACCCTCTCCCCCAGTTCTTTCGCAAATGGGAAAATCTACCTTAAACCAAATATTGCTTTCAAGTAACCTTATTCAATGATGTGCATCTAGAAAAAAACATACAAGGCAGAAAACATTTTATGTTTGTTGGTCTGTCTTAGGCAAGACAACTGCAACAGCAGGTTTTTTGATTGTGCAGCAGAAAACAGTATACCAATATACTACTTTCTAGTGGTTATGTATAGGCCTACATGCTAAACATGTATTTCGTACTTGTGAATGACCGTGGTTATTAATTGTTGGTTATTTGGTTGTTTTATTGTTGCAAAAAAATGCCATTATTTTACTGCCTACCAAATATAATTTTAGGGTTAAAACGTTGATAGCTTACATCATTGTCTGCTTGTCCCCCCCTGTTTGCTCGGAGAAGACCTTCACAGCCTGGGTCTAACATAAAGACTTCGGCCATTTCATGTTTCTGAACTCCACTGTCAGTTCCCTCTGCAGTTTTTGTTTTGTTTTTTCGGTTTTGGATGTTAATTGTGCGCTTATGGACAAAGTAAAAACTAAAATAAGAAAGACTAAGTAGGCAGACACTTTCTTTAAAGAAGGTGAAAAGGAACCAGTAGCAGAGAGAAACAGCCAGACAGGGTTGAAAATATAGAAGGCAAAGGGTTCCAGCAGACTTTGTGCTGAGCCTTGGAAGTGCTGCCAGTTAAAGCAGTGAGTCACATGTGACCTTGAGAGAAGAAATAACAGCAGAGGGATCCCTGGATTTCCACAGCAGCTGATGTGGTCACCTTGTTTTCTCGGGTGAGGTTTTTGAAAATGATTTAGGGGAAACTCTTCTAGGCTTATGAATTGTGTGGTGTTGAGAGTGACGTATACAATGATTCTCACTCTGAGGAGACGCTTCAATGCCTTATCTGAAGTGGGGTCACATCTAGTATCACTGTCAATGAATGGCTGAGGAAAATAAAGTCTTAATCCCTTTGGATATTACAGCTGCTTATCTTTAGACTTACTGCGTGCTTGTCAAAAAGATGATGGATCCCAAGTTGTGTGTGAAATAATAATTTGATAAACTGGCCAAATATATTTGCAAAATCTTAAAGCCCCCAATTGATGGAAATCCCTTTTTTCTTCTGTATTTTCTTAATTTATTTGTAAATTTTATGTTATCTTACCCATGTACGAAAACAAACCAGATGGTTGACCTTATTTTCAGCGCTCATCTTTGGTTCCAGGGAATACTTTTTTATTATCTCAGTTGGTGTCCCTTTTTTGAACTCAATTAGTAATATGTTGTTGTTGTTGTTGATGGTGTATTGTGATTTTTGGCCTTACTTTGTTGGCACAGTTGCAAAGGCAATGTACATTATTTCATGGACGCAACATAGTGGTTTTCCCCCACAATATGTATTCTGAACACATTGGGGTATGTACTGGGAATGGCCCAGTCAAGTCTGTGTTTTTCTATGAGCGTGAGCTTGAATTGTCATTCACTTTTATTCGTTTCCTTTATACTTATTTTTTTTTCTACTAATTACCACATTCTCCTGTTTACCTTTGCGATTCTGATACCTTATTAATACCTATTAGTGCCTTACCTATTCCTTTTAAATTATCTTATTTGTTTTTTATGGGGTTTTTTTTGTTTCTTGCCTTTCTATTGATTTTCCTTTTGCCCAACTTTCCAGCAGTTTAGTTACATAATATTTCACAAAAAAGTTAATGTTTCCAAAGGTTTATTTTTATTTACCTCTGTTGACATGAATGAAAAATTTGCCAGCGCCACTGGTGAACATAGTGTTAGTAGTATAACTATATTTTCAAATCCACATTGACATTAAAAACAAATGTTGTACTTGTATTTCAAGTTTAATTTGTCATTATTTGGCTGCTAAGAGTCAGGTGAACTTATGCTAAAAAAAATTATGTGTTGAACAAATAGGTATTTTACATTTTCAATGATAAGCTGACAAACTAATATGGACTTTCTGGTAGTGAACTGCACGTGCTCACAGTAATTTCTCATACAGCAACACATGAGAAGGCTGTATAATTAATGTAAAACTTGTGAAGCTGATATTGTTGGAAGAAATCGAATATTGTTTTGGACAAGAAATGTGATACTGAACATTTTAGCCATGATAAACTCTGCTGTGAACCAGACCATGAGGTATGCACCAATAAGAATGTAGATTGGAGTTAAAAGCAACAACATTCTTGAACACCATAAAATCAGGTGCTCTGAAGCATTACTGGTCTTAGACAAGAGAGCCTCACTGTTTTCACTTTTAAGAATGAATGACGATGTTTACAGACAATTCCTTGCTGGGAAGCTCCTGCTTCCTGTAAAAACGTATTTCAAATAAACACGCAGTTGAATTACAAGGATGCACTTTACAGCTTTTTCATTATTTTGCCGCTTGCATGGGAAAAGTGATGGTTGGGAAAAGTCCACAGACAAGAGCCGGCAGCCTGCTGCCTTGTTTATGTAATTTGTTTCATGAAAGGATCACTCAATGTGTGTATTTGTGTCAAATGTTTGCCATCCAAAATGAGCCCGTGGCAAAGGAGGCCTTACTCACCAACCACAATCTACAGTGGCGTGGACCCAAAGTAAAGATGGCTTAACTGTGCAGCTACTGTACTGTGTTCAGTTTCACCTCTGTGAAACCTCATGAAAGGGTAAAAATTAAACAGAAAGTACAATTACTTAAATCTTAGATTTCATCCGATAATTTCCCAGCAGCAGTAAAAATAAGCACAGATAAAACTACAACTGAATTATTAAGTGGGTTGATACTGTATATAAACCAGAAAAATAGGACATAAATAGATGTTGACAAAATAGTTGTAACCCTTAAAAGGGTTGGTTCATTTAATATTTAACTTAGTTGGATATTTTTTTTCATTGAATAAGTGTTTCACATTTAGGTAATAGCATTAATATTAATAGAAAGATATATCGCCGTTAGGTTTTTGGTGAAATAAAGGGAAAGTTTGTTTTTTTCGACCTGGACCTTATTTTTAGCAAATATTATGTTAATTTACTCAATCAGACAAGTTTGGAGCCATTTGAAATCCTGTGGGAGAAGTTTATATCCAGTTGCAATCAGCGTACATTATATGCAGGTAATGGGAGTCAGGGCAGGAGATTTGCAGCCTGTGAAAATGCATTATCTGTCCCAAAACTCCTTAATTTAACCATGTTTTGTTATGAATAGTTATCAATATTCCTCTGTAGGTTCAGAACGTCTAGGAGGTGCTGCGGTATAAGCTTGGTTTTTTTTTAGAGGCTTTCAATGCTACCGATTTCAACTTACACTAACCTAGGATTTCAATGATGTCGCAGTCACCCAGCATTGCAGCTGTAGTTTGTGTAAGGTGCGGAAAGCGAGCCTGTGGATGCGAAATTTAGTCCATTTGGTCATTTGGTCAGTGCAAATTGGAAACACACAAATGAGAACCATACTGATGACTACAGGAGCAAGTTTTGTCAAAGCGACTGCTGTATAACACAGAGTATGGGCCCCTGCTCTGACTACAACAGGGATGGAGCATGGCAGTGACATAATTCTAATCGCGCGATAGCGTAGTTGTATTATAGCCTCTTAATCACCCCAGAACAGATCTAATAACCACTACCAAGACATTCTGAAATCCAATGGGAGTAGTGCTAAGAATTAATAACACAGCCCTGATTGACTCCCAGGTCATGACAAAGTCGGGGCTCATCCAGGATTTGAACACGGGACCTATCGGACTGAAACGAGAATCATTTCCCTAGACCATCAATCAATCAATCAATGCCTTTATTTGTCCCCCGATGGGGCAATTGGTTTTGCAGCAGAAGGGGAACACAAACTTACAAAAAATGCGGAAACACAAATACACACAGTTTAAAATAGCATAAAAACACCTAATCAAATAATAATGTATAGCTACCTTTTCCTCTTGGTATTTAAAAGAGAGACAGCAGAAGGAACAAAGGAGTGTTTGAGTCTGTTTGTTTTAGCAAATGGGAGTCTGAGCAGTGAACCTGATGGTAGAAACTGAAACTGTTGATGTAAAGGATGAGAAGAGTCGGACAAGATGGACCTGGCTCCAAGCCATGACAAAAAACAAGGTTGAGATGCCATACTTAAAGCAAGTTCAATCATTTATTTCAATGATAAAACAAAAGAAGGAATGAAGGCAAGAGTGGGGAGCAAAGCTCCCACTCTAAATTATAAGCAAACAAAAACGTGTCAGCAGGGAACAGAAGCTCTTCCCCCTGAACTAAGGAAGGATGGGATCTTAAACAGGAGAGACTGACACGCTGGGCCCAGGTGTCACCCTCTGCCATATCCACCTGCAGTATCCCCCTGAAACACAGGATTATAGAGCATTCCTTCACTGTTTAATTCACACATTTGTCTATCATCCTCCTGAATCCTGGTCCACCCTGTCCTGGCAGACGGTTGACCCATAACATAGTGACACTTTTTTCTTCAGAGCGTCAAACCAGGAAGTGCCTGACGTGTCTGTACTGCCCCTGCAGAATAAATATACCCCCAATCATCAGAAATAGCAGGAATTTCTATCCGGGATCCTGTGAATAATCAGCCACAACATGTTTGTCTGTGATTGTCATTTTACCAATGGCTGCTTTGTGAACCTTGGCCAGTACCGAAGTGGATTGTCCAAGAGATTAAGTCTTGTAACCGGCACAATTCCCAACATAGAAACAGCAGATGCATTATATACATAATTATAAGTTCAAAGAAAAAGGATTTAGGTTGTATGATTAAATTACCACAGATGTACTATTTGTCTCCTCGGTGCTGGCTATCTAATTTCCTGCCCGACTCTTGATATGCTAATTGTGTCTAAGTGAGTGGGGGTAGTTACTGTTTCACACAAACTTTCTTTCTATCTATCTATCTATCTATCTATCTATCTATCTATCTATCTATCTATCTATCTATCTATCTATCTATCTATCTATCTATCTATCTATCTATCTATCAAAATATTTGATGGATTAAATATTGTTTTTGTACTGAGGTATAACATCTTCAACTTTCTCTTATTAGGAAATACATTATCAGAACGTGTTATCAAAAGAACAGGGTGCATAATTCTATTTTTAACAAATGAGTAGGCCTATACCTCATTTCCTTTCGTTCCTGCTTGAATCCAAAGAGCCTCACTTACACTTAATATGGCTAAAGTAAGAGAGGCTCAAAATTGTAATTTTGGGAGGGGGTGCTATCTGAAATTTAAAGATGGTGTTTTAGAAATAAAGGAACAACCCATTATCATTTATAACTTGGTGTAATTTTCACATTATTGAAAGGTGCAGTTTTGATTGTTGAATCAGCCCCTCATGACAACTCCCTTTCATAGAAACGACGTTTATGACGACCTAATCTTAGAGACTTGGAGAGAACTTCTGATTACACCATGAACAAGAACTGTCTGACTGAGACAGAAAGAGGACTGATAACACTTTTGAGATTCAGTTATGTTCAAGGTTTTTGAATGCATTACAATATCTGTCTCTTAGCAGTTATACAACTGATTACTTATGAGGTATATACACATTTTATTCAATGTAAGTGAAATGTATTTCTTGATAATTTATCTAAACTGCATAAAATGTCAAACTAATGGCATATACTGCATGTGCATGAGATGCAAATTATATTAGCAGCAAGAGAGATCAATCAAAGCATCACATTTTTTAATGGTCTTTGTTTTAAGACGTTGATGCTATAGATATATCCAAAAGGTAATCAAATATTTAGACAATGGTTGAAATTCAGCATCTTCTCAATATTCATTAATTTTCTTACACATACAATAATGTTATCGTTTTTTGATGAATGTGAAATAAAGATTTTAAGAAATGACTAAATCACCAGGCCCACAATAACCTTTTCATTTGAGTCAACATTTTTTTGCTGATGTCTTTTTCCACCATTATCTGTGAGTATTTTCCTCTTGGACAATCTCGTGCTGTTTCTGGGTACCTTGGAAAAGATGACAAATATTCCAGCAGCGCTTCACACAGGAGCAGGTTTTCCTGCTTACTTCAGTATGCTCTTGGGAAGCAGGTTTTCCCAGCAAAGGGCTCTTGGCTCAGCTGAAAGGAAAAGCGCCTCTCCCTGTGTGTCTGCATGCTTGTGGAGGGCAGTGTTTGGGTGGGCCTGTGTTTTAATTGAGGGGTAAAGACAATTACGAGAGAGGGTGAGTGTTGCTGTGTAATGATAAAGGAATAGAAAAAAAAAACACTTTTTAGTTTTAGCATATTATTGTAATAATTTAACCTACAGTTTTTGTCTCTTTAGAATGTATCCATAAAGTTATTTTTAATGCTAAAATGTCATATTTTTGGAGTCGAATAATAATGAGGCACATAATGCCTCTAAGAAATGCACAGAACCTCTGTAAAAAAGACAAAGTTTGGGGAATGTAAAATTCTTTTACAAATAATGTAGAAGCTTTATCCTAATATAATGTAGAATCCTCAATTTTGTTTCAAATATTTTTCTGAGTAGACTGTACTTATATCCCTGTATTGTTTTCATTTAATTTCACGTGATAACATTTGCTGATTTGCTGAATACATCCCTAGCCAATTGTCAATAGAATTACCAACATTACTTAGAATGGAGTTAACTAAAGCACCAGAAAGTAGCATGGCTGACTTTCTTGAAAAGCTTCCAACGGCAAGAGCTCTGACCAGGAGGTGATCACAGAGTTGGGTCAATGCATATGCGCTATGCTACTGGTAAAAATGGCATACGACTTCACGTCTGAAAATGCAAACTATCCCTTTAACTTCTTTTCCTTAAAGACCAGTGTTGTGTAAGTTTTCAACATGTTTCTATTTTAATTCACCTAAATGTCACCATATATATATATATATATATATATATATATATATGTATATATATATATATATATATATATATGTATAGTCCATATTTATTTGTTTTTAAGTAAAATTGTTAAGAAAAAAAGGACAGATCAAATAAAGGTTTTGTGCAAAATATCTGTACAAGTAAATTTCACTAGGAAGACATGTGTGTCCTTCAGCTCTTAGGTATACACAGTACAGTATCAGAAATGTTTTGCTTACTATTAATATCCATCATTGAATAGGTTAGGGATGCAATGATACAGTTACCGGTTATCGGGGTGATACGGTTCTAATGTACTCGTATCTAACTTAACTAATGTTAACTAAACGATACCATGAACCAATACTTAAAATGTTAAAATTCTGCAATTATTTCAATGTTTATTTCTCACTTGAAATTTTTGTTTTGTGGTCATTTTTTATTAATGTTTTACCCATCCATCCAGCCATCCAGCCATCCATCTTCTTCCGCTTATCCGGGATCAGGTCTCGGGTCAGTAGCTTAAGCAGAGAGACCAAGACTTCCCTCTTCCCGGCCGCTTCGGCCAGCTCCTCGGGAGGAATCCCTAGGCGGTCCCAGGCAAGCCGGGAGACATAGTCCCTCCAGCGAGTCCTGGGTCTTCCCCAGGACTCGCTTTTATTTTTTACCTAATTCACCATCATTTTCATAAGAAGCAGATAATAAAATAAAATCGGTCTTCCAAATCATTAAAATGTTTTGTGTAGTAGAAGTCTCGGCATTTGTATTTAGTATCGGCAAGTACTTAGATCCAAGTATCGGTATTGTATCTGTTTGAAAAAAGTGGTATTGTTGCATCCTTAGAATAGGTCATTACGGTACTGGCTGTGTTGGCTTCCTATTGTGGGTGAGAATGAAAAATAAAAGTAAAATCACATTTTTGGGAGTTTTTTTGTTCTTTTTACAATAAAACCATCTTTGAACTACTTGAAAATAAGCAGATAATTTCTTTTCTTTTTTTTTACCAACCATTTTAGCCCGGTGGTTTCAAATACGTACATCTCAAAAGTCTACTAATTTGCTTGAATATGTTGATGAAGATCTGGATTTTTGCCAGGTTTTTTTTGACTAACTGCACAAATACTGCTCGCTGCTTCTGAGACTCTTAGAATTGCCTAACCTGAAAAAGAAGTGATCTACCATGTGTGTTTCCTCTTCTACTGATACAGAGTTCATGGTTAAACCTTTGACTCAGCTGCAGAATCAAGGTCATGATCCATTCAGGCCTCCTGTGTTTGGCTCAACAAATATGCTACAAGTCTTGGTCTGCTTGTGGGTCCTCATATGTTTATGATTGAAATCCTATATTTGGTAGCTAACAGGGTTGTCTGCTTCACAGGGTAGCTTGGAATGAGACTGAGATGTAGGTGGGCAAAGTATTTAAAAAGTGGTTGTTTGGATATCATAAAAGTCAAAATTATCAATGTCTTAAATATGAGTTATTTTAAAATGAAATAAACTTTATTAGCACCGGAAAAAGATGTGCTGCTATAAAATTGGAGTCTTAAATGTGTTTAAAATTGAAGATATTCTTTGTTATCCCCACACTATATCAAATGAATCTTTTCAGACAGTTTCTGTTAACATGATTTCAAACTGTAGTTAAAGCATACTGCATGTTGTGTTGCATTCAAGATTGCATCCACCACAAAAAAATAAAAATGTTAGTTGGCAAACAGTGTTTAACTGAAGCATTTATTTGCTTATTTCAACTAGGATATGCCTTTTAAGGAGGCCAAATGTAAATGCACAACTTCCAGTCATCATCCCTACTTCATTTACAACCAATTATACATGTTTGTTTTCATCATGTACTTGAGTTTAGACTAATCTTACAGTGATGATAAACCTTGGAAGTGTGCACACAGAACAGTAACATGTTGTGATTCAATAAAATCTCAGATGGTTTCATATAGGCTAAATAACCAGTCAGCAGGGAGTATTTGCAATACCCACTGAGGGATTCACTGTTGCAATGACTGTTAAAATTACTTGTTTGAGTAGGACTCTGACTTACTGAAAATAGCACAAAGAAGAAAAATGATTGGAGAGGAAAATGCCAGAAAAATTAGAAATGACACAGAACAAAAGTGTAACGAGGAACAAGTGGTAATCCGATATATTGATTTGATCTCACAGATGAAAAGGTAGGAATAAGAAATCTTTGGATAAAGAGATTAAGTAAATATTAATAAATGTGCTCCACTCTGCCTCCAAAATAACAGAGGCTGTCAGGAGGAGACGTTTGGGGAAGCTTCACATAGGCAATCCATGGGAGAGCTCCATCTCCGACCCCAGCTAAAGGTTACACTGGGGCCAAACTCAACTCCAAAGCTGATTAACTGTTGTTCTAAAAATCATCAAGACCAGACAATAAGAGATGGTGAGAACAGACAAGCAAGAAAAATAACTACCAGGAAAAAACACTAGTAGACCAATGGTTTTATATCAAATCTAGGAAAATAAGAAAATAGTATAGTAATTGTTATGGAAAATTTGATATTGAATAGTTTATATTGAGAAATGTATATTAAGAATTATCTTTTCTGTGTATTCTTACATGCTGAGAGAACTGTGTACCATTTCTTCATGATATAGTGATGATAGTCTGATTGTGTGACATATTAGGTTAGGTCGAATGAACTGATATTAGAATCCCTAGTCTAGTGAAACGACCCTCAGAGCACTGGATGCCCTGACGTGTCCTTAGATTGAGCGTCTCCTATCAGACGAAGGCACCTGGGAATCTGGAAACTTCACATTGGAGAAATATTTACTGATAGGGTAGAGACAATAGCAAGGTTATCTGAATCTATAAAGTAGTCAGTCAGTTGGTGGAAGGCAGGATTCAGCTGTTGCAAACACTCTGTAACCTGTTCCTCCTTGTTTGTGCAAACAAGTTCAAATTAAACCTCCAAGAAATGAAGGAATCTTTTCTCACCTCTTTATTTAAAATGTTTTTCCGACTACAGTAATATTTTATGTATGAGAGGATAAGATAATATGCAGGTAAGTAATAGTAGTATGAGGAAAATTGTTATACTCAGAAGATCATGTTCGCAGAACATGGACAACATATTGGTACACGCAACGAATGTGCAATAACAAACTAAATGTAGCTGTATAACCTCTGATTGGTAATACGTGTTTTTTGGGGGTATACATCTAAATACAACATGACACGGAGGACAACTACTTTTAACCACTGGTCACAAGGCTGGTTGAAGAAGGAACCATGTTTATCTTGTTACCACCCTAGCAGGAAAATTGTATTTGGTCCGATGAGATGAAATTGAACTCAACATCATCTAAGACTCCGACAAATAATAAATAACGAAGTGGAAAAACCATCTCATGTCATCTGTTCAGTATAGCAGAGTATCTGTGTTGCGTTGGGCCTGTTTTTGTTTCAAAAGGCCCTGTGAAGCCCTGTTTATGGTGCACAGTGTCATGGACAATTTGAAATACCAAGAGATTTAAATTAAATCTGTTAGCAACAGTAAACTTGTTGCTATTCAGAAACTACTGTGGCATTTAGGGGAAGAAGAGACCCTGTGCACTGCTTCTGCAGAGGTTCAAGTCGCTGAACTGTATGATGGAATTAAGGGGCCTTAAGGCAAATGTCCCAGTTTATTAGTTGGCCTTTCACCTATAACTGACATGGTGGAGTTAAAAAAAGAAGAATGATCTTTTTGTCCTAGAGCTCTTAAGATGGTTAACGGCTTTGAAAATAGCGAAGAGGTCACGGGACAGCTACAGCAGCTGCTCGTTCAAAGGACGTAGTTGTGTTGGTTTAAGCACCTGATGAGGATTCTCCCTAGAAAAAACTCTTTAGAAATTAGTTGGTCCTGGTAAAATGAAGGAATGCCTGCAAGCTATCTAGAGCTTCCTTAAAGTAATTGCTTTTTGCCTGACCTAAGAGTGGCCACAGATTTTGACTGGAGGACCTTGAAGAAAATGCTTTTGATATGAAGCCCTTTGGGTATCTGCTGTTGGTCTCATGACCCTGTTTTAATCTTCTTGGAAAATGAGTATATGGAGGATTAAGTCATAATGTATGCATTGAATCACATTATTTGACTCACTTTTTCTTAAATCATAAAATATTTATCTGTAACCTGTGTAATAATAGGTTTTAAGTGGCAAAACAGTCTGGGGTTTTTTGTGACGCGTCCACGCGTAGGAGCTGCTCAGGGTGGGCGAGACTGAGGACGAGATGCCTGCCGTTGGTACCTGCAGGGCCGGAGAGTCAGGACAGGAGAAGATCATGTCTTTAGCTATCGGAGATATCTGAGGATATTGGAGTGCCAGGTAAGCAGCTAAATATTTTCTTTTAACTTTCTTGTTATGTTAGTTAAAGCTAGCCAAACCTGGTTAGGGCAACTAAGTACACATTACTAGTCAAGGAAGAGCGGAGCAAAGTGACAGAAAGTGTAGAGTTAACAGAGAAACAACAGAGAAATCCCCATTCACCCGCTGACAAACTGATGTGATGCGCCGACGCGGACTACGAAGTGTGCAAGCAGCCGGGTTTTCATTTTAAAACATCAATTTTCGTCCGTTTGAACGTTTTGCTGCCTGGACACTCTGACCGGTGTGAAAGCGGCTTTAGACAATGTCATAGCACCAGGTAAAACATTTTTTTCATGTTTTGAACTTTGTTTTAGACTTGCAGAAAGGCTACATCAAAAGTTTATTCTATTTTACTAAAATGGTTGGTGGAAAGAATTTATTTCACACAAATTTAAAACTGAAACAGATTACATTTCTAAAGTGAATCAGAGAGAATAGGGGTCACAAAACTGGTCACAAAACGCTTCAAACCTGATGGCTAGAACTGTTCTGACATCCTTTACAGTTTTGGTTTCATGATCCTAAAATGTTTGAGTTTTTGGTGGTTTCTTCTGTGACTGAATTTTGATCATTTGAGCTCTCACTACACTGTATCAATTCCTTCTTTGTATCCAGGTTCTTAGTTATTCTTGCAGTTCTTTTTATTAGTATTTAGTCTTCCCTGCTTGGGTATTGGTTACATTTTCCTCAGCATCCTCTCACGTTTGTCAGCCTTCTTGCCTCAGCCTGCCTGGTCTCCTCTCACAGCTGCACCTTGTTCCTAATCAGCCACCTGTCAATGTCCCAGTAATCAAGCTCCTCTGTATTTGAAGTCATCATTTTCTGTCACTCACTGCTGGATTGTTCCATTATCTCCTTTCACCTCCTACCCCTCTAGCTTTGTCTCCTGCAGGCTATCTATTTGTTTAGTTTTTGCCTGCATATCAGTTGTCAAACCTTGATTTCCATCTTACCTGCATGTAAGTTTTGAGTTAAATTTTTTTTAATTAAGATTTTCCATTATATGTCCTGCCCCCAACTCGTCCTACATTCTGCCTTCTCCAACTAAATAAAATAATATGACACGTGATTTAGTCATTTTTGAGCTATTCTCCTATTTCTGTAAATTCTGATGTTTTAGTATTTTAATATCTTAGTTTTTGGACAGTTTGTCACCGTGATTCCAAAGATTTTCTTGTGCTTTCATTTTTTGCCATTTATCAGACAGCTGGACAGTATCCTGATAATCAGACTTACCAGTTTTGCACTCTGGGTATTGTCTCTTGTGCTTTTCATATTTTGCTCATTTAAAGCTTGGCACCATGTTGTTCAGTGGTAGAGAAATTGCATCGTATATTGAGGCTACAGTCCTTTTACATAGGTGCCCCAGCCCTGGGTTATTTCCTGCATGGCCTCCCCTCACTCTGACCTTCCTGTTGAGCTACTAATGAAGACTACAAGTGCCAAAACTGTTCCAGACTTTGTCTAACTTGCTAAGTTGTTTTTATTTAATAAAAAGGATCTAATCTCTCAAAGCATTTGCTTTAGAGATCATACAACCAGTCCAAAAATCTTTGTAACTTTAGTGATGGCTTGACATTTTTCTACCCTAAATAAATATTAATTTTGCAACTAATTGCACAAATAATTTCAGTGATGTCAAAGGTTTGTTTTTAATCTACTATCACAATGTTTGCATCTGCAGCAGCCAAAAAACTATATTTATTTACACCAAGTTTGGATTACTAATGCTCTGAAAACCATTGGTATTAAGAATATTTTCCTATATTTGGTAAGGCACTGAACTTTTTTGAGTCCATGTCCAACTTGATGTTCCTGGTATTTATAAAGGAGTTATTAAGGCATTCCTAAAGAGGATATTCAGTTTGTTTTCTTGTGCCAACCAAATGCATTACAATATATCCTGGAAAAATACAAACTTCAAATATTGAATATGGAATAGCTACGATCTTGTGATCAAGTTACAGAACGAGTGTAGACAGTTCATGAACTTCTGCCTAAACATTCTTTTCATCCCAATTATGCAAAAAGTAAAGCTCACAAAATACAGAAAAAAAACAATGTCCATGAAATGGGCTCATGGATTATTCAATGTTTCCTATTTCTTTTAATCAAGTTTATTTATACAAGGAAAATTTACAACAAATGTCTTCTCCATACATGTTACAAGAAAAACAATGACTACGCTGTCAAATTGAGTTCACACAATGGTATGGTGATGAAGACTGCTGTCTTATATGTAAAAGTATTTGGCTGCGCACCAATTTGTATGTGGAGTTGCCTCTTTTATCAGGTCATGACTTGGTTTCCCTGGTGGTCTGGCATCTAACCACAACCAAATGACATAGATGTAATTTTTTTCATTCTAGATTGACCATAAAAGTGAGTGTATGTGTTTGAGTGTCTCTGCATAAATCTCACTATAGACTGGCAATCTTTTCAGACTATAGCCGACCTATTGTCATTTGGCATCATATATTTGTGGAGTCTGATCACCCCAAGGTTTGAAAATTGCTCTGGCTGACATATTCAGTCTGACATTATATATAGACCTATTAAAGTGACTACAACATAAAATATTCATCACAGTTTAAAAGATGGCTCACAGGCCATAATCAGCAATTTTCTGGCAATCCCTCTGAAAACAGTTTAGTGATGCCTGTCTGGTTGGAAACTATTTACTTCCTTCCAATACGAAGGCAAAAAAGAAACACAGATTAATTTTTCCCAGTGGAATCACAGAGTAGCATGGTGCTGGGAAGGCGCTGTGAGGGAGCCAACTGAATTGTCATGAACTGCTTTGTGGGCCAGCCAGTTCCTCTACTGGTAATGCAAAGCAATGGGTGGTAGAGTGGTGAAGAGTTCCTATTAGTCAGGAGTGAATAAACAGTAAGGTCTGCTGCTTTAGGGCCTAGCAGGAGACCTCACAGAAACTTTTACTGGCTCTAATGTACCATAAGGTAGACTTCAATCGGATTTACTTTTGTAACTAGCAGTTAATTCCTTCTTCGTAGAAATGTTTGTTTCTGGCCAACATAGTATTGAAAGTATGCTCATTGTGAGAAAGGACTTTATAATGAGGTATTCGACCTAAATGTATGGCTTAACCGGTATAACTAGCAGGATTCTGAAGATAATAGTTTCATCCTTAGCAGGTGGATAACCTATAGAAACAACATTATACCATTAGCATCAAAAACTTCTACTTAAATACAGTTAAATCAGTTTTAGTCCTCACTATCCAACTTGTCCTGCTCAGATGCCACCAGAAATTCTGGGCCTAATGGAAACCAACATTTCTGAGCCCCCTAGATTTTTTAAAGATAAATTTTAATCCATGATAAACCAGCCCTGTATACTTTAAAAAGATACTTATCACATTGCATAGTTAAAATGTCTAAATATGAGTACAAAGCCTACAAAATCAGGAAAAAACTGCAGAAATATGTACTTGTTTACAGAAAAAGGAGAACATTTATTATCGCAATTGCAAGCACAACACAACATAATGTACATATTCTGACATATACTTTACATGAACAAGCTTTAGCTGGGTCAGACTACTCAATCAGGAAACATCAGCAAGAACTGACCCATTACTAAATCAGAGCAGGACTAAAACTAGCCAAAAGGGTTCAAAATCACAACACACCAGGAGTAGTGCCAGGCCTCAACCAGTCCAGGACTACACAAGTACTAGACCAGACATTAAATGGTTGTTATCCAGGTCTAACAAAGTTATCTTCAACATCTCTTTGTAATGGCCCAGCGGGCCAATATTAGGAGGACGAGGTGCAGACAATAAAGCTGACTCTGCATCTGTATAAGTCAACGGACACCCACATACATACACACAAGACATTATTTTATTGTCCTATTTAGTTTTCTTGATATAAAATATAATTTTTGTAAACTCATTATAGCTAAAGTTAACTACACACGCTTTATTCAATTTTACATTATTTTTCTGGGGCATTCATATTAAGAATGTCAAGTTTGACACTATCGATCGTAGTAGCAGCACTGTCCCTTCACAGGACACACGGCAAACTGATTATGTAATTTCTGAGGCGTGTCTATTACTATTTATTTGTGAAGTTATCATGTGGAGAACACGTATAGGTAAGACGTGTTAAGAGGTTTAGAGGCAAGTTACCTTTCTTTTTGAAAAACTGTGTGACATACTGTCGACTTCTGAGTTCTGTCTTCTCTTTCCTTCTTTTCTTTCGGTTTTTGATGCCCTGACTCTTAATGTGACATGCATACGTGTGTAACTGTCTGTGCTGCATCATAGGAAGTGCAACGCTACAGTAGCGAATTTAGCTCGCACAGCACAGGTGGAATGAACCATTGTGAGGGGGATGGGTGTGACTGAAACAGTAAATACATTATTTGTTTGTTGTTTGTTAAGGGATATAAGGGAGGGTTTCTTTAGTGAAGCTAAATATTTTTCTATTCATGTAGCTTTTATATGTTGACTAAAGATGGCAATCTGAATTTCATTCAGTGTTCTTTCAGTTTGTGATTAAATCTGGCAGACATGACTCAGGAGTTATTGTGGTTATAACATTGGCTTCCCTTGTTCACATGTCAAATTTATGAACATTCGTGCAAACGTTTGGATGTGGCTTGTACTGTGAAACACACTGGGTATTTTACAAGGCTAAAAGAATGCAGGATAAGCAACACAGGCCCAAGTAGTTGCATCATAATGATGCATTTAAAATTAAGTCATTCACCAAAAACCTTCAGGGGAAGCTTTTAGAAGGAATATTTCAGCTTGCAAACCTAAAAGTTGCATTCAGTGTTGACTGAGAGATAAGAAATGTTTCTCCGTTACCCACATCTACTGATATACTGCAAACATTTTTGTCCTCCTGCCCTCATCAGTTGATAATTTAGGTAAATAAATATCTGTTCTATAAATACTGGTTGTGGTAATTAAATATTTGCTTCTCTGTCTTCCTATCCTACTTGGCATTCAAGCTACACCACTAATTACCCCAGAACAGACTTCAGCAGCTCATCGAGTATATCCCTCTTTTCATCAGGACACATTTTCTCAATGAGAACACACTTGGCAGAAAATAAACCCAGACATTCTTAAATTACTTGTTGTTGCCTATTCAGCCTTAAAATAAAGCTTAGATAAAAACGACTCAGCCTTATTAACAGACAGCCCATAAAGTGCAGTGTGAGCACTGGCTGGCATAGTAGACTGTGGCTAACCAAGCATCATGGAGTTCCTACTGTAAGAGCACGCAGATCTGGGTTGCCTGGATCAGTTAATATTTCTGTGTGTTATAAAACTCCAACACATGGCATTTGTTTGCACTCAAACAGAAGACTGGCATTACACAGATATTTACTCATAATGCTGTGCAAAGATTTTGCTCTGTTTTTGGCACACTGAAGTGTTCCAGATAAAATACATTTAAAGACAAAAATCACAGGAGTAAACAAAGGCAAATTTCAAATATTGATTTCATTAAGTGAATCTGATCACAATCTGACTTGTGTGAAAATACAGTTGTGCTTCTTTTTAAACCTTTTCATTCCAGGTTTTACTATTACCATTTAAGCCTGCCTGACAACGTGAAGCAAGCTGAAAGATCATTGAAAGACATTCAGAAACAAATTACATTTAACCTGCAAGGAGCCTCAAATGTCAATTGCAGTTTAGCATTGCTCTGGCCTGTGCTGCAAACCTGGGACATTCGTACCTCAACCTGAACGCAGCCTCAACGCTTCCACTGAGCCTGATGAGTTTTCAAAAGGGACAAAATGGCTGTTTTTTTAGTTTTTTACCAAAAGGTCCGACTACCCGTGGGGTGTGGACACTGGCTTTAGACTTTTATCTAGGTCTTAAGAACCTACAAATATGCTCTAAATTTAATCATCCTAGTCGAAAGCATTGCTTGGCCTGATTCTCCTAATGCTTCTAGGAGTTATATATGCACAAATTAGGCTATCCCCAACAAATATTTAAATTCATATGTTTGCGGTTTTACTGATATATATGTTGTTGAATTTGATGCAGATCAGATTATGTATGTAGAAATAAGAGCCAAACACATTTGATGTAATATGAGGCTTCGTAATGCCACCACTGCCACATCCTCTTTCTAAACCTCTCCATTCTGGAAACCTAGATGGACCAACTTGTTTTTAGTCAATGTCCACCGCCAGATGTTGATTAGGTAAAAGAGAAAGCAGAAAAATACGGACCTTTCAAACTAAAACCTTGCAGTTCCTGTTCTCAGGGGCAGGGCTAAGGGGACATGAACAAATGAGGGAGAAGCCATACTTTAAGGCTTTGATCCAAATTTACTGAGTGCAGGTATGTGATGAGACCCAGGAGGTTTGGTACAGCTGTGTTTTTCTTTGTGGATGTTAGCACACCTCTACTTTTATGGCAGGAAGTCATATTTTGAGGTTTGGCCACACTAACCTGCGATGACGCAGCAAAACCCTTTCTGATAACTTTTGATCCTCAATGCTTTAAGACTATCATTACTCAATTTGAAGTCTGTAAGTCAAAATTCTGGGAGGTGTCCATTCAAATACGATCTATATAAATGGAACAAAATGGAGGGTTTCAACAGTAATGGCTGATTTCCTATAGGGTTTGGACCATGGCCCCAAGTTTGTAAGTCCTGAGAAACTACATAGGTGTGCCGAGTTTCATAATCCTGGGATAAAGTATGGCTGGGGTCTGGTTGTTTAAATGCTGTTTAAAACTGAGAAAGAGCGCCAAGAATGAGTGTGTTCAGTATAACATTCATTAGACCAAAATACAGTGAGTTTAGTTCGTGTTCACAAAAAATATGAAAGACTTCATGAACCGTTCAATAAATTCGTCCAGGAACTATGCTGAGCAGAGGTACCCCGACTTTTTTACAGGCACTATGTAAATGTTCTGTTTATCAGGTCAACTGCAGTGGCATTGTCAGCCGATTTTTGCCGGACTTTAGCCCTGAATGTTTTAAGTCTGGTGTTTCACACACCAGCCCCAGGCTCCAGCTATATTAATAGGGTACAATGGCCCTGGTGTGCTCTAGTCTAATCAGTGCTGCCACTGACTTGACTTGGTGTCAGGTTACAGTTACTTATGGCAATCCATAAGTATAAAAAAGTAAGGGTTATGGGTTAAGTCTTTTAACATCTTATTATTAATTTATTAATGCTCAAGGCCAATATTAGCCTATGCCACTATATGTATGTCGCTATCACTGACAGACAGCCCCTCCCTTCTCCCAATTAGGCCACTTTTTACAAACCATACATGAAAAAACTTCAATTCCAATTAGCAATATTTATTAGACTACCAGAAATCAGCAGATTGTAAAAAAATCTAAAAAAAAAACAGTTGCAACTCTTCAAGTTTTTCCAAAGAGAGCCATAAGAGGTGATCTTTGTAAAGTTGAATGCAAACACTGGTTTATGCAAACACTGGTTTATGCAAATACTGGTTTATGCAAAATTTCCTTTAACTGTCCTGTTGGTAGCAAGCTAATTATCCTTAGTAAGTACCTGGACAAAGGTCATTTATGAAAAAAAAAATTAATACAAAAGCAACAAAATAACTTTTGAACTAAAAAGACAGTCCAAAGAAAAAACAAATACAGACGTGGACAAAATTGTTGGTACCCTTCATTAAATCAAAGAAAAACTCATAATGGTCACAGAAATAACTTTAATCTGACAAAAGTAATAATAAATAAAAATTATATAAATGTTGACCAATGAAAGTCAGACATTGCTTTTCATCCATGCTTCAATGGAATTATTTAAAAAATAAATGCATGAAACAGGCCTGGACAAAAATGATGGTACCCACAACTTAATATTTGGTTGCACAACCTTTTGAGGTAATCACTGCAATCAAATGATTCCTGTAACTGTCAATGAGACTTCTGCACCTCTCAGCAGGTATTTTGGCCCACTCCTCATGAGCAAACTGTTCTAGTTGTTTCCGGTTTGAAGGGCGCCTTTTCCAGACAGCATGTTTCAGCTCCTTCCAAAGATGCTCAAAAGGATTGAGATCAGGGCTCATAGAAGGCCAGTGTTTTCCTCTTAGCCCTTCTTGGGTGTTTTTAGCTGTGTTTTTTGGGTCATTTTCCTGTTGTAAGACCCGTGACCTGCGACTGAGACCATGCTTTCTGACACTGGCCAGCACATTTCTCTCTACAATACCCTGATAGTCTTGAGATTTCATTGTACCCTGCACAGATTCAACACACCCTGTGTCAGATGCAGCAAATCAGCCCCAGAACATAACCGAGCCTCCCCCATGTTTCACAGTAGGGACCGTGTTCTTTTTTAGATATGCTTCATTTTTCCGTCTTTGAACATAGAGCTGATGTGCCTTGGCAAAAGGTAAAATTTTTGTCTCATCTGTCCACAGGACATTCTCCCAGAAGCTTTGTGGCTCGTCAGCATGTAGTTTGGCATACTCCAGTCTGTTTTTTTTAATGATTTGTCCTCTCCTTGTTCGTCTCCCATGTAGCCCTCTTTGGCTCAAACAGCGAAGGATGTTCCGATCTGACACTGATGTTCCTTGAGCATAAAGTTCAGCTTGGATCTATTTTGAAGTCTTTCTAGGCTCTTTTGTTACCATTTGGATTATCCGTCTCTTTGATCTGTCATCAATTTTCCTCCTGCAGCCACGTCCAGGGAGGTTGGCTACAGTCCCATGGATCGTACATTACTGAATGACATGTGCAGCTGTAGTCACAGAAACATCTAGCTGCTTGGAGATGGTCTTATAGCCTTTATAGTTAACATGCTTGTCTATGATTTTCTTTCTCATCTCCTGAGACAACTCTTTCCTTTGCTTCCTCTGGTTTATATTGAGTGTGGTACACACCACGTCACCAAACAACACAGTGACTACCTGGAGTCCTATATATAGGCCCACTGAGTGATTACAGGATTGTAGACACCTAGGATGCTGATTAGTGGACATACCTTGGATTAACATGTCCCTTTGGTCACATTATTTTCATTCTTTTCTAGGGGTACCATCATTTTTGTCCAGGCCTGTTTCATGCATTTATTTTTTAAATAATTCAGTTGAAGCATGGATGAAAAGCAATGTCTGACTTTCATTGGTCAACATTTATATAATTTTTATTTATTATTACTTTTGTCAGATTAAAGTTATTTCTGTGACCATTATGAGTTTTTCTTTGATTTAATGAAGGGTACCAACAATTTTGTCCACGTCTGTATATAATTGCAAACATGATAGGGAAACACTAAAACAGCAAAGTAGGTAATAAAATAGAATTTTTTTTCCTTTTGTATATTTTTAAAATTTTCTTATACTTCTGATCACTCCTTTTGTAGAAACTCACAGTATGCCCCATTTGCTTTAGAAAGGAAGGCTGAATGATTCAATTGTTGTTGCTAAACATGTTGATTTGTTTTTGTTGTCAAGTTGTTTGTATTCTATTACTGTATTACTATATATGACACTTGTTTTCTGTTGGTTTGTTGGACAATCTGATTTGATTTAATAATTTTGTAGAAGGAAGCAAAGATGAGCTACAGACAGAAGGAGCCAGCTGCAAAGGTGTTCAAATTCAAACAAAGAAACTGGTAACAGTTGTTGAGGTATTTTTTTTTTTATGTCCTACATTTTTTTTCCGACTTTTGTAATACCCTTGATGCATCATGAATTAATGTAGCCAATTGGTTACATATCCCAATACCCACCTCCAGCAATCTTCTGATGAGTTAATACCTATTCAGTAGTATTTATTTCATTTTTTTATTCATTCATTTTAAATAATGTTTAGTTAAAACAAGGTGAGAACTACTTAGAAAAATCATATTAAACAATTGCAATTAAAATACGAATACCTGCTGTGGTCCATGATCCAAGTGGAACCAAAATGCGCTCCCATTTGTTTGTATTCAAATAGTGGGATTTAGTTACCTCTGTGGGCCTCTGTCAGATGTGATGTCTGTAAGGGGTCTGAAACATGCCACCCAGGTCGATAAAAATGCCCGAGCCACCACTGCAGATGTTGTGGACACCAGCTGAACCACTTCTGGCTACCTGGTGGTGCGGTCGATCACCCTGGACTTGGTCTGCTGCTCTGGATTAACCCCCACCAACTGTTCAACAGATGAACTCCATGTGACTAATCACTTTCTTGTTGTCTCCCCCTCTCTTTACTTGAGACCAAATCCACTCGTTTTGTTTCTTTCCGAAATATAACAAATATTGATATAAAAACCCTTTCCTCTCATTTAGAGCTGATCCCCTTACCAGATTCCTCTGATCCCAATCAATTGATTTTCTCTTATAATAAAAACCTTTTAGATGCTGTTGTATTTTACCTTTTTGGGGCTATTTTATATACAGTTAATCATTCAAAGGTAAAAGTCTGTTTTATATTATGCATGGTTGTAAAACATATTTTAACTGGGGTAAGCTTTTAAGCAATAAAACTCTTGGGTAATTTACTGCATGTTGTAAAAACAGGATGTCTATAGATTAGGAGCCAAGGCCATAAGACCAGGATGTGTAGATTAGGAGGCCAGATGTAGGGAGGACGGACCATAAAACCATAAAACTCAGAATGAACTTTTGACTTGGATCCAGGAGGAGGACACTTCCATCTTATGAATTCTGGACGGACCAGTGGTTGTCAAGACACTTTTTAAAAACGTTCTGATTGGAGCAGATTCCGAGGGAGAAGAGACGCCCAGATGCTGGGAAGTTTTGGATGTGTATAAAAGTTATGACATGAAAACCATTCGTTGTCAGATGTCTTTATCTGGCTCAGAGAAAGTGGGCATGTTTCTCTGTAAAACTGCAATATCTGTTAATCTGTTTAAAATAAAACTGAGAACTGGGAAATTGGCTCCATTTGTCTCTGCTTTGAACATGCACTGAATTATCTTTTTACAAAAATTTTATTCTACAAATGGTGACCCCGAACGTGTGCAGAGTTTGGACCAAGATCCAGTTATTTTTTGAATTAATTAATAGACATGTATTTGCTCTATTGACAATTTGCGCAGAGTTGCGTAGTTTTTAATTCTGTTGATTGGTTAATCTAACATTGGGTAAATGTTGTCATGCAAGTTAAATATGTTTTTTTGTTTTAAGCAGATTGACTGTTGCGGGCCCCGTAGTTGAAGCTGCTGTTTTTGTCTGTCTCTCTGTTCTGCGCATCATTGCGACCTTCTTTGCGCTCCGCAGAGAAACACCGGTGCCTGCTGGGAGATGGAGTTTGTTACTCTGCAGGACAATGGAGCAGATGGACTGGATGGAGCGGTCCCTTCAACGACTCAAAATCGGGGCCGACCAAAGTGCGGATTGGGGCTTGAGAATTGGCCTCTCGACTTCGACAGGACGCTGTCGTAGATTCTTCAAGGCTGGCAAACGAAAAAAGATTGCGGTAGAGACGGGGAGCCCTCTGTTAATCTGTACGGATTAACTTGAACGGCCGGCGTATCTTCCAAACGCACGATTGAGCCACGTGAATTGGAATTGTGTTTAATGGTCCGGCTTTTGGTGGTCCGATTGAGGTTAGTGTTTGATAATATTGTAACAGTACTGTATTTGATGTTTTGAGGTGACGAGCTGGTGTGTGAGGCGCAGGCTCTTGTGTATGTGTGTCTGTATGTGTGTGTGTGAGATGGTTTTTTTACGCAGGCGCTTTGCGAGACGTGCTGGAGATGTTGCGTTTGTGTTAAAATTTTATAGTATAAATAATGAACTCGGTTATAATAAAATCATTAAAATAGATAAAAAAATATATAACTAAATATGATGGATAACTGAAATTAAAAAATCTATACGAATTAGCTGTGAACATTTACAACAGGCCATCAGAGCGGACGCCCAAGCTAGGTGGTGAGATGGCGGAGCGAATTCTGCGTTATTTTCTGCTTAATAGCACGGCTAACATACAACAGCTTTGACTATATGTTTTGATAAATAAATTAGTGGTTATAGGCGGTTTTCTGCCATCTGTTCGAGTCTTTTGAGTGGTTTTCTGGAGGCCGGCGCCGGGAAATTTCTCAAAACAGACTACGAAAGTTGTGACAGATTGGTGTAAACCTCAGCGATAAAATAATTCAATAATTGGTGTAAACCTCCGCGATAAAATAATTAATAAGATCTAAAAGTCACCGCTTATAATGTTGTGTTTTTTTGTTAATGGTTTTGGGCTGTAACGGACGTTGTAGATTCGGTGTTTTCTGTGCGGGACGGCTGTTTGGACACATGTGTTTCAGTCCGTGTTGGAAGAACAGGAGATTGTTTTGTTTGTGCCGAATTAAAGTTTGGTAAAGTGGTATAAATTGTGCGGATTAAGACCTGGGATGGCGGTATGTAATTTTCTAAAGTGTGTGTTGCGATTTTCTTGAGTCTTTTCGCCGTACGTTTTGTACTGTTTTAGGTTTCGTTGGACAAAGAGGGTAAACGGTAGCACGTTGCTGTAGGCTGCTGTGCTATGCTAGCGTTTTTGCTTTTGTGTGTCAATGTGTTTTGTGGTTAAACATAACTGCATGTTCTGTGTGTTGTAAGCTAAGAGTTGATTTTGGATAGAAAGTGATTACAGACTCCTGCAGACGATTGCCTTGTTAAGACTTAAACGAATTTGGA
Organism: Apricaphanius iberus; assembly: GCA_028564705.1. Lineage (NCBI taxonomy): Eukaryota > Metazoa > Chordata > Actinopteri > Cyprinodontiformes > Aphaniidae > Apricaphanius > Apricaphanius iberus. The sequence goes on from JAPXFQ010002969.1 coordinate 2,176,524, forward strand.
TTTTGTTAAATTTTTCTAATTAATTAGGATGTAATATTTTATGACATGACTGGACGTTTGTTAGAAAACGGCCTCAAAATAACTGTTCAGATAAATTTTGTTTGCTACTCATTTGGACTCCCTTCGGCAAGGTTTTAGCACATTTTCTACGAAGGGCAATTTAAGGTGTTTCACATTTAACTGAACTGTTATAATACGGAGATTAAGGATTAAGAAGTACATGCTGAATTTAGTTAACTGGTTTTGCCAGAGAAGGCTCAATTTATCACATGAGGAGAGCATGTACATTTATTGGGATAATGATGCATGTTACAATTAAACGCAAATGACTAAGAACAGTTACTCATGAGTCGATTCTGACTTGGTGAAGTTTTAATTTTTGATTTCATCTTTAAAATTAAAAAGAGGGGAGTTTATAGTCAAAATAAAAGTTGCATTTTTTGAATCTTTAATTAGGTGGATTTGTTGCTTTTTGATTGATCTAAGCAGGATTTGATTAAGTTGGCCTAATAAAGATAAAGCTATAAGCAGTAATTATAAGAATAGAACAAAAAGCAAACGGTGTTAATTGGAAAGCAACAAACTGGTTTAAATTATTTTAATAAGCACCGTGTTGAATGGTACAGAGAATGAGTAAAACTTCTCAGAACTGCATATATTCTTATCTGAGACCACGAACAGTTTATGAATTCTTTCTGTGATTTAAATAAGTATCATTTATGCTAAAATTATGTTTGGCTTATTTCTGATGGCTCTATAGACTTTAGAAATATAGCTTAGTCTCTGAATGAATGACCTAAAGGAGACTGGTGTTAAATTAATTACACAATTGAACATTCTTGGACACATTGGACACTAAATGCTTATTGGATTTATCAAATTTCAACTGGGGTTCAAGGAGTAACCCAGCATATTTCAATTCCGTTACAAATTGAATGTTTTTACCATGCAAAACAATACTTATCATAGTGATATTTTCTAAACTAGTGGGATTTGAATGTTTGAGTTTGAAAAAAAAAAAAAGAAAACATTAAAACACAGAGTCATCTTTAAGGCATCAGTTTGTTTTTAAACAGGCTGGGGATAAATTTGGAATTGGTCTAAGGATTGAAAGTAACAACTAAATTCTTTGGTAGATTTGTTTAAGAACAAGTAATGAATATCAGCGGTGATCGAAATGATGGTTTAATTTAGAAGTAAGAAGTAAATTCTAATTAATTTATTCTGATCGTGTAGAAGCAAAATGTGATTGGACCAGCTACATTGAAATAATTTTTTACCATATATTTGAATGCACATTTTGTTTTGACAAATAAGAATTGGTTTTAGTTTAAAATTATTATTAATCTTTTAGATGTTATTCATTAATTGTTAGCTAGTCTACTTGATGCTGAGAGTAAATTTACATGTCCTAAAACATTTTAGAACAGTTCTGATCATAGAATAATGGCATAATATACCATTTGATTAGTGGAGACTCTGTAACTGACAATTTATTTAGATTTTTTTGATTTTATTTTCTTTATTTTTTTCTTATTTTTTATTTTTTTCTCTTTCTCTCTCAACCTTTATATATTTCTTTCGACTTGGATTCTGACCCAGATTTCTGAACTGCGGTCTGCTTATTAATGAGAACTTTGGAAAATGTTAATTTGAGAAGCTGGATTAAAGAAAACATGATTCAGTGGTAATTTCTTTGACATTTGTTTAGAAGCTTCAATTAAATGTCTGTTTGTACTTTGAGACATAGAAGGAGATAATTGGGATACTGTAAAAATGCTAGTTTTTGTTTTTTATTTTAATGCTACTAGTTTTTGTTTAGAGAAATCTTATCTCTGGAACCTCCTTTATTGAATTTTTTTGTTTTTTTGTTCTACTGCTAAGGGGAAGTAGACTACTATGTATCCTACAAAAATTTAAGAGGAGTTTTAGTTGCAAAAAATCAGTTTGACTATGTTTGATTCACTTCACAGAATCTGACAAATGTTCTTGAAGTATGAACTGTTTCGTTATTTACAACCAGAATATCTTGCCCAGTTGGCTTTTTGGGTTTGTTTAAAGAGGAATCATATAAGCAAAAGTTACTTTGAATTTAGATTAGACTTTTAGAAAAAAAAACAAGTACTTTAGGTTTGGCAATTTCTAACAATAAGCAACCACCTGGTTACTTTCACATCAATTTGATCAGGGAATGAGACGTGCCTGTTTTGCACTACGGTCTTAAAGTCCCACAGAAATATGTATAGGGAAGCTGTTTTGTCAGTGATTTAAATCTTGGATTTTTCTTTAGAAATATGGATAGAATTTGAAGTATAGCAAACTGAAGACTATTTTTGTAAACTATGTTGTGTTTATCAGTCAGTGCTATTCTCTGATTTTGTTTTAAACATTTGATGTTTTTTAATTTTGATTTTTTTTTTTGTCTGAGCCAGCTTGATAGAGATCCAGTACACTTAAGTGAGGGGGAGTTTGGAGACTGGATCGTTATTGGTAATTGCTCAGATGGGAGGAGCTTCACAGGTAACCTTGACAACACCAACAACAGTTATAATTGGAGGGGAACCTAGTTGGACATCTTTATCTCACTGTAAGTAGCATACTTATATTAGCAGAAATTATTAATTGATTAAAGGGACAGAGTCTGGGAAAAGTGGTGTGAAGTCTGAATTTCAAAGGGGTTTAGTTCAATATGAGCTATTCGTCTCAACCTCAGTGAAGCGAAACCAGGAGAGCCACTTTTTCATAGAGACTTTACAAGAGGGACAGAAAAAAGGGGATAGAACCTTTGCAGATGGTTATTGCCTTTATTTTTGTTATTGCAATGTTTTAGTGGTGCTTTAGCAATATCTTATTTATTTTTTTATTTTATTTTATTTATCTATTTACTTTGTGAACAGACCACTAAACTTTGAAGAAAAGAATTAGTGAATGGTATCGATGCAGTTTATATCTGAGGAATAGACATTATGTTATGAATTGTTATGTTTACTCTCAGACACCATTTTGTAGGACATCAACATAGAGCCTACTGATCTTACTGATTCATTTTCAGATATTTTACTCACCTCAAGGAGTTGGGAGACTGTTGAGACTGAAATGTATTGCCCAGGAAGGAAGTTATGGGGGTGATGAAAGAATTTGCAGAGTGGGTAAGACTGACTGATAGAGGTTAACCTGCGTTTTTCTATACTTTTGATTGTATTTGTGATCAGACCATAGATCTACTTGTTTGGACATGTTTAGTAAAACTAAATAAGATTATATTGATTTGCCAAATTAGGGCATGGGACATGTATGGCTGTTTGTCCACTGTTGACGCACTCCAATGGCTGCAGGAACCTCGGTGCTTTGTGTTGAGGCTGGATGGAACATCTGGTCTGCTTATCTGTGGAATGTCTTGTCATAACTGCCTTTCGACAATAATGCAGGAGACAATTTGCTGGGATTAATAAACGTTCTTGGCTTTATCCACAGCAAGCACCTGAGGAAGTGGGGAGAGGCACAAAGCTGCTGCCCCATTAGGACCAGGCCTGTCTCGAGTGCTGGATGGGAAAACATGGTTCTGTTCCCGTGCCCAGGTTTGGTGAATTTGAAGATAATTGGATACTTTAAATTTATAGGTTTAGTTTTGATTTATACTTGGAAAATTTACAGGGTCTGACAGCTAAAGTGGGAAAAACTCAGGCTAACTAGGTTAGTTTTTGCGTATTTTATGGGATATATTTCTGGCTATTATGACACATGTTATGGGTTTTTTAATCTGTAAGGAAGAATTCGGAAACAATGCATAAATGTTAAATTAATCATTTGATTCCATACCAGGTTTTCTTAATGGCATCAGATCGCATCTTCCTGCACCTGAATGAATTGGCTGTGTTTGGGAAATGGTCAATTACGGGAGTAATTTACCATTAAAGAGGGATTATTATTGTAATCATCTGATTAAGATTTCATTTGGAAAAGACAGTTCCTTTATAGACATTTACTGAATGCAACTCCCAGCAGCCTTGGACGGAATGCCAGCGGTGCGGAAGAGAAGATATGAACTTTTAAAAGAACAAAAATGTTACATCTAACTATTTTTTTTTGTTTCACAGGGTTCTTCCCACTTTAAGTTTGATTTATTTCAGAATATAACATAGTAATAATGTCTATGTTCAAGGGTTTTCTAAGCTTCTTCCACAGTATTAACATGTATCAAGTCAGATTTAATTATCTCTTCACATTTAAGACATGCTTATACCTACTATTACATTTTTGGGTTTTGAATTTAGTAGTTTTTGGGAATTGTTAAAATAATATTTTTTTGTATAATGCCAAAAGAGGGTGAATTTATAATTAACAGATTTACATTTTTTGAGTAATGGGAGTTAAGGTTAAAAAGGTATTTTAACAGGTTGAGTTTTGGATTTTAATCTGGAAGTCTTGTTGTGGTATCATATGAAAGACTTCATGTTTTAAACTGATAAAATTTCTTGGGTTTGACATTTTTTTTTGCATTCTCAAATGCTTTTAGATCTTAGGTTTTAAACACTAACCCTGAAGGAGAGTACAGAGGAGTTATCAATCTATTTGAAAATAGATTGAAAGAGGGATTTGTTGTATTTTACCTTTTTGGGGCTATTTTATATACAGTTAATCATTCAAAGGTAAAAGTCTGTTTTATATTATGCATGGTTGTAAAACATATTTTAACTGGGGTAAGCTTTTAAGCAATAAAACTCTTGGGTAATTTACTGCATGTTGTAAAAACAGGATGTCTATAGATTAGGAGCCAAGGCCATAAAACCAGGATGTGTAGATTAGGAGGCCAGATGTAGGGAGGACGGACCATAAAACCATAAAACTCAGAATGAACTTTTGACTTGGATCCAGGAGGAGGACACTTCCATCTTATGAATTCTGGACGGACCAGTGGTTGTCAAGACACTTTTTAAAAACGTTCTGATTGGAGCAGATTCCGAGGGAGAAGAGACGCCCAGATGCTGGGAAGTTTTGGATGTGTATAAAAGTTATGACATGAAAACCATTCGTTGTCAGATGTCTTTATCTGGCCCAGAGAAAATGGGCATGTTTCTCTGTAAAACTGCAATATCTGTTAATCTGTTTAAAATAAAACTGAGAACTGGGAAATTGGCTCCATTTGTCTCTGCTTTGAACATGCACTGAATTATCTTTTTACAAAAATTTAATTCTACAATGCTCTTAACTGTTTTGCACCCGTTAAAACCCGCCTTGTATCTTTTACCAATTCTTCTCCCTGGTTTACCCCTGAACTCCATAAACTGAAAGCCAAATGTCGCCAGTTAGAGCGGCTCTGCAAGAGAACTGGCTCCATTACTCACAAAGACATGTACAGGGCGCATATTTCACAATACAAAGATCTGATTTCTCCAACAAAAAAAATGTATTTTACTGATATTATTAATGCAAACCAAGGATATTCCAAAACTCTTTTTTCTTTAATGAATAATAGTTTTCAACCTCGTGACAGTCTTCCTCCTCATTCCTATTCCAATGACACCTGCACTTCTCTCCTGTCTTTCTTCAACCAAAAAATTCTGGACATTCACCGGCATCTTCACTCCTCTTCCCCTGCTCCCATTCCCTTCGATTCCTTTTCTGTTCCTCAAACATTTTCCTCCTTCCAGCTCCCTGATCCCAGTGAAATCTCCCTTCTCATCCAAAAGTCCAAACAGTCTACATGTCTGCTTGACCCCTTTCCAGCCTCCTTGGTTAAATCCTGTCTGCCCTCTCTCCTTCCCTTCATTTCTGCCATCATTCACTCTGCAATATCCTCCGGTATTGTCCCCACACTTCTCAAAACAGCTGCTGTTAAACCTATTCTAAAACCTGGCTCAAATCCCAACATCCTCAGTAACTTGCGCCCTATTTCTAACCTTCCCTTCATTTAAAAAATTCTTGAGAAAATAGTCGCCTCCCAACTTGACCATCAATCATCTCAGCCAAAACAATCTTTTTGAGCCTTTTCAGTCCGGTTTCCGCCCCTTGCACAGCACTGAGACGGCCCTGTTAAAAATCACTAACGACCTCCTCCTGGCAGCTGATTCTGGACTAGTTACCATTCTCATCCTCCTTGATCTGAGTGCGGCTTTTCACCATCTCTCACTCCATCCTTCTCCATAGAGTCTCATCTCTTGGTATAACTTCAACCCCCCTCCGCTGGTTTTATTCTTACTTCTCTGGCCGCACTCAGCTCATCCAACTCAAAACCTTCAAATCTCAACCCTCATCCATTTCTTCAGGTGTTCCTCAAGCTTATGTTATTGGTCCCCTCCTCTTCATCACTTACCTTCTTCCACTTGGCAATATTTTCCGGAAATTTTACATCAATTTCCATTGTTTCACGGATAACACACCGGTTCTATTTTTCTAGTAAACCAAACCCTTCTCTTCCACCCTCCTCCCTCTCCTCCTGCCTCTCTGAAATAAAAACCTGGTTCACCCAAAACTTCCTCAAACTTAATAGTGACAAAACCAAATCATTATTCGTAGGCTCCAAATCCACCCTTTCCAAAGTCCCCAAATTCACATTTTCCATTGATTCTTCTTCTGTCTCTCCCTCCCCTCAGGTAAAGAGTCTGGGTGTCATCCTCGACAGCTCACTATCTTTTCAATCTCACATCAATAACATCCCTCGGTCATCCTATTTCCATCTTCGTAACATTAATCGTCTTCGCCCCTCCCTCACTGTTCACTCTGCTTCCATCTTAGTTCACAGTCTGGTCACTTCTAGTCTCGACTACTGTAACTCACTTCTCTCTGGTCTTCCCAATAAAACACTCAAAAAACTTCAACTAGTCCAGAATTCAGCTGCCTGCATCGTCACTAGAACTCCATCCTTTCACCACATCACTCCCATCCTCTATCAGTTGCACTGGCTCCCGGTAACATTCAGGATTACTTTCAAACTTATTCTGTGCACTTTCAAAGCCCTCCATAACCTGGCACCTTCTTACCTTTCAGATCTTCTCCATATTCACGTCCCTTCTCGCTCTCTCCGCTCCTCCTCCTCCCTTCACCTCTCTGTCTCTCCGGCCCGTCTGTTCACTATGGGGAGCCGGGCCTTCAGGCGCTCGGCTCCCCAGCTCTGGAACTCTCTCCCTGCTGACTTCCGGAACATTCATTCTCTTTTACCTTTCAAATCAAAACTCATCTGTTTAAATCAGCTTTTTCTAACTTCAACACCCCAGATTTTACTGTTATTTTATTGTTTTATTCTACTTTATATTTTTATGTGCTTTTACTGTATTTTCTTGGCACTTGTGTTTTTATTTTGTTTTTTATCTGTACACTGTCCTTGAGTTCCATGAAAGACGCTTTAAAAATAAATGTATTATATTATTATTATTATTATTAATATAAGCTGTCAAGGTTCAGCCCTCCAGGAAAAAACGGAAATGCCGTGAAGCCAAGTAGATAGCCAGCAACTCCCTGTCAAAAGTGATGTATTTACGCTCGTTGTTACGCAGCGTGCGTCTGAAGAAGACAAGCGGCTGCGAAACCCCACCGACGTGCTGCTCCAACACTGCCCCCGCCACTACGTCAGAGGCGTCTGTAGTCAGAGCCACCTGCGCTGATGGAGAGGGGTAAGACAGCATAGCGGCATTGGCCAGCGTGGATTTAGCATTATTAAATGCTTGGAGACAGTCGGGGGTCTAGTCAACGGTTTTGTTGGCCTTTTTCTTTTTAAGTGCGCAGTAAAGGGGCTGCAGAAGCCGTGCTGCTCTGGGGATAAAACGGTTTTAAAAATTAAATATCCCCAGAAACTCCTCCAGGGCTTTTACTATCTGCGGACATCGTAGTGGGTAATGGGACAGCACCACTGGCAGAAATACGATGGCCCAAAAAGTCAATGAATGGCAACTCGAACTGGCATTTTGCTGGGTTGACGATCAGGCCGTGCACCACCAGACGATGAAAAACCTGACTGAGGTGCAACAAGTACTGCTCAGAAGAGCTGCTGGCCACCAGGATGTCGTCCAAATAAACCAACACGAAAGACAAGCCGTGCAAGACTGAGTCCATCAACCTCTGGAAAGTTTGAGCGGGGCCTTTAAGACCGAAAGGCATCCGCAAAAACTCAAACAGGCTGAATGGAGTGATTACGGCTGTTTTAGGGACGTCCTCCACACGAACTGGAACCTGGTGATAACTGCGCACCACGTCAACTTTAGAAAAGATGGAGGTCCCACAGAGATGGACAGAGAAGTCCTGGATGTGGAGGATCGGATAACGATCATTCACCGTGACATTATTCGAGAATCCTCACATGGCCGCCACTGACCATATGTAACGGCGAAGCCCACGGACTGTTAGTGCGCCGAACGATGCCTACGCGCTCCCTGTTGGCAAACTCCTCCCGAGCAATAATCAGCTTAGCTCGATCGAGGCGGTGCGCCCACACGAACAACGGAGGCCCGGTGGTGGAAATATAATGCTCTACCCCGCGCTCAGTCAGCGGTGGAAAAGTTGGGAACCGTCAGAGAAGGAAACTCTGATAACAAGTGCTGAAAAACATCCCCAGAAGCTAAAACATTAGCATGGACAGAAAACCCAGCTCCCCCCGCTTCAGACAAGGCAGAGAGCAAAAAGACTCGTCAATCAGCCGCCAGTTAGCGACGTCCACTAGCAGTCCGTGCGCACAGAGAAAATGATAGGAACCTATGATGGGAACCGAACTGGCAGCTACAACAAAGTTCCACTGAAAGTCTCTTCCGTGAAAGCAGACAGTCACCGACCTTTCGCCAAAAGTCCTGGGGGAGACATTACCAGTGGTCAGCGACAGTCTGCAGCCTTCAGCCAGCCTTTCGGAGCCAGCCGGGGGAACCAGGCTCTTCTGCAAACCATATTCTACCATTAAACGTCTCCCTGACTGGGAGTCCGATGAAAAGCAGCCTCTCCCTGTTGCCAACGGCTACAGCTTCTACCGAGCGTTGCCGGTGTTGTATCCCGGCAGCTCAAAACTGCAGGGTGGGAGGCATCGCCGGGCATTGCGCCGAACCACTGTTGGTAGAAACAGACAGCTGCTCACCGGCGCCTCCGCGCAACAACCCCAGCAACCACCAATGGCTCGCCAGGATCTGATGACAGCGCCGATGGCCCAGCAGGCTGGGGTGTGGGACCGTGAAGCTCCTGAAAGCCTGGAGGATGCGGCCGGCTTCTTCTGCCAGCAGGTGGTAGTCTCTCTGCTGCAGCATCTGGGAGTTTGCGAGGACAGCCCGCACCGCCGGTGGGAGCTGTTGGAGGAACAGGTGGATGAAGAGGAAACCGCCATCATCCGTGCCCAGCAGGGATAACATGCTCTCCATCAGCTCCAGCGCTGAGCCATCACCCTGACCAGAGATGGAGAGGAGTTTCTTGGCCCGTTCTGTGTCAGATAGGGTGTAGCACCGGAGCAACAGCTGCTTGAGTGCACCGTACTTCCCATGGGTCGGAGGTTGCCAGAGGAAGAACATCATTCGCCGAGTTGATAGCGGGTCCAGTGCGGCAACCACATAGTGGTATTTTGTGTCGTCCAAGGAAATGCCATGAAGAACAAATTGTGCCTCTATATGGAAAAACCACAAAGGTGGATCATGCAGCTAAAACTCTGGGATCTTCACAGCATCGGAAAAGAAGCCGGGGATGCGGGTGAATGTACCACGGCAGCAGGCATCCCCTGAGAGGAGCTGGCTTCACCTTTAAACATGTTCTAAAAAGAGGGTCACCAATGTGGAGGAAGGAAAGGACGACACAGCTAGATCCGATCAGCTCGTTTAATCAACGCCAACTGGGTGACAGAACAATGGTAATTCAGAGCAGTTGCAACATTCGCACCACAACCAACTTGAACATTTTTTTAAAATTTTAAATACAAACATCCCATTGTCTGGGTGTGAGTTGAGCCCCCTGGTGGTCTGCAACAATATAAAATTATCCACATTATACATTAGATAAAACATTACACTGTTCTCACATGGATGTATTGGAAAATAATTCATAATTTGGACACCTTATTGTGTATGCTTTAGTCTATAAACTATAGCAACACCCTTTGTTTTGTTGTTTTTTTGTTTGTTTTTTACAAAAAGTATCACATCTTCTCTAGGCTAAGCCCAAGTAATTCTTAATGGCTTGAGATGCCCCTGGTCAAGGGTGTAAAATATGGACCTTTCACAGCAAAACATTACTCTAGCTGTTCTGAAAGGGTTGGGCTTAATTGATGTCAGGATTTCACCATTGGGATTCGTTAGGGACCTGATGACCATCCACCACAGCTAGTTTCATCCCTCTGTAACTTTCTAAATAGGAGATATAAGAGCTTTTGTATTTTAAAAACATTGACAAAGTTTATAGCCTGGCCCTGCCCGTTTTGCATATATGAAAAGTCAATTTTTTTGATAACTTTAGATCACCCATCCCTGAAGGCCATCCTGACAAATTATCAATCTGATTGGTCAAAATATCTAGGAGGAGTTAGATGAAATGCAAAGGATGTAAATGCCAATAACTGTCAAAAATTACAACTGCAATCCAACTTCCTATACAATTGGGACTGAAATTTTAAGTCTTTTACAGTAGTAGCAGTTTAAAAGTTCTCATGTTTCCATGATTGGTCCTTGACCGGCCCTTGACTGGTACGTGCCTGATCCGTCAAAGGTCCCTGACAGGTCCGTGGTGGTAATGTAATCCCCCGCTATGACGTCTTCAGTGAGGCCTCGCCCCCAAGGAGCCTGAGTGAAAACCAGCTGCAATGCCTCTTTTGTCCACGGGGAGGAGCAGTGATTTTAATGTTAATGATTTATTGACGTATCAGACTCAGGGTAGCCTATATAAATGTCATTAAAAAATGTTCCCCTATCTGTTCCTCTATGGTTTGCTGGTTTGTATGTAGCCTAAGTTTGAATGTAACTCAGAAACTCAGGGTTCAAATAGCCTACCACTGTAGTCTTATACCCAGATACAGTAGTTTTATAGCATAAGAGTGCTCTGTAATGTGAAACGTATGACAGTACTGTAGGCAATTAGCCTACTTTTTGGGTTTCATAGGGTTAGGGAACCTGGCCAGGTTCGGGCTTAATTTCTATCATTGTCCACGGTCTCAGGACGGGCTTTAGTGGTCAGCTGATCATCTCAGCGCGATCATTTATACTGTAATAAAGTGCTGCAGTGGGCCACTAACATTATTCCGACAATACCTGTTAAGATGTTGCAGGCACACTGCATGTGTCACGATGTGGAAGACCCACTCCTCTCAGATCAAAACAGAAAACATGCCTAGACTGCTGTGTTGCGCTCTCACAGAAAATACTGAAGTGTAAATGCACTATTATCCCAAGTTTCAAGTTGCAGAAGTCTCCTGCATTTATATAGCAGCTCCCTGATGGCCACAAGTCAGACAAAATCTCCTGAAATCTAGACCAAGCGGTGAGAGCGCACACAGAGACTCACACAGGCGAGACAGACTTTTACGCAACAGAAGCAAGTGGTTAAAGCTTCATATAGGTGCAGACAAAAAAAAAAAAGATTATAAATCAACATGCCCTTGAATTTATTCTTATTTTCATTTCATAATTTTAAGTTGTCAGCGTAAAGGTCTCCTTTTGACCGGAGTTTTCAAATCATTTGTTCCAGTAACTTGAAAAAAGGTGCCATTTTTCTAATCGCATGTGTAACCATGCTGGTACTATAGGTACCTCAGCAGGTGTATCTAAATCTAGGTTCTATGAGGATATTTGGCATAAGATGAACCAGTTAAATGAAATTGCAAATGATGCAGATCCAGCCTCCTCTTTAAAGGAAAGAAACACACCAACAGCTGAATCCCTTAGAATGGATATATTAAATGAGCAGGATACAATGTGTCACAAACTCACAATCAATAGGAACTGTTATCCCAACTGTGGATTTCAAAATTATAGATGAGTATGATTCACAGTCTTAGTGCATATCCTTGGGAAAATAATGTCCACTTTCATCAGAATCAGTTCAGTTACCAGATCATACCACACAAGAGGACTGTCCACCCCGGATTCACTGAAGATGACTGCTGTGCAGACGGGTTAGGAAGATTAGACTTGGAATGGTGAAGGTCCAGTGGCAGAATGTAGACGATGGTAATGAAGATGGATACCAGGAGACAGTGGGTGATGGTAACTTGGAGAAGCCTGGACGTACTCTTTCCCCATAACAAAAACCAGCCTGCACAAAATGTGCAGAAGAACCATTTAACTTTCCCTTCCTACAATTCACATTAGTCATTAACATTAGAATAAACCAAAATAAGGATCAACTTAAATATACTACTGCATATATGTTTTACATACACAACAGAATCTTTTCTCTTGAAGTACATCATATAACAATTACAAATACCTCTTTTAAGAAAATAATGGCTACATAACCAGATATAATATTTCAGTTTCCACAATGAAAAAGAACTAACCCATACAGTGAAAAAATATTTACATTCTTATCCCGACTGGTTTATTTTCCATGTCAATTGTGTACTTACTTTACTAACTATTGAGGATAATGAAAAGGTGCGAACTGATAATTAATTAACTCACCGGAATATTCAGTCAATCGCGCACGAGGTAATGCTCGATAGCTGCCTTTAGCATGTTAGCTTGGTGCTAACTCTGGCTCAGATCATCCATTTCTATAACGTGGCGGATGCCCAATTGCATTTATCACGTTCTTCTTTCGGGTTCATTGAGTTGAAAACTCTTTGCCTCTTCCTGGAACAGTGCTGAAAGATATCTTATTGTTGCTGCACAACGTAGCTATGAGCTCTCGCACTACTCCAACATGTCTGCCAGTACGTCCCCGTGATGAATCGTCACTACGCAGCCACATCACTAAGAGAGTCAAGCAGTCTCACCACAAGGGGGTGCCATAGGTAAATAAAATGAAGATAAATGAAGATAACCAAACTAAGCAACCCTGTTGACTGGTGTTCAATTTAAACCACCAGGTTACACTCTCCCCCTCTAAACTGCGTGCGTCCCTGCATGCATGTAATCATCAAAAAGAACACTCATTGGAGTGGTCTGAGTTAGGGGAAGCAGAGCCTCCAAACTTTCAATGAATGTACCTATAGCAAGGATGAGTGGCTTACCAAGCTCATCATATGTTAACTTCAGGGGGGGGCGCCTTTCTCTAGAAGAACGCCTTGGCTCATCAGCTTCACTTCCAGCTAACTGCTGTGGCTCAACACGGTTTGTTATTGGAATTACTGGTTCAGCCGACACCTTCGCCTTCCCTTTGGGTTGTGTGAAAAGGTCTACTTCAGGAATGTCTATAATAACATGATCAGTGCATGTAGCATGGTGAGGTTTAGAGTTATTGGGCCTCTCAACAACTGGGTCTAAGGGACTGAGAGGATACTGGGGTTGAGCCTCATCAGGTCTGCCTTCTGGAGCCCTGGGAATGAACTCAGTGGCCTGTGGGTTGAGATCAGCTACAATGTGTCTAATCTGCTCATCTCCTACACAGTACAAGACTGGATGACTGGTTATCTCCACTGAGCTGGTTAAATAAAAATCTTCCTCCTCATCACTTATGCCCCCGTCAGGGTCACTGTGATCCACCTCCCGGCCCAAACCTGTACTCCTCCTCTGACTCTTCTGCTTTGATTGTGTCGGCTTTGTTACCTCTCCAGAAGCTACATCAAAGGGCAAAAACCCACAAGGAAGGAGGAGATTTCTATGCAATGTACGAGAGGGACCCTTGCCAGTCTCAGGCTTGACCACATAAACAGGTCCATCATTTACTCTCTTTACCACAATATAAATGGGTCTCTCCCACCTGTCTGCCAATTTGTGTTTCCCACGAATGTTGAGATTGCGTACCAATACTCTATCACCTGTGACCAGCTCGGCTGCTCTGACCTTTGCATCAAACCTAGTTTTGTTTTGTTTTTCCCTCTTACGTGCTTGCTCAGCAGCTAACCCGTAACTTTCCTGGAGACGTTGTTTCAGTTTCTGGACATATTCAGAATGACTTTTATGGGAGCCTAAGGTAGGACTGGTCCCTAGGACAAGGTCGACTGGCAAAGATGGCTGTCTTCCGAACATCAACTCATAAGGAGAGTAACCAGTGGTGTCATTTCTCGTACAATTGTACGCGTGAACCAACGGTTTTACGAAGTCTCTCCAGTGAAGCTTATCTTTCTCCTCAAGGGTCCCGAGCATGCTCAGAAGGGTACGATTAAATCGTTCGACAGGGTTCCCTTGAGGGTGATAAGGTGTAGTTCGGACCTTATCTGCTCCTATAACGGAGCACAACTCTTTTATGACATGGGATTCAAAATCCCTGCCTTGGTCGCTGTGGAGGCGACGGGGAAAACCATAAACGGATATGAAATTCTCCCACAATGCTTTGGCAATAGTCCTTGCCTTCTGATCTTTCGTGGGTATTGCCACAGCAAACTTGGTGAAATGGTCAGTGATAACTAGCACATTTCTTGTGTCATGGCAATCAGGCTCCAGTGACAGGTAGTCCATGCACACCAGTTCTAATGGATAAGTGGTTAATATGCTCTGCATAGGTGCAGCTCTCTGAGGGGGGGCTTTCCTCCTGAAACACCTTTCACATGTGTGACACTTATCTTCAATGGCTTTGACCATTCCTGGCCAATAGAACCTGGCCCGAGCAAGGCTGAGGGCACGTTCAGCTCCCAAGTGACCGACATCATCATGTATGCCTTCAAGGGCAAGTTCTCTGAATTGCTGTGGAAGAACAAGCTGAAATACTTCACAGCCACGATCAACACTTTTCCTGTACAATACTCCCTCCTTAATTTCCAGTTTTTTCCACTGTTTCAGAAACAGCCTGACCTCTGGCAACTCTCGGCTCAGTTCCCTGGGATGCGGCTTGTGCGTCTGCTCGAGGAAAGCTAGAACCCTACTGATTGATTGATCTTCCCTTTGGAGCCTGTACCAATCATCTCTTTGCATACCAGGTAAGGTATCCTGCCCCGGATGAGAAAAACTGTCAGGTATTGCTGACGCATCTAAAGCCATGGACTCAACAAGAACACGGTCCTCTGCTATATGGAGTCCTGGGTTTCTGCAATGGTGTTGGCACAGTGCAGCAATCGCCTGACTAGAAACCATTTCAGACTCATTGTTCAACACCTGTCTCTTAAAACTCTCAATCCTTTCTTTTTCCATCAGGAATTTAGCATCTTCTTCAGGTGGACCATGTGGCCGCCTGGACAAGCCATCAGCATCCCCATTAGTAATACCTGCTCGGTATTTAATGCTGAAGTTGTAAGTCGACAGTGCCGCTAGCCAGCGGTGTCCTGCTGCATCCAATTTAGCAGACGTAAGCACATAAGTGAGAGGATTGTTGTCGGTAAGAACAACAAACTCTGAGCCATAGAGATAATCGTTAAACTTATCACAAATGGCCCATTTCAAGGCCAGGTACTCCAACTTGTGAGTTGGATAATTCTTTTCACTTCTCGACAGCCCTCTACTAGCGTATGCTATTGCTCTTAGCTTTCCACCTTGTTCCTGATAGAGAGCAGCACCAAGGCCTTCTCCACTAGCATCAGTGTGCAATACATAGTTGAGCTTAGGATCCGCAAACGCGAGAACTGGTGCAGATGTCAACTTCTCAATAAGCGTTTTGAAAGCAATGTCACACTCAATGGTCCATTCATCACTGAAGGGAACCCTGGAATTCACAGGCCCTTTAGGATAGGGTTTTTTGTAAAACTTGCCTCTCTTGCGAGGGTGACTGCACCCTGATTTGAGAGCATTCAGGGGCTTAGCTATCTGAGAGTAGCCTTCTACGAAGCGCCTATAGTAGCCAGCGAATCCCAAAAACTTTTCAAGTTCCTCTCTGTTTGTCGGACAAGGCCAACTCTTCAAAGCGGCAACTTTGTCCGGATCGGTGTGAACGCCACTGGCATCCACAACATGACCGAGATACTTCACCGATGACTGAAAAAAATGACACTTATCAGGGGACAATTTCAGGCCAAAATCCTTGAGTCGTTGCAACACTCTCATCAGCCTGATCTCATGCTCCTCAAGTGTTTCAGAAAAGACTATCAAGTCATCTAGGAATACCAGGACCTCATTCAGGTGTAGATCTCCCACACACTTTTCCATTAGACGCTGAAAAGTGCTAGGGGCATTTGTTACACCCTGCGGCATCCTGTTGAATTCCCAAAATCCTAGAGGACATGTGAAAGCTGTCTTATGCTTGTCCTCTTCTGCCATTTCTACCTGGTAATAACCAGATTTCAAATCCATCACTGAAAACCATCTTGCACCACTGAGTGCTGAGAACGTCTCTTCAATGTTCGGGAGTGCATAAGCATCCTTTATTGTACGTGCGTTTAGCTTCCTGTAGTCAACGCACAGTCTTATTTTCCCGTTTTTCTTCCTGACTAAAACCAATGGGGATGCAAAGGGACTTTCAGATTCTCTTATAACACCCGAGTCAAGAAGCTCCCTCAAATGCTGCTTCACAGCTTCTCTATCACTGGGATGAATTGGTCTGGGTCTCTCCTTAAAGGGAGTTTCATCCCGAAGCCTGATGTGATGCTTAACCGCGGTAGTGTGTCCATTGGACAGCTCATCAACCGCAAATACATCTTGAATGGTGTTAAGCTTGTCTGTGATTCGAGCTCTCCAGTCATCAGTAAGGAGTTCATTATTAAGGTCAAAAGCAAGCTTTTCAGTGGGGGTCGTACTGTGCGTCTCATCTCGAGACAGGTTCGACAGTTTAGTATTCAGGCACATAACTGAGTCTGCCGGAGACATTTCTCCAATGACATGTTTGGGCTGTAAGGTGACACAGCGCTCAGTCACGTTCTGGATGACCACTGGGACCTTACTAGCAGCCCCACAAGAAACATTTAGAAGAGCACATTCCATTATAAGACCACCAGGAAGCTTTGCGGACTCAGACGGCTCAAGGATGAAAGGGCCCTTGTGTGGCCTGCCTAATCGAACCTTTCCAAAAATTTGAACTTTCTGTTTGGGGGAAATAGTAATGGGGTCCTTCCCGAAAAGTTTGACTGGGCAAGTTTTTGGTTCACTCCAACTACTGCCACGAAAGTGTCGGAGAAGCTGTGCGAAGCAGTCAGATCTTTTCAAGAATTCAGTTTCACCTTGTTCCACGGCATGATGATAAAGCCGTTGTAGGGCATTCGTGCCAACCAACAGTGGTGTTTTACTATTGAAATGACAGTCAGGGACGATCAGAGCCAAGACTGTCAACTCTTCTTTTCTACCTGTAATAGTATGAGGAAAAGTTAAATTGGCTTCCACATAGCCAAGATAAGGCACCATTTGTCCCCCAGCTCCTTCGATTTCGAGCAGGCAATCAATAGGGTGCACGGACAGAGAAGTGAGATGTGCAGCATGAAAAGCTGCTGAAATGGTCGTGACTTGCGACCCACTGTCCAAAATTGACTCACAGAACACACCTTCAATGGCTATAGTAGCAGAGCAGCGTGGTCCAATGAGACCCTCTGGAGGACTAGACATGCTCTCCTTGCCAGATGTTAAAGGCTCAAACACTGAACCATGATGCAAATCATGAGATGGTGTTCGGGGACTTGTCAAATTCACATCATCAGCTTCTAGTCGTCCCATAGTAGAAGCTGTTACATGTTTAACGTCTCCCGGGAAGTCTGCGGTCTGCTTTGCTGCTTCTCACGCTTGGCCCTAAGCTCAGAATTTTTCTTTCGTACAAGAGCAGGGTTTTCTGGATTGTCACATTTGGCTGCAATGTGACCATCTTGGCCACATTTAAAGCAAAACCATGGCTTCAGATATGAGGAAGCTTTAGGAGTTCTTTGAGGGTTTCCTGCCCAAGCGACTAGACACTCTCCTTGAACACTGCCCTTGTTCCCTGCTGGTCTATTGAGAGTACTGGTTTCCTGCACATCACTTTTATCCTTTTGTGTCAAAGACGCTAGTTGTTTCTTTAGCTCAGCCACCTCTTTCTCCAACCTTCCTGTGCTGTCCTGTTTCTGGGACACTGGCCCCTCAGAGCTGCCATCATATGTGGGTACACCATAGACTGAGTGAACGTGGGAGACAGCTTTTGCACTACCCAAATGTTTCCTCATCCTATCAAGTTTGGCAGCACGCCTGTCTTCTTCTGTCCTGAGCAAAAGAAGAAACTCTGGAAATGATGGAGGTTTAGCCTTTTGGTGCTCAAGCTGAAGACCTACAATCAAACTTTGGTCCCAGCATCCCCTACAAAACTGCCGAAGTAAGTGTTTATCTGAGTCTTTAGCTGAAACTCCCCCTCTAGATATGGCCTTAGTAAGCAAAACTTGAAGCCTGTTGAGATAAGCGGAGGGTTTCTCTCCTGAATTCTGATTGGAGCTTAAGAAGGCTGCAAACAATTCCTCGCCATCTTCAACTACTCCGAATGCAGCTTCAAGCTGAACAAGATATGACTGAAGTGAAGACTGGGTGCCAAGGGACCTTACAACGTCTGCTGCAGGACTAAGCAAACTCTCTAGTATTCTCCTAACCTTCTGACTCTCTGAAAGTGTGTGGTCACAGTGAAGAAGCTCGACTTGTGTGCGCCAGGCATCATAATCCACCTCTCCATTTGGTTTCGGAAGCCTGCCAGAAAATGTGCGAACTCTGCTTTGACTGTAACTGGAAGGAGATTGCTCGCTGCGCATTATATGTTCGACAACCACCTTTTGGATATGAGGAGGGTTAAAAACAGCCTCATCAATGTGTGGAGAATGGTTGAGAGCCCCTGCAGGGCCGACTGCAGCGCCCATGGTCTCGTACTGAGAACTACTGGTTATGTCTACCCGCGTGGGATTGGGATCAGACTGTCGGGGATGCACGTGGACGTCACTTAATTGGGGAGAACGTGTGTCACGATGAAAAGTTTGGAGCTCACTCTGAAGTGCACTGTAAAAGCTTTCTTTACTAGCCCCATGTAAGGCTTGCAGCTCTTCTAGATACCTCTGAGCTAATTCTCTGCCTAACTCGTTCTGACACACATGACGAATGGTTTCCACGTGCCAGGTTACATCAGGATTTCTAGGGCATGGCAACTCCCCTAAAGCTGCAGGATCTAGTCGTGGAATGGTTTCATCAGCGGCATACTCGATCAGAACTCTCCCAGAGGGCAACCCAGGCTCATCTGGAATTCTGACCACCTTTGCAATATCCCCATTAACACCAAAAAAGTCAGAGATTTCTCTTTCTGTGTATGCACCAACGATACCTGTAACAAACAGGCTGTTCTGTCCCTTCAAATCATATTTGTTGCAAAGATCCATTTCCTTAAGATTCAACTACTCTAAATTCAATACAGAATGAGAAAAATAAAAAAATTGGGTGTTCAGCGTTGATGTGGGTCTATTAGATTCTGCGACACGCTACAACTGGTTTCATGTACACCAAAAAAATCTCCTGGCTAGCTCGCCACTTTTGTAACCCTGCTGGTACGATAGGTCACTCAGCAGGTGTATCTAAATCTAGGTTCTATGAGGATATTTGGCATAAGATGAACCAGTTAAATGAAATTGCAAATGATGCAGATCCAGCCTCCTCTTTAAAGGAAAGAAACACACCAACAGCTGAATCCCTTAGAATGGATATATTAAATGAGCAGGATACAATGTGTCACAAACTCACAATCAATAGGAACTGTTATCCCAACTGTGGATTTCAAAATTATAGATGAGTATGATTCACAGTCTTAGTGCATATCCTTGGGAAAATAATGTCCACTTTCATCAGAATCAGTTCAGTTACCAGATCATACCACACAAGAGGACTGTCCACCCCGGATTCACTGAAGATGACTGCTGTGCAGACGGGTTAGGAAGATTAGACTTGGAATGGTGAAGGTCCAGTGGCAGAATGTAGACGATGGTAATGAAGATGGATACCAGGAGACAGTGGGTGATGGTAACTTGGAGAAGCCTGGACGTACTCTTTCCCCATAACAAAAACCAGCCTGCACAAAATGTGCAGAAGAACCATTTAACTTTCCCTTCCTACAATTCACATTAGTCATTAACATTAGAATAAACCAAAATAAGGATCAACTTAAATATACTACTGCATATATGTTTTACATACACAACAGAATCTTTTCTCTTGAAGTACATCATATAACAATTACAAATACCTCTTTTAAGAAAATAATGGCTACATAACCAGATATAATATTTCAGTTTCCACAATGAAAAAGAACTAACCCATACAGTGAAAAAATATTTACATTCTTATCCCGACTGGTTTATTTTCCATGTCAATTGTGTACTTACTTTACTAACTATTGAGGATAATGAAAAGGTGCGAACTGATAATTAATTAACTCACCGGAATATTCAAGTCAATCGCGCACGAGGTAATGCTCGATAGCTGCCTTTAGCATGTTAGCTTGGTGCTAACTTTGGCTCAGATCATCCATTTCTATAACGTGGCGGATGCCCAATTGCATTTATCACGTTCTTCTTTCGGGTTCATTGAGTTGAAAACTCTTTGCCTCTTCCTGGAACAGTGCTGAAAGATATCTTATTGTTGCTGCACAACGTAGCTATGAGCTCTCGCACTACTCCAACATGTCTGCCAGTACGTCCCCGTGATGAATCGTCACTACGCAGCCACATCACTAAGAGAGTCAAGCAGTCTCACCACAAGGGGGTGCCATAGGTAAATAAAATGAAGATAAATGAAGATAACCAAACTAAGCAACCCTGTTGACTGGTGTTCAATTTAAACCACCAGGTTACACATGGATTCGGAGTCCTGCAGGAAAGTACTATATAGACATATGAGTCTTTGTAGCTGGGGTAATATTTATAAATTACAGTTTTTCCCAACCACTTAAAAACCTGATAGTTTTTTGTTTGTTTTTTCAAACAGTGCATCCACCAGCGCAATTTCCATCCAGTCAGTATCCAACTTTTAAGGCCAGATTACAGCTCTACGCTGAATCAACGTGTGATTCACAGATGTGATTTACCTGTGACTAATAACGGTCATCTACCAATAATAATAAATGAAACTGTGAAGCTATAACTTTTTTTCTTCCATTTTTATTTACACAAGCAAATTTCACACAGCACAGCAAACCAAGAAAAAAAATCACATTTTGAACGTTTTTTTTAACGGCAATAGCCAAGGCGCTGTGCCTCAGGGTCAGTCTTGCGGGGTCTTCTCAGTCTCTCATTTGTTTTGTTTCTGACTCTTTGCCACTGGTCCCCAGACAGGCTAGGAAAGCGCTTTGAAACCTGTTGATGGACCCGCTCCTTTATAATTTGAGGCAGTGGACTTTTTCCGTTTGAGCCGCTCCAGTTTGTCATCTTTCCCCAGCTCTTGTACATATTAAATGGGGTAAACGCCAGATCTTTAAGTTTTTAGGAACTTGTAATGTAACGTTCGGCCTAAAGGGCAGAAATTTTCTGAGTAGGGCTTACACATTCACACATTTAATAGTCACACAACACTGTCTGGCTAACCTATTGTACTCGCTGATGATCATCCTGAATGTAACCCCCAACTTAACACCATACCATAGACTCCAGATCATTCACACCTCCTAAAGAACATTACCATCTCCCCCCCCCCCCCCCCCCCCCCCCCCCCCCCCCCCCCCCCCCCCCCCCCCCCCCCCCCCACCCCCCCACCCCCCCCCCCCCCCCCCCCCCCCCCCCCGCGCTACCCCCCCACCCCCACCCCCCCCCCCCCCACCCCTCCCCCCCCACCCCCCCCCCCCCCCCCCTCCCCCCCCCCCCCCCCCCCCCCCCCCCCCCCCTCACCCACCCCCCCCCTCACCCCCCCCCCCCCCCCCCCCCCCCCCCACCCCCCCCCCAAGCATCCCCCCACCCAGCTTTCGTGACCATCCCTATGTAACCATGTCTATTCTGTTGTTATTGTAAACATTTCACAACTAATCAGCTGCACTTATCCAACAAGGCACATTTAGCTCACCACTGTATTTTTGCATTTTTAGTTCTTGCTCCCTGCGCTGAAAAAAATCAATTGGCTTATTAAATAAGCTGCTTTGTTTTGTCTCTAAATGTCTCTTAAGTTGTACTGGCTTCAAGCTCTCATGTGCCAACACCTCAGAGCAAATTACACATTGTGGGTAGTCAACATTGTTTTTTGTTGTGCAGGAAAAAGCCACATTTCAAAAGTCGGGCTGATATTTACGGAGCCTTCAACCTTTATCAACCGCCGGTGTTGGCCCGGCCAGCGCCCTACTTTTCTCTGGTGGTGGTTCTGTTGGCTGATTTTGGGACCTCTGCTGCTGTCTGGAACACTTTTTCTTTTAAGACATCACTCCATTTTTCCAGCTAACAAAATTAGCTAGCTGCAGATGTGGCTAAAACAACAACGCACCTGTTTTTCTTTTTTTTTTCTTTGTCCCCACCCTGCATACACACATACAGACACATACTACTACCATCACAAATTCGCCGAGTGCTTCACTGACCAGAATCTGACCCGCACAGATCAGAGTCGCATACAAACGCAGTGTTGATACAATGCATTTTGGACAAACAATGAAGCAGAAAACAACTCTCTGTTTAAAATTATTTAATTTAATATGAATGTAACAACGCTTTATTTTAGAATGTTTAAGTAAACTAATGTTTAAGTTAACGCTCTACGATTTCAGACTATCTGTGAATGCGTCTGCTTTCTACAGCTCCTGCTGACAGCAGATCGGGGAGAGAAAAAAAAACACTTCTTTGCTCAGCTGTATGAATGATGAGGGCAGATATGAGACGAGTGGACAGGTTAGTTGTTGTTGCTTTGGTGTTGCCTAGTTACGGCAGACACTAACTGGCTTTAGGTAATAAAATGCCTGTTTGAGACCAACCAATTGTCGTCCTTCTAAAGTTCAGTCGGAGCTACATTCATTTATATTTTTCCAAAATTATTTGGCGACCCCAGGAATTATCTTGCGACCCCAAGGTTGAGAATGGCTGCATTAGTATATGCTTGAAATGAATAGGCTACCAATGTTATTTTTAATCCCTTACAGATTCTCAAAACAGCACCATTTTCACTATGAATCTGAAAAAACAAACAAACAAAAATCCATTTAACTTTTCTCAATAATTAGTCAGAATAATACAAACTTATACATTTAAAACAGATTGCTTGAGTAATGTATAATTAATATATAATATACACAACAACTTAATTAAGGATTTATTATAAAATATATAAATTGATAAATATGATAAATACGCTATTACGTTGTTTTTGCGTTGTGTAACTCATTACCATCTTCAAGCATCCCCCCACCAAGCTTTGCTCCCCATCGCTACAGTATGTAACCAGGTCTATTCTGGTGTTGCAAACATTCCGTGGTGAGCCGAATAGTCATGTGATTGCATAAATATTATAAATAGGCTATTACGTTGTTTTGCGTTGTGGAACTCTGTCATTTTCATCCAACAACAATAACATAAAAAAACACGAGTTTATCACAAAATTAAAGGAAAGTACATTAGGTTAAAAAAAAGATATACTTTAGGTTCATAGAAATAAATCAAATTGTTTACAGATATGACGTTTAAGGCTACTTGTTATAAGGTTTTACAGAACTCATTTGGTAAAGTTTGGCCTGTGTTACGAGAACTTAAGTTTATGTAGCCTATGATAAACTTTGACAATAGAAGAAGCAGGTTAATTACAAAAAAGTGAGCAGTTTGTGTTGTTATATCCAAAATGGTTTGCGCAACCAGCTCTGCTTTTTCTTCAGTGTACGTGCATACTGATAATAACATCATGTCGATGATAATTCTGTGAGAGAAGCGCCATCTCCTGGTCATACTCTGTATTTTAATTAATGGGTGGAGTTGCAGTAAAACTTTGACACTCCCAGGAGAAAGAGAGGGGGCCACTCCGGCCACTGGGATTTGGAGGGAACTCTGCCGTTAATGGGCTGGAAAGGGCACGCCATTCGTCCGGCGTTTACTCTGAATGAGAACTTTTAAACTGCTACTACTGTAGGTAGGTCTTGGGAAGTTCTACAAGTGTAATCATTTTCATTTGCCTTCTTTTCTGCACAGTAAAGGGACCTAATGGAGCAATACATTTCTTGTGCAACTTTTGCAATACCCCCAATCAATCAAATTTACAAGCAGGGTTGATGTGTCTGCCGAATTTGGTCGGTTTTAATGTACAAGCATCAAAAATGCAGTTTGAATTTGGAAAGGATAAAAAGCAAAGTATACAATAGGCCTTTGGAGCTTTTTCACTGCACATGCCTTTAAACATAATTTACAGGTAAATTTGGAAAGTGTTAAAAAGAGTCTTTTGGACTCCAACTGGAAATAAATGGATCCGGAACTTTGATTTTAACTTTAATTTGGTGGTAATAGATTCATAAAAAGCGACTGCTGAAGGACAGAGGAAAATTTGCTCTCCCTTCTATCCATAACAATTAGTATTTTGGCTCTTGTGTTGACCTTCAACTGGTCCACAATCAAATGCCCATGAGAGGAATGTCAACAGAGTCTCCTACCAATCCACCTGCAACTATTGACGTACACACTGACATGTTATTCAGACACACACACACACCACCATCTCGCTGTCTCCTAAATGCTCTCCCCCGCCCCAGTAAGCAGGAAGACTGTGCGCCTCTTTGCAGCACGTCAACTTGTGGACTGGAGCTCATATGCGCCTGCAAAGATCACAGGAGAGCTGGTAGCTGATTACACAAGTGTTATAAAGTACATTATGTAATAGTTTAACTTACTACAATGTCTCACAAAAAGCCTAATATCTGATTGGCTAACCTTCACAGCAACTCAGCAGCTGACAGCTCAGAGGGCTTACTCTACTTTATTTTAACTTTAACTCCAGCACCTCTGAAAATTTTTTGTTTTGAAATAGAGTAATTTATTTGATAAATCAATTTCAAGTTTTATTTTAGCTTTCACGTGTATAATATACATTTTTGCTGTCCAAATTGTTGACACAGTATTTTCAAGCTATTGTATTTGAAACCTGTTTAGATGTTAGCTGCAAAGAATACAGCCCCAACCTTTAGCAGTAGAGGATGTGCAACAGTAACTTCATGACAATCACAGCCACTCAACTTCAGCCCAGATCCTGTGTGTAGCTGTGAGGATGTACCTGGTAGCGTTAGGAGAAAGTAGTGAAAAGCGAACCGAAGGTTGGCTGGCCCGTGCTTTGACTGGTGTACCTCAGGTGAAAGTCGTGGTGCTGTTTCCTTATGTCAAAGGGTTGTAGGTTGCCTGACCCAGAGAGGAAGGACCAATTGAAGTTGTGCTTTTTTTCTCCTCCAGCGAACTGAGCATTTTGTAGCTGCAGCGTTGGAGCAGCCTAATAAAATGAAAGTCAGAAGTTTTCTCTGCCGCCAAACTACTTCTGATTGGGGGAGGGGGCAAGGGAGATCTAAAAGCACTACTTCAATGATAGCTCCAGTCCTCAAGGGCCAGTGTCCTGCTGGGTTTTGTTGACTCTGCTCCAACACAGCTGAATCAAATTTTCCAACTACTTCCTCAGCAAGGCAAAGTTCTGCAGAGGCCCGCTAACGAGCCATCCTTTGATTCAGGTGCGATGAACCAGGGAGAGCGTAAAACCCAATTTGGGAACCCCTGGAATAAATAAATAAAAACATAACTTCAAAATGTGTAACTTCAAAATATTGACTATTTTCCTTCTCAAACAGGTTTATTTAAAAATAATATTCTTTGCCATAATTTGATGGTTGGAGGGCCTAGTTCTGAGAGCCCCCTCTACCGTGGGCCCTGTAAAAATGTCATTGGTCATGTTTGTTAGTAAAAGGACAGCTAATGTTATTTGACGAAGTTGCATGGTGCACACACAGGATGCTCATTTCAATCTAAAATTCCTGTAGTATAGTGTATACCCTACGTTCTGGTCTTACCACAGCCTCACTCACAAGGATAAGCAGCTGAGGACATTACAGCAGAGGCACGTTTAGAATCAGCATTGATAAATTTTTATCAAAAGATTTATCACAGATAGATTAATAATTTATCTAAATTGTGATTAATAGTTCACTGTTACTATTGAGGGATACAGGCAGGTCTCCGAAGGCACGCACAGTCAATAAATAAATCAATAAATGAATGAATAACAAAAGGGCACTTGGGGCATCATGGAGGAAAGGGGCAGGTGTCTCCCCCCCTCCAAATACCTGACTCGGACTCACCCATCTACCTGCCTGAGAGGCTCACCTGTCTTCCAACCCTCCAGTGTTCTTGCCCACGGCTGAGTGCCTCTGCCTGAGATACTCCTGATAAGAAACAAGAGAAACCCTTTGTCTTCATTACAAATCAGATTTGTTACCTTTCAATGATCCTAGGACAGGTAGATTGTTCTTTCTTTAGATCGGGTCATACCCTTTGGGAAGCTTTCCCCATTTATTAGGACAGGTTAACAATACATGTTACTTTATGGCTGAATGACTCCAGTCAAAGCCTGTTCCTGAATGACTTTTCTCAAATACGTTTCTGATATGTGATCAGGAAATTTTATTACTTTGCAACGTGCCCCAGTTAAAGAAAACTAGTAATGCGTGGGTTTACCAGTAATGTGCAACTTGTTGCATGTAGCTTGTAGATTACATTCAAATTAATAAATTGTAGATTTATTGGATAATAAGCAGCTTGAATGTTTTATACACAGCTACGTCTGCCTTCATTTAAGTAGAGAGACTTAATTGGGCAGATCCATGCAAAATACTGTGCTGCAGCACTTAGCTTGGAGCAAGGTGTAAGAACTGTTTTTTTCTGATTGCAAAAAATTTCCGGTGCAATTTCATCTCAGCAAAATTTTGCAAGGTTAATAATGATGTGAAAAACAAAAAAGGCCCAAATGAGCTATCTGTTACACTTAAAACTGGGAGTTAAAATTCTCCTTCTGCGACTGAGGTTTCACAGTTTACCAGCCTACAAAATCTGTGTGAGGGTGTGGTTCTTTGAGCGTGTGAAAAACACAAATTAATGGCTATGTTGCATGATTCACTTGCAAAAGTTATGTGCTTTCACTTAAGTGTAAGTGTCCATCATAGTAACTAAACCAGGCAAGATGTCGTTGGTCTATGACGCGGCCGACTCATCACATATCTACTGAGTGAATCACAAGTTTCTCTGTGGCTGTGAATTTTCATACTGAGATGTTGACTGATGTTTGCTGTAATTGCATCTCACAGATGTTTTTGTGCTAGTAACACTGCGTTAGTGACAAGACTCTTCCTTCAACACAGACTTCACAAAACATCTCGAAATAATACTTAGTTTTAAAATGCAGAACGCTATGCTGTGAAAAGCACTTGTTCTGATCTCTGTTGTTTTCATTAAGTTTTATGAGTTTCATACAGTGCTGTGGATAAGCATTTGCTTCCTTACAGTTTTTTTTTCCCCAAAACAAATTTAAGTCCTCAAACTAATTTTAGCATTTGACAAAGATAACCTGACAAAAAAGCATGTTTCAAGTAATAATTTTATTGAATGAGGGATTCCAGTTGATGATCTAAAGTCAAGGATTTAAACCAACCTAATTAAAATATAAACGCCCCTTCTGTTTTATCAAAACATTCACCACATTTTATGATTTAATTTCGGTAGCTAAACTAATGCCAAAGAATTGCCCACTCTGTAGAATCAAGAAATCTCATAAAAAGAACATAACAAAACAATATGTAGACTAAACAATCAGTAAATAAACACAGATATTCAAGAAGGAAATTAAAAAAATCTAAGTTATTGGATTCTATTTGTCTGGAATGGTTACAAAAGATTTCCAAGGTTTTTGGATGTCAGTGAAGAAAAAGGCGGGTCATTGTCTACAAAAGGTCAAGATGTGGAACAGTAATCAACATTCGCAGGAATGGCTGCCCCACAGAAATTCCGCATTCAGGATGTCACAAAAGAACCTGGAACAACATTTAAAAGTACTGGAGGCCCCATTCGCCTCAGTGAAGGTCAGTGTTTATGATTCTGCACCTAGAAAAATACTGGGCAAAAATTGCATTAATGGGGGAGTTTTGCGAAAACCTCTCCTGACCAAAACAAATACAATGGCATCTCTCACATTCCCCCAAAAGACATCTAGATGATCCATAGGACTTTTGGGAAAATATTCTGTGGAGCAAGGTTTTCATAGTTTTAAATGTTTTATTATCTTTAGTTTTTATTTGGTTTTGACTTGAGGTGTTCAATTCTATTTTATTTTTAATTTATTTTTACCATATGTAAGGTAGTTTAGTTTGTTTTTTTGAAAATGATTAGTTTCACTTTCGTTTTTATTAGTTTTAGTTTTGAGTTTTGTCTTTTCAGTTGTGTACCAGGGCAAGACAAAAAAAAAAAAACATGTATAGCAAAATCTCGGTAAACTGATTATGCTTCAATGAAAATATATTTAAATGGACCACATGAACAACCATACAAACTACACAAGTATAAAAGATATATGGCAGAGTAACTTTCAAATTTCTGTAAACACAATAACAGCACGACATGAAGCTAGGCAGACTATGGTCACACAGACAACTCGACTGACGTATCCGCCATGTTGGGATAATGCAGTACAGCGAGTAAAAACAACCAGAAACTAGAGAGGGATTATTTGTCAATCAACTCGGTGGATACATGCAAAACCAACACCAGCTTACACAGCTCCAGTTCCCATTGCTATTATTTGCAGTTCTCTTGCATTAGCAGTGTTGGATACATAGACTGTAAAAAAGAATAGACAACGCCTCCTCACTCCTCCCCGTTTACCAGAATGACACACTTTCATGGGGGAATTCATAGCGGATTCACAGGCTCCTCCTCCCCAGCTCTGACGAAGAATGTTCCTAAAAAGGACATAGGGGCGGGATCTTCACTATAGACTCTGCCCTCGCGGGGCGTGTATGGGCAAGTAGTTCGGTCGTAGTCACGCCCATTCTGCTCCCGCGTCGTTAGCTCTGATGCTAAACTTGGCTCGGCCCCCTCATTAATTATGCAAGATTTCAAAAAATTATCTTGCGAAAACCAGCCTGGTGCCCAGGCTTTTTATGAGCCCAGCGTTATCTCAGGAAGACTATGTAACCATAGAAAGTTTTTAAAAAATGGGCACCAGGCATTAAAGCTGTTTTTAACGTGTCTAAAGTCCAATGCTTTTCAATGGGGGCCTAGCGGCCAAATGGAGGTACTACAGCAAGGGAGGAGCAATGGCGGCCTACATGGCATGCGGTCAAAAAGCAGAGCAGCCAGCGGCCATTGGTTGGATAGCAATATTAGCTTGTTTGTTAGCCATAGCTTACCTGTTAAGTTCTTTCTGCAGACTGTTGCATGTTCAATCTTTTTCAGCAGTTGGCAGCCTGAAACTCAGAGGGGTGTCGTCGGGCTCTGAGGATAGAAAACGTCTTTGTTAATCAATGATTAGGATTCAACTGGTGTCAGCAGTCTTTGGGTTCCTTGAAGCGAGTTTCTCCAGAAACTCGTGCCTTCCTCTGCTTCCTTCCTCTTATGTTACCCACCGCAGCATGAGGAACGGTCTGCAGAGTTCAGGCAGGACCACGGGGTTTGTGTGGAGCACGTTGTATAGTCAGGACTGCAGATAAAACCTAAATGATATTTATGTGTAAAAGTCAAATCAGCAGAGGTATCAAACATCTGTCAACATCTGTTATGCATAATCCATAATGCATAAAGCATCATCTCCTGGTACCTTCCACAAGCACCAAATCATCCTCACATCCATGTTCTGCCCCTGTTGGTCTCTTTTCAAAGATGTTCCTGTTACATGTTCCTTGCTGGATTTTGGAGAAACATCAACCAATATTGCATATCCATAATTAATATAATGGATAATTAAATAAAAAGAAATTAGAAGTTTAATATGAACAAAAAAATTAAATCTTTATGCCTAATTTGAATTTTGCTCAAATACAAATACCCCCTCCCCCTCCCCAAATACAAATATAGATACAAATACCGGCTGCTTTGTTCAACCCTATTATCTACCTTTTGTTGATCCACTAAAAGTCTAAAGCATCATTCACATAGAAAGCTGAACGGAAACTGGGGTTCATGTGTGGAATGTCTTCGGAAAGCACATAGCGAAAGCAATGAAAGTTTAGCAATAGTTTTAAACGCAATAACAATTTTTGACATTTGTTTAACAACAGCTCCCTTGTCTGTCTTTGTCTCCTCTCTACTCAAGTATCACTCACTCAGAGAGGAAAACTAGTCATTCGGATTAAAATGCTCAATGCTGAATTTTTCTTGTTTGATACATTTTCAGAAACAACAAAAAACATGTTTTCAGGTGACACAATGGGCAGATCAATAGGTAGGGAGGACAAAATAACCCTTATTAGTATGTCTCTCATTGCAGTCATTTCAAAGTCATTGCTCTCAGAAGATTAACCTCATCTGAAACACACAAAAATATTTACTCCTTTAATGCATTATGTGGTATACCTACAATAAAAGCGTGGCTTTTGATACAACTGAAAATATGCAGGTTGGAATTCAATCAGTGTCAGTTTTTTAACATTCTTATATTTATATCCTGTTAGACAAAGTTGTATTTGTTCTGTTGCCAGCTTTGGTCTATTTAGAATGTATAAATCTCAGCTGGGGAGAATATTTTTGTGTGAGAAAGCCGGAGTACCCTGGAAAAAACACACACTTGCATGGGGAGAACATCCAAACTCCATGCATAAATCTGCAGCACTTTTAGTAGAAACAGTAGTAAAATAATATTTTACAGTAAAGCACTGTGACTAGTGTAATCCACCAAAGTCTGTCTGACAGAGAAATGTCCAAGAAATCCCATCTCATCACTCAGTTATATCCATAGAAATATTGAGTGCTTTCATCTTGTTGATGCAGGAAATCTGGAAGTCTTTATGGAATTGCCATTTCTGGTTTATTTCTATGCATTCATGTAAGTCTCATGGGAGTCCCAAATTGTGCTGCTCAATGTTAAACCCACTGTTAAAATAACCTTTTCTTGTTTTTAGTTAGTCTGTTCTAATAACAAATTATTTAAATGTATCTGCTTGGACAGTTTCTTATGCAAAAAGCTGTTTCATAGATATTAAAGAGCAAAAAATTGTTTTGTTATTGTAATTTATCAAAAATCTAAAATTATTACTCAGTGATTTTTTTGTTTGTTTGACTGTTGACTGTTTTGATTGCAATACACCTTCAATAAACCATCAACAAAAAATCCTTCAGTGCGTAGGGTGCCATTGGTTCATTTACTTGATAAGAAATAAGATCTGTGGGGCAGAAATCCAACGAAGGGATATTCCCGGCTTTTGTGCAACCTGCTACACTACAAAGACTTTTGTTGAGCCAAACCTCTACCAAGAGGCAGCTGCAGAGAGCTCTGAAGGCAACATCAGAGAGCAAAATGTGGTTGCTGGTGGTTAACCAATAACCATATTATGAGCAGAACTCCTAAGTCTCTTTCTAAACCTTCTGGAGGATCAAAGAAGCCCTGAGGTTTGGGGAGAAGGCCACTCTGTCATGCTCCCATCTGAATGGGAGCAAAACAGAGTGAACCAGGGTGAGTGGAATGGCCAAACAGGGTCCATAGTTTATCAATGAACATCTGGAAACAGGGTAATGCGTGTGGCTCTAAGTTCATATGGTCAGTGATGGTCTGAAGCAATCTATCGACCATTATGGTTTGTGTAAAGAGCAATTGAAACCCAAAGCTAAAAGAGCCTACTTTGATGTGTATATTTGATATAATACTCTGAAAAGGGTAACGTCATATATGAAGTTACAGATCTGCATGACCTGCACCTGAAAACTAATTTACATCAAAAAGTATTCTGCAGTAATGGAGGAAAGCTAGAAAGACAAATGCATTTATAATTAATAATGAAAACTAAAATTACTGTGTTAAAAAGAGAACAATCTGATTTACAAACTCTACTATGTTCATTTATTCTCTGCATCAATTGAGTCTTAAATAAAAGAAATGGTTTAATGTTAGTCGAAAATTGAAAGGTTGTGTTTGAAGGAGCTCCTCCCTTCCATTTCATCTTTTATTTCCTTTTTAATCTGACCGCAACTGCCCTTTCTTTTTTTTTTACTTCAAACTAAGCCTTTCTTTTGACATCCTGTCTTTTTCTATCATTTAATAAACTTATGAGTTTCCCAAATGTGCATAGTATCTTGTAAATTAGTGATAACTACATCTCAACACATGTCTATATGTCATTCTGTGCAGTTGTCACATTCAGGACATTATGTAAAAAGAATTCAGTCATTTAGATTATCTGCAAGTGGTAACCATATGTGACTTTGTTAAAGTGTAAAAATGCCTCTCTTTTCTTTATTTTTTTATTTCCAGAGTTATTGTAACATTATTTCCTGACCATAACTGTTTACTGTTAGAGTCTTTTAATCTCTTGTTAAGTTTCGCCACATTTGTAAGTAAATGCCTTTATTACAGCTAGGGAAACAAAGATCAATATGTGCAGTGTGCAAGTGAAAAACTTTCCAAATCCTTTCTGCCAATACCAAATAACCTTTTGATGGAAACAGTGTAGGTGAGGGGTGACACAATGCAGAGAGATATTTAGATGAGATTCTAAAATCTCTTTTTAAAAGCACCTTTTCATACAGCAAATAAGATGGCTGTGTGCACAAAATCGCAAGTGCAAGACTATAATTTAGGGTTCAGTAGTTTTTGCTTTTCCAAGTATTCGAGGGGTTTTTCTATCCTGCTAATATTTGCCTCCTTATTCTCATAAACTTAAATGCCTTAAGCCTGGTTTATGATTGACGCATGTAACGTGAAAACGAGACGCCTTCTTGCAGCGTTTATACCTTTTGCGGCTTGTACGTGCTGTCAGCCAATATTCTCAAAGACTGTAGGGGGTGGCGTATACAACACAAAACCATAGTAGAAGTAGAAATCACTGTTGTTCGCAACATGGCGACACCCGTGAGCGTAAACAAAGAGGAAGAACTTTTATGCTGTTTACTGCTGTTAGGAAAAAGGAGTTGGTCCACTTGTCAAATAAAAAAGACAAAACATTTTTTCACTGCGTCCTTGTCTTTCCCAAATGTGATAGCAATTTCTCTTCAAGAATTGTGAACAATATTTTGATCATAGTGATCTCTATGGGCCGAATCATAAAGATGTCTTTATTTATGAACCTCCCCCAGTCAGAGCTCTTGCCAGTCTGCCATGTTTTTCCACGTGGTTAGAAAATTTCTTAGGTGCCTCCTAGAGGCTTCACGGAATGAGGCTTCCGCTGAAATTAAGTAATTGGATTACGTGGAGCCGTGCGGACCTCACGGATTTGTTAAGCATAAACCAATCTTTAGCATGGATGATGTGTTATTATACAGCAACTCCTTGGAACACAGTAAACACCTTACCTTTTAATAAAATAAGAAATTATCAAAAATACAGTTCTTGATCAGCAAATCTAACTTGTCTGCAATGTTAGATTGTGGTTACCTCATTAGCCGTTATCATGTCAAAATGTTCCCACACTGGGGAAATTATCCTCTTTCTTGCTGGCTCTATCCTCTTACTTATCACACTCTTCACTGTCCTAAATCTTCAAAATATCTGTCTCTTTACTCTCTAACTAGACTCTAACCAAACTCTCCTATCCAAACTATAAAAACTCTGTCAAAACTCCAAACTGACTGCAACTCTCCTACACAAACCCACTAATGAACCACTAATTTTGAAAGAAGCCTGAGTGATTTATGTTGCTGTTAAACCTCGCATTACAGTCGAGCAGCAGGGCTTCTGACGTCATCGTTTTCAGCTCCTCCCTTTAATGAAGGAAGCCTGGGTACGCGCTTCATGGAAACGCACCCTCCACAGCTCAACACACACTTCAAAGCTTTGGCACGCATCGTGACATGCGTAACACCTCCACCTCAACTCTAGTTTTACTATGTGGCTTAACCAGTTACCAGGAATGATAAAGTTGGGACCTGAAAACATAGGCAAACATGAAATCCAAATAAACTCAACTTAAACCCTGTTACTTAACTGTTCTTTTCATGAATTTCTACCTACAATCAATTTAGCTAAATATAAATGAAACAGTTTTTCATCATTACACACAAAAGAAACTAGACGAGAACACCATGACAGGGAAAACAAGAAAAAAAGCAGTTTATAATTAAGACACAGAAAGACAGGGAGTGACGCAGACAGGGTAAAGTCACACTGTGACACCTTCCAGTTCTGGAGATGCTACTGTAGTTTGTGGTGTGGCCCAAGGTTCTTTTCTGAGTCGACCTATTTTTGCTTTATATATGATCATTTTTTTCTAAATTATAATTTAAGCTCTCCTTTCATTGTTTGCAGATGATCTTCAAATCTATCTGCCTTTTAAAAGCAGGAGCTGACTCATTTAATCTGTTATTGAAAGGCATCAGTGACCTCAAACAGTGGATGACCATAAACTTTCTCAACGAAAATGATAGTGAAATTGAGGTTTTCATGTTTTGCAGTTCATGTACTCAGGACATGTCTGATAGTTCTCTTGGCTGTCTATTAGGGCTGGGCAGTATACCGAAAATTTACACATACCGAAATATTTGACTGTTACCAATGTCATTTTGCTTGTGCCAGTAAATTTGGTATTTAAAAAAAATATTTAAAGATGTGTTTTAGTTTAGCTGTGTTCTTGCCCCTTTATGAAATTAGCGTTGCCTTGAGTCACGTGACTACGTACAGTCATGATGTGAAATCTTATCCACAAGGAAACAGCACTACTGATGCAGCAACTGTGTCGCTATAATTAGCGAGTATTTAGACTCCTCTAGCGATTGTTTAAAAAAAAAAAGTGACTTGCAACAAATATGACTTTTATGATTGTTACTGCAGCAACAGAGCTGCAGTCGAACAAGAGCATTTCTAGCCCTACAGCTCTGCCTGCCTAGGTCACGCTCAGCCGGAGCAGATATTAACCCTGTTAAGTCCAGAATGTTGATACACCTCTTGAAGCTGTCGCTGCTTGATCTTACTTGGGCTGCAATGTGAATGAAAAATAACTGGACTCTAAGAAATATAGTAAGGAGCAGGAATCAAACACTGAATTAAAAGGCAGTTTGAAGCTGTTCAATTGCAAAAACCGATCACATTTTCAAACATATTATGTAAATTAGGCCACTACCGGACATTGAATACAGAAAAGGACAGATGGGTGGGAGGTTGGGGATGTGGTCTTAGTTATTGTCCCTTTACCTTTATCGAGGTGAAATGCTCAATATACAGTGATATTAATTTTAGGCCATAATGCTGAGCCCTACTCTCCATTATAAGTCAATTGCTAAAAATAATGGAGTTTATATTGATCGCTCTTAAGTTATCTAGGAAAGTCAATGCAGTGGTTCAATCAGGCTTTTTTTTTACCTTAGGCAGCTAGCTAAGGTTAAGCCTTATCTCACTGTTAATGTATTTGAGCAAGTTATCTAATTGTTAATTTCCTGTAAATTGGACTATTGTAATTTGTATGTCTCAGATTGTAACAGTCCTTAGTACACTATCACTATCTCCAATTGGTCCAAAACACTCCTGCTTCTCTGATGACTGGCACAAAGGTGAAGGGGGACATTACCTGAGTTTTGAAGTCTCTTCACTGGCTCGCTGTTTCCCACCGGATTCAGTTCAAATATTTATTGAATGGTTTTTAAGGCTCTTAATGGTCTTGCACCCGTGTATTTGTCTTTATTTAATTAATTGAAGAGTCCTGTTCAATAAAAAAAATTAAATTCACTTTTATTTATATAGCGCTAATTCACAAATGTCATCTCAGGGCACTCTACAGCAAGAGGCATTTCAATACAGTTATAACATTCTATTCAGTTTAAAGTTTTCTCTTCCTACCAGAACTCTGAGATCTAGCACAAATAATATTTTTGTGATTCCAAGGGCAAAATGTAATTCTCGTAGTAACATGGATTTTTCGGTGGCAGGTCCTGAAGTGTGGAATGGTGTTCATTGCAATGTCAGATCTGTTGATGCCTCCCTTTGGGAGTCCTGTGGGGGCACATTAGGAGTATGGGGTACCAAGCCCCTTGATGCATGTCTGTTAGGTTCCTGTTCAACAAGTGTCAGAGCTTTGTTCTCACTGCCATAGTCACCTGCCAGCGGTCATTAACTCACTAATGGTGCGTTCAGACTGCACACTTTGTCTGCATCAAGCAACGCTCCCAACGCATGTAGTTTGAAGTATATATATTTTTAAGCTGAAGCTTACAAAGAACATGGACGGGCCTTGCTTGCCCTTGCCGCTTGAATCTCAAGTAACACACACAACGCACCGCAGAGACTCTGACGGACCTCTGACGGACTCAAATGTAGACTTTACAAGTAATCTTGCCGCAACGTTTGGGGCGATGTGACTGCACCATAATGGTTTATGGTTCTTAAATGTAAATGGTAAGGACTTGCTGAATGGTGCCATAGCGTTAGTTCCTTTGTTGTTAAACTGAACCACTAATTCTTCTGTGACATCATAATATTTGCCACACATTTTCCATGTTACGAGTCTGTATCTGTGTTAAGTTACAATCTTGGTAGTCCATCACCCCTGTCTCTGTGATAGCAAGCCAATACAAATTTGAGATTCAGTTGTACAAAAGATTGTTTTCTAATTCCAGCACATTATTGTTGTTTTTTCAAATGTTGCATTAATTTCCCATAACTTTTGTGAGGAAAACACTAAATTTGGATGGCATTAAATTTAAGTGTAAATGTTTATTTTGACCGCTCTAATGTTACAGCAGAGTAAATACGGAGAATTTCACCTGAACCCGTTCCACAAAATAAACCTAAGTTCTTAAACATGGATATTATTTAAATGTGATGCTACTTCTTTGTTATATTATTTTTTGGTTTTGGTTTATTCATATTTATTCTTTTTACTAATTTCTTTTTTAGTTTATCCATTTTTCTTTCTTCTTTTCATTTTACTTAGTAGTTTAGTTTTTTGTTACTAGCCTCTGTAAAGTGTTTACTGGAGTATTTTAAGTTGAAGTTTAAATATTTTGTTGATAATTTTTCTACACTTTTGAAAGGAATCGTTTGACTTTATTTAGCGTATGTGTGAGGAGCTTGCTTGTTTAAGAACACCAGTGCATGAATTTGCCTCTTCATCTACTGCATATAGATGTAAATGTAATCGAACATGTCACATAATAAAACAATAGTTGGCAGATTGACAGATGTTTGACTATTACATTTTGATAATCAGGTGGTGCCCCAACTTGATGACTTAATCAAATGACTAACTTTGGTAATAACTGCCTTTGCTACATATCAATACTAAACATAAAGCACAAAAATATTTTTAGGGCATATTTTGAGTCTCGGTCTTACCCTAGAAGGACTTTTTTTTAAAAAGTGCAGAAAAAAAACTTTTGACCTTAGAACTACAATTACATCATGTTTTTTTTATATTTCTTCCTTTGTCTTTATAGATACAGTACAACTCGGAAAAGAGGAATCTAGTTGCTCAAAGTTGCTCAAAGGTGTATTTCAAAATGAATCCTTTCATTCTGTGGTTAGCATGTCTTGGAATTACTAAAGAAAGGAAAGAAACATTGTCTTCATTTTTCCCTGTCTCAGTTTTTATTCTCAGAAGTCAAAATAGTTTATGTGGCATTGCAATCCGTTATGGTCGGTACTTTTTATTACTCCCTTGTCATCCTGAAATGTAGTAGTAGTAAGAAGGACAGACTAGTGGAGACAAACGTCCACTGCTAGGCCTACATTTAAAATAAATGCTCCAATATTTTTTTAGGACATTTTAGGAACCTCTTTGCATTAGACAAATGGAGATGATTGAAAATGTATAGAGAACTGGATTAGTTACAGAAACTTAGAAAGAAAAATATTTCCAGTGGCCCCCTTGTGTGACACAAGCAACCTTCCTTTGCCAGCTTGCCAGGTTATGAAAGGGGTGATTCCAAAAACCCCTTTTGGGTTTTCTGGCTTTCCCCTTCTTTTCAACTGGGCATATTAAAGTCATCTATAGCCATATCTGTGGTCACACATTGTTCCAATTTCTCCCTCTTCACCTTAGATCTGACTCTCCCCTTTCCCTGTCTTGGCTCTGCTGTCACATGCTGGAGTTGTCAAATTAAATGTTTATAGTCACATTTGATGCTTGCCATCCAGTTTCATTTGCTCAATTGAAAAAGAAATATAGTGTTTTCCTCAGGACAGTTATGGGAAATCCAGGGCGCGTACAAGTTCATGCCGGAGCACTGGCATTTACGTTAGGATGCACCCGTATTTAGCGAGGACACATCAAAGCATCAGCAGACCACTAAACACCAACTGTTCAAGATATGAATTCCTTTGAAATTCAAGAAAAGAAGAAGAGTATAATATTCAGCACTGGAGGAACAAGCAAAGAGCAATATATGAAAACTTTTGTTTTCACACTAGCAACAATAAAATTATAATTATGATGAGAATTGTTATGAATTTCCCAATTTTAAAAATGTTTTGAAAAACAATGTTGCTGGAAAACAAAACGTTCTTGCTTGAATTTTCTGTTTTTCTTTGGTGTTTAGTAGATAGCTCCTAATCTTCAAGAGATGTTGATAACAATCTCAATGTAAGGAAACAAAATTTTGACCTTTCAACAGACTCAAATTAATGGATAATCAGTACAATTCCATGTCAAAGCAAATTTCTACCTTCCAAAAAAACCAGTGTTTTCACTTTAAATAGAATCCTCTAAAAAAAAAATACACTGCATGGAGGTCTTTATAAAAGACTGACAATATTTTTAAATGGAAGAGAGCTGTACTGTCCAACGTTTTTTTTTTAATACGTTTTAAAACGAATAATTTCCATCATTTAAAAAAGTGTTGCCTTTGAATAATTACTTTTAATTGCATACTGCATTATTGGCACGAAAAGGTGAGCCAACTCCCACAAAGCATATGAAAAAAACTTTAAATCTTAAAATCTTAAAACCAGGACCAGTCACCAAAAGTAGATCAACCCAAGCATGTCTTGTCTCTGTCTTGATCTTTGCAGAGGTTGTGCCTGCAGATATCTGAAGGACCCATTTTCTTCCCATCATTTGAAAATGGGTAGAGCTGAGAGAGAGTAAAACATACTTGGATAAGGCTGTCTACCTAAACTGACAGTCTGAGCAAGAACAGCATTACTCAGTGAGGCAGCAGAGATGACCACAGTAACTCTGGTAGAGCTTCAGAAACACACAGCTGAGGTGAAAGAACCTGTTCACAGAGAAACATGTCATGCACTCCACAAATTTGACCTTGATGGAAGACTGGCAAGAAGAATTCAATTGTTAAAAGAAAGCGATAAAATGTCCTGTTTCCGGGTTTCCATGAGCTACTTGGCAGACTCAGCAAAAAATGCAGAAGGGCTACTCTGGTCAGATGAGACCAACTCTGAGCTTTTTCGTCAGCATACAAAACACTATGGCACGAGACCAACATTACATATTGCCTTGAACAAACTACTCTCACAGGAAGAAAAAACTTAGGAAGCATCAAGTGTCATGCTTGGACATTAAAAAACACCCACTAGGATCTATACTTAAGAGTATGAGTTTAATAAGCAAAAGTTTACAACCTAAAAGTCAAAACCATCACAGGAATCCGGGAGATGATAAGGAAGGAACCAGTGGAGAACAAGGTAAACTGGAGAACTTAAATATACTGAGGAGGAGTGGAAGTGACAGAGGGAAACCTGAGGAAAGCGTATGCGGGTGAGAGGGAGAGAAAGCAAGGAGATCGGAGATGGAATGCAGCTGAGCAGGGGAGAATAACACCAAGGGGAAAACAGAAGCAAAACAAAGATATAAGCCAAGACAGAAAAATAATATTAAATGCAAAAGGAAGGACTAACACAGAGGGGTAACTAAGAAATATGCTGTAAATAAATAAGAATGCACGAGATAAACTGAAAGTAAAAGCACTGCTGAATATAACAGGAAGGACAGGAGAGAAACAGCAGAGGGAAAACATAAGTAAAAACACTAAGTAAAGACAAACTCAGATCAGTGAACAATCCTAATGAGGAAAATATAGTAAAACATAACTAACACATAGGATAATGATGAGATAAAGGGATAAATAAAAGATCAAAACTATGCCAAATAAAACAAAAGTGGAAAAATCCAAGGGCAAGACAGGAAGTGAAAACAGAAAAACAGATCCTACAATCACTATAATCCTGAAGTAAAATATAACAGATCTAACACATTTGCCGAAATGTTAAAGCAAACTAAATAAACAAATTAAATGAATGAAACTCAGAACACAAACACCTAAGGATCCTGACATTGTGCTCTGGGAATATTTTTTTCTGCATAATCGGAAAGGCTGATTGGCGTTGAGTGGAAGATGGTAGGAGCTATGTGCAGGCCAATCCTACAAGAACACCAGTTAAATGCTGGGAAACACTGGAGACCAGTGCAGAGGTACAGTTTCTGACAGTATAAGCACCTAAATATATAGTTAGAGTTACATTAAAACAGTTTAGCCCCAGTCAAAGTCAGCACCTTTATGTAATTGAGAATATGTGATAAGACTTGAAAACTGAGGTTCACAAATGCTCTCCTTTGGTTCTCAGCTTCAGTCTGCGATATGCCTTATTATTTTTTCATTTCCTTTTTGTTTCTTCATGGGCAGTTTTAAAACAATTTTAATAGAATTCAAGAGACTGTTCAAGCTGGAATAGTAAATGGCTTGTACTTGTACAGCGCTTTATCTCATCCAAAGTACACCAGTGTGCTTTACATTACATTCATTCCTTCACCCATTCACAATGACTTGTTTTGCTTCCTGTATTTGTATCCTGGATCTGAAGTTTCCATAACACAGGTGCAAACAAACCCTAGCTTAACTATATGGATTTAAAAAATGTAGTATCATTTATAATAAGTAAGACATAAGAAAACATTTTTAATCTTTACAAACAGAAGTTATTTTTTTGCTTTCAAATTTTGTACAAAACCTGGCTTTTTAAACCATCACTAAATGTCCCAAAGTGCAATGCTTACCACACCCACAGCTAAATCATAAGAATTCATGAATACAACACCAAACACCAACACCATGATAATTATCCAAAGCAACTGTAAGCATCCATAATATACATAGCAGGAAAACAGCCCCATAATGTTGTATGACATTCTGAATTTTGAAACGTCTCTTAAGTAAATTAAATGCGACAGACACGTTTAGCATGTGAACTGTTTATGTCTGTACAGTGAGCTGGTATGTACTGAGTGTGTCTGTATGTGTGTATTTGGCTGTGACAGGGGAGTTTCCAGACTCCACAGAGACTGATGAATGGGTCACTTGTGTGCGTGTGCGTGTGTGCTTATGTGGTCGGCAGTAGCGTTTGCTAACTCGTTTTCTCATCAATGCAAAATATTCCCCTTTTTAACGCTGTGACCCTGTATCTCAGAACCACACCATTTGACAAGACATCTATTACATTGCTCCTGTATAAGGTCAAGCTATCACCTTACCCATTAATAACTCATGTGAACTGTGTGATTCGGCTTATTCATTCACCTGACAGGCAGGCCTGCTCCTGTCCTGCCACAGCCTAAGTCGGAACAGATCATCATCAGTTGTTTGGTGATTCACAGCCTGCAACAAGTGGCAATCTGCTCTTCTTCCAGACACGCGACCATGACTAAACATCAATGGGCTTTAAAACTACTGTGGCCGCCCAGATTAACAGGCAGAAAGCCTCAAATCCCAATCAAATATGATGGATTGGGGTTAAATATTACCACAGTCATTTCTGGCCCGAAAGGAAGGTCCTTGTTCTAAATAAGAAAAACCACACATGTG
Organism: Apricaphanius iberus; assembly: GCA_028564705.1. Taxonomy (NCBI): domain Eukaryota; kingdom Metazoa; phylum Chordata; class Actinopteri; order Cyprinodontiformes; family Aphaniidae; genus Apricaphanius; species Apricaphanius iberus. The sequence goes on from JAPXFQ010002969.1 coordinate 2,218,345, forward strand.
TAAGGGTGGTCTTTTGATCCTGCCCAAAATCACCAAGCCCAGGTCCGGTTATTGCACTGCACGAATAGGTTTGGTCAAAATTGATTTATCTCAGGCATCTTAAAACATGTGAAAGTGATTAGTAAACTGTCTCCATTGCATTTAAAAGGTTTGTAGTAAAATCACTTTTTAGCCTGTTTACTGGAAATGGTCAGACATTTATCCTCACTTTATTTTTGGAGCACTTTACTTTTCCAGTAAATGTTCTAATTTTGAAGCAGATGACATACAGATGACAGGGGAAAAAAAGAGAATGAAAAAGCAGACCAGAGTAGTATTTTATTTCTCTTGGGGTGAAATTACCTTGGCAGTATTTAGCATTAATACATCACATAAGTGGCACAATTTGGAAATGGAAGTCAGTAGGCATAGAACAGAAGATGGTATTGGATCTGAAAAGTGAAGTAGGACAGTATACCTCTGCTGGCAGTTGGAGTGCTAGGCCTCTAAAGAAACATTCCTGTCTAACAGAGTTCTATTAAAAAATTATACTTTTAATATTTAGGGAAAGAAGATAATTATGCATACACAGTGGTCCCCAAAAAGCAAAGAACTAAATTGTTTCGGTAGAAAAGGGAAATTCAAGTGGATAAAAATGTGTGAAAATTAAATGTGCAGGCTTCTCTCCTTCCATACTCCATCAGTTTTTTCATCAGTTTTAAATATGCTGCCTACATCTGTTTCTGGGTGTTTTAAGAGAAGGCAGACCGGGAGGGGAAGTTTCATATATTAATAATGTTATATTTCTAAGATTTTGTCATTATCTTACAGATTCATGGATAACCTCATAGAGTTTTTTGCTGATTTAACATGTTTGTAGTTAATTATACCTTGTTATACCTTGTTGCATAAATAACCTGCCAGCAATAGCCATGATAATCAAGCACATGCTCAACAATTGTTCTGGGAAGTAACATTTTTATATCTTTTATGATCTTATATCTATCTGAAGAAGAGCGTGTTTAAATCTGAGAAGGAAAAAGGACACTATAAAAATTATGAAGCAGGCATTATTGATTGTCCTGGGTTTGAATTATGGCTTTTTTATAGAGTTTTCATGGTCTCCTTGTGCGTGCATCAGTGTTTACTGGGTACTCTGAGTTCCTTAAACATTGAAAAACATGGTTTTTAGGTTAATTGGTTTCAATTCAGGCTAATCATATCGCAGGGAATTCCCCGTCTTTCTCCCAATGCTCAGTGAGCATAATGTACAAGCTCTGTTTTTTATCAGAAACCTGGCTAGACGTACATAAGGAAGCCTCTGTACTGATAGAGTCAACACCATCTAATTACAGCTATCTAAGTGAGAGAACGAAACACAAACGAGGTGGTGGCATTGCCACAATTTTTCACTACTCAGTAACATTAAAAAGTACTCCAGGGTACATTTGACTCTTGATTATCAAGGCATAAAGGATCCTAACAAAACTTTATTTGTAACATCATACAAACTGCCAGAACCTAACTCTTACTTCTATAATGACTTTAATGACCCTCTGTCTTTAACATGTAAGCTGGTAGATAACTTCCTCGTGAAAATCTCAGACATCATTGATACCACTTCTCCACCTAAAGTGAAGGTAGTCTCAGGTAGAAAGTAGTCTCCTTGTACACGCAATCCACTGATATGTAGTAGAGGGTGACAATTTTTCGGGATTCCCACGGGTCACGAGATTCCTGCAGGATTCCTGCGGGACAGGATATAATTTCACTGTTGGTAACGTGATTTGGACGGGACAGGAAATAATCCACGGGATCAGGCGGGGAACCGGAAATTAGAATTTTTTTAAAAGATTTTTACATTTATCTTGTCAGATATCAGGGAATTAGCTTTAAAAAATGATGCTGCAATGCGGTGCCAATGTGTGTGGTTATTAACTCCGCTGCAAAATGCAATCTGACAGATCACTATCTTTAGTTGAATTCCATCGGGTCTACTAAACTGCACGCACCAAAACTGAAACTGCTACGTTGTTGCTACACCACCTGGATAAACTGGTAAGCATATGATATCCGACTGAAAATGCGTATATCTTAATAGTTTGGTAGTCAGACGAATCGAGTCCATTCATGACGTGGTAAAGTGGCCAAACAACGAGAATGCAGGATATGGTTAAAGATGACGGATAAAGCTAAATAGATCATCTTTGATACTGTGCTAGGCTATGGTTTAAAGGGGGGCGGGGGGAGCGAGCGCCATAGGAGGTAAATTACTAATCTACGGGATTCGGGTCGGGACGGAAGTCTTTCTCTCTGGATTTTTTCGGGACAAGATTTTATTGGGGGGGCTGTCACGTGATCGGAATGTGATGGGAGTATTTTTTTTGGGGATTGGGATGGGGCAGGAGCGACAATTGATTCCCGTGTCACCCTCTAATACGTAGTGAAAAAAGGGAGTGTTGATCAGCTGAGAGAAAAATGCACAGAAAAATTTACAAAGACAGACTGAACAGATATCATTTAACTTTGAAAGATTGGAGAGGTGGGTCAGACTCTCTAGTACAGTACTTGGCTGGTTTGAGTCTTACCTTAGAACAGGGATTTCTTTGTTTTAATTGGAAACTTTTAATGAAAACAATCACAAATCATCTTACTCCATCTTACTTCATATCTAGCACACAGCTTCAGCTAGTACAGATAAAAACTATCAATTAGGTCTGGAGTCTTGGTGTGGTAATGGACTCAGAGCTGAACCTCCAAGGTCACATAAAGGCAATAAAGTAAACCTTCTATCACCTGGAGAACATTTCTAGGACTAATGTTTTGATATAAAGTTGCAACAGTCTCACAGATCTCCCCAAAAAAGTCAATCAGAAGGCTGCAGCTGATCCAGAATGCTGCTGCTGCATGTCCTCACAAGAACCAGGAAAGTAGTGCACATCACCCACGTTCTAAAATCCTTACAATTGCTCCCTGTAGCTCAGAGAATACATTTCAAAATATACTTCTACTAGTTTATAAATAGTTAAAGGGCTTACCACCAAAACATGTTGAGGTCACTATACCAACCCACGAGACCGCTCAGTTCAACTCAACTGAACTCAATTGGAACTCAACTCAAGTCTACTAATCACCCCTAGAAGTAAAACCAAACATAGAAATCAGCAACCCCTCGATTTTTATTTATTTAAAATTCATGAAAGAGTTTGGGATATCATCTTTTGGGCAAGATATACTTTAACCCAATGCTATCTTTACCAGAATGATGTTGAGATTAAACAACCTGTAAAAGGAATAGCCAACCAGTGGATGATTCTGTTTTGGCCAAAGCAGAGTAACCAACAGGGTTTTTGCTACCATTACCCATCTGTGCTCTCTGTTTCTGTTTGTTATTGACAATACTCCTGCATCAGTGCTTCTGTATTTAGCTCTGTCTCTTTCACAGTGACAGTAATATTTATCCGTTTAACTATCTATTATCTTCTACTACTATCCCTATTGCTCATGTTTTATACTCAAACAGCAGGAGATGTCAAAGCGTGCATGTCTTTTAAGGAATTTCTTTATGTCATTTAATCTGGGGATACAGGAAAAAAAGGCACATAAATTTAACATGCATTACACTGCAGACTAGGATGGCCTACTGAAAAGCCCACCAAATAAAAACACACACTTATAGCTGCTTACTTGTATTTTGTCAATATTTTTATCCTCTTCTCTCAACCCCTTTCTGGTTACTAGAGGGTCACTGTTTGGTCACTGGTTGGTCCTTTAAAGCCTGGTTTTGATTGAGGTTTTTTCTGTTTAAAAGGTAGTTGTTTCTGTCACCACTTCACTGCTTATGCAGACGAATTGTTTCAAAAACACGATTTGATGCCAATAGTTAGGTTGCATTTTGACCAGTTCACCGTGAATGATCAAACAACTGACAGTATTGTATTATAACTTGGACTAAATTAGACTATATGTAACTGGTCTGAATAGGCTGTATTTGAATGAATTAGATTTATTTGAACTGAATCTGGACAGTGGTGCAGTTTGTTGCATAATGTTGCCTCCCAGCCCTGTGTCCTGATCACACAGCTCTGTCACCTGGTCTCAAAGGGCCCTCCCACTGCAGTCTCTCTTTATTTGGTCAAACTTCATTAGCATCTTAAAAGAACAGGGTTTATACAAAGAAACATATGGTTGAAACCAAATGACATTTAAAAAGTACATTTAAACTATGTGATAAAGAAATACACCCTAAGAAAATAATAATACAACATTATTATTTTTCCCTAACACTTTGTGTCTCTGCGATGGACTTACAACCTGTCCAGGGTGTACCTCCTCGCCTCTCAACCTATGATTGCTAGAGACACCGGCCAGTTTGCCCAATAAAGTGCCTCAAGATGAATGGCACACTAGATCTAAACTGAATTGCATTAAATAAATGTTGTTGCCCGTTTTTATCACTGAAAAAATACTGATGGAAACCAGAAAACATTTGGCACCAAATATATATTTTTTTTGCCTTTGACTATGCATAATTTAGCATGTGAAAAAAATTTTAATATGGAAAAGCACAGTGGTAACTGAAAGATCAATATTTCCAGATAATGGTAAACTGGGCCAACTGCTGTATCGTTCAGAATAATGTAAACTGCGCCAGAACATCCCATGCAGATACTGAATGACCTTTGTTGCTTTGGTGATGTAATGTTTTCTAACTTAGCTGTTGATTCCTCCAGACGGTGTCACCATCGGTCCTGCCAGTGCTCTGTCTGCTTCAGTCATCATAACGGGCCAGACCAGAACACAACGACTCTCTGTCTTTCCCCTTTACTTTTGCTAGCAGCACAGTGATATATTTAATCCATTTGTCAAGTGAAACAGGGAGTTGGCTGGCACAAGAAATTAAGATAGGCGTTACAGTACCGCAGGGTAAAAGCAAAGATGTATTGCTACAGTATATTGATAAACAAGAGAACAACTTGACAACTTCCCAATTAATAAAGTCTGATATTCACAGTGGCTTCAGAGATACTGAACCTTCTACTGTTATTGAAGCTGGGCTAAAAAGCCCCTGCATGGTTGCATGTACATGAAGGTCCTCTTAAGTCACAGAATCATAGATATCTGTAATAAGAAAAATGTTTGCCATTGTATGACTAAAGTAAGAAATATGTTTTATAAAATTCAATGAACATGTATTTGTATAACATCACTAACATTAAGGAAAAAGGGGTTTAAATGTTGATTATGACTATGTTTATCCAGCTGTTTTTGCACTTGAAATAGGCCTATTTATCATCCCATGCATGAATGCATGAAAAATAGAATACAAAGGCTTAAAGAAAATTGTTATAGGGAGCCAGATAGACTTTCGACCAGTCCAAGGTGTACCGCACCTCTAGTACAATGATTAATGTAGATGATGGATGGATGTATGGATTGATGGATGTCATAGGCATAGTCTGATGCTATTTTTGGTTTTGTTCAGAGAGAAAAATGTTTTAAAAAATCCCTGATGTTATTGGTGAAGAAGCTGTTCACCAAAAATGTTTTTGCACTGAGGATATGGAGTTTTAGGGACATCTTTTTTTGAGGGGCTTTTAGAACATGCAAGAGATTGGAACACAAAATCAGGTTCACGTGCAGACAAATGCGCAAGATTTTAATGACACTCCATCAATTTATTATATTGAATGACAGTCCTTAAAGTGAATTAGTGGTTTAAACCAGTAGATACTGACTACTAATAAAAAAATCAAAAACTATAATATTTCACATTTCAAAATAATGTGCTAAATTAGCGCACGTAAAATGATTAAAGTTCTTGCCCACAGCTTACATTAACTCATTGTGGCATAAATATATAACTTTGATACTAAATTTATTATTTGACCCTACATTTTTTTAAGGGTGATCTGAATATGTTAGTTTAAATGTATTCCTAAAACGAGAATAGTTTGTGAAAGTTCATGCTTATTTTGCATTTTCTCTGATCAATGAGGGGTCATAGTTGTGTAGAGTTTTTTAAATGTTTTTCTAGAGCACAATTAATAAATCTCATTTAGAAAGTGGTTTAGTAAGCAAGAGCTTTTTACAGAAATCAGCAGGTTTATAGCATAATTCTGCCAGGATGTTTTACCGCTACTTGTCAGAATTGGTGGGGCTCATTTTAATTGATTGATTCCAATCACAGAACCAGTTTCTAAGCATACTCTGTACATTTTAAACATGATAGATGTGGCATACATTACAGAAGCTTACTGCTAGCCCGGTAAGCTATTACATACCAGTTTCTGGAATCATAATACTGCTGTAACACACTGTTGTATCTATGTTTCAGCTATGGACCTGTAGACTTGAGCTGAGTTCAAAGAATCTGGAAATTTTTATTTGTGTTAATTAATCTACCCACTGTGTTAGTATTTTATATCAACACTCCTAGAAAAAAATCAGGCACATATATTCCTGTCAGCATACCTACAGTATATACAGTTTGTACAGTGTTCTTAGTTAGAAAGACAATGACTCCTTCAAGCATACTTTTTATTATTACTGCCAAACAACTCCACCTGTGTTTTTCATCTGACCATAACATTTCTCCAAAAAGGATTTGACTTGTCCATCCAGGTACCGGCAACACATGTTTAGCACAATATTTCAAGTTAGTTAGTTTTGGGAGGGGCCTTGAGAGTGGAATTCAGAAAATCTCTCTCTGTCCCTGAAAAACTCCTGACAGCAGTAAAAAAGTTCAAGCAACATGTACCTGTATGGAAATCAGGCTATTTGTCAGAAAGCAGTAGTTTTCATTAGATTAATAATAGAATGCACACAAATGCAATCATAAGTTATCAATGACATTTTTTTTAGAATCCAGCAAGACACCAGCATCATCCCAAAGCAAGAAAAAGGAAATTATAAATTCTACATTGCTTTATGAAATCAATTTCAGTCTGTTGGTTGACCGTTTAGTACCTCTCCCTTTCTGGAAGTCAATATATCATATGTTCAGCTTTATGTCTTTGGAAGAGATTATGCAGACTTTGATGTATAAATGAAAACCTGCTATTGCAAGTTGAGTGAAGAAAAAGAGTTTAGGAAGGACATCAAGATGAATGGGAAGAGCAGACGCAAGTAAGTGCGAGATTATTTAAGAGACAGAGTGAGCGTTATGAGACCTCATGGGTTAAGTGGGAAACATGTCACTTAAAGTGGACATGACATGTTTTTAAATTCTTCCATTTTACTTCTAAACCATTCGGTTATGGTTTATATAGAGTTTAAATGTAATTATTATGTTTATTTTATTAGGTTAACGGTCCAAAACCTAATTTAAAAAATATAGTTCCTGTGTCTTAGTAACACATTCCTGTATGTTACGATTAATTTTTCACTCAAAATAATAATAATAGAAAAAACACCAGGTCCTCACATGCTACTTTTGACCCAGATAAAGCTATGCCATGAGCTCCACTACAAAACAAAATAAAAAAGTACAAAGTCCCAATGGGCACCACAGTGAAGACTGATATATTGCTTGATTACCCTGCAAAATTTAATTATCTCACTTCAAACAAAAAACTTGAAAATACTTATAAGGGGTTCATTTTTTAAATTCATTATTCAAAATGTAAATTTAAAAAAAAAATCCGTATCAAAACTCAATTTCTTTAACAAAATGTGTTTATTAAGATAAGAGCCATTTTGAAATTGAGAAAAAAAGGGTATTAGGAAGGTCACACCTCCAAACATGTCATATCATCTTAAAGCTACAGTTGTCCTCTCTAACAATAATGGGACTTTGCTTATTGGCATATGAATTATGATATATATTATAAAACATAAATGTGCACTAGTGCACAAAAAATTAATGATCGAGTCTCAGGAGGCTAACCAAATCATTGCAATACTCACCTATGATACTTACCCTCCTTTCAGTCCGTACTGAATCCAGACGATTTTCAAAAAATTTAAATTATTTTTTATCCCATTATCACCCAGTGTCCGTCACTAAGTCTAGTCCTGGGCATTGCTCTCCCTCCGCTAATCCCAGGAGGGCCCTACAATGGGCTCAAGCCTCTTTCATGCTTTGAGGAGTGATGAACCCTTCTTTTCACCTGAGGGGGCAGGGAATTCCCCAGCTGGACATAGCACGTGGAAGGATCATGTTATTCCAGCCAGATCCTCCCCAGTCCCTCAGGTACCCTGCTCAGCCAGGAGGGGGCAGTGTACAGCCCCCTAGTGCATGTTTTTGTGGGAGTACTCCCCGTGTTCCCTTGAACACCGGGAGAACATGCAAACTCCACAAAGAAAGGCCCTTTCGCCAACCCCACCAAGGGTTGCTGATGATATGGAGGAACAGACACACCCTCAGCATCCCTGGCAGGAATCGAACCCAGGACCTACTAACTGTGAGGTGAGCTGTGCTACCAGCTGCGCCACCGTGCTCCCTAAGAGACGGTTTTTATGAATAAAACTTTTATGTAATTATCTGCTGGTTATCTCTGCACAGTCTCTCTGATACTATGACAAAGTTAGAGAGGTATAAAATATGGCGCCCTAAGAATAAAATTTTTGCTGCTTCATTAATTTAGTGCAGCTGCAATCACATGGTCTAATTAGAACTTCCAAAATTATTTGTTATGTTAAGAATTTTTGTCTTCAGTGGTCACTTACCACTGTTGCAAAACTACAGACAGCCTGAGCTTGTCACAGTGAGCTTTGAAATTGCCCCACAGAGCACTGGCCTAATGGCACTCAGAATTGTGAGGACAAATCACCCATAAATCTTGATCTTGTGAGCTCACATTGGATCTGGATACTTTACTACAAATACTTTTGTCTTAAGGGGCCATGATATTATGCACTCAAGCACAAATGTATCCTTCAACATGTAGTATCTTCACTCTTTGACAACTGCAATCTGCATTTCTGCCTGCCTTGTGCTCACATTCTTCTTGTACACCCCTTTTTAAACCTATTTCTCATTTTGGGACAACTAACTATGGTGTGAGCCACAAGGCCAAACATAACACAAGAGTGAAATGTTTTTAAGATGGCAATTTACCTCTTATGGAAAAAAAAAGGTATGTGAAGTTTTGTTTCATACAAGTAGTTTGAAAATGTAGCTACAATGTAGACGTTCTTTAACTTAAAACTTGCTCTCAAATGATATATCTGATTTTGTAAAAGAAGAAAGCCCCTGTGTATTTTTTGAACGGGTAATGGAAAGGAAGACACAAGAGATGTTGATGCAAGTCAACTTATTTCCGGTGGTTTCTGGGTCCTGGCAAGCACAGCTGTGGGTGCTGGAAAAAACAGGCCGTCATTCTGTCACAGTCGTATGATTTGACAACAGTTAAAGGAAAGATGAGCACAAGCCTATCTAAGAGGAAAAGTAGTCAAAGTTTCAGAGCCAGGAACACAAGGGCGATGAGATGAGAACATAACAAAGCTTTACCATCTCATCTGTCATGACCTAATAAAGCCATTAATTGTGGAGAGAAGTTGTTCAATCAGCAGAACCAGAGCCAAAGAAGGACCAACACAACACCCTCAGCTGAAGCATCAGTAAGCTGAGAGCTCTGCTGTCACCCCAACCAGCCTAGAAGACATACGGATTTTGTTAGGGCATGAATTACTCCCATACTGCTGAATTTATGGATACAGTAAGTGCATGGCTCTCTTGCGTTTAAGTGTTTTTGCAAGTTTTTTTTTTTTTATCAGCCACCGATTGTGCAAGAATAGAATAGAATTGAATAGAATACAACAAAATAGAACAGAACAATCTTTTATTGACCCAAAAAGGTATATTCAGTTGAAACGGCAGCAAAGTGGCAGGGCATACAAACATTTAGGAATAATTTGTAGATTATGGACGGAGTTCTGTGCGGTCAGTAAAAATAAAAACCATGATAGAATGGGTTTGGAATGTGAAACAGAGCAGGATACTTTTGAAATTTGTAAATAATTAATAGTTAGAACTATGTAAAGATTGTACATATATGTGCAGCATATTATTTTACAAGAATTAGAAAAATATACTCTGAGTAAAACTAATGTGCAAATAACAGAAAAAGAAATGTAAATAAGTGAGGTAGTATTAAAGCAGGTTGTAAACATTAAGTTACTTGGGAACAGTTTTGGGCTTAAAGTCTAACAGCTGCAGGGAGGAAGGACCTGCTAAAACGCTCCTTCATATAGCTAGGATGCAGCAGTCTTTCATTGAAGGAGTTCTGTAGCTCAGCAACATTTTCTTGGATTCGGTGGGAGATGCTTTCCATTAGTGATGTTATTTTGGCCCTAGTCCCTCTGTCCTGCACTGGTTCTAGGGGGCATCGTAGAATGGAGCTGGCCTTCCTGATGAACTTATACAACCTCTTCGTCTCAGCTGTAGGTAAACTCTAACATACGAGGCAATGAAAGATGGCTGATGCCATCACAGAGTCAAAGAAGGTTAAATTTAACTTAAGAAGCTCAAGTGGTCCCACTTAAAAAGAGAAGGGTCTATACATTTCATCATAGGTACAGTTCAATTGTGTAAGACAGAAGGTTAAAAAAAAATCTAGGAAATCATATTGCATGAGGACACCAGGGACAAGATTATGCATCTGCCCAAGAAAGGGATGAGCCAACGTACAACGGCAAGGGGCTTGGTGAGAAGAGATCAACTGTTGGAACAATTATTAGAAAATTGTATAAATACCTTGTGGGGTTCACATGACCTTGAGAATGGTGAGGATACCGCTCAGAACTACATGGGGGTACTATTCAATGAACTGAAGAGAGCTGGGACCACAGTAACAAAGGTTATGCTTAGTAATACAATATGTTGTCATAGCTTAAAATGCTGCAGTGCTCAAGGTTAAGCCAACACATGTATAGGCCCGTCTAAAGTTTGCCAGAGACCATCTAGTTTATCGAGAGGAGGATTCAAAAAATGTCCTTTTGTCAGATGAGACCAAAGTAGAAGTTTTGACACAATAGGTAGGTTTGTCTAAGAATAATTCTGAATAATTGCATAGAGCAATTATTAATAAGATATATAATTATAGGTACATTTCTAAAATTAGAACAAGCAAGACTCTATTCAAATGGAGTGACTCATTTTGAACAAATAAAATGAATCATTTTATCAGTCAAAAACCTTTGAAAACATTGTTCATGCTCAAACAATTGAAGAGAAATTACAAATAATTTGAAAACAGTGAAATAGATCATCAAAACAATTGTTAAATTGTTTATTCTAAGCCATTTTTTGCAAGATGGCGCCGCGTATGGACGCCTCGGCACTTCGCTCTCTGGTACTAGTTACTGTTTTACTCTTTTGCGTAGTTTTCTGCACTCCCTCTGCTATTAAAATTAGCAGAGAGGAACTTTTAAAAATTGGGCTATCCAGTGCCGGACTTTTTTCACCGGTCTTTACACAACCTGACTGCTTTATGGAGATTCTGATCGGAGGAGCAGCAGCGTTCTGTGGATTTAGACGGAGACGACGACGCGGGAAACGGGCTGGTGTGCTCGTCAAGCTGCGACAGCGGGGATTACGCACCGCTCTCCCATCCATACACCTGGGGAACGTCCGCTCTCTGCCTAACAAAATGGATGAATTGCTCCTTCTCCTATCCAAGAACTCAGACTTTAGTCGTTCTGCCGCCTTTTGCTTCACTGAAACCTGGTCCAGTGAACTCATCCCGGACAGCGCTCTAAAGCTGCCAGGCTTCCAGCTGTTCAGAGCGGACCGCTGCGCGGAGCTGACTGGGAAATCAAAGGGAGGTGGAACGTGCTTCTACATTAACGAAGGTTGGTGCACAGATGTCACAGTGTTAAAGAAGACATGCAGCCCTCACCTTGAGTCGTTCTTCATAAACTGTAGACCATTTTATTCACCGCGGGAGTTCGCCTCGTTTGTGCTGGTCGCTGTATACATTCCACCGCAGGCGTGTGTGACGGAGGCATTACATCACCTCGCCGATCAGATCACAGAAGTGGAGAAAAATCACCCGGACTCTCTGCTAATCGTTCTCGGGGATTTTAACAGAGCTAATCTCAAACTTGAACTGCCTAAATATAAACAACATGTGACGTGTCCCACCAGGGACATGAACACTTTAGATCACTGCTACACCACAATAAAAAATGCATATCGCTCTGTCCCCCGTGCTGCTTTGGGACTTTCCGACCACTGCCTGGTCCACCTCATCCCATCTTACAGGCAGAAGCTGAAATCTGCTAAGCCTGTAGTAAGAACTGTGAGGAGATGGACTGATGAGTCAAAGATGCAGCTACAGGCCTGCTTTGACTGCACTGATTGGAGCGTCTTTGAAGCAGCGGCTTCATCCCTGGATGAACTGACCGACACTGTGACATCCTACATCAGCTTTTGTGAGGACATGTGTGTGCAGACCAAAACCTTCTGCTCATTCAAAAACAATAAACCGTGGTTCACTGCAGAACTGAGACGGCTACGCCAGGACAAGGAGGAGGCCTACAGGAGTGGGGATCGGGACCTGTACAAACAGGCCAGGAACCAGCTGACAAGAGGGATCAAAGCAGCAAAGAGGAACTACAGTGCTAAGCTTAAGGACCGTTTTTCTGCTAACGACCCCTCTGCAGTTTGGAGCTACCTGCAGACCATTACTAACTGTAGGAGACCATCCCCCCACCCTGTGGAGAGCCCCCGCCTGGCTGAGGACCTCAACGACTTCTTTTCCAGGTTTGAAAGGACTTTCACACCTCCCACCTCCCCCACCATCTCCATCACAAAAGACCCAGCTTCACCCCAAACCACCCACGTACCTGCCTTGACGATCTGCGAACAGGACGTGCGCCAGCTATTTCAGAGACAGAAAATTAAAAAGGCTCAGGGACCAGACGGAGTGTCCCCAGCCTCTCTGAAATTCTGTGCTGACCAGCTGGCTCCCATCTTCACCCAGATCTTCAATAACTCCCTGGAGCTGTGTGAGGTCCCCTCCTGCCTCAAACGCTCCACCATCATACCGGTTCCCAAGAAGTCCCCAGTCACTGGATTAAATGACTACAGACCAGTTGCCCTAACATCTGTGGTCATGAAATCCTTTGAGCGTCTGGTACTGACCCACCTGAAGGACATCACAGATCCCCTGCTAGACCCCCTGCAGTTCGCCTACAGATCAAACAGGTCAGTGGATGATGCCGTCAACATGGCTCTACACTACATCCTGCACCATCTAGACTCTGCAGGTACCTACGCTCGGGTCCTGTTTGTGGACTTCAGCTCTGCGTTTAACACCATTGTCCCAGAGCTCCTCCACCAAAAACTGTCCCAGCTCACCGTGCCTCCCTCCACCTGTCAGTGGATTACCAGTTTCCTGACTGACAGGAGGCAGCAGGTGAAACTGGGTAAGTTCACATCCAGCTCCCGTTCCCTCAGCATCGGCGCCCCCCAGGGATGTGTTCTCTCCCCACTGCTCTTCTCCCTTTACACCACTGACTGCACGTCGAGGGACCCTTCTGTGAAACTCCTGAAGTTTGCAGATGACACCACCGTCATTGGACTCATCCGCGACGGCGACGAGTCTGTGTACAGAAAGGAAGTGGAACAGCTGGTTCTCTGGTGCAGTCAGAACCACCTGGAGCTAAACCCGCTCAAAACTGTGGAGATGACAGTGGACTTCAGGAAGAGACCACCATCAACATCTCCTCTCATGATCCTCAACAAGCCAGTCCCCACAGTGGAGTCTTTCAGGTTCCTAGGATCCACCATCACACGGGACCTGAAGTGGACCTCACACATCAACATAATAAGGAAAAAGGCCCAGCAAAGGCTGTACTTTCTGCGTCAGCTCAGGAAGTTCAACCTGCCCCAGGAGCTGCTGATCATCTTCTACACAGCAATAGTCCAGTCTGTCCTGACCTCATCCATCTCTGTCTGGTTCGGATCCGCCACCAGGCAAGACAAGGACAGACTGCAGAGAACAGTCAGGACTGCAGAGAGGATCATAGGAACCGATCTTCCCTCCATTCAGGACCTATTCCGGGCCAGGGTCAGGAAGCGGGCCAGGAAAATCACCACTGACCCCTCACACCCTGGCCACAATCTGTTTAGGCTCCTCCCCTCAGGTCGGCGTTACAGAGCGTTGTACGCCAAAACCACCCGACACAAAAACAGTTTTTTCCCCCAGGCTGTCGCTCTGACGAACTCTGTCTAGTCACAGTGTGTGAGTGCACTCACATAACAATAAACTATAACTCTGCACTTCTGTACATACTCACTGTAAAATAACCCCGGCTTGGTGTATATATTATCCTTTATTATTTACGATCTGATATTTATTTGTATTTTTACTTATTTTTGTTCTTATTTTTCTTTTTTTTCTTTTTTTATTTCACTTATTCAAGTTCTGTACTGGAGGAAAAAGTTTGCCGGAGTCAAATTCCTTGTATGTGACATACTTGGCCAATAAACTGATTCTTCTGATTCTGATTTCATCCCTGCCCAGTCACATACATACTTGAACGACTCTGATTACTTCTTCTAGTAGAGTCTGTAACTCAAAAGATTCCTTCTGCAGGGATTTGATCAAGTCAGGCTCATGACACATTCAACCGACTGGAAACAGTTACCCGATCAATGATAAGCAGGCGGTATAGTTCTTTTGGATGTAGAAAGTTGCTTCCTCCTCACCAGCAAAGGATAGAAGTTTAGTACACTTTATCTCTGTCAGTCTTTCGAGGACCCACAGACAAAGATACTGATTTAACACAAGAATTTGGACAAAACTCTTCATCTTCCTGTTGAACTAAAAGTGAATTGTGTGATTATCACTCCTGCTGATTGGAGGTCCGTGTTTGGTCCAGTAACTCTGGTTGTGGCCTAACAAACGCCACTTGCTGTGTTTGGAGGGGGAAGAATGCTGAGTTGCATCCCAAGAACACCATATCCACTGTGAAGCATGCGGGTGAAAACATTATTCTTTGAGGCTCATTTTCTGCAAAAGGGACAGTGCAACTAATAAATATTAAAGTGAGGAAAAATAGGCCCATGTATTGTGAGATTTTGGGCAAAAACCTTCTTCGATCAGTGGGAACATTGAAGAGGAAATGTGGCTGGATCTTCCAGCAAGGCAGTGATTCCAAACACACACCCTGGGGAGTGGCTACATAAAAAGCCTTTTAAGGTTCTGAAGTGGCGTAGCCAGTCTCCACACCTTAATCCAATAGAGAATCTGTAGAGGGAGTTGAAAGTCTCTGTTGCCCAGCAACAAACCCTAGGCATCACAGCTCTAGAGAAGATCTGAATGGAAAAATGTGTGAAAATACGTGCGCATGTGTGGAGGTTATATTACATAGTACTGAGGTCAACTTTTGTTAATGACTAAATACTTATTTTTTGCATCATCTACAAATAAATTACTTTAAAAAATAATAAAAAATAATTTCCTTTGTTTATTTATTGTTTTTTACATTCTGTCCCTGTCAGCTAAAGTGTGCCTCTATGATGAAAATTAAAGACAGGAGAGCTGCATCCTGTGTCTCGTTGCTCTGCTGGTGTATCAGTAACTGGACCTAGGAGTGTATGAGGAGTACGAGTGGGTGTGCAACATATATTCTTATGTATCTTGATGTGCAGATGAGTGAGTATGTGTGTATAAGGTGTGGTGGAGAAATTTGGTGTTATGATTTATCTGTGCTTTGCAATCAACTGCGACTATGTTTACTTAATGTTGTGGTATCAGTTTGAATGATTAGTCTTATTGAGTGACGCCATTACCCAAGTCATGGTCAGAGAGTTTTGATTATGATAGTCCACATCCTGTGTTACCACTGAGATGGCTCTTCGACTGGGCATCCTTAAAGGTCTACAAAGTTCACAGCTTTCTAATTAAAGAGAAAGGCGCCTTTATGTACTTTATCGAGTAGAATAGATAGACCAAGGTTGCTTCCGACTACAAAGGTATGGAAATGTTGGGGATTTTCTATTGAAACAAATGTCTGGACTGCAGTTTAGGAAAAAATTGATTTTCTTGAAAGTTGCTCAAACGATTCTAGTTTGTTCTATAAAGAAAAAAATATTTAAAGTGGAATACAGACATTTCGTGAAAATGCCTGGAAATATGAGGTGAATTGATCATTGTGGGAGTGCTAATTAGATGGTATGGGGCTATAGGTTGAGATCTGTAAAGATGGATGAAGTTTTCCTACCTGAGCACACACCTTGGTTGCATATGAGTTTATTAAAAGAGCAAGTACACAAAACATCCAAGTCTGGTCAAAATATCTTTTGATAATAACTTTTGGTCACAGTTCCAGAAGGGTTGTTCGGGACAAAACATCAAAGCACATCAGACCTACATTTAAATATGTTACACAAATCAATGTTCCTTTTGATGAGGATATGTCGATAAGTGTGTACATGACCAAATATTCAGTTTAGAAAAGGGGCATCGGAGGAGTAATATTTAGATTTTTAGAACCCGAATATGAGCATATTCTGGGTTTTGCCTGTGTTTTCATGGTCATGCGTGACCGGGTTATTGCTGATATTCTGGTTTTAAATTAGTTATTGGCTGCATGTAAATGCAGTGACTGTGCTCAACTGACTGATGGAAAATCTTAGTTCTTTTTTATAGTTTCTTCTCTTTGCTGAAGAAAGAATATTTTACCATTCTGAAGGAGAAGATCAAAATAAAAGAGAAAGAAGACCAAAGGCAACAGAAAGAATTATATAGAAAAATAAAAACAATCAAAATTTGGAGCCAGGATGCAAGACTTTAACAAAAACAAAAAGATTTAGTTTCTAACAGCTTGCTGTTTTCAGAACCAAATACAGATTTGATTTCAATGAATCTCCTAGAGATATCCTCCAAACCAAAAGAAAAAACAATAAACCAGTTGCAACCTCTAGTATAAGAATGTCTTTTTATTCAGAGATTTGCAGTTTATTTAAACCAGACACACATTAATGTATTGACTTACAAATCATGGAGCTGATGACAGTATTTTGTGTTTTTTAAAACATAATCACAGACAAAAGAAAGCATGCATATATATTTGCTTAAAGCAAAACTTTTCTTTCTTTTATGCACTGTTTGCTTGTGCTTTTTGTATTTTTTAATCAGAAGATTGAGTAAATGTAACGTAATTTTTATGACTATGGACTGTTCTCTGTTGAAATCAAATCAGTTCAGATTCATACTGTACAGTGGCGTGGCCAAAGATAAATAAATGGTCAGGCCACGGGGAAATTGGTCGGGCCAGACCAATAAACCAGAAAGTTACACAGACCATTGACTGCATAATCTTACAGCCGATGTTACAGCAATGCTCCCCGATAAAGCCCCCCGTTCACCGTTCAATTTTTTTCAGTAGTTTTGCTTTTCCCAAGATGTTTGTTGCTATAATTTAGCCTAGCTTAGTTGCATACTTTTTATATTCAAAATTCAACAGCAAACTCAAAATCTAACAAGATACTTGTCGCCAATCAAACCGTAATCTGCAAGCAAAAATTATCAAGCCAAAGCCACAGTGGGTAAAATATATAAAACATAACTTAACTCCAGAAGATCTCTATGAAACGTTTAATTTCGCCCGAGATGGTCACCACAATTAGCCAAACTCCGACTGTGTTGTGTTTATCCCTCAAGGTCGACAGCGTCCGTCCATCCGTCCGTCGATCCATCCGTCCGTTATCTATACCGCTTTATCCAATTCAGGGTCGCTGTGCAGCTGGAGCCTATCCCATTCCCAGCTATTAGCAGGCAAGAAGCAAGGTATACCTGGACAGGTCGCCAATCTGTCGGTCGACGGCGTATATATCATAAATGAGCCGATTTCTCATTAACGATATTAGACAAAAACATCCTTTTTTTTTCTCCACAAAGAAACACTTTAGGCTTTCAGACAACAGTTCCAGCCTTTGTGTGTGACGCAGAGAAGGTAAGTAACGTGTATTGGAAGGTCAGTGTCCAATCGGATCATCGAGCGATACCATGTGAGGTGAAATATCCAATTGTAAAGCCTTTTATCTTTCAAATGGTGTGTCAAAGATCGTCAATTACATGAAGATGATTCCCTCATCTAACTTCATCACTATCGAGAACCGCTGCAATGGAATTACTGACATAAACAATTAACTTAGCTGAATTACATATTTGCCAAATAAATAATATGACAGGCGTGCTTGACGAGTAGGTGGGCCCAGGCCCGCCTGAGGCTACGCCACAGATACTATACCTCCTCATTTTTTCCTCTCCATCCTTCCTCCTATCACTCTTTAAGAGGTTTTATCAGGAGAGAGGGAGAGAAAAACATGCTAAGTAGGTATGTGTTTGCCACACTGTCACTGAAGACAGGGCATATTTCATGCTGCCGTTCAAAACCACACATCACAGTTTACAACCACATATCATGATCTCAGCCCACACATTATGTTAGAAGCGTAATGCAGTTGGCTGCTTGATCCGCCAGCACAGATTTTAATAGAGGCACTGTCGACATAAGAGGGAAACAAAGCTGTCTTCCTGTAATTACACCAGACATGAGGTAAATAAGCCTATGAAGTGTACATTAAATAGAAGATTAAGAAAGTAATTGTGACTTAGAATCCACTCTAAGGTAAGTTTCACACACCCACAGAATTTTAAACATACGCGTGCATGCAGGCCTGACAGTGACTAAAGAAACACGACTGGCTCCAACCTCAGTCTTTAAAAGCTGCTTCAGCATTCTCTTGTCATTCCATAAGTCATTCACCACAAATTAAATTTTCTTTTAACTGATTTATGCCGTGAAGAAAAAGTCATAAAAAATCTCTGTTTTTAATCCCAGGATTTTTAAATGGTATCTTCAAAAAGTTTTTTGTTTCTAAGAAGGGATTCTTGAGCTTCAAATCATTTTGTTTCTTTCTAGTCTTGCACTTGAAGAGGAGGTTTCTTTCAAACCAAATTACGTTTTAAAGTATAATTTTAATTAAAACCCTGTGTTCCAAAGTTAAGGTTTGTATTAGGATTTTTTTTTTCATTTATAGACCCCTGTGATCATTATTCTAGAAAGACTTTAACTCAACTGTCATAAATTTGCTGAGAAAAAAAATGTGGCGACCGCTGCTTTCCACCACATGGACTGTTCATATTTACCCAGAGTACTACAACATTCATTAGAAAGAACAGTATCTTAAAGCTGCTGACACACTATTTACCTTTCCACGTACTTCAGTATGACAAAGACTGTTTATCTGTATGTACATTTTGTAAAACACAAAGTACTGCCATGTATATGATGAAGTGTTGCCAATGAAGCAACCTTTGAACAACCTTCATTAGTGCTGGTATAGAGGTATCACTTCTTATACATTTCTGCTGCAGCGGATCATGTGTGTGTGTGTACATATATATATATATATATATATATATATATATATATATATATATATATATATATATATATATATATAATATATATATATATAACACACACACACATGATCCGCTGCAGCTTCTTCATTAGTGCTGGTATAGAGGTATCATTTCTTATACATTTCTGCTGCAGTGGATCATGTGTGTGTGTGTGTGTGTATATATATATATATATATAATATATATATATATATATATATATATATATATATATATATATATATATATGCTAAGTAATATATATATTAGGGCTGAACGATTAATTGCAAATGCAATTAAATCGCGATTTGGTAGAATGCGATTTCCTAATCGCAAAGGCTGCGATTTGCCTTGATGTAAACATATCTGCTAAAGTCACGTGACTTGCAAACAATTCAGGGAGAGATGGAATCGCTGCACTTTAACCAGTTATAAAATGACCAAAAACTTAACAGAATCCAACACTACACAATAGTTGGTACCAAGAGGAACAGTACATCAGTTGTGAGAAATGATATCTGCTATGAAAACGTTGATGCTGCGCAACGCCAGGTATTACGCAGAATCCGTCTTGGTATTGTTGCTGCCTCACGAGGTAGGCTACAGTACAAACCTTTATCAACACCTAAAAACATCACACCACCATAGATGAGAGTTGCACGGCTAAACTGACCGCCACCAGTGTTTCAATTTCCAGTAAACAAACTTCCAGCCGACAGGGATCGCTGACCGAGCTGTTTGAAAGAATCGCTCCTTACGAACATAAAAAAACGGCACACTGAAATAATTCGTGCTATAACGGGTTTTATAGCCAAAAGTATGCTTTGTTAAGCACGATGAATAAGCTAGGATTCAATCTCACACACACACATTTTGCCACATTTAACCTGTACTGTATAACAAATGCTGACAGAAAGTTAAAGCCGCACCGAAATCAGTGGAGTATTTTGCAACAACTGACCTGAGATCAAACCGCTCTACGGAGCCATACCAGAATCTGAAAGTGCATTAGAACGATGGAGAATTAAAAATCAGAGCTTTTTCCTTCAAGCATCCTACTTCCTGGATAACAACACGGAGGAAAACATTGCAGACGAAAGGAATTATTAGCTGGGATCAAAAGGAAGAAAACCTTGATTGCAGAACAACACCGATGACCATCGAGTGTGATGATTAAAAGTAGATAAAGTTGTTCATATTGGCCTTTGTCTTAAAATAAGTAAATAATCTTATGGAATAGAATAAATTATGTATAAAAATCTGTTTATAATACACAATATTTTTGATTGCATTTATTAAAAAATGCATGACAAAAGCCCCACAAAAATAATTGCACATTAAATCGCAATCCCAATATTGAAGAAAAAAAATCGCAATTAGATTATTTTCCAAAATCGTTCAGCCCTAATATATATATATATATATATATATATATATATATAATATATATATTATATATATATATATATATATATATATATATATAGCATCTCTTGGTTTTAATTCCCATACTTTAGAATTCGGTATGAGCCATAGTTGCATAAAATATGGGGCAGCACAAGCATTTGAGAGGGGAGTCAAGTTTGAGCAACAAGCTTTTCGCTCTGTTCATCTCCAGGCAAGCATGAATGACACTTCTGACACCCCATAAATCAATCAAAATGCAGGAAATTATCTGAATTAACAGATTAAATCAATTGCAGGCCTGTCATTTACTATTGCTATTGTCAGCATCAAGCACCAACTTCCCATTGATGCCATTTGCAAAAAAACACACAAAAAAGAAACTTTAATCAAGAAAGATAATGTAATTTTTTAATTCATATTTTTCGTCTGGTGCTTGTGCACTTTCAATAGTAATGAGCAACTACCCATGTGGCCCATTTTATAAACCACCACTGCTTGGAAGCAAAAAAGTGTACCTAGAAAAGTTGATTGATTTAAATGAAAACACTAATTCTTGTATTTCTCACGCTCTGTCCTAACCTGTCCTTTTGTCTCTCTTTCTGAAAGAGAGAGGTTTTTTTCCTAGTAAAAAAAGGGTTCATGAAATATTCATTAAAAGATTAAGGAAATTAAAAGATTACAGGAAAGTCTGACTCCTTGGAAGCAAAACATAAATAATTGTTAAGTGGTTCAGGACCTTTGCAAAAAATTGTAAGATAAATGATTGAGATGCTTACCTATCTTCTCATGGGGATCGAAGACTCCAAATGTAAACTTGAAGATGAGCTAAGATCTCTGTGTGTGTGTGCGTGTGTGTGTGTGGGTACGCGTGTATGGGTGTGTGTCTGTGCGTGTGTGTGGGTGGGTGTGTGTGGGTGTGTGTGTGTGTGTGACTCAGTGTGAGAGAACTACGCTGAGCTGCCAAGAGGCGGTTGTAGAAGTACTGGAAGTTTTAAATTGCAACCAATTTCATAATGTGTTCAAGGAAACAATAGGGAATTCTCCAAAACATCATTTCACCCACAATGACATTAAACACTACAAAGCTTATCCTTTTATGGCCTGTGTGTTTTAAAGGGACTGTTAAAATCACCAAAATTGCTGGGTTCCGAATCCATTAACAAAAGACTCATTACCCCAAAGCTTGCACAAGACAACCAAACCATTTGGAAAGACCCAGTTTGTTCTTCAAATCTTCTCATCCGACGTGGAAGAAGGAGATTAGCCCCAGAGTCTGTCTGTAAATTTGGCTGACTGTTTTGTCTGGTTTGCATGTTAACGCAAAACAAAAACTAAACAAGAAAGTGGGTAAGTCAATAATAAGTAGTTGATGGTATAATAAAACAGGACCATGACTAATGATGCAATTATCTTTATATCTAAAAACTCACACCAGCGAAACGATATTTAGAATTGAGTTGTTGAAACACAAAAAATGCATGTTAATCAAATAGGGGTTTAAAAAAAAAAATCTACGAAAAAATAAGAGTAGAGGAATTTTGGGTTTAAGTCAATCATGGTGAACAGAAAGGTCTTTCAATATTAAAACACAACCACAGGTCTGGATGAGACACACTATAAAAACAAAGATGTGAGGTGGAGTCATGAGAAATACCCTGGATTCTAGAGGTGGTTTGTTCAACACCCATCTGACTCATATTTAATATCTTTGACTATACTCGCACACGTCAAGTTGCAACTTACAGCTCCCCTTATCTAATCCTTTGATTCATCGAGAGTGAGACATTTGCACAACCTATCTGCACGCCAGGCGGCGCATTAATCTCTCACAAGTTGGTGGTTAAACAAAAATCACAGCTTAATTAAAACACTTCTTAGCAACTTATAAGGATAAATATAGTAGCGTCTGTGTTTGATGGTAGTATTAGATGACATTGCTACACTGTTTGATGTTAAGGAGGAGAAAATGTGCTGCTTTAAATTATTGGTTTGTCTTTTGAAGACCTGGCTATTTCAGTCAAAAGATAACATGGTGGAAATGTTTCGGGGTTTTTTCCCAGGAACATTATATCAGCTTTCCCACTTCACATAAATGTCCGTGTTGTCTGACAATAGCCTTCTTCTTTACAGGTTACCACGTGCGACTCATTTTAAAAATAGCTGCTGCTTATAGTTTCTGAGAAGTGACTGAAACACTGATGGATTCTGATCAAATTCCCCTAGGGATTTTCTCCCGGAAAATGAGGCCAGAGCTATGCAAATGAAGCCAAGCCAAGCCTCACATCAAAAAAGACACGGTTAAATGCTTTTAAAATATCCTCCCATGCAGTGGCAGACTGGGATTTTAAAAAAAACGGCCCTGGACTTTGACTAGGCCCAGCCCATAACAACAGATGCGTGTGAAAACTCATCAGCAACAGACACGGTTCTCAAAATACTTAAATCTTAACCACTGATATTTTACCTTCCAAATCATAGCATTATCACTGATGTTGACTAAAAGATGTGTTAAAAGCATAGTGTAGAATACTCACTGATAAATAACGCTCTCTTTTAATGTCTCTGTCTCTCTGCTGTACAATATACAGGCGAAGTGACGACCTAAAGCACAAAAAAAAAATGGTTTAAGTTATGGTAAATCACAATGTAAAGAGGCTGTGATTATAAAGTTAATTTGAATACTCACAGAAATATACAACACTCTTTAAATGTCTCTCTTCTGAACAATAGGTGGGGTGACTACCTAAAACACACAAACAAATGGTAGAATTTGGTAAATGGTTCTAACCTAACCCTTAAAATACTTGATTTTTGTCGGAAGCTTCCTAAATTACGTCAAATAATCTGCCAATGAAACAAGATAAATTGCACTTGGTAAGAATTCTAAAAACTAAGACATACATACTCAAAGTAAGACTAATAAACTAACACCTTCTGCTCTTGCTTAGTATACAGTATATGTCTCAAAACAAGAATAAAAATTCTTTTTAGCTGTAACAAGATGGTTTGACTTGATTAGATGGACAGTTTTTGCAGTGTGCACAAACGGTTTAATTAGTTTCATTAAATATGTCTTCTGCCTTCATGTTGATGCTGCAACATGTTTATATTGTGTTTTATAGCTAACCAACTGTAAAAACTGCAATAGTTGTGTTTCATTGGGGTATACATAAAAATGTAGCAATCTGAAAGAATATCTGCTGATGTCAGACTACCTAGCATGTAACCCTAATTTATCCTCCTGTCATACTTACATACCTTGCACTTGTCTGGGGAACTTCCACCTGCTCATGCATCTGTCCCTCATCTCTATGTCCCCGTGCTGCGGCTGCAGCCTCCTCCTGCACAGCCGTCTGACATGGTTGACGAGCATTGGCGAGTGAGCTTGCGCATGTACGTGCCAACATTCGCGTTGTTGCCACGTATCAGTGTGGACGTGGAACAACAGTTGATGATAAGCCAGAAAAAAAAAAAAATGTGACGGCTGCACAGAGGCCTGCAGTCGTCCTGCTGCACCAGCCGGCAGCCGTTCTGTTGCAGCGACCATTCTGGTATTCTCCAGAATGTCCATTATGACCAGGCTTTAGAACCTTCCTTTTAAATAAAACTTACAGCTGCAATGGCTCGGGTTATCCTGAGCTATCTATGTAGTTATGCTTCTATAGGCTTAGACCGTTGGAGGACAGACTGACCGCTTTTCTTCACCCTACTACTTTTCTCTTCTACTTGTCTCCAGTTGTATCATTTGCTGTTGTTTCAACTGTTGTCTTTGTTTTTTGTCAGTGTTTTTCTCTCCTTAGAAACTACACCTGGTCTGGAAGGTTCTCAGCTGTGAGGCCTTGTTGGAGGGTGGAATTGACTGGGAAGATACTCCCAAAGTCCCCCGTGTTCTGTTATAATAATTTTGATTTTCTTTAGCATAGGAACTACACTTAAATCAGTTATTTTGTTTCTTTTAGGCATCTGCTCTGTCTTCTTGAACATCTACTTGGTCATGGCTGGTGGCCGCTTATACTGAGCCTACAGCAATGCGGTTCGGTAACTACCATGGAAACCAAAAACAGTAAAACTCTGAAGGAACAGGGAGGCTCGGAACTAAAGCCGGGCGTACACTGTGCGATTTTTCAGTCACGGTTCTTCAGCTCCGGCTCACACTGTACGAGTGAATTGCAGGGGTTAAAAGTTCACAGCTCACGACTCATGTGCTCACACTGTACGAATCGCTGTTCGGATGTGACCTGACTGCTCTCACTGCACGACACGACAGACCTGGAAGCAGAAGAAAAACACGGGAGTGAGATGCGCGTCTGACCCGGAACTGAAGAAGCAGAAGAAAAACACGGGAGTGAGATGCGCGTCTGAGAATTGCGAGGATGCGCTCAAAAGACAAACGCGCTGCCCTGGCAATCTGTGCCGTTTTTTATGTGGAAACACCAAAAACCATAAGGCCACGGCGGTAACGATGGTGACACGCATGCGCAGTATGAGAAATAGCTCATAACATTGCTTCCACAGTGCGAGTCATTCACGAGGGGCGACTAGGATCTTAAACAGGTTTGATTTTCTTGCGACCGATTGGTAGCTGGTCGTGAGGTGTAAATTGCCTGTCGTTACCCAATGTACACTAGACGATGCAACACGTACGATTAAGCCAAAAGTCGGCACGATCCAGACAAAAGTCGCACGAGTGACAAATCGGCTCAAAAACGGTCCAAAATCGCACAGTTTACGCCCGGCTTAACAAGGAAACCAGCAACGGAGAAAACTCAGGAGGAAGAGGATGTTACCTTCTCCAGGACATGTGAGGGAGAATAAACAAAAAAGTACGATTTTGTTATTTTAGAGAACGTAGAGAGAGGGTAAGTGCCTGATTAACATTCAGTGGAGTTTAACCATCTGGTTTCTGCTTCAGGTAACCGCTCCCCTTTTATGCTGCCATTGTAATTAGATCAGATCTGCTTCAGCCTATGCAGCACCTTCCTGTCACACCCTACATGAGAAAAGGTGAGGAAAAAACAAAAATCTGTACCCATCAGAGCCAGGTTCTGCTGGAGTTTTCTTCCTGTTAAAGGGGAGTTTTTTCCTCGACAGCCCCACTCTTTCCATTATCCTGTCTGATACCCTCATCACTACTGTGGTCTCATTCCACTTGCTGGGTACCACAATCACCCAGGACATCAAGTAAGAGACTACCATCTCCTCCGTCATGAAGAAGGCCCAGCAGAGGATGTACTTCCCGAGGCAGCTGAAGAAATTCAACCTGTCAACATGGACGATGATGCAGTTCTACACTGCAGTTTTCGAGTCCATCCTCATCTCCTTGGATCCACCATCAGGGACAAACAGAGACTGCAGCGTGTTGTGTGCTCTGCTGAAAAGGTGATTGGCTGCAAACTCCCATCTCTACAGGAACTGTACACCTCCAGGACACTGGGGCTTGCAGGACTAATCACAGCTTATCCTTCTCCCCCTGGACACAGACTGTTTGACCTGCCCCCCCTCAGGCAGGAGGCTCCGGTCCATTTGGACAATCTAAAACAAGCTCAAATCCTAGCTGCAGAAGGCCTATAATAAGCATTCTGAATGGTCACCATAAAGTTCTGGAAAATTAACAGTTAAATAACTACAATAATTACAATTATTTTAATGATGTCAAGCTGTTTTTTCGGGTTTTTTTAAGGTTTTATGGCAACAGCGGACATCATTTGAAATGGATAGTACAATGGATGACAACAGGCACAACGTCACACACCCGCAGGCTAATGGAATCACAAGGTGAAACCAGTAAGAGGTATGCAGGCACAGCTAGAAACACACACTACAAGGCGTAACTGGGCTCCAGTATGGTTCAAATGCTGCTTTTGCATTTTAAATTATACTCCGGGACAAATGTTTTGTCCAGAGGGTAAAAATCTCTCAGGAAATAGCATTTGATTGAGATCCATGAAAACCATATGGGGAAAAAATTGCAATTCTCCAGACAAAAATAAAGTTTTTCTTGAGTCTGAGCCAGATTTTTTTTAAATCAAACTTTTTAGTTAAAAAATTTAAACAGTTTATATAATGTGGTGTAACCACCCTGCAAACCACAGCTATTTTTTCTCTCCCTTTAGCTGAATAGCTGGTTAATGACAACAAAGTACACATTTGAAAAAGTGAAGTGTTTCTTTTCAGTACTGTCACATTAAATTTCTCAATATTCGTGTAAACTGTAAACTGAAACCCAAACTGTAAGTCATGTTTGGACATGTGTAACAGTAACTCCAAATACACTTTTCATGGTTTTCACCCATATTTCATTGTTGAAAAATGAATAAAAAATTGGTGAGCAGATAAAAACCATTTAAGTTAGGTTGAGAATTAGGCATCACTATTTAATTTAAAATAGGGCTACTTGTGTATGACAAATTAAGTGTTTTCAGTGAGACATTTCCCGGAAGGGCTGACTGTTGGATAGAATTTGGAAAAGTTGAAGACAAACATAAATACCCATTCATCACTTTAAACCACAGCAGCTTCATCCTGTTTCTATTGCACAGAAATGTCAAAATGGGTTATGGTGAGAAAAACTTTTTTTGACTGGTAGTAAAAAGAAAGTACATCCTCTGTCATTTCTTGGGTTTTAACATATAAATGATCTGATCATTACCAGGTTCTAAGCTGATTTTAAACCAACCCCAACTGATGTTAACCACACACCACAGCTTCCACCATGTCATTATGGATTAAGCAAAAAGATTGAACCAAAATGGCAATGTTCACAACAACAACAAAAATAAACAAAAATACCCTTGATATGTACAAAATATGTATAATATTAAAATTTAAAGATGTTGGCATTTTTTGCCATAATTATACTAATGTCACTTTATTTTAATGCCTGTGGTTTAATCTCACAGGAAAAAATTTTCTGTATCATCAACCTATACTGAATTACAAAAGTTGCTCATACCGGTACCATATTAAAACTTTTATATTCTGAAAAAAATTGTTTGCATTCTTGAAAACATTTTTGGCTGATGTCTGCAAGAACGTGCACAAGAATTCACATGCATATGCTTGTCTTTTGGACCCAATGCAGCCAAACGTACCATTTTTGAAAAAAAATAATAGACGTTGTGAATGATTTCAAGTCATAGTCAGGGCAGACATGCTCGATTTGGTGGAGCAACACATTTTCTGTGATTTTGAATATTTGACTAACCTTGAGGAAGACATGTTTCTGTCTATTACTTTTAGATAATTTATACAAGTACAATAGGAAAATTACATTGCTGTAAGTAATTACGAGGAAAAGATGAAGAGCTGAAAGACTAGACAGCTAGACTGAAAGATAAGACGTAAATGTGTTCTTTGGGACCACCCCATGAGGGTCTTTCCAGGTTTGCTACATCAGAGATCATGTTTTTTTCAGTGGACTTAGAAGCTTAGGGGGAGGAAATGGGAGAATGATGGTAAATTATGATTGAATATTTGTTTATTTTATTAATTAACCCATTACCTCCTGTCTTAGGGCTGTGATTAGTCTTCCTGGGCTCTCCTTAATTTTCATTACAAAGATTTTATTTACATGCAAACAATATACATACATACACATTCACACGCACAAAGTATTCAAAATAAGCTCAATATGAAATCACATATAAAATTTTGTAGCAAAATAACATTGAGAAATAAGATTAGCAACTAGGTTTTTGGTCATAGTTAAAGATCACACAATCATTAGTGATCACAAAAACACTGTTATTTTCTTTTAAAACATTTTTGTTGTTCTCTAAGAAGAAAAAAAAAATTAATAATGTAATAGCCATTAAATTGACCTAACTACACATTTAATACACATAAATCTATGCAGATAAAAGCTAGCTTCAACAAAGAAAATTTCAACTTAAATGCTACTGATCTTATTTAGACTGTTAAAGATTCAGATCAACCTTTCTTTACCAATGTCTTAGTGAGCTAGATCTTTATCCACCTTAAACAAAGAGCTAACTCACAGCTTTAATATGCCAGATTAATATCTTATTAGAGATGTACAGATAAACAAACTTGAACTGACAATAAAATATAGCACCATCAGTGCCAACGCCCTAGAGAAGTGTAATTGACCCTGGGGCTGCAATTTCGCACTGCCCAAATATTAGTTGTACTTTATTTGCATTTACCACAATACATCAACAACTATAAAACATATGTATTTTCCAACAAAAGCATAATAAATACAGCATTACAACAAAACTCTTACATTGGGTTGCACAGAGGAGCATTCGGTAGCACTGTTAAGCATAGTTTATAATGCTCCGTTTTGACGGAGACAGAGTACCATTATCCGTCGACGCAAGGGCTCTCTGTCACCTATGCAACGACAGACGGAGTAGAGGTCCATTCGAACTATCTGTCTGCATCAACGGAGAGCGTATGCTTCTGATTGGTTAGTTCAGCAACAACCAGAGATCGTTTCCCCAGAACGAGGCTCTATCTTTAATCAGTAGTCAATGCAGCGTTTGGGCTTTATATGCTTTATATTGAAAGGATAATTTATCTAATCTGGTCTTGTGGCGATTTTGAACACAAGGAGTTGTAGAGAAAGACCAAAAAAGGCTGCTGTGTTTATTTACATGGATTTTTAGAGTATGCTATGAGCTGTACTTTTAGTAAAAAGCTTTACAGATTAATCAAAACTTACTTTCTGACATCCATTGCTCCTTGAGGGAGGATTACTTTCACAGACTGAAGAAAAGAACAGAAACTACGCTGCGACAGAAGGCAGATAGTAGGCATAACTGCAATGAAAAGTTAGCACCCTCTGCTGTCCTGGTTGAGGATTGCTTTGTCATACTGAAAAATCAATGGAGAACTGAGAGAACGAAACTGAGAACCATAAACGAAAAACGTCTCTATACTTACGTCTGCATGCAAATTTGCTGTTGGAGAAGTATGAACTAGGCTTTAGCTTGCAGCAAGAAGGTTCTAGGTTTGAATCCCAACCTGGGGTAATTCTCCCGAGATGTTGCATATTTTCCCCATGCATGTGTAGGATCCCCACAGATATACCAGCTTCCTCCCATAGTCCAAAAAGATGACTGTTAGGTTTGTTCTACATTGCTCTTCAATGGACTCACAGCTTGTCCAGGGTGTATCACACCACTCGCCTTTTGACCATTGGAGATAGGCACCAGCCATATCACACAGACAAGCAGGTATTGACAATATATAGTCCCAATTAAAAGTTTAAGACCACTTGAAAAATAGCAAAAAAAATCGTACTTTGCATGATTTGATCTTAACAAGCCTCTATAATTAGCGCTTTAGTTTGCAACAAGAGATTGGTATTAGCCAAAACATTTTTTGAGCATGCCAACAAGATTTATTGAAAACAACAATTAAACTAAAACAAAACAAACAAAATACAAACAAAAAAATAAATAAATAAATGAATAAATAACAGAAATCAAAGTCAGAAAATACTAACTCAGCAATGACTACCTTCAGCATTTTTGTTGATCAACTAAAGAATTTGTTGAGGCATGTCTGGTGCAAGCGTTTTGATGGGGTGAGTGGGAATATTTTTTCAAGTGGTGAAGAAGGCCATCGACTGTCTGGAACTGTTGTCAATTTTTGTAGACGTCCCTTGTCATCCATCTAATTTGGATTTAGATCAGGGGAAGACTCATCTCTATTCTCCTAAAAGAAGTCACTTGTCCTGTGGGCATTGTGTACTGTAGTGTTGTCCTGTTCGAAAATCTCAGTTGTTCCCCCACAAACTATGTGCTCAGTCATGAGGAATGCTCTCTGCAACATCTGGACATAGCCAGCGGCCGTTTGATACCCCTGCACTTCCTGAACCTTCATTGTTCCACTAAGGCCTCCTGGATGCCTTCCTGGTGAGGTGTTCCAGGCACGTCCCACCGGAAGGAGGCCCAGATGTAGACCCAGTACACGCCGGAGGGACTATCTCTCTGTTGGCCTGGGAATATAAGTTGAAGACAATGGATGGATGGCTGGATGGATGGATGGAGAACCCGAGGTTCTTCCAGTGTCTTGATGGACAGTCAACTGGATCCTCCAGCTGAGTGCCGGTGAAATTCAGTTTGTTTACATAGCACCACTTCACAACAGATGGCAATTTACAAGAAAAATAATTTTTAGTACAATTATAGAAACATTCAAATCTTTAAAATGTTCTATTTAAAGAATCCTGCAGATCACGTCAAGTATTTAATGTGAGGTTGGGCACCATTGATACAGACTTACCAACCACAGCAATCCCTGATACTGAGCAAGCATGTAGATACAGTGGAGAGGAAAAACTCCACTTTATCAGGAAGAAACATCCAGCAGAATCTGGCTCAGTACAAGCCGCCATCTGCAACAACGGTCGTCGGGTTCGAGAAGACAGAGCAGAGACACAGATAGAAAAAGAAAAATAAACACAATGGATGTAAGAGTACTTTCTATATCACAAAGAGTAAAAAGCTGATAAGACATGGAGGACGTTTGGTCACTGGGAGTGTCATCTTTCTTGTTCCATAACCTTTAGTAATTATTATTAAGTAGTATTAATTCCAAATGACTGTTTTACAACATCCCACCTCAGCAGCTATGGCGCGCTGTTAGAGAATCTATTTATACAGTTAAGCGATCCGACCACGTTCATATAGGACACTTTTTTTCCCTTTTCCATCAGAACATGAAGACAATGTGACTACCTGACAGAAAATGACAATGAATCACATTTTTTCCCCACAGATATGGCCTTTTGAAGGCATGTTGTCTTAAACTTTTGATCAGCTGGAAAATAGCCTGTTTCAGGTTCAGCATTATTTTCGATAAAGTGCATGCTTGAAAAATATTTTGTTTTACTCCCATCTCTTCTTATTGCATTTTAAAGCTCTAATTGGCCCCTTGTAAAATGGGTAAAATATGATTATTTTTTGCTATTTTTCAAGCGGTCTTAAACTTTTGATTGTGACTGTATGTCAGAACCTATGTTGCAAAGAAATGTTTTTTAAAGAGTAACTCACCCCCCTACCAGAGTTTAACCCTGCCCACATTACTTTTTTTTTTTAAATGACTCAAAAGGAGGCGTTGCCTGGTGGACCAGAAAAAACGTGGGGGGATGAATGTTATGGCGTGATCTGGGCTGTGACTGATATGTTGCAGTAGCGCAGAGTCACAGACGGCCGGAAAGATGGAGAGAGTCATAGTGACAGAAGCTACAGTGCTTCAGAGGGAAATTATCTAGAGGTTAAAGCTTTTTCTCCACTTCCTTCTCCAGAGGAAATAGAGTACAGGGATAGGTTCTGTGGAGCAGGCGAGCGGCCCTGAGCCATAACGTTTCAGGCCATTGTCTCGTTCCCTGCCCGGGGCAGCAGCAGATGCCGAGCCTATGGCGGCATCACGGCATAGAATGGGCGCCCTCTCTGAATGGTACATTGTTATTTTCAAATCTAATGCTAAATATAGATTAGCTTGAGTAATGTCATGTGACTCTGCCTCGACAGGTGCACTTGTGGTGACTGTACGTCATTTTCAGAAAAAGAAATTGTGTTGCAAAGAGGTGCCCAAGGTCTAAATAAAGTGTCCACGCATGACGAGAAAATCATTCAGGAATGTGCAAAAAAAAAAAAACTTTTCACACCGTCACAATTATGGCAATAAAAATGAACTCCTATCCCAGATTTTATTTTCCATTTACTGGTATCAGTTATTCTCTGTGTAATAGGTAATGCGCAAATGTCAGCAAGTAGGGGTAACCACCTGCTTAACGGAGCACACAGATTTTGAGCCAATAACCCATATCGTTATTGCAAGTGTGCATGCTCACGAATGCGGCTTGGACCCCGAGTCACGGCTTGAGGAACCCAGGCAAAGCCCCGGCTCCACTGTAAACTGTGTATGCATGCATATGTTTTCGTTAATACGGAGCCTATTAAAGTCACTTATAGGCTGTTTTTGGCTGACTTTTCACATATTCCCATTACTCATTGTGTTGTGGTTGGCTGTGGAAATGGCAGTTAACCACATTGAATGGTGGAGAATGCAAAACGCACCAGTGTATCAATGATACCGACCCTTGTAATGAACCAATATTTATTTTATATACATTACATACAGAAAATAAGGATCAAAATGGATGTGTGAGGTAGATAAAAAAGGTAAGAATTGTGTGATTAAACATCTTGATCATTCTATATTTCTGTTGCTCGTTTTGGTCTAACAGTTTTAATTTTGGTAGCATACTCATTAGCATGCAGGCTTCACATAGCCTCCTGCTGGAAGTCGATGTGAAGGATTACTGTTTAGAGCATCACAGCCTTATCTGGGCTCTTACTGGTTCTAAAAAGTTAAAATCCCATTCAAAAATACACATTGTAAGAGTTTAAAAGCACGACGAAAGCTAATAAGCTATGTGCTAAAAAGCAAAAAACGTGTTATAGGATGATACAGTACTTCTTGAATCCATGAGCTCTTGGATGAAATGTATCTGAGGCCACTTCTCCATGCCAACATTCTCCTCTTCCCAGCAATCTAACAGCATTTGTGGGTCCAGGATTATCACTCCATGAAAAGTCCACAAACCGGTACAACCAGCCTGGACTACGTTGCTTTTTTTCGTCAAAGCAATCAGTATCTACACTGTAACTGCATAGCACACATCGTTCTTTCTTATGCTTCATGGACACAGGCAGCCTTCTATGGCGAATATATGTTTTAAGTTCATCGACTTTCCATTGTTCAAAATCATCAATTTTGCAGCTTTCCCTATCTTATTCTTCCCCCAGTTTGGGGTCCAAAACCCCTTAATGCATTGCACGCAACGCAATTTCGAAATAGCTTATTGTGCTGCAGGCTGTTCATGGCACCTCATTACAGAGGTGTGGCCGAGACCTGCTGTCATCATTAGTCAAAGCCTATGTCAGAAACCCAAGCTGAGCTGTTGGTAATGCAGGATTCCAATTTTAGTGAATTACAGTGCAATGTAATTTTTTTAACAAGATGGGGGTACTAAACCCGCGGTTTTTGGTACAAAATTAATATATATGCCGTTGCGTCCTTGGGTAAGACACTTCACCCACCTTGCCTACTGCCGGTGGTCAGGGGACCCGGTGGTGGTAGTGTTTGGCTTCTGTCAGTGTGCCATTGTGTTGGCAGTAAAACAAATAATTTGTTGTACAAACTGTGACCTTAGATGTATAATAATTTAATGCAAAGACTTGCATAAATGTAAAGTTTAAGTTGTGACTATAAACCCTGTATAAATTTGATTTTGGCCTCTCACAAAAATGTCACCGAAGTTGATAGGAAATTTCTTCTTTTTTTTTAACCCAGACCTTATTTATTCAACTACACTAACAAACCATCTCAATTAAGTCGCTGCCGAGTAGGGCTTTCAATCTGCGGTCTACGGCAACAACATGGATGGCACTTGCATGTTTTCAACAAAATAACCAAATGGACTAATACAGTGTAAAAGTCTTGCTCACACTAAGACTTCCATGGTACACTGCTGTAACTGAAATGTCTACTTGTTGAAAGTTGGGATAAGGCCTGCAAAACACCTCTGCAGGCATCAAAGAAGCATTTCCGAGATGCACTGAACTCCAAGGGGAATAGTTCTACCAGTTAATAAAAAAACATGGCTCAAATGAAGGAGTTTTGTGGTAGATAATGCCTTATGCGGCATTCAGACCGCATGCTTTATCAGGGTCAGGCAAAGCTCACAAAGCACCTAGTTTGACGCTTCTATGTTGAAGCTTGCAAAGTCTGCAAAGTCTGCTACTTTTGAGCAAAAAACAACGCGTGGGCGGGGCTTCTTCTGTTGCTGTACATTCTGAACTATGGCAGATAGTATTGAGAGAGTGCCTTGGCTTTATTTGCTAAATAAAGCTAGACAGCGTCGACTTCTGCAACATCAGCGCCGTTTGTGGATACACCCTATTATACGGATGTGTTCTGAGTTTGGGGAGTTTAACCATTTGCTCCAGGAGCTACGTATGGATGACGTTCGCTTTCAGCCATACTTCAGTCTGTCCCGCGCCCAATTTTACGACCTCCTGGGCCGCATCGGAGCTCAAATCTCCTACCAGCAAACCAACTACAAGCGCTCTATTCCTCCCGAAGAGCATCTGTCCATCTGTCTTCGGTAAGTGTTATTTATGATTTTTTAAATCTGTGTTTTCTAGACTTAAAATGTAGGTTTTTCCTGATCCCACTACATTCAAATACGTGTAGTGACATTGCTACAATTATAAGCTCTGATTGGTTAACGCGCCGCTTCAGGGCCGTCAGCACCGTCAAAAGTTCAACTAGCTGAACTTCTGCGCTGCTGGCTTTATGAGCTTTGAAGCATGAAAAGCTTGAAAAGTTGACGGAGCCAAGGCTCACAAGGTGCCGCAGAGACTGTGACGCTCCTCCAACGGCCTCCGCCATAGACATAACATGTAATCTTGACGTTGCTGACGCTGACAAAGTCCTTGGTCTGAATTCAGCATTATTCAGAGGCGGCACTTGACATGCCCCCACGACTCCCATTATATGGATATACGTTGATCGCGAGTGGATATTAACTTCTCCCAAAGGACTCCAAGTGGCTCCAAACTTGCCTGGGTGAGTAGGCGAAAATAAGGCATGGTATAAATAAGGTCCAGGTTGAAAAAAAAATACTTCCTCTTTTAATTTCACTCTTATCATAGGCCCAGATGGAGCTGTGAAAAAGTCCAGCTGAAATCACTGCTATCTGATTAGCTGTGATTCACATTTGTCCAGTTAAATTGAATATTGGGAGTTACACGCTGAACAGATCACTAGTCCATGGCAGGGTACACACACAGAACAAACAACCATGAACACATACACTCAAGATTTAGAGAGACCAAAAAGAGTCATGTTTTTGGATTGTGGAAGGAAGCTAGAGTACACAAAGAGTACATGCAAACGTCACGCAGAAAAACCTTAGACCTGAATTTGTATCCAGGACTTCTTGTTGCAAGATTATTCAATTCTATTCTATTCAATTCTTCCTAACAAAGTCGAAACAAATCGAGCAAAAATGGATTGGGTTGTTTTTGGTCTTCACCAAGGAGAATCCACCTTTGAATTTTGAATCTTTGATTAATATAAAATTTGGTTGATGATCTGAAATTTGAAAAAATCTTTTTTTTTTACTGTATTTCATTCCCTTACATTATAAACAATTAATACACAATATTACAGTAGATTTTTAAACTTCTAAATTCACAACAATATGTTAACATAATATTTTTTTGATCAGAATATTGCCCGTCCATATTCTTGTCTTGACTATCTTACTTGGTGTTTACTATTGAGAGCATTTTTGATTGCTAAGACCACCCAAACCAGTACTCATGTGCTGAAGATAACTGAAACACAACTTTAATTGATTCCTGGTGAGAACCATTCGGTCCTGATGAAAATCAACAGAGTTACTTTCTCGGGAAAGTGAAATCGTCAACAGCTCAAAGATTCATCACACAGGGCATGACTTTGGTTGTTAGCATTGCTTGTTGTGTGGCTAGATTCTGCTTTTCTGAGAAAGGGATATGTATACTGGTAAACACCAGGGAGGACAAGCATTGCTAGCCAATCATGACGTACACCCTCTACAGTAAATGAGTGTGGTTCGCAGCAGAGGTTACATAAATGTTTTATGTGCCGAAGTCGCTGTTGAATGATTTGTCATTAACACACATGTGGGCAGTTTGTGCTACTACTGCTGCCTTTAAATACGGATTGCACTTTCAGCGTTGATCACTAGCCAAGGGTTGTTTTGTGGTTACCGCTTCAGAGTCAACCCTCAATCCAGGAGTGTGAATCACTCTCTTAATTAGAGAATGCAGTCCTGAACCACATGTAAACAATTAGCCCTCAGGATAACAGGGTTTTGTGAGTTTGTGTGCATGCTAGGCACACATATTTGGAGTATTGCTACATTTTCCAGACCTTCCTTCAAGCAGTGTAAAAGAGAAAGTTCAGAAATATATTAATAAGAAAGGCTGTTTAGATTTTATACAACATTTTGGTGATTTTTAGAGACATTGCTTTATTTTTCCAGTCTGCAACTTTAACTACAGTATAATCCCATAGAATTAAAATTAATCATCAAAAATTATTAGGAAACCTTATATGTGTTATCTTATCATATAATATGTGCATGTGTGAGTGTCAGTATTTCGCCATCTTGTAAAAGTGTGAAGCCTTTCATCTCTTAAGAGGAAGGTGGTTTATCACACACTTTGTGCTGCTCTGTGATGAAACCATTTGTTCTTTGACAAAGGGCTTCCGATATAAAACCTAATAAGAAATCAAATATGCGAATCACAAACATGAACTCCATACAGGGTGCCGGCGGAAATTGGACTACTGTTGGTCGAAGGAGTAGAGGAGGAAGGCGTGTTGGACGGCAGAGAGAGAAAAGGAAATTCAAGAGCAAGGAATTAAGAGTAGGGACTTTTAATATTGGGACTATGACAGGTAGAGCCAGAGGTGGTAGACATGATGCAGAGAAGGAAGGTGGATATTCTATGTGTTCACGAGACCAGGTTGAAAGGTAGCAAAGCTAGAAGCGTAGGAGAAGGATTCAAGTTGTTCTACCATAGGGTAGATGGAAAGAGAAATGGAGTTATCTTGAAGGAGGAACTTGCTAGGACTGTTCTGGAAGTGAAAAGAGTGTCAGATAGGCGGATGAGTCTGAAGCTTGATATGGAGGGGAAAATGGTCAATGTTGTTAGTGGTTATGCCCCACAGGTAGGATGTAAATTAGAAGAGAAGCAGAAATTTTGGAGTGAATTAGATGATTTGATGGAGTGTATCCCCAGAGTTGAGAGGGTGGTGATTGGTGCAGACTTTAACAGACATGTTGGTGAAGGGAACATATGTGATGAGGATGTGATGGGCAGGTTTGGTATCCAGGATCGGAATGAAGGGTGAAAGATGGTAGACTTTGCAAAAATTATGGAAATGGCTGTTGTAAACACTTTATACCAGAAGAGGCAGGAACGCAGGGTGACTTATAAGAGTGGAGGTAGGAGCACTCAGGTGGACTACATCTTATGTAGACATTGTGATCTGAAGGAGATTAGTGACTGCAAAGTAATGGTGGGAGAGAGTGTAGCTAGACAGCATAGGATGGTGGTCTGTAGGATGAAACTGGTGGTGAGGAAGATGAAGAGAACAAAGACAGAGCACAGGACAAAGTGGTGGAAACTTAAAAAAGAGGTGGACGAAAAGTTAGAGAGATGGAGGTATGCACTGGAAAAGAGAGGAATGAAAATTAGTTGTACTATAACAAGACAGAATATAGTTTTTATCTCCATCCATCCTCCCATCAACTCCGTTCAGCTTCTTTATCTGATTAAGCAAATCTTCACTAGGCCATAAGGCTGTCATGCTGCCACCACCGAGTTGTGAGTGGTGCTTGTGTGTTGGGATTTTTGTGGAGTGTTTTTCATTACATTTTGTTTCCTTGTAGGCCCAAAATCTTTTTTTTAGTCATCTGACCAGATCTGCTCCTTCCACCTGTCTGCTGCATCCCCTACCCCTACTTTCCACCGGCCGCGTAAGCGCAGCGTAACATCTGCAAAGTGTTGTATGCTGTTATAGCCACTATTATATATAATGGGTCCATTTCCAACACATGTGAATTGGACACGTCTGAGAAACATTGTGTTCAGTCCCTCTTTAGTCTATTTTTTCGCACTACGCTTCCAAAACGCGTCGAGCTCAGCAGTGTAGATTGATCCAGACAGGAAATCATAGATTTAAGCAGTGTAAAGAATCTAGAAAATTTCAAAATAATAGACACGTAGGCTATAGATTTGTGATTGCTTAGCTTAGTTGACTGACAACACCAGGGTTGAAGGAGTCAGTCTGTTGGACTAATATGTGGGACTAATGTGCTGAAAACATATGTACGAAACAATTTTTAGATTTGTACCAAACTTTTAAAGCAATATTTCATTTGGCCTCCACTGCACATTATGTGCTCATTTTAACCAGGGGTGTGCTTACTTTTACAAGACAGTGTATGTTATTTTAGTTCAAATGTTTCCAATAATTGTTTAGAATTTTATCAGACAGGCCTCCAAGTTTGCCTGCTATTGTTTGCGGAAGACAAAAAGCCTTAAAAAGCCATAAAAAAGCTTTTATTCAACTCTAACATAAACACATTGTTCAGTATAAAAAAAAACATAGCAAGTTCATAGCTTGAAGTAAATAGTGGCAGAGACCAAAAGAAACTGCTGACGGGTTCTGTCACTCATGCTATGTCTGTAAAATAAAGGACATGTGTGTCTAGTTTGAAATGCTTTTCAAAGATAACCCTAGAGAAACAAACATCCCAATCAGCTATAAGAGATGATTAATGGCTGTGTTCTGTCCAAAAGTGAATCAGGCTCATTGCACAGCTTTATAACTTGGCTTCAAGTTAGAATATCTTGTTATATTTCTCAGCCAATACTAGATATATCTGAGTGTTTTTTGTCTCCAAATAAAAAGAACATTAGGACAGGCCACCCTTTAATAGAAGCAGCACATCATAACTTCTGTCCTTCATGCTGAAGCTTTTAATATTGCAAATTCAGTCCCCACAGGAGCAATTGTCCACTTAAAATAAATGTCCTTTTCAGTTAATAGGCATGTGATGTTATCAGTTATTAAAGTGCTTTAAAGAACTGATCAAGCAATTGCCCTCTGTTTGATGGGACTCTTAAGAGATCCAAGGAAGAAGAATCCTGTCTCCCATAGTCGTCTCATCTAATGATTGATTTGTCTAATTGTCTTCTCTGCTGTGTTTCCATGCTGTCCCAGACCCTGGTTTCTATCTGTCTCCAAGACCTAACAGTGAATCCAATGCATGTTTATTTTATACTGATATACAACGGAATGCAGTAGGCAAGGTTCTTTGTGAAATCGCATTCCTTTTGTGTCAGATTGTATTAACACTTCTCATCTTCCATTAAGCATCTACAATAAATTCTAGTATTAACTTTTTTTTGTCTGTTCTCTGTTCAAGGTAACATATGCTTCTCATTTGTAACCCTGAATCAATGGAAAGCATGTGTTGCTTTGCATTTGTAAGATCCTTGGAGGTGTGTCCTTTAGTGATGCTTAGATATAACACAGGTGGGCCACATCTGTTTTTCTGGTTTTGTCATTTCCCCTGAAGAGGCACCCATTCTGAGAAATAACTTTAGGCCTGTGGAGCTGTGCATCACATTTACAAACTAAACTTCTCCTTGTAACAAGTGGATCTCTTTTCAAAGATGTTTACTCAATATAACATCAAAAGAATTGTTTCATTTAAAAATAAAACAGGCATGTTCTCGACTGATTCTTGGCTTAGCTTGATACAAAACAATATTTGAAATATCTGTCACAACTTCTTGTGTCATAATGTAATCAATTATATTTGCAATTTACTCATGGCTACAATGTTCAATGACTGAAAGCCATGCAGCATGGGTCTTTAAGTTGTGGTCAGTCAAAAAATGTGGTTGGATGTGTTGTGTCTCTGCTGTGATGTACTGGCAGTCCAACCTATGTTCCCTTCCTCCTAGATTAAATGTCGGACCTTTGGAAGCTGGTGTGTGACACTAACGCTGTGTTCACTGTTACTTCTTAATGTATACATGGACTGGAGGTGTAATATTTATATCAGTTCACAATAGAAAAGAAATCTGGTTTCATACAAGAGCCTTGTACACTCTATAATCCATCCTTTTTATCGTCAAATCTATCTTTTTTATTGTTAAATAAGTTTAGAAAAAATTGCCTTGATTAGACTTGAAAGGATGGATGTGTCCTGCCTTATATTAATGGTTCAGGTCATTGTTGTTTATAGAACCAACTGAGTATCATTAAAACGTCACAGCCTGCCACATTGTTGTTGACCATATCCATCCCTATATCACCACAGTGTACTCACTGATCTTCTGAGGACGACATCCAGCGGGATATTGTGCCATGTCTCAAAGCTAAGGTCATCTCAAGCTGGTTCTTTGAACTTGACAATGAGTGCGTTTTAATGCAGCAAGAGAAATGCAAATCATTGCCTTAATGCAACTGAAATCTGATTTTAGAAATGCATGTATACACCTCAGGTCAAACCAAACAGGCCTTTGAGAAATCAGAGTAAGCTACCCAGATAATACGAGAGAATCAAATTTATCTGCATGTAAACGCCGACAGCAGTAGCCTGGCTTTTAGAAGCTCTGGCACTCTCATGTCAGATAATGAAGAGACCGTGGAAGCCAAAGCAGCAACCAACAGAGCAGCTCAATGAGTATAACACAATAAAAGAGTCCAGTACATACTAAATGAACTTTGCTGCAGCATGGTTGTTGTCCGTTTCTTTGCTCATTGTGGATTTACTGGTTTTACTCTGTCTGCTTCACCGACTTTAACATTTGTTTCCTATCCGTATGACTCAAGTCCAATAGGGAGCTTAAGTCATGACTTTCTACTTCCAGTCCATGTTTCCCTTACGGTCAAAAAAAGAAATGAATGAGACTCAATGGAGCAATAAAAGTTATTTTCTGATCAGGTTTGAAATGCACTGTGGATCGAACGAATGATGGCCATGAATATTAAAGACTCATTTTGATGCAGAGAAAACACTGGTTTTCGACCGCCGCCAAAAGTCACGTTAGGTTTTGTCTAAAAATGTTTAGCAGACTACAACAGCAGGAGAAGAAGGAGATCGAGGGCCGTAGTCTCCAGGACGAAGAAAGGAGCATTAAACACGGAGAAAACCTCTATAATTCAGACCAAGTGGAAAGTAGCAGCTATGTCAGGGGTAAAGCAGTCGCTTGAGTTAGAACTAGCATGGAGGAGAAGCTCTACAAGCTCTTTGTGAGTGTTTTACGTGCCATAACTGGTGATAGCTTGCGTTAGCTGCATGACGTCATATATATGACTTTTACTTCTGATTTGTAAGCATTTTAATTGCAAAAATTTACAATCAAATAAATTCTAAATCACTTGAAAAACACAGTAGAAATGTACATCATTAATGATCATTTAAAGTGAGGTACAATATATTTGTGATTCAGGATGTAAGACAAAGCGGACCAGAAAATAACTTCATTGACTTCCGTTCATTATCTTTTGGCCAGGGAACCCATTAGAGGGTGACCATTTTTCAGGATTCCCACGGGTCACGAGATTTCCGCAGGATTCCCGCGGGACAGGAGTCAACTTCACTGTTGGTAACGGGATTTGGACGGGACAGAAAATAATCCACGGGATCGGGCGGGAAACCGGAAATCACATAACATAACATTATTTCAGTTATAGAGACAAGGGGATATTAAGGCTAGGCCAATGTGTGTGTTTATTAACTCTGCTGCAAAATGCAAGCTAACAGATCGCCATCTTTATTTGAATTCCATCGGGTCTACTACACTGCAAGCACCAAAACTGAAACTGCTATGTTGTTGCTACACCATCTGGATAAACTGGTAAGCATATGATATCCGACTGAAAATACCTGTATCTTAATAGTTTGGTAGTCAGACGAATCGAGTCCATTCATGACATGGTTAGGTGGCCAAACAACGAGAATGCAGGATATGGTTAAAGATGGCAGATAAAGCTAAATAGATGATCTTTGATACTGTGCTAGGCTATGGTTTGAAGGGGGGCTGGGGGAGCAAGCCCCATAGGAGGTAAATTACGGAACGGGAGTCTTTCTCTCTGGATTTTTTCAGGACAAGATTTTTGGGGGGGGGGGCTGTCACGTGATCAGGACGTGGCGGGAGTATTTTTTTGGGATCGGGATGGGACGGGAGCGACAATTGATTCCCGTGTCACCCTCTAGAACCCATGGGCCGGCTGGAAGGGGAGGAGACTTAGGCTCCCCATGGAAGAATGTCAACGTGAAAGGGCGCATTGTTGTGGAGTCGAACACACTTCCATTAATAATTTGATTTTCTAAGTGACATGTAAACTGGGACTCTACCCTCAACTATGGCTAAGCCATTAGTCTGATTTCTACTAAAAGTTTGATTTAGATGTGCACGTAACTGTGAATGAGTTGCCTTTCCTCCAATCCTCTCTACACTTTTCAGATTTCCATCCAAAAGAGTATCTTTGGAGTCTGGGGGAGATTTGCATCATGGATGTGCAGTGAACAAATCTGAAGTAACTAAGGGATTTTACCAATTCATTATGGACCATAAAATATACTGTATCAGACATATTGCTGAATATCTGTCACAGAGTTTTAGGGAACCTCAAATGCAAAAGCGGTTCATAGATAAGTGAGTTATCATGTTTTCACAAGGGATTGTGAGACCAATGCATTTAGAAAATAGGTTGTAATGTCAAATTTACTATTGGGTTGGGTCCATAAAAATACTTAGGTTAGAATTAAAATGTCATCTTTTCAGGACAACAACAGGCTTAAGTTTGGAAATGATTTATCTGAAGCAGTCCTTGATTAAAAGTTACAATTGGAAATAGCAATATCTGCATTTCCACTGCAAAAAGAGTGAAAGCCGTTAAAATAGATATTTTAAATCTGCTACCAAAAAGGTGGAGCTCTGTTTGAGCCAAAGTGGGGTTTTTTTTACATTGGATATGTGTCTTTATTTGTTTATGACTGCACTCTCCGAGCCCCCATTTAGTTTATTAAGACCACTGAGCAACAAAAACTAAAACAGCTGACAACTGAATTAAGTAAATTATCACTTGATCATGCGGTTACAATAAACCGTTCTTCTGGCAAGTTTAAATCCTTGTGTTCATTATGTTTTTGATTCACTGCTCATACACAACAAAGTTTTACTTGTTTATATTGTTTTTTATATTTCAGTTAAATCTTTTAGAGCATACATATAAATGTATCAAAACTATCAAAGTGAAAATAGCTCATGTCAATAGAAAGTTATTTTGACAAGAGTGATGACAAGAAGTGACAATTTCCGGAACTGAGAAGTCTCTAAATCTGAAGGAAGTTTTTCTGATTGGTTCATCATACACTTGTGGTGTAGTCCGACCAAACAGCACTGAGTATTGGCTTAAAAATACCAAACCTATAAAGAAGTTTCCTGTTATCAGCTTAGCAAGAGGCCTAATCAACCTTTCAGATTTGGTTGCCTTAAATGTTTTTTTTTACATCTTCTGAGATGCTACTTATGTCTATTTTTGCATTAGATCCCTCAAAGCCATGCTATGTTCTCCTCTACAGCTAAGACACATGCTAAGTGTCACATAGTAACTTTTGTCAAGCCCTTTTTCTTTTGAGTCCAACTCTGCAAATGACTGTGATAAAACCTTCAAAGTGAAAATAGCTCCTGTCAATAGAAAGTTATTTTGACAAGAGTGATGACAAGAAGTGACAATTTCCGGAACT
This sequence comes from Apricaphanius iberus, assembly GCA_028564705.1. Taxonomy (NCBI): domain Eukaryota; kingdom Metazoa; phylum Chordata; class Actinopteri; order Cyprinodontiformes; family Aphaniidae; genus Apricaphanius; species Apricaphanius iberus. Next base: position 2,262,472 of record JAPXFQ010002969.1, read on the forward strand.
GAGAAGTCTCTAAATCTGAAGGAAGTTTTTCTGATTGGTTCATCATACACTTGTGGTGTAGTCCAACCAAACAGCACTGAGTATTCGCTCAAAAAGACCAAACCTATAAAGAAGTTTCCTGTTATCAGCTTAGCAAGAGGCCTAATCAACCTTTCAGATTTGGTTGCCTTAAATGTTTTTTTTACATCTTCTGAGATGCTACTTATGTCTATTTTTGCATTAGATCCCTCAAAGCCATGCTATGTTCTCCTCTACAGCTAAGACACATGCTAAGTGTCACATAGTAACTTTTGTCAAGCCCTTTTTCTTTTGAGTCCAACTCTGCAAATTATCCAAAGAGGGGAACCTCACATTCAAAGCCTGTGCTGGAACTGACAGCCTTCCAAGCTCAGACAAAGAACATTGGAACAAAAAGCCTGGAACAAAGAACAAAACAAAACTGGGGAAACCACTAATGCAGAAATTGAAGCTGGTTCTTTGAAAGTAATTAGCCACATCAGAGCCAACTAGGAGCTTTATAAGTTCAGTTGTGATGAGTTTGGTTTTGAAATCTGACTAATTTGAGCAGGTTCCAGGTTGTAACCCATGTTTTCATCTTTCTTTCTTTTCTTTTTTACACAGAGGAATGCAGCAGCCTGTTCTGTGTTATTTTACGATTTGACAAGTCACTGATAAGACTATCCACCAGTGTGGATGCGTTTGTGTTTTAGTGTTTCTGCATGCACTATAAACGTTCAGTCTTCTTCTATGAGGTACTTCTTCTTAACTTGACTTTTCATCTGGGACACATTACTATCCTTCTGACTGCTAAAAAATCCCCCAAATGGTCAGGATTTTCTTCAATCTGCAGTGATTTGCTGTGGTTTAAAGATGTCTCAGCTGTTTAGGTTCTTTGTGTTTCTCTCTGGTTTCTGCTACATCTTTGCTTCTCCCGAGGTCTGCAGCAACTCCCTTATACCCGGAGAAAAAGGTAGGCTATGACCTAAATCTGCAAATCATATTATTTGGATTATAATTTGGGGTGGGTCGATTAGCTCTTTGGTGCAAGCAGTGTTTGGTCATCCTGCTGGGAACTATTTTAAAAAGTACTTTTCACACAACAAATAGATCTTTATAACTAAAACCTTCTGTGGAGGAACCCCTGCTACATTTTAGGGTTTACTGAGCAGATGATAAACCCACCAAGCATTTAATATCCTGTAGTTTACAAGCTGGCTGTCTGCGTACCCATCGAATTGAAGGGAATGCCTCCCCATGTGTGTTTTCCATTTTACAACATCCAGTAGCTTGCTATCCTGCTGATTCAGACAGACAGAGCTTATAAAAATCCGAAATTGAGCATCAGCTTCATTTTTTTCAAGGCCAATTCACACAAGTGAAAATACATAGCCTCTAGTTCTGGCTCGGGTAAAATCCAGCAAGATTTGTCTCATGGAAGTACCATGCAAAAAATAATGTTAAAAAGGCATTCATGACTTGTTTTTTGGACAAATATTCACTCTTTGTTTTAGCAAACTCACCATATGGTGCAGAAAACCGGTGGCATATCACATACGCTTTCACAACCTTTCTCTGACTTTTATATACAGGCTAGAAAGTCCCATTGAGTCAGTGTGTATTTAGACAGCTGCCACTGGAGTGAACTGATTATTTGTACAAGTCTCATCCAGATAGTAACGACCACAAGGTCAGTCACCCACTGAATAGCTGAGTGGGCGTTGGACGAGCATTTTTCTGTCTTCCATACAACCCAAATATGTCTTATTTATTTAAAACCTTTTCAAAAAAACACTGTTTATTGCTTTTACTGGTAGCTGACTACATCCTAAAATAAATTTGGCCGCGCTTGGACAATACCAGTATAAAAATGCGAACTTTTTGAAGGAAAATGTAAAATGAAAATTAAATTTGTTTTATGGAAGTAAAATTACATACACACTTTTTTGAGGTTGGAATACTACCTGATTACTGGGTCTTAAAAAAAATACCCATAGCCCTTAAACCTTTTCAAATTTGTGCAAAATCACAAACTTCAATGTATTTTAATGAGATTTTATGTAAATGAACAGCACAAAGGTTTTTCACAATTTTCATTTGGAAGGAAATTTTGAATTATTAATAATTGTTTTTACAAATAAAAATGGGAAAAAGTTATATGAATATTTAGATGAGCATTTAGTGGGCCTGTCAGACCATACTGCTGTAGTTATACAAATAGTTAGAGTGTAATTACACAAGAGAAGACAGAAGAGGAACTTAGGTTGTATTTTGTTTTATTTATGAGGTATTGGATGTAAATACAAGCCAGACTTTTCAGATATGTAGTAATAAAACAATTTGTGTTGGTATATCACAAAAAATCAGATAAGGTGCACAACAATGTAAATGGTTGCAATGTAAAAAAAAATTTAAAAAATGGTTGTGAATACTTTGTAAATTTCAATAGATTTAACATGAACAATCTTAGTTTGATGGCACACTAACCACCTTTAAATTAGATATTTTAATGAGATATTCTAATGATCTCAGTTGAAACTGATTCCTTCAATCTTTTCAGATTTCCTATTAAATATTTCAAAGACCTGCCAAAAGCATTTTTCCTAAACCTAAATTGTGGTTTTCAATTATAAAAATTGTTTTATTTTAGCAAAATGATACCACTACTATTAAAATAAATGTGTTTAGTATAAACTGTTTAGTGAAATGATATGTGGTGCTGTAAGTTGCAGTGATAACTTTGACAAAAACTTGCAGGGGAAATGATACCAAACCATAAATAACAAAAGAGATGTACTGAATGTTTTCCTGGCCTAGTGAATATTTTATTGCATAATGTGTTATCCTCCTGATAGCTTGATGCTGAAGAAAAGAAATTATTACAGCGGATTTTTCTCCATTGAAATCCAGGAGATCAAGGTGAGGGTGGAGAATGTGGAGAAGAGGGAAAACTTGGGAAGAATGGACAACCAGGACTGCCAGGTATAAAATATCAATTATGTGGACAGATGCACATAATGACTTTACAATTTCAGGCATTTTTAAAGTACATTTATTTAAAAAAAAAAATACAATTCAAACTGGATCAGCTTAATACAGAACTACGTACTGTTGTTATTTTTTTGGCTAAAATTAGCATTATATTGTATTTTTTTCTAACTCCGCGCCAAATGTAGCTCATTTCCAATTGAAAAATATGGATATCAATTTGGATATATGAAAATCCAACCATGCGAAAAAGAATTTCCCAAGTTTTCTTATTTGCATGTTTCCAGCATTTAGTAAACAATTGAAGGAAAAAAGGGGAAGTTAACAGGAATCTGTCGGCTGCAGTGTTTTGTAAGTTGCCAGAGGAAGAAGAATATTTGCCTTTACCTTTCTGACTAAAAATCTTTTATCTTACCGATATAAAGTCAATGTTTAGGTTGTATTTTCTGGGCTTTAAGCGTGAGAAACAGTATATTTAATACTTTTTTGTTACATACTGAGCTGGCTTGTGAAAGAGACATGTAACTGCGGACAGACTGACAAAGGGAAATCTAGTTTAATAAACCGAAAGATCTATTCAGGGGTCTGCAACTCCTGTCTTCGAGGGCAAGTATCCTGCAACTTTTTAATGTGTTTGGCTTCAACATTTCTGACTCAAATAATCAGGTTATTAGCAGGACTCTGGAGAATATGGCTGAGGAGTTGATTCAGTAATTTGATTTAGGTGTGTTGAAACAGGGATACATCTAAAAGTTGTAGTAAATCGACCCACGAGGACTGCAGTTCCACATCCCTGTATTAATTTTTGCTAGGGAGAGTTAGAACACTTTATTCCATCCAATTGTTTTCACATGAAATCTTACTATAGTTTGCTCAGTAACAAACCACAAACATTAGAAATTGGAAACTAACATACAGTGGAAATCAGTATTTAAAGTCTTTTTTTTTTAAAGAGAAATTCTTTTTTTCTCTCAGTCTAATATTAATCGACCTAAGCACATCTCAGTTTAGACCTGGTAGGAATACCACAATAAATTTAGTTTGCTAAATAATGAAAAATAATATTTGTTAGAGAATTTTGTTATAGGATTTTTTCAAAGTTTATATATTCTAAGATTCTATGCCTTTAAAATAATTGCAAAACATGCAATGATCTAATTGTGAAGGATTTTAATTTATTATTTAATTTAATACAAGCAAGCCCCTTCATATACTTTAAGGCAGACCTAAAACAAACTGCTCCCTTGCAGGAAATCATGGGGAAATGAAAGTAAGTGAGCCAAGACATCTGAAAGAGGCTTGTGAAACTTCACAAATATAGTTGATCTTGATACTACGTCCAGATGCCTAAAGTGCCACATTTTCCTGTTCAAACCATTGTAGAGAAATATTAACAGCATGGGAATATCCAGCCATCATACTGTCCAGGAGGGAGACGGGTTCTGGTTCCCAAAAATGAACATGTGTTGAGTGCAAAATGTGTGAATCAACTCAAGAATGAATGCAAGAAACCTTGTGAAGACACTGGCTGAAGCTGGAAAGAGTGTTATTATTCTCACTGATACAGATTCTGAACTGACATGGTAGAAAAGGACACTCAGAGAAGAAAACATTACTCCAAAAGAAAAAAAAAAGCTGTATTTCATTTTTCAGATGCACACAGTGACAAAGTTATTACACTGTTTTTCATTCCATTTGGAGGAAAACTGGGGAAGATTGAATCCCTGAAAACACCAGCCAAGCTGTGAAATACAACATTAATTTTGTGGGTGTTTTTCATCCTGAAGGACTGGTGCATTGCACAAAAAAAGACAAAATCACAAGGAAAGAACATTATATGGAAATAACGAAGAAACACCTTGAGAAATTGGACAGTTAGTTAAAAGCTGGTCACAAATGGGTCTTCCAAATGGACAATGATTCTAAGTATACACCTACATTAGTTACAAAGGGGCTTTAGGAGACTCTGTATTTTTATCTGGTCATCACAAAACCCTAAAACATCTGTGGGAGGAACTGAAAAGCTCTTTGTGAGCAAACCTGATTCATGTACACCAGTTCTACAAAAAGGAATGGGCCAAATCTCCAGGAAACCATGGCGACAAGCTTTTGCAAGGAGACCCAAATGTTTGACCCAAGTCAAACAGTTTAGATGGGAATTCTCCTAAATATTGCATATGTACCTCAAGGAAATTTCAATCAAACGCAACTGGACTTGGTAATTTGTCTTGGAAATTCATTTGTCCAGTTGCGTTTGATTGAAATTTCCTTGAGATAACCATGACCTGGATGAATGAGAATATTCACAGGCTTATTGCATATGTACTGTATATTTCTGGCTCTGAGGAAAACATTTATGATTTCTTTTTTATAAAAATGCTTTTATTACTTTGGTATTTTGTAATAAGAAATAAATTAGGTTATTGCAACTGACTTATTCAAATTCAGTAAAAACAGTTTATTTATAGAGTATACAAGTCATTCTGTTAAGCAAATTTTATTTTGATTCTTATTTAAGTGTTTATCGTTTTCGTATGTTTGCACAAAGTACCGGAGAAATTTCCTAATGTTGTAAATCTGTAAAACATTTGGCAATAAACCCTTTCTGATTCTGATTCCTATATTGTAAACTTCTCCTTTCAACTGCATTGTGTCCTGTATGGTCACACAACCTGCAAACTTAAAGTTTGGATGTCTATGTAGTCTCTGCAGACATAAAACAAAAATGAAATATTTCTCTCATCAAGCTTATGTGATCACTGAAAACAAACTGAGTAGGTATGTGCAGTGCATGACAACCTTTTTCAACTTTTCAACTTTACGGACATTATTCAAAGCCTATCATTATGGTTTTTCTGTCCATATACTTACTGACAGCCATGAAAGCAGGTCCTTACAATGATTTTGTTAGTCCACCATGTCGGCAACGCAACAGATGACGCATGTATTCCCAGTCCTAATTTAGGCAGTGTTACAGGAAACAGTTGCTTAATTTTGGAAGCTTAAAAGGGAATCCATGACTCTCAATGCTCTGGAGGGCAACAAAAAAAACCAAACAGTTTGTCTAAACTTATTAACATCAAAAAGCTGTTAACTGTGATCTTTCTGGTTTTATTATAATTTTCATTTTAGCAAGTTAAGTGGAAAAAGACACCCAAGTTGTCATATTTTCCCCTCTAGCTGAGTAAATACTATTTAATACATTTGCATATTCAAATTCTACAGAACTTTGTTCATTTTGGATGTTTGAGTATTTTTAATTAAGCTGCTAAAATGTGTCATGAGTTGTTCATGTCCTCTTCTATCCACCAGCAGCTGGAGAATCCAGTCGTTAAACCAGTTGGAGGAGTTGGCCTATTATAAAGTGTGACTGCAGTGATACAAAGGCTTGTTATCTAGACGCTCACACAGACCGTTTAACTGGCAAGCATACACACAGTCAAAACAACATTAATCAGCTGTTATAGACACAGAGGGATTGAGGAGAGAGGAGCCAAAAAAATGTTTCCTGTAGCAAAAGACAAAAACACATATAATCACTTCTCACAGTGAGCTCTGTACACCAGACTTTGAAAACATTTTCTTTGTGAGACTCTTTATGAAGCAATTATTATATAGAATTCATAAAACAAATAAATGCAAATAGAGAACAAGAGCTTTGTAAACTATTTAGGAGATTTACTGTATAAATGTGAACATCCAATTCGAGAAAGAAAAAGAATTAGGTTGAGACTAAGGTACTGATTAGGTGTGAAGTGCTATGTCAGTATATAGTTCTGAAAAGGCTAGCTGAACATATTTCGTAAATTTGTGCTTGAATGTGTGTGTGTGTGTTTTGTATTTCCTTCTAATTGCGATCTAGCTTCTTCAGCACGTCACTTGGTATTTGAAATGCCATTAGTTTCCAGCTGAATAGTTTCCTGAGGAAACAGTACTTCAAGAGCTGGCAGAAAGCCTCTGTCTGCTCTTTATGCTTCTTAAACACACATATAAGGTCTCACTACCACAGGTTCTCTTTTCGTCTGATATTGTCCTCCATTCTGATTTCTGTACACTAATATGTCTTACAGCAAAGTTACAGGGACATTAATAAGGGCTACTGTGTCTTGTAATATATTCATACACATTGAATATTTTCGGGTTTTGTGCTGCTTCAACCACAAACCTCAATCCATTTTATTTTTTTTTTCATATTTTTGTTTGGCCCCATGAAAGTTATGAAGAACCATTCAGACAGGGAGTTTAGGATCTCCCCAAGCTATGCAGGGGTTCAAACTGGAAGGAATTGCTGACACAGTGGAAGACGTACTTTGAGGATCTCCTAGTCTTACCTAAAGGAAAGGAATTTCTTTGAGTAATGTTCTAATGTATCATGTGTTTTATGCTATTTTGCGTTTTTTTTTTACTCTGTCCCCTAATCACCCAAAGCACCTTGTTGTTGAACATGTGCCATCCAAATAAAATTGCCTTGCCTCCTCAATTTGGTCTCCATGAAGGAGGCAGAGCCTGAAGACTCAAAAGAAGGCAGTTCTATCACCGTGGCACAGGACGCCTGGGTAGTTGAGAGTTCCTCTGATGCCAGGTGTGGATGAGACGTTGTAGGCCCCAGACATAGTACAGCTGTCATGGAGGACTGGGTAACCTTAAATGAATAAGGAGCAATGGGGCTTTCTTATGTAGAACAGTTAACCATATCGTTACGCTCAAGGAATTGTTGAGGGGGTCATGGGAGTTTGCTCCCCAGCCTACATGGGTGTTGCGTATCTGAAGAAAGAAAGGTAACTTTATCTTTATTGGATTTTCAACAACAAGACAATTCAAGGGGATAAAATAAAAGCAGAAGTAAAAGCAAAAAACAAAACAAAAAACGCAACAGAGACACATAAAATATTATATGACTCATTATAACATATGACATTCCATCTATTATTAATCATGTAATCAAAGGCAGCTCTTAACAGATGGGTTGCTAGCTTTGATTTAAAGGAACTCTGTGTTTCAGCAGCTTTGCAGTGGTCTGGAAGCTTATTCCAGATGAGGGAAGTATAGAAACTGAAAGCTTCTTTTCCATATTTGGTTCTGATTCTAGGGATAAATAATAGAGTAGAGTTGGAAGACTGAGTGGTCTGGGGGGGTTGTTAGAATTCCCTATTCAAACTTCTTTGTTTCAACAGGAAACTTTTCATCAGAGCAGACAGAAGACACAGACATATGTGGTGCCTTAGCATGTGATTTCTGTCTCCTCTGATGAAGAATTGCCTATTGATACAAAGAAGTTCCTGTTCTTTAGGTAAGACCCCAACCAGCCAAAGAGCTTTACGAGACAGTCCAACCCAGCTCTCCAGCTGTTTCAATAATATATCATGATCAACGGAGTCAAATGTTGCGCTGAGGTCCAAAAGTATCAGCACTGTGGTTCTACCACAGTCAGTATTTATGCGGATGTCATTGAAAACTTTGACGAGGGCAGCCTTAGTGCTGTGGTGAGCACAGAAACCAGACTGAAAGATATCAAAACAGCTTTTTTCAATACTATTGCAGATCAATGGAAGATTTATCCATTCTCTGTGTGTTACACAGTCATACACAAATAGACTCCCCTACACTCTTGTGTTGTTTTTGCATGTCTCAAATCAAATGTTTTAAAACTGCTTTGATGGAGCACCTTTCATTTTGTGGTGCCTCCGGATAAAATAACAGTAAAGACTATTAACATTAACATGTTGTACAAGATGCTCTTCCTTAGTAGGGGTTTAAGAACTGCTCTTTTCAAAGAAGATTAGGCTTAGACACCTGACAAGAGGGATGAGTTAACTATTTGACTCAGATCCGATCCAGTGACAAGGAAACCTTTAAGAAAAACTGTGTGTGGCATTAAAATTTGCGCGAGTGGTTGGTCCTTAATTTGCTGGTGATATACTAAGATTGCGTGAGCAATTCTTAACAGGCACAAGAAGCAGTATTCAAATGAGGAATTGCGGCCTCTAATGCAAGATGCACCACAGCTAGAGAGAGGAGGAATAATGCACATGGATCCATGATGTGTCTTTGGCCCCAAAAAAAAGGGGGGGGGGGGCGACATATGTATCAGTTTTTTGGCTGTTACAGAATTAATTACTATTAGGCTAAAATGCTGTGAATTCTGTTTTTCGTTTGTCAGTAATAAATGTAATTCACCCGATGTAAATACACTGCTCTCTACTGCATGCACACATCGTATTGCAGGGTTAGACTGATTAAAACTGCAGCATGTCAGAATTTTTGTTTTTAAGATGTCATTTATAATGCCATTTATCATTGTGGTTTAGTATATGATTACTACATTTTATTGATTGGACTCCAGGAAGGTTATACACTACATGAGAAACTAATGAGGATCCAGTAGGATCATGTGAGCTCAGCGCATCTTCACCAGGTGGAGACATGATGAGAGAGCACTGAGTTATGATGTGTCTTTAGGGGAAAAACAGGTCAATATTTACATAGCGGCCAGTTTTATGGCCATTAGAGTGTTAATTACTCTCAGGTTATATTATGTGTGAATGACATTTTTTGTTTGTCAATAATAAACTCATGTTAAATGTGGTATCGCAAAATTAAGACATGCTTTTCAGAAGTGCTAAAAATAGACGGTAAAATAGGCGCCGCAAATATTTTTATGTTTAGTAAATCACACTGCGCCTGGAACACCTACTTATTTGCCTATTCTCCTCCTATTATTGTGCGTCTTCTTACAGAAATGCCCAGATTGCATATTTATCAAGGGCAAAAGCGCTAAATGGATTGTGAGTGTCTTGCTGCGGGTTTAACAGGCACAATGCGCTCTGCGCCGTGTTGATAGATCAGCCAGAGCCTGGTTTAGCGCTGCTGTGCGGTTTGCACAGGCTTTAAAAAGCGCAAACCATTGATTAATCAGGCCCTTATGGTGCATTCACACCGCTTTTGGTCTGCGTCAGGCAACACATTCATCGGATGAAGTTTGACGTATGTACTTTTTGGCTTCCATAGCCTGCTTCTGAGGAAAAAACAACGCGTGTGCGGGGCTTCCTCTGTTGCCGTATGTTGTGAACTATGGTGGATCGTAACGAGAGAGTGACTTGGCTTTATTAATTAGATAAAGCTAGACAATGTTGACATCGGGTGCATCAGCGCCCATTATTCAGATGCGTTCTGAGTTTGGGGAGTTGAACCATTTGCTCCAGGAGCTGCTTATTGATGAGGTTCGCTTTCAGTGCTACTTCTGTCTGTCCCGCGCCTAATTTTACGACCTCCTCGGCTGCATCAGAGTTCAAATCTCTGTTCCTCTTTAGGAGCGCCTGTCCATCTGACTTCGGTAAGTGTTATTTCTGATTTTTAAAATCTGCATTTGTTGAAAATGTTTTCACTGGACCCGTGCTTCATTCAAGATGCGTGTATAGTGACATAACTACTGTGAGACGCTCTGATTGGTTGCCGCACTGCATTAACTGCGTTGGGTCCGTCAAAAGCTCAGCTTGCTGAACTTCTGTGATGCATGCGTTGGTACGTTGCCATATGAAACGCAAGCGTCGTTGACGGAGCCAATGTACTCAACGCAACGCAGAGCCCTTGACGGACCTCTGACGTACTCTACCATAGATTTTACATGTAATCTTGCTGCAACTGACGCTGACGCATGGGCTTGGTCTGAATGCAGCATTAGTCTCTTAAATGTGGCAAACAAAGTCATCGCATCATTAATGTGCTGTTAATTATTTACGAAAACAAAAATCCCTCGCATCTTTCAAAGTTAGGTGACATCTGTTCATTAAGTCTTTTTAGACATAGTGAACCTGGACACAAGTTTTCCACCATTTTGTCAAGACTTGTAAACACTCGCTTTTTTTCACTACATACCAGTAGATCATTAGTCCATGAAACCTCCTCTCTTCCCGATACTACTTATACTTTAGTTGGAGCAATGTTATCACTGATGTCCGACATTTTAGAGAGCTTGTTTACGGAGTTTGAGCTGGAGGATGAAGTGGATGGGGGTCGAGATGGGAGAGTAAATTCGTTTAAAGGTTTCAAACTGTCCCTGAGAAAATGCTTTTTATAGTGGGTTCACTGTGGCTATATGTTTTAGCAGGGATGGTGCTTTCAAAGATAACACAGTGATGGTCAAAAAATGCAATATCAATTACCGAGATGTTGGATGTATTTAATACATCCTAATAATTAGGTCCAGACTGTGTCCTCAATTATTTGGTGGTTGTTTCTGCTTGGTCAGTCCAAAGTTATGCAAAGTATCACTTAATGTTTTTCTTCGTTTATCTTGGGGGTTGTCAGAATGGATGTTAAAATCCCCCACAATGAATAATTGGCACTCTTGCCCGTTGACAGCTGGAGATAGGCACCAACCCCCCACCCCCACCCCCACCCCCCCGCGACCCCTGGAGGACTAAGCGGTTCAGAAAATGGATGGATGGATGATTAATTGGCCATAGTCAATACATAATACAGAAATAAGGTCACTGAAATCATTGAAGAAATGTTAGAAGTTTACAAAGAAATAATTTAATTTTGGCAGTTATCATGCACAGAGATCCTGTCACTCGCAGTACCCCCCCCCCCCCCTTATTTGTTTCATCAAGCGCTTCAGCTTAATGGGATATTGTTCCGATTATAAGTAAGAAGTTCGCAAACCGTACTGTGAAAGCTAGATTATCTCACTTATCCTTGAAGCAGGTTGTTGCTTTTTCCGTGCGTACAGATGGCAGCAAAAGCAGCGTCTCTAATTACGCACGGCCGCATAAGTATAAAATATGATGATTGGAGCATCCTGATTAGGAGATCTGGCCAGGCTGTGCACTGTCAGAAATAGGGATACATAATTGGTACATTACTGTGCCCCGAGGTACAAAAAAAGCGATTAACACAGTCTATGGACAAATACTGGACCTCAAGGTAACTATCTGTACATTTGTCATTGTCTAAACAGTACATACCTGTTCCTCAGTACAAAAAAGAACATATTTGTACCATTTCTTAGCTTGGGTACAATTTCTGCTGATTATCTTTTTTACTAAAAAAAAAATACATACATATGCAAAGCCAGATTTATGTAAATAGATTTCATAGTTTTATTGTCAACACGTTTTAAGAATTTATTTTTACTAAAACAAATAAACACATGGGCAACTATTGGCTACATTGTGGTCAGGTGATGTGTCAGTCATACCAAGCAATAATGATTGGCTATCATGGTAGCACTGATAAAAGGTACAGCCTACAGAGGTACAAACGGGAACCGACAGTTAAGGGTACATAATGGTGCATTTGAGGGTACCACCCCAGTGAAGAGACATTGTACCCCTAAAAGTACAATTCTGTACATTCATTTATGAGTGTGTGTGCTGATGGATGTTTTATTGGATTCGGTTTGATATCAAACCATTTTTTCCCCCTTTATTTAGTCTTGTCCACTGTTCCAACCACATTTATTGCCTCTGTCACTTTCTCCCAGGCAGAGTTCTGTTTTAATTAGTTCCCTTTGAGCTGACAGAACCAAACAGCAATTCTCAGGACACATTTAACTTCTTTAATTTTCCACAGAAGTTAATAAAAGCAAATGAAATTATTCTTTGCCACATTTTTTTTATGACTGTGGCAGGAATATAAGAGATGTGTCTGGGGGAACAAAGCACATAATAAAGGGTAAAGACTATCAGTGTTGAAATGACTTTGTATTAACTATGATCATTTGTTTTTTTAAATCTGGTCATCATAATTACTTTTTTATTGCCCCACCTATGCTGCACCTTGATCTCGGTGTCACTGAAATTCCTTTTTTCGCTCTCTTGGTCATTATTTTGAAGAACACAAGGTGGTGTTACCAAATATGGTTATTGAGGTATGTATGCTAATGACTGTGAACGGGCACGAGCATCTAGGTACGCACATGTGGGATTGATCAACAGATAGTGGCAGAGAAACATGCGTCCAAGTGGCCACAGCACATTTCATAAAACCGACTATTGACTGTGCGAACATTCTAGATTTCATTGTTAGGATAGAATATAGGATAGGTTCTATGTATGCTTCGTAAATGAGGGCCCTGGACCTTTCTTTGTTCCCAGTGTCTTCCACTGTCATTTAAGGTTGACTAGTTTGAAGCTGATAAGATTGAGAACTGGATGCTTAAACCAAAATTAAAATTGTGTAAAGCCATTTTCTATGATGTCAATTTCGGAAATCCATTTTTATTGTAATTAATTTTTCCTTTTTCCACACTCAGGTGTACCAGGTGACCCAGGCCTTAAAGGAGACGTAGGTCCCATAGGGAAAATGGGCCCTATTGGAGAGAAAGGTTCAATTAGAGCCGTTTTAATTCAATGTCCATGCCATTTCTTCTGCTTTCACACAATGTCAACATCTATTTTTTTAACATTCTTTCTCCTGTTCTTTTTAATTGTCATTAGTCATATTTAGTTTTTTTATGGGAAACAAACTCCCGGCTTTGTTTGTGTTTAAAAAGAAGAAAGAAGACTTGATGACTAATTATTCTAAGACTTTATTATCGCTCACTGTATGAATGTCCAGTATACTTACGTCAACACAGTGAAACATTGGAAAATGTGTTTGTAATATTTTTACATAGTCCATAGAAGCTTCCAAGTTATCATGAAGGTGAAATCATTTGAGGTTTGGACATCTTCTCTATGCTAATAGATTTAAAGCATGAAAGAAGGAAAACCTTCCACAATATGAAGCACTTAGTTAGTCCCAAACTTAAAACAGACGTAAAATATAGCTTTAAAATGGTTTGCTGGGTCATTTAAAAGGACAAATGGTACCCATAAAATTAAGCGTAAGGTTAAGCTTTAAGGCGTGAGATCAAAACAAAGAAAACCATGTTTTCTGCAGTATGATGTCAGGCTGCTTCATTAACCAGGGTGTCTTTATTTCTACTTTTTATAGGCAGTCGAGTTCCCCTGCCTTTCTGGACATGCACTGTTCTATGTTCATTATGTTTAATACTCTTACAGGAAAGTGACTGTGCATCAGCCATCTCAGAGAAGAAGTTAGGTCACAACTTTGGATTAACAATGGAGACTGGAAGCCCTAGAGCTCATAAAACACCTGGGGAGGAGGAGGGGGGGGGGACAAAATAGACTCAGCACAATGCCAACTACAGCAGGGTTCAAAACTAAAACTTAGCTACTGCTTAATGACATGTTGATACACCCTCATATGCTCGACCCATAAAATGGGTTGACTTTCCACATCTGCATAGGCTTAACACATGTTAATACAAAATGCATGTCCTTTTACAACAATACATGAGTGGATAAAACTTGTATTTGCTCTATACATTTAACTGTGTATTTTGTTTGTGCAAAAGAAATCAACTAGAGTATTGTTATAAATAGAGATCAGCATCAAGTAAACTAGGATTTAGGTGCCTGGAGATAACATTGGTTAACAAACAGTTTTTATATCCAGTGACCTTTTTGTTATAAATGCAAGAAGGTTCAAATGGCAACCTTCTCCACCCAGCCCAAACGGACCTGTACGGGTATCGCATGTCACTCTTCTGTTCCTCATCCATAATTAGAACATTGTGATGTTTGAACAGCAAATCACTTCCCCAAACCCTGCAACTGCCACTTGGGTTAATTTCCACTGTGACGCTGCAGCATAACTGAACTGGTTAATTGTAGACATAACAAATGATAGAAATGCAACAATTGGAATACTTCCAAATCAAAATAGTTTATATTTGTGCTGAAGAGCTGAAGATTAACTTTTAATATAATGTACAGAATGCTTATTGAATACCTAAATAAATCTGCATGGGTTAGAAGTTTCTTTGAAGTATGACTCTGCCATCTGCTGGTGAAATTGGGAAACTACACAACCCTTTTTTTTAGCTTAAAATATCTTGACAAAATATTTATACCCATTGGGACTTTCTTTCATTTTGTCACTTCACTACTTCAGTGTAGTCTTTTAGGATTTCCCAACAATCCAACACAAAATAATGCATAATTGGAAAGCTGAAGGTTAATGATACACAGTTTTCACCTTTTTTTATTTCATAAAAAAAAGCTGCAACCCTGATTTCTATAAATACAGTTCTGTGTAACCGAAAACTGGAGGAGCTTCAGATATAACAGCTCAGGCAGAAGGATCTGTTGACAGGACAGTGGTAAGAATTAAGTCGTTGCTAAAGGAAAGTCATAGGACGATTGTTTGAAGTTTTCCACAAGTCATGTAGGGAACGCAGCAAACAAGGAAGATGTTCTGGTCAAATAACACCAAAGTTCAACTTTTAGGCCTAATGATTGATTACTAACTGACCATCAACCTGAAAACACTATCCCTACTTCAAAACATGGCAGCATCATGTTGTGGACATGCACTTCTTCAGCAGGAACAGGGAACCAAGTCAGAGTTGATGAATGGTGCTGAGTAAAGAGCAGAACATCTGTAACGCCCCTTTTCCACGAGGTTTGCTTTAGACCCAAACGGTTAGGTTGTGTTTCCATAATCTTCTCATAATAACAGTAGTGGGAGAGGACATGGGCAGCTTAGCTTTACAAAAGCTCCAGGAAAAATCTGTCAAAAAGTCATCCTGACAACTCAGATCCTCTCAAAAGTTAGTCTCTCTCAACAGCCCTTTGCAGAGCCACTGCCGGTATAAATAGGTCAGTTACAGTCAAGGCCTACATCCAACAGAGAGTCTAAAGATAGATTTGAAACATATTCATGCCACATTTTTCAGAAATGTATTTGTAAAATATCTAAAAACCAGGTATATGTTTTAATATAAAAACATATAGTGAAACATTTTTGAAGATGTAAAGGGTGTGAATATTTTCACAAAAGATTATTTCTTAAAAATGGATGAGCAATAATTGAGAGGATTGGCAGAGTTATTTCACATCGGTGTGGAAATGTACCAATGCACACTCCTGGAAAGAATTTAATTGGAAATGCTTCATCAGATTCTTTATTACCCCAAACCAAAAGACTTACCTTAGTGGTACAGTACACAGATTTTGGAGACAGTGTGGGAGCCAAGAAGCCAATCATTGGCACATTTTCTGGGATTGCCCCAAAATAAATCTATTTTGGAAGGAAGTACACAAATATATGGAATCTATGTGAAAGATTCCTATACCTTTTAAATTCAATACAATATTTCTGGGTAAAAATGGAACGCAACTAGGTCATTTATATTTGTTTAGAATTTTAATAACAGCAGGAAAAAAAGGAGGGACTAGGCAATGGCTCCTTCCTGAACCACCTAATCTTGAAAAGTGGATTGATACGGTTCATGAGATTTATCAGATGGAAAGAATGACTTTCTCTCTCCAGTTACAGATGGATAAATTTGTAGAGCTATGGTCCAATTGGATCCTCTACACACATGTCAACTAAATGCAACTAACAGAAAGCTCGAAGTTGTAAGCTAAATCAGAGTAAGGGAAAAATACTTGGCAGCTGTCTTGTTATGTCTGTGATTTGGGTTCTATTATTTTGTTTTGCCAATCGCCCAAGTGTCGCAAGTTCATTGGTCTTCTTGGTTGCTATCATGCATCTTTGTTCCTCTGTTCTTGTGTAAATAATTAAATAAAACTGCGGGGGGAAAAAACATGGATGAGCATCACTAACTTTGTTCTTCTTCAGGTGACAAAGGTCCTAAAGGTTTGGATGGACCACTAGGGCTCAAAGGAAAAGCTGGTAAGAAAAAAATTAGCCTCATTTTTTCATAATTTCTGGACACAGAATTTTCTGTAAAATTTATTGTAAATATGTAGTACTCTAGTTAGCATTTATATTACTTTAAACAGAAAGAAAAAAACATCTCTGGAGGGAAAATCTGGGTTACAATAGATTGGCCCGTATAGTAGAAATATTTCTTAACTTTGCATCTTACTGATATGTTTTTTTTTCTTTCTTTTGTCTCATTTACCTTCTTACAAACATCATCAAACATTTTATAAAATCAAGGCATTAGCTCAATTATTATTCCTGGTTCCACTGTGGACATTTTCGGTAAATTTAATCAAACTCCAACAATAATTTAGTGAGTTATGTTGCTACAAAAAAACAATTAAACAAAGAAACCCTGGCAAAACATCAACTTTTGGGCAGAGGTAATAATTTAATAAAACACAGAAGGTTGTGGTGATGCTTGTTTTATCCCTTTAGGTACAACATGTGACTGTGGGAGATACAGAAAGGTGGTTCGACAGCTTGAGGAGAATTTAGGAAAGCTGAGGAACACTGTTAAGTTTCTGAAGAATGGTGAGTTGTCAGTGAGATCTTTTCACCATACCTGTTGGAAGAAATGCAAAGAGAAAATCAAAGCAATTTCACATGGAATTTCAATATTTAAGTTGTAATTTGGGTTGAAAATATATTTTGTGCAATTAAATCATAATCATAATCTAGGCCTAATCTTGCCATGAGGTTTGATCAGATTTTGACAAAATGAAAACTGTTCTCTTTCTGTTTTCTCCTCCTCTGTGTGGATACCCAATTTAAAGAGCCTTAAACCAATGAAGGATAACTTATTGCCAATCTTTCCAGTATTCCTTCACATATTAGGCTTGCAATTCTCTGCTACATATCCGAAAACACATAGTTGTGGTAGTAAATTTACCATCATTCCTATACCGGCACTACTTATGCTCAAAATCTTTCCCATGCAGTTGTTCTGGACCTGAAGGAAACAGAGGAAAAATACTACCTGCTTGTAAAGGAGCCCAAGAAGTTCAAAGAAGCTTCAATGAACTGCAAGCTAAGAGGTGGAACCCTGGCTATGCCAAAAACTAACAACATCAACCGTCTTATGACAGACTATATCAGTCAGGCAGGTCTGACGAGGGTTTACGTGGGAGTGCAGGCTCAAAGCATAGACACAGTAAGTCTATGGGTCTTTAAGGCAGAAACAGCAGCAATGTTGTTGCGTTTAAGAACTATACTTTTTATGGTGTGTGCATGGATAAATTACCAGATTTTTTATTTTATGTCTTTAAAGGATGAAGCCGGAAGTTTTATCTATGCAGATGCCACCCCCCTGCGGGAGTTTGCTGCTTGGAGCAAGGAAGATCAGCTATATCCCAGATTATTTCCCACCACAAACTCCAGCTGTGTGGAGCTGCTCAGCACTGGGACATGGAATAATGTGGAGTGTGACGCTCCCCTGTTCTTCGTCTGTGAGTTCCCCAAGAGCAGAAGAAGAGTAAGAGGAGGACTATCTAGTTCCACTGCATAATTAAATTTAAAATTTAAACGACTTATTTCTACAGATTAGTATGCCGTTTTTGTGTGTTCACACATACAGACTGTAAGAGCAGATGGTTTTGCTTGTTGAAACCAGGATTTAAAAAAAAGTGCTAAGAGACTAATTTCGTCATTTTTTTTAGAACATTATATGAAATTATCAGCTCAATAAAAAACTCACTTTATTGTCAACACTGGCTCAAGATTATGCAGAAAATAATGACTTTAAGATGATTTCTTTTCAAATGTCACAATTTTGAAATATGTTTTGTTGTTTTTTTGTGCTGTGGTCATATTTTATCTCTCTGCAACTTGCATATGTATGGCATAAATAAAGAAGAAACGAAAGTAGTAAAAATACAGTTTGCACCCATTGATTCCTGGTAAGCTTTATTCTGTTTAGGGTCCTAAGGGCTATAACAGATGCAACTGGGGATAAGAGGTAAGTTATCCACTGAACATACCCAAGAACATTTTAAAATGTCCCTACATACTGTGGTTAAAAGAAATTACTAAAAACAATGATTTGTCTAATGAAGAATTACGTTTTACATAGAAAGTATCCATATTATTATTTATTATATTCTAATACAATGTCTATCTATAGGTAAAGAGGCAAAGACTTGACATATCTTTTAAATGTGGATTTCTTAGCAAACACAAAGAAAAATATTTTAAACAGGCAAAACTCCTCCCCCTACCTATACAGGCTTCTATTAAAATTGTTAACTTCAAATCATTCTTATCTTCTTAAATAAAACACACCATCATATAACACCATTTGGCAAAAAAAAGTTATGAATTTGAAGTTTTATTTTAATATCACTAAAAATGTATAAGTAGAAATAAAAGCAAGTTTAAAAAATACATTGATTTATTTCATCTTTTTTTTCAAAAGAACAAGATAATCAAGTATAACAACACTGACAGTTGATGAAAGAGTCACGTGGGTTACATGAAAAAATATATTCCATTACCATACACTTGAGGGGAAAAAGTGCATTAATAATAGATTAAAAAAAATTGGGAATAAAGAAATTTAAAAAAATAAAGAAATGTGGACATAAACAAATAAATGTGGAAATACGTATTATTATTTATTTTCACATATACTCATCTATGTATAAATTTTTTCCCCTCATATATTTATTCTACATATATCTTACTAACACACTTATTTTCTTACACATGTATTTACTTATTTCTAAATTTATTTATTTTCAATTTTGGCAGGATCAGTCCTCCATATTTGACTACCTTCACTGCCACAGTTATTTATTCATTTATTTATTTGTTTGTTTATTTTTGGTACAATCAGATCATTTTAATTTTCTGTATCCTCTCTGCAAACCATAACTTTAGTTGTAGGATGAACATTTTTAGAGGTTAAGCAGCTAAACTTAATTCAATTTAACATGTTTCCCCATTATTAATTATTAATGTTTATTCAAGGAGATTTTATGCTGGAACTAAATCAAAAGGTGCTTCAGCAAATTATCAATTAAAGGGTTTTCACACTTTTCTAGGTTATTGCATCTTATTATTTGCTTTCAAAAATGTGATACAATTGATATTTAACAATGTGTAAAGATGTAACTGTTTAGGGCCAAAAATGATTTTGTGTTGGAAGTGGGGCATTTGGAGGACCACTAAGCTAAATGGGTTTCACCTTTATGCAGGAGGACATCATCAAACACGCATCGTTCAAAATGTCCTTAATGGATTCAAGCTTGAAAACAGATATAATAACATTAACCTACAGGCCTTTTTTGGGATAAATAACAGGGTGAATTTATCTGAATGCGTTTCCACACTAAAACGAACCGTGCCCTCACAGAGGTTATATCAACATTGTCTCACATAACCTAGATAATCATTAACTGTGGCTTGAAACATAAAGCTGCTATTCTTCACAATGCCCCTCTTTTTAACAGAGAAAAAGCGCCGATTCCTAAGAAATGTCACTTTAAAGGGGGGAAAAATTAATTTTCTTTGAATGAACGAAAAAGTATAACCCGTTTCTAAATCAATCCTCTTCTCTAAGCTCAAACCTTAAACTAATATTTACTTACGACTTCTTTGCTTCACACTGTTTCTGCATGTTGAAGTTTAAGCAGTGCACACCCATTGTGTCTCAGCCCACATGTAATTTCACGTCTAACAGGATTCAGAGAGGGCGAGTTCCATCTGCAGCCATTTCTGCTGGTAGATGCAATGTTTCACAGAAAGAATCAAGTGTTCGAACAATAAGGACACTGCTGCTGCCTTCACTTGGAGTTGGATAAAAAGATCAACAGGTGAGGACAGCAAACCTTTACAGTGCTAGAGGAGGTTATATTGCCCTGTGTTGACTTTGAGGGTGTGGAGTTACTTGAATGAGTAACTTCTCCGTAGTTACTGTTTACGCATAAATTTCTTGGGACAGGGGCGACATGTTTGGAAGCCTACTACGTTTGCCATTTCCATATAGGCCTATTACGTGCATTAGCCTACATTTTAAAACTGAATTAGCGGAGGTTAGAATCAATATATTTATAGATTGTATTTTATTTTAACCTTATTTGTATAAGATAACAAAAAAATATCATTTTAAATGCCCCATCGTGGTTCCTGATAAAAACAAAATAAAATAAAGATGTATAAATCTAGAAACTTCCCTGACCTCATTGAATGCATCATCAGCTTTCCAAGGAGTGGCCGCTGCACCTGTCCGACCTGTTCGGGGGATACATGACTCCAGAGGAATTTCTCCCCCTTCTTCTCCCGTCTTTTGTTCAGCGCTGAGTGCTGAGTTTTTCCTCCCTTCTTTTTTTTCCCTGAGAGACAGGGCCGTGTGAGAGCCAGAGGAGAGGAGAGGGGGAGACAGTTAGAAGATAGATAGAGAGATGTCGGAACCAGCCGCAAACCCCGCCGCCACCTCGTTTCCGACGCCAACTATCTCTTTACCTTTAGGACTGGAGGTGTTGAGGACCTACTCTGGAGCCCTTGTCTGTTTGGAAATAGTAAGTCTCGATTTGCAAAGGGTTATTTACAGTTATATTTGTACAGACGTGCTGTCGTTTCTTTAGAAAATGATAGTTAACTTCTGAGAAGTCTATTTTGTTCTAATAAACTGGTTAGTGTCAGGAGAAACCAGCCCCCTCTTTGATTGCCTTAGGTAGGACTTATTGCTTAGAGGGTAAATCTAGCTTGCAGCGATAGTAACAGCAGTCCATGCTTTTAAACATATATTTTATTGTTATTAATGCTCTGACCACAATTGTTATTATGATTAACCTTATCTCATTATGCTAGATTTATGAGGACTACCGTGGCATCACATAGATTCTGTGTTATGCCTGCACTATAGTGCCTTTACCCTGCAAGGTGACCTTTATATTGCCTTTATATGTAACTTCTAATTATTTTCTATGATTTTACTATTATCTGGAACCTCCTTTGCTTCTGAAGCCGTTCATAGGCCCATAGATGGAAACACTGGCATTCAAATGCTGGCTTGTAGGCCGTTATCAAAAGTTGCACCTTCCTGATCGTGAAGCTCCATCCAATCTGTTGGGCAATGCTTGTCACCAGCTATAACGGATCGACCAGTTTTGCTTTGCATTGCAATAACGCTAGCTTTTAGGTTTTTTTTCTATACTTTTAGAAGATAATGTGATGCTTTGTTAAATAAAAATCTAAGCTAAACTCCAGGCATTTTAAGTGTTGCTCCACAGCATTAGGTTGAGGAGATCCAGATTTTACATTTCATACTTATTCCATAGGCACATTGCAGTCCTAGCATACCCCCTGCAACTACACAAGCAAATATTTTGAGCTATTTTTCTACCAGATTTGCAAATCCAGAGACTGAAACTCCCTAGTCTTTGCAAAACAATTCAACGTCAGTCTGACTGGGTGGGGAGCATCTGTGAAAATCAGTTTTCAAGTATTCCCTCAGATTCTCAATTTAAATTAGATCTAGAATTTGACTAGGTCATTCTGAATTTGCGTTGATGTAATCCAGGGGTGTCCAACCCTGTACCTGGAGAGCTACTGTCCAGAAGGCTTTAGATGCTCCAACACAGCTGAATTAAATGAATGGCTTTCTAGCAGGTCTTTGCCAAACTTGATAGCATGCTGAAGAGGTGTATCAACTATTGGATTCAGCTGTGTTGGAGCAGGGATGCATCTAAAACCTTCTGGACAGTAACTCTCGATGACCAGGGTTGGAGACCACTGATCTAAACGCTCCAAACCTATTTCTGACTCTATGTTCATTGTTTTCCTGGAGGCTTCCTGCATCTTCCCATCGACTCTGACCAGCTTCCTTGACACACTTATTAAAAGCCTCAGTTTAGTTTTGGTCTAATTGGCCTCAGTCCATTCTACCTGTCAGTTTAGGTGATCCCCCATGATTTAGTAAGTTTGTTCTTGTATTATGCTGTAACTTTATTTCCAGTTTATGGATTGAACAATAATTGGTGAGATATCAAAAGCTGTGGATATTGGTTTGTATCCTACCCATGCTTTTAACTTCTCCCCAACATTATCTATGCTTTGTCTGCTGTGTTCTTGGTTTTCTTAATGGTATTTCTTCCCTAATTGTTGCATATAGCAGTGTGAAAAGAATGAATGTGGGAGTTCTATAGTTATTTTACTGATATATTGGCTGCTTTCATGTTTTATTCATGATGTCAGACCATAAATTGGTGTGTTTGAGGTGCTTCTTTAAAACACACCTACAGGTGCTGTACTATTTAACTCGTATTGTGAAATAACCTTATAACATCCTATAAAGCCATCATCAAATAGGCGTTCCCAGACTGTTTAAGGATTAGTAATCTTAGTGTAAGAGAATCAAAAACAAACTATCCAAATCTATTTCCCTTTATTTTACGTTTAGCTAATAGAAATATTTTTTTGACAATCCTAACTGGCGTAAAACAGGAAAAGTTTAATCTGATTTAACGTCAGAGAAAGAAATGTCAATGCATCTTATACAGATTAGTTAAATAGCTGATTCAAACTGTCAGTATAGAGCAATATTATATCATTTTTTAAATTGGGTATTTTCTCTACAGCACTTTTTTGTGGGAAACAGTCCATGATGTCCGTTTGGAGTTTGGCTGTTGTTGTAAACTGAAATGTTAAAACTGCTGTGAGAATATATTTGTAAATATTTTCATGCAGACTTGATTAATTCACCATGTGACCAAAAGGCATTACTTTTAGTTATGTGCATAGATTACATTTACATTCTAACGTAATCTAATGATTTCAAAGTTTATCTCATGCTATTTGTGCTAAGACCCGTCTGCACGAAAGAAGAATCAATCATAATGGCAGTCCAACCTACCTTCGGAATAATTGAGTGAATAACTATTTACCACTTTGAGTCACTCAACAGTGTTTTAAAAATGTTAACCCCTAAGGTTTAAATGTGACGAAATATTGTATTAAAAGTAGATGAAACACACGCTGTACAGAATGAAGATGCATCAAAAGTTTTATGCTTCGATATGCCATCATCATATGTGGTGAAAAAGGTCCTATTTTTTATTGTATTGTTTTCAAGCGTCAAACTAGTGCAAAGGAATTAAACTTATATAAAAATACAACTTTGGAGAGAGTTTATTTTATTTTCCATATTTGTTACTGTTTCCAGTTATTTGGTGGTCTGGTATGGATCCTCGTGGCCTCCTCCAACGTGCCTGTGCCACTGCTGCAGGGTTGGGTGATGTTTGTGTCTGTCACCACCTTTTTCCTCTCCTCTGTCTACCTCATTCTGCTCATCACTGGCTTGGCTGACCGTATTAACACGGACTGGAACTTCTTGGTAAGCTGTCGATTTGACAAATAAAAACAACTAAACCTCAGACTATCTGTGTTTCCAGCTTTTTCTTTTTGTCCTTTTACATTAGGCTGTCTGTAAATCTATCACCTCATCTGTTTAAGTTAAGTGATTGCAGAACCAAGAACACTAGAACCAAGAAACTAGAACACATCACCTCAGTTCTAAAGTCCTTATACTGGCTCCCTGTAGCTCAGAGAATAGATTTCAAAGTGCTTTTATTAGTTTATAAATCATTGAATGGGTTAGCACTAGAGTACATTTTATTTTATTTATTTATTTAATTTATTTGATTAATTTCAGACATGTTAATGAGTTCATACACTTTGTTTCTATCATATAGAGCCAGACTTTAAGTCTGGCTCTATATGATATTGAGCACATACACATATGTGCATAGAAACCCACATCCATATCTATATGTCCACACATGCCCACACATACATACATACCTACATACATGTACATACAAACGCTTATCTATATACACACAAATGTATACATACAGTATACACACAAGCATATACATATACACAAAACACTCTATAACATGTCTGAAAAGGGGTAAGAAGAAGTAAAAAACGTATTTAATCCTATCCCTTCTCCAGTATTCTAAACTTACATTTGGAGTAATCATCCTGTTTCCAAAGTCTTCTAATCTAAGTGAAAAAAAGAAAAAAAGAAATAAAAGAAAAATTAATAGAAACATATATCAATAGAAAAATAATCTAATATTATTCTTGTAGTAAATTCTAGAGTCTTGACTACAAATCCTTATTCACATCCACTAACATACATGTGCATACACGCACCATCCCAAAAATATATCACGTCCCACTCACATGTACAGTTCTCTATATTGTACGAGGCATCAATTCACCTCTGGATTTCATCTCGTTACTATGTTGGTATTAAAGATCTGCTATCACAGTACAAACCATCCAGATCACTCAGGTCCTCCAGCTCTAGTTTACTGATCGTCCCTAGAACCAGAACCAAACATGGGGAAGCAGCTTTCAGTTTCTATGCTCCTCATATCTGGAACAAACTACCAGGAGAATACAAAGCTGCAGAGACAATGAACTCTTTTAAGTCTAAAATTAAAACCTACCTATTTAGAATCGCCTATGAGTAACTGATTCTTTTATTTCTTTTTACTTTCTTGTTTTTTCAGTTTTATTCTAATTATTGTCTTGATAATTGTCTTATTGTAAATGCTTTCTTGTATTTTAATCTTCAAAGTGATTTATGCTCTATTTTCTGTGTTCTAATTTTGATCATGTAAAGCAGCTTGAATTGCCTTGTGTTGAAAGTGTGCTATACAAATAAAATTGCCTTGCCTTCGTAAAACTAAATGATAACTTTAGATAGTTTTTCAAATGTCACGAAACTTTTTGGTCTACAACTGTAAATAGGCTTTGACAGTTTGGATGTACTATTATATCACTCATGATGAGCTCTTCTTTGAGTCAAGAACCAAGCTTTAGTCCAACAGATGAAGTATAGAAGTTTAGGGTATTTAACTGGTATTTGAAATATTTAAAAAGGAGAATTACTTATATCATGACAATGTATTACCACATTGTAAACTAGTATTACAAAGCACCAACAGAGAGATGATTTAAGATATGAAGTAAGCAACCTCAAAGGCCAACTCATTTATTCAATTAAAGGTTTTGATTACTATGTTGCAGCAACAAAACAGGACTTGACTTTAAGGATTCTAGAAACCTAAAGTTTCTATATACTGAGGTAGATTGAAACATCAGGATTTGTTATTTAGAACTATTCTAAGCAAGAATGAAAAGGAAAGCAAGAAATGTACACCAAAAATAATAATTTCAGAAATCTAAAAAGGGAACGGAATCTGACTTTACAAAACTTTATAAAAACCATGACGAATAAATACACAAGAGATGAAAAAGAATAGATGATGCTTTAAAAAAAGAATAAAAGTCACCTCGCATTACTTGATGTTTGGCTTTAAATAAGTTAGACTATCGCATATCCTTTATAGTGGTTGAGCAATATATCTTCAGGCTTTCTGAAGGTCGTTGATAGTTTATCTTCTAAACTTTGCTGCTTTCCCCTCTAATTATTGTTCCATGCAATGTCTACAAATAACAGAAAGATTACCAGTGAACCAAATTGAAATGGAATAATATAAAATTCAATGATTCATCTCTCTGCCCCTGTGTCAGGACTCTGCTGTAACTTTTCCTATTGTTAAAGTTGTGATGTTTAAATCATTTGTGCATAACTGTAGCTTGAACCTAAATTATCATATTATATTATCTAATTTTGCAAAGTCTCACTCCTGATATAATCTCAGTTTACATTTATGGAGTTTTTTTTAATAGCAAGTGTTTAAACGGCTTCAAAAGCCCTGGGAAAGAAACCATGGTTCACATTTGTCCTTCTCTTTTCATGTAGTTTCTTGTATAATGTCACCAGACTGGCTGTACGTTCTAAAAGTATATTTTTTCAGCTTGTAATAAAATATAAATTAGAAAGTGTGGTGTTCTCACATTTTGTGTCTGTAGATGTGGCCTCATATCTGGGTTAAGTCTGGGCTCTCAGACTCAGCTAGCTTTTCCTCATGCTCCACGCCACGCTCCGACTAGTAGCGGCGAGTGTAGGGTTGTTTGTTTTCAGCCGAACAATGAGAGACATGGATGATGAGCTCACACTGAAACACAACAAAGTGCTCCTTCTTGTTTAGCCACCCTCACAGTAGTCAGAAACAAACTCTCAGTAACCCTCCTCCTTCTCAGACACACCCCGTCTCATTCCTCCTCCTCTCTCTTGTTTCTCTTTTTGGGGTCTTTGTTTTAACTTCTCTTTATTTTGGTTTTGTGATTCGATCTTGGATTTGTCTTTTGTCTTTTACTAAAAAGACATAAGGCTGTATCTTTAAAAGAATACTTTGGTATTGCCAATCTGGGACATGGATACTGTATTTAGAATCACTGTTTTGCTAATTTTCATATAAAAAATTAACTCTGAACATTCCTGAACCTATTTAGGGCTAAAATTTACAAATCCCCAATATCTTGTTCCATGTATTTCAGATATTTTCTTCTTTCTTTTTCTCAGGATCTCTTTTATCACTTTCTAGCTTTGCTGTTCTACTTTGCTGCGTTTGTGTTGGAGGCGGCAACTACAGCAGCGAATGGCGGAGCTCACATCAATTCCCTACCGAACAGCACTGACTCGATCCTGTGTATAACCCACCCTCGGGGCAACATTTTCACGGTGCTGAGCTACAGGGAGTACAGCATTAATGTTGCAGCCACGGTCAGTTCATTTCAGGATAAGTCAGTTATAAAATTAACATTTTTATTTTAAGTTTCACAATCTAAGGAGCTGCTATTTCTTAGCTGTAAAACAGTTTTTAAAAAAGCTGATTACCATTATTTGGATAATACATCGTATTGCAATATACAGTGCGTACGGAAATTATCCAGACGCCTTCAAATTTTGTACTTTTTTCATTGCAGTCATTTGTTAAAATGAAAAGAGTTCATTTTATTTCTCATTGATGTACACTCAGCACACCATCTTGACGGAAAAAACAACAAATGCAGAATTTTTTTGCATATTTATTTAAAAAGATAAATAGAAATATCGCATGGTCATAAGTATTCAGACCCTTTGCAATGATACTTATATTTAACTCAAATACTGTCTATTTCTTCTGATCTTCCTTGAAATGGTTCTGTTCCTTCATTGGAATCCAGCTGTGTTTAATTAAACTGATTGGACTTGTTAAGAAAAGGCACATACCTGTCTATAAAAGATCTTACAGCTTGGAGTGCATGTCAGAGCAAATGACAATCATGATGTTGAAGGAACTGCCCAAGGAGCTCTGAGACAGAATGGTGGCAAGGCAAAGATTTGGTCAAGGTAACAAATGAATTTCTGCAGCACTCATGATTCCTAAGAGCACAGTGGAATCCATAATCCTCAAATAGAAGACGTTTGGGACGACTAGAACTGTTGCTAGACCTGGCTGTCTAGCCAAACTGAGTAATCCTGGGAGAAGAGCCTTGGTGAGAGTGGTAAAGCAGAACCCAAAGATCACTGTGGCTGAGCTCCAGAGATGCAGTAGGGAGATCAGAGAAAGTTTAGCCAAGTCAACTATCACAGCAGTCGGGGCTCTATGGCAGAGTGGCTTGACGGAAGCTTTTCCTCGATGCAAGACATATGAAAGTCTGCATAGAGTTTGCCGAAAAAAAACATGGACTCTTAGACTGTGAGAAATAAGATTCTGTCATCTGATGAGACCAAGAATTAACTTTCTGGTGTTAATTCTAATCCGTATGTGTGAAGAATACCAGGCACTGCTCATTACCTGCCCAATACAATCCCTATAGTGAAACATAGTGGTGGGTACATCATGATGTGGGGGTGTTTTTCAGCTTCAGGGACAGAACAACTGGTCGGAATTCAAGGACAGATAAATGCAGTTAACTTAAATACAGAGATATCCTGGAAGAAAACCTCTTCCTGAGTGCTCAGGACCTCAGACCGGGCCGATGGTTCACCTTTCAACAGAACAATGACCCACAGCTAATAAAGGAGGTGCTTCTGAACAACTCTGTGACCATTCTTGACTGACCCAGCCAGATACCTGAGCTAAACCCAAATGAACATGCCTTGAGAGACCTGAAAATTGCCATCCACCAAGGTTAACCATCCACCCTGACAGAACTGGAGAGGATCTGCATGGAAGAATGGCAGAGGATCCCCAAATCCAGGTGTGAAAAACTTGTTGCATCAAGAAGAAGAACCATAGCTGTACTAACTCAAAAGGGTGCCTCTACTCAATACTGAGCAAAGGTTCTGAATACTTATGACCATGTGATGTTTCAGGTTTTTTGTTTTTTTTTATACATTTACAACAACAAAAAAAATCTGTTTGTTTTTTGCTGTCAAGAAGGGGTGTGGGCTTCTCTTTCTGTCAGTCAAAATTTGATTAGTGTTGATTAATAAAACACTTTCATGTTGCATATTAATTTACTCTGCTGTAGGTACGACATCAGGTATGACTGGTTGATGAGTCACGTCTTCTACTCTTTCAAACATGAATGTATATTTAACCATTTTTAATTTTCTCTGTCTGACCAGAGTTTTACAGAGAATTTATTTTTATTATAGTTTTGAAGTTTGCTTTCTGTGACTTGTTTTTTCCCCTTCATCCCAGATATTTTCATTTGTGGTAACTCTTTGCTACGGCTGCAGTATGGCGATGGGATTCAAGAGATGGAGGAAGTAACCAGGAGAATGAACATAAAGTAACTTTACATCTGCATTATAATGTCAGCCTGTCTCTTCCAAAAAAAATCATCCAGTGGTTCATCGAGGTCCACTGCTGTCTATTGACGCACATGCTTTATTCCCAGTGTGACGGTTTTTGTCAGATTGCAAAATGTATACCTTTTTTTTTTTGTCAGGAAAAAAAAAGTCTTTAAAACATACGATAAATCAATTTTAAATAAGTTCAGTCAAGATTCTTCAGCCAAAAGTCAGGAGAGAACTGAGAGGACTTTTTTTTTTTACTGTAAAATAGCATTTTTGGACTTTGGAAACTAATTTTGCGAGATAAAAACAGACGACGCACAAAATTATTTTTTCTCATGAAATTTAAAGGATGCCCCATTTTGTTTTTAATGCATTTTGCTAGTCACCTTTGGTGTTGAATTGATGTCTCTCAGTATGTTGTTTTGAGGACAGATATTCTCATTAAATTTGGGAATAATTGCATTTCCAGTATTATAGTAGACAGATTTAATCAAAATTTGGCACGCTTTACCATTATATACCATAATTAGAAACCTGAGTTAGGTTGATCTTTTGAATTTGGTGATTTACTATAAATTAATCTTGTCAATTAAAAAATACATAATAATGGTACAATATTTCAAACATCTTTGTCTATGTGGATCATTTAGCCAAGAATGTTCTGAAAAAGCATTGTATTAGTGTTTGGTGTTTGTATTTAACTGTGATGTCTTATTTAACTGCCTTAATCTAACTGATTTTAAATGTCACATGGTTTATAATCTCATTTATTGTGCACTTTTGTTTGGATTAGACTATTAATTTATGAGAGTTTTAGATTAAAAGTTTGTTTTGACTTGTGCTACTTTAGAAAACAAATGCATTTTGGAACTAAAGAAATAAAATCTAAAAACTTTGCACGTGTTTTTTTTATTGGGGGTATAATACATCCTATTACACTGAGTTAGCACCAGAAATAAGATTATAATTTCTACTCATAGAAGTGTTTAGAATGTCAGAATCTTATTAGAAGCAAAGCAGACGTTTTTGCTGGCAATGAAAAAGCAAGTGTCCTATGTTAGCCAAAGGATGCTAGCTGCTGCAGCTTATCAATTATCGGGCTCATCAATTATTCAACAAAATTTTGGGGGGATATTTATGACTATTCCCAATTTTCATGGACTTTTCATGACAGGCAGCACTAAACTAGTGTTTTTAAAACCTGTTGGGAAAATGTGTAAAACGTGCAACTACCCTAACAGTACAGCTGAATAATAGAAAATCATAATTTCATAGGAAGCACACAAAAAAAACTTCAGAAAACCTTTGTGAGCCTGGCTTTTTTTTCTGTTTAAAACTAACAAAACTACTCATTGTAACTGGACAAAACAAATGGGCAAAGAGTCTAGTCTAAAGTCTAGTAAACAGTTTAAATTATGTTTTTATGACTTGTATATTAGGTCTGTAAATTTAAACTGAATGTTATCTCCAGGAAGAAGAAAAAACAAGTTCAGACATTCCTTTGAATTTAAAATTGAAGATCATTTTGATGTATTTTACAGTTACAGAGGAGAATACTTTTCAAATACAGACAATGTTAACTGATTATTTGTTCATCCATGGTGGAATCCTCATGTCCTGGACCAACATTTTCTATCCCGTGAAAGTCCTTGCACAGACTTCCCTGTAACATGTAACCCTACAAACTTGTGCACTTATCACCTGCAACATTAACCTACTGTCACAGCTTGTAATTATTGCTGTTCTTTTTTGTTATTTTAGGAATATTTTATCCGTAATTTCTATAATTTTCTATAAAACCTTTCAACTTTGGTAAAACATACTCATGCGTTTTAATCATTCTGTACTGTATGCTGTATGTTTTGAATTATTATGCAAACCAAGAAATGTTTCAGAAATTGTTATTGTAATATGTTTAATCAACTCTGCTATAAACTGCAAAACGATGCAGTATAATTTCTCAGACAAAGTTAATCTAATAAAATATTTATTCATTTATTAGCACCCGAAGCAGTGATTGTTTTAAAAAAAAGTATACATTATGATCATAGTCTAATCTCACATAAATAATTTCCTATAGTTTTAAGAGATGCAATCTAACCTGAACGATTTCGGAGAATTTTAGCAGTGTAAAGTCGGCAAATATTGTCAAGTCAAAAATGTGATTAATTCTACTAAAAACCAAACAAAAATATACTTTTTTGTAACTGGGTTGCTTCTGTTATTTTTTGCTGAACGGAAGAAACACGGCAGATTATCTTAATTGAATTGTATAGGGTATGTACCATATTGCAGGTGGAAAAGGTTGTAAAATGATTCTTCATAGTTATTCTTCGCTCAGAAAAAGCTTATTTAACACAGCGGTGTAAACTTTTAAGAGACTTGGTTCAGTAGTGTAATATTTCTCTACACCACTAGGTGTCCTCCTTCATTCTGGACATATGGAGAGTTTTGAAGATGCGAACTGAACTATTTTCATTTTTCTCTAAACATTAGCAAAGCATCGCCTTTTAAAATATAATCATAAAACTGCATCCTGATTTTTTTTATTGCGTATGAAAAGAAGCTTACTATTTTTATTTAGCATGTGAACTTCAAAAATAAAGCAACAACACGTAAAAATCAATACGATAGCTGTTTATATTGCATATTTAAGTGTTGTATTAATGCGTCGGGTTTTGCCAGAAGTTTTCTAAAGAACAAGCGGCACATAACCTATTTGATGGACGTGCGTGTTTACTTCACTTACAGGTGAGAAACCGGAAATGTGCTTAGACTTTCACAATCAGAAGGAAAAATGCGATGGACGCATCGAACGTATCGAGTAATTTTTGTTTACATTAATTATTGCGTTCATGTTTAATAGACCAGATATACATATACTAATTTCTATGTACCAGGCGGTGTTTCTTAATCGATTGAAAATGGTAATTAAAAAAAAAGTTTTAAACCAGTACCAAAGCTTACTAAAATGTTCGGGGGAGCTTTTATTTTGACAAATGCTGTCTTTCGGATGTACATTTACAAAGTGGAAGTGAGCATCTTAAGTTTGTCCTCTCTCTCGGTGTAGGGATCATAACAAGAGTGAACAGTGAGAGTGAGCAGAGCCGAGTAGTATGCACTTACCTGTCGGGGAACCGAGTAGCGTTACCCTATGAGCATTTTCGATTAGATTCATTCACTATCAGTCTGGAACAGAATAATTTCCCAGTCTAGTCATGGATATAAACGAAGCACCGTGGAGAGAAGAATGGGGTTTAGATTTCTCTTTTCTTCCTAACAGATTTTTTTTATTTTAAGCGCTTTTCCAGAGCAGTATTGTAGTGTGTGTGTTTTTTTTTTTTTAACGCACCGCTGTAAAAGCTGATATTTCTCGGTTTTATTTCAGTTGACGTTTTTAATTGCTCATTTGGTCCCGCGTATCCATACTTTTTGGGAATTTCTGGTTCCCCTGGGCAGCGAACTCAGGACTGACCACTGGAGCTGGTCCTGAAAAATGGAGGCTGTTATCGAGAAAGAATGCAGCGCTCTCGGAGGACTCTTCCAGACCGTCATTGGAGACATGAAAGTAAGCTAAAGAAACGTTTATGAGCAAAGTTAGTGTTGGGTCCGAATAGAAAAGCGCACGAACTAAATGTTTTGGGGGGGGTTTTCTCCTTAAACTGTTGTAGCCAGCCGACCCTTGGTTACAAACAAGCTAATAAGTTTAGTGGTCATGGTAAGAAAGGTAGAGAACTCACTAAAATATACCACTCATTTTTGGGTTAGAGCTGAGCAGCCCAGCTATATTTCTAACTGTAATTGCATCATATTTTGACCGTAATCCAGTTTATACCGGACACCATTTTTAAATCTATTTTAAAATGACTAATGTCCAACGGGGACAATCAGAATGAGGACATATTACTTTGATGACATTTTTGTCAGAGCACTGGGAGACCATTTGCACCCTCTCCAGCTGTTGTATCTGCCTGAAGGCGTTCTGGAATCTCGAGGCAGAAAATTACCCGCAAGGTAGGAAGACTTTTGACATACACAGGTCAAAAGGCCAGATACTGGGTCTGCTGGAGTAAAGAAGTTTGTTATGAATACAGCTCAGGTATTCAGCACCTCTCTGCATGTCTCTCTCCCCAATTTACTGCAACTTTCTCTGGTTACATGCTGCCAAATAGTATTGAGAATATGCAAATACTTGAGAGTATTTTTGTCTTGATAAAAAACTATTAAAATTTTCATTCATATACTTTATGGTGGAATTGATAAGATGTGGTATTCCTGCAGGTTACACTGGCTTGCTATATTTCTGTTTAACCTGGTTTTCATGGCCAGGAATTACATTATATTTACTATCCCAAATATAGTTATCTAATATAGGATTCATAGCCTCTTAATTCTTTTCCCTTTTTATCATTTTACACCCACAGACCTCAGTGTATTTGACCGGGATTTTATGTGACAGACCAACAGAATTGGTAAAATGATGCATGTTTTTCCAACCTTTTAACAGTTAAACATCTGAAAAGTGTGGCATCATTTGTGTTCAGTAGTCCACTCAGCTGCCTTCCTAAAGTAACTAATTAGTTAATCGAGTCCACCTGGGTTTAATTTGTTCTAAGTATGAAATACATATTTTCAAAACAAAGTTTTGTTAGAGAATAGCCAACAAACAGCATTATGCAGACCAAGAAACACAGGTTTTGTGGAAAATTATAGCAGGGTAAGGTTATGAAACATGACTCTCCAGTGTGAACTGGTAGGCCGAATTTTTGGCCTATATACAAATATATTTGTTTGAAAGAAAATAACACTGCTCATTTATTTGATCCGAGAATCCCGACGATGGAACATGGAGTGTCATGCGGTGGAGATTTTTTTTAAGGTGGAAAAGGAAAGCTGGTCAAAATCTATTAGGAAGACTGAGACAGGTTGGGACTGCAGGCAGGCCAGTCAAGTACCCATACACCCTTCCTCCAAAGCCAGAACTTTGTAATGTGTGCAGAATGTGGTTTTGCATTGTCTTGTTGAGATATGCATGGGTATCCCTAGAAAAGATGTCTTCTTAAATGCAGCATATTATACTCCAAAATCTCGATGTACTTTTCAGCATTCAGACGTTTAAGTTACTTTTGCCAAGGGCACTGACACAACCCTATACCATGACAGACCCTGGCTTTAGGACCTGTTGCTAGTAATAGTCTGGATGATCGTTTTCTTCTTTGATCCTGGGCACATGGATCTGACCCCAGTACACGTGACGGTCAATCCTAGATGCGTCCAATCCCAGAGAACTTGATGCCACTTCTGGACACTGCTAACATAGGGCTTCCTTTTGGCACAGTACAGTTTTAACTGGCCTTTGAGGATGTAACTACGTATTATGGTACTTGACAAAAGTTTCCCAAAGTAGTCCTGATTTAGTGATATCGCTTGTAGATGAATGACGATTCTTGATGCTGTGCTGTCTCAGGGATCGGAGATCATGGTTGTTCAGCTTAGGCTTGTGCCCTTGTTCTTTACGCACTGAAATTCCTCCAGATTCCTTGAGCTTTTTATTATGTTACTGTTGAACTGTTGTTACTGTTGAAGGTAAAATATCAAAATCTCTTCCTATCATTCTTTAAAAAAACACAATTTTTTTTTATATTTCAATAGTTTTCTCGTGTATTTGTAGGCAAACTCGCGATCCTCTGCCCATCTTTGCTCCTGACGGACTAGACTTTTCTTGGATGCTGCTTTTGTACGAAATGATCATTACAATCACCTGTTGACACCACCTGTTTCAAATCACATCATTATTTAACCAATTTACCTGATTACTAGCGCTAAATTGCTCCAGTCCCAACCTTACATGGAATGTGTTGTAGGTCTGAATGACAGGACAGGATGTATATTTACAAATGAGATTAAGTTTACCAGACAAAACATGAAATATTTGGTATTCATGTTGTCTGCAATGAAATACAAGTCAAAGTAAATTTAGACATCACTCCTTCCCGTGTCATTTTGTGTTTTCCATACTGTCCAAACCTTTTCTGATGTGGGGTTGTAGATTAAACCATGTTTGACATAGAATGTCCCAGTTAAAGCATGGACATTAATCCACATGAGAATTTGGAGCATCCCTTGAGAATTTTCACTGCCCCCGATCCATCTAACCTGACTGAACTTGAGCAATTTTGCACACATAAGATAAATACATTGGGAAAATATTGAGTCCCCAGAAGTCCAATGTATGTAGAGATATCCCTCAAAAGACCTAACAGGAGCCATACTAGCAGTAAAGTAGTGGAAGAACAAAACTATCGCACATAATATTGTACTAAATGACAAGGTATAATCTTTACAATTTGGCATCTGTAATGGCTGGTAGCTCCGCTGTGCCACCATAAAAGGGACACAGTACAGTGGTAACTCCTAGTAGCTCATGTAGATGTGAAAATAAGGGCTGTAAATATAAAAAGATGCACACAGGTATGTGATTTGGAGGTTCCATTTCAGAGAAACTTTATAAAAACCACTACGGACGAAAACTGAACTGTTACACTTAAACCAAAAAGTCGTTTGAAATAGGGGTGGGCGATATATCGATTTAAGACCGTTCTACGACCTACACATCTGACGATGTCATTTTTGAGAGATCATTTTATCACGTTTCACAGTCCCCTGCGTATTTCTGACTCCGTATGCGAAGGGAAGCGTCTGCTCTCCCCCTCCCTCTCGGCAAATGCTTCTTGCACAACGCTAGCAGAATCAGTCACAAACTCACTCCCTACAACAGAAACAGCAAACGATCTGCGATATGAGTTGAATTTTTTTTTTACAAAAACCGCCATTCCACGCATGTACGCTGAACGCAAAGAGAGAGAATCAGAATCAGCTTCAATGGCCAAGTATGACACGTACAAGGAGTTTGGTGCATTGAATATTAAGAAGGTTTGGAAGGATGGACTATTACTGCAGTGTTAGGACTGCTTACACTACACTCTAACTTCATTATCTTATAGCAGCAACACTTTTGTGTTTTTATATTACATTGTTAACATTTAAATTTTTATTAGGCAGCTTTTGTTTGTTCCCGTTTATAACATCATCATTTTGGACAAGTTAATTTTAGCAAAAAAAACTTTGGAGTTAGAGCTGTACCTACCTCCTTGTATCAGGATTATTTATTGGTGTATTATAGATTGCACAATACATCTTGAACTATATTTGGAGCTAAATATTAGTTTTTTTATTTGAAAAGATTTTATATTTTATTCTATTTGTTCAATATCATATTTTCAAACCAAAGTAAGTTCGTATGTGCTCTCTGTTGTCTGTTTTATTAGAGAAGTCAAGATAAAAAAATGTATATAATTCCATTTAAAGACATTTGATTTTGATGTATTTCTCAGTGAAGTTATTTAAAAAACGAAAAATACTCTGGCTTTTATAATTGTTTCCCTTGGGACTTTCAGCTTTCAATCATCTCAAGTGTGAGCTAACAATATAAGTATTTTAGCACTTTGTTGATTGGCCTTAATTTCAATTCATTTATTTATTCATTGTTTCTCCTCTTTAATATGTAATTATTAAGTTATATTGGTCATCATTTAAAAAAATATCATGATAAAATAAAAAATTGTGTTAATGTAATTGAAAAATCATGATATTCTATTTTTGCCACATTGCCCACCTCTAGTTTGAACACGAAGGGGAGACTCAAAGAACGTCAGTTTCTGATGACTGGATTTGCTTCTATTTCATTCATCTTTGACATTTAATTTTCTAGAACATTGTGCTGCCTATTGGGCAGGGTGACCTTATGGTTGGTGGCCTGAACTGCTTCAAGGTCTATTCTGTCAGCAAGTGGCAGGAATAACACCAAACAAAACAACACCAAAGGTGAAGCTTATAAGTGACTATGTTAACAGCATGTTAGTTTAAAATAAGTAGAGCGAAGGGTTAGAGCCACGCAAAGGGAGAGAAACGCTCCCAAAAGGGGGTGATGGTGATGCAATGCATAAAGAAATTTGGACCGTGGGTCAAAGGAGTCGACCCAATTGTTGGGTGCTATGTTTGACAGTAGAACGTGAGATTCCTCAGGCCCCTGACTCTTGTGCCACAGTAGTGACAAAAATGCACAGATTCATTAAGCATATTTCTCTCTTTCTTCTAAACCTGTTAGCCCCCTCTTTTCCCTTCATTTGGCCTTGTTCTCTGCAACTGTTTGGGTACAGAGCTTTTTAACTTCTTTTTGTCCAGAAATTTCTTGTAGGGGGAAAAAGAATTCTGTGTCCCTTCTGGACCTGGACTTATTAAACCATAGCATTAGTGAGCTCATTGTTTTGGATTGTTTCCAACGGAGGCCCATGGCCTGTTTTGCCGCCTTAACACGCCAGGAGAACATAATGGTAATCTGTATCTTTACGATTAAACCTGGAGTAAGTCTGAGTTTAATTGAAGTAAATGAAGCTAAATTTGAAGTGCTATAATATTAGATTTTATTCCATTTTTGTAAACAAATGGTTTCCTGATATCGTGCAGTCATGAAACAGTCAGGTCTGATTGCATGTATTATTACGAAAAAATACTTTTAGAAGGGACTTAACAGGGCTGCAGTCATGAGACACCCCAGGCTGAGTTTCATTCTGTTCAGGTTCGGACAGGCATCAGGATTGGGCCATAGGTTTGGAGCTGTTATGTACATAACTGTGAGAAAAAGAAAATCTGTTCTGATGGTGAAATTGCATCATGTTGTTTTTTTTTTTATCTCTGTTCCCACAGAGCAGCTGCCCTATCTGGGAAGATTTTATCACCAAGGCAGGAAAACTTCAGTCACAGCTCAGGTAAGTGTGTGACTATGTGCACATATGACATATTTGCATGTTTGTTCACGTCTTACAGATAAACTAAATCAAAAAATGTATTTGAAACTAAACAGGAGCAGAAATCAGAAAAAAAACATTCTCCTTATTTTCTTATCAACCTAATGTTGGTTCTTGGTTGGTTATTTTATTTTGCGAGGTCGTTGGACCAATTTTATTTTACAGTATTTATATTAATGTTAGATTATTCACAAAGAAAAAGGCATATGTGTTAAAGCAAATCTAAACATACTTGAGGTTGTTTTTGATCTGTAAAAATGAAAAAAATCCCCAAAAGCCGTTATAATAAGTTAGGATTTACAGGAAAAAATATCTTTAACATATATTTATTA
Organism: Apricaphanius iberus; assembly: GCA_028564705.1. Lineage (NCBI taxonomy): Eukaryota > Metazoa > Chordata > Actinopteri > Cyprinodontiformes > Aphaniidae > Apricaphanius > Apricaphanius iberus. The sequence goes on from JAPXFQ010002969.1 coordinate 2,301,048, forward strand.
TAATAAATGAAATATCCCCATGTCTTGTGCCACGTTCTGCAGTACCTAATAGTGAATTGATGCCAGAAGTTGTTTCAGCTTTCCTTGCACAAATCATATCAGTGCAGCTCATGCACATCTCATATGCCCAGCAGTTAGGGTGTCGCTGTTTTTGTTGTGTGGGAAAATCCTATTCAAGTCTTATAAAAATACTCTAAAAGTAATTGTTTCATTAAAATACCCCAAGAAATATGCAGTATATATTATGGTTTTTGTCTAGAGACGTTCCTTCGATGCTGTAGCAATCAAATCCCCTTTGTTTCCCAACATTGAAGAGTCATTTTTGTAACCTTTCCCCCATTCAATCACCTTTGTCTTATTTAATTCACATTTCAATGATTGTAAATTTATACAGCTTCCAGCTCGGTCATTTCAAGTCATTGTAGTGGGGTTTAAGTGGCCACGTGTCGGAAGACAAATGGCTTAAGACAGCTGAAATAAAAGATCTTTGTCCAGTAAGTACAGCAAATACAGACATCCCATGGTTTAAATTATTCTTTGATTAACTGCGCATGGCGTTTCCTCAGCAGTGTAGGTGTCGGTGTGTCCTCATGCTGACTCTTACTGACAACTGTATAAAGGTTCAGTGACATAATAGCAATCGCCCGGGTCTGCTGGGAGTCCCATTGTTCTCTTTCCCCTCACTATTGAGGGTGATTATTGCTGAAGTGTTATTCAACTCTCCCCATCTTTCAGAGGTTAAATATGTGACCCCGCCATCTGAAATGTCTGAGGAGTATTTGGTAGCTTGTTGCTAATGACGGGCTGTTTTGAAAGTATCATGTTAAAGTTTGGTCATCGTGTGAGCGTTAAAAACAATGAAGGAACCACTTTACTTCCCCAAGGGAACAAGAAAAACGCAATAAGTGTAACACAGAGCAATATGCAGTTGCCTGGTAGCTGCATTGTTTTTGGTCCTGTAATTTATTCTTCTAGTTACACGTGTTCTTCAGCATTGAAGCTTTAAACAGTTTTCAAAGGGATTGTATAGGAGTGTGAAATTGTCAGCAGTTTTTATTACTGACCCTCATCAGACCCTAATGATTAATGACTCTCTCACAAATACTTCAAAACTAATTATCCTTAATGTATCTGAAAATCCAACTTCCATTAAGATGATTGGTGAGAGCTGCGGCTTCAAACCCCTCACTACATAGCTTTGTTTATAGTGTGGATTGGGTGCACTGTCCGAAAACAAAACGCTACATTTTATTTTAGGAATGCATCTCCACACAACAAAAATCAGCCACATTGAAAGCCATGTGAAAGGGCAATAGAGAGCGTTGCATTTGACTGCGGTTTGTGTTCTACCAGAGTAACTCAATGAGTGCTTTCAGAGCTGTTCCCTTCCTGCGTTACACAGAACATCATTCATAGAAAGAGGAATACTACTTGATATTTTTAGACTAGACTTTCCCAGGTACAGCAAAGCCTTCAACCTGGTTTCACAGAGCAGTCGTTGTGATATTAGGCCAGCGTGACTTGTTTTTGGAGACCTACATGCAAGATGCTTTCTGCGCACACGCCCCCGACCGACAGAGCTCTGTAATCTGTTTGGGAGCTGGACTATTCTGAGCAACTAACACATGCATACAGTGAAACATAAACACACCCACCTTCTCATCTCGGTCTGGATAAGTTACCAGCTAGTAGTGGTAGAAGCATATTTCCCTGGGTGTAATGCGGCCAAAGGCAGTCTGCTCTGTAATTAAGCCCCTCTGCTCCCCTTACAAAGCAACCAGGATATGAGCCAATTACAGTGTAGGGACAGTTTGGTGGGCTTTTAGTTCCTAAAAAAAGTGTTTTTCAGGTAATGGAAATGGATCCCACTAACACATGCTTTAATGAAAGGTCATTTCTCTATAAATTTGCCAGCTTAGAGTTAATGCAGGGTCAGAACCCTGGAGGGAGTATTTAAATTGTCCCATAATATTTCTCATCTGAGTTGGATGTTTTCTAACTGATGCAGGCTTTAGAAGGAGTTCTCAGATATATTGGCTATATATATATATATATATACTAATTATATATACTGTATGAGGAAACTTAAAACACTAAGTATGTATACTGCGTTTTAAGACTGTGTTTTATCTTTCTGAACCGAGTTCAGCCAACTCAACCTCTTTCTATGATTCGCATTTACTAGAGTCACATTCCAGCCTTAGCTTCTCTAAGAATAGATGAGGGCAGCAGGACTGAATGTATCATTGTCATAAAGAGCACTCTGCTGTACTGTGGCATTCTCTATAGGGAGTTCAGATTGGCCTGGCAAAGGCCTTGTGGAATAGATATGTTAAAGTCATTTGTCTTGACTTATAGCAGGGGTGTGGACGGATGTTAAAGCCAGTGGTAGCAGTCAGATCCTTGTTGCAATATGGCTCAAAGCTTAAGCTCTTGTTGTACATTCACACCCATTGAGCTGGTTTAGCGTTTGTCACTTAGCAACCAAAAACCTAAAGGTATTTTTGTTTTTCGTTCTATTTTTTTACGGGGGGGTTGTATATTAAACAATCTATAGAGATTGCTAGGACATATGACCAACTAGGCGTCATCAGACCACAAAGAATTCTGGGTATGTTTGGCCCGGATGGCATAGCAGGCTAGTGTTATGGCATGAAAATATTTAAAAATATAAATGAAAAACATAATGTAATCCTACAAAACGCAGCAGCTAATGGAAACATGTTTTCTTTTTTCTTTTTTTTTGCTGTTGATTGCCAAAATGCTTTGCGTTCACCTCTGGGAATACGTCACATTAGAAATCTCTATACTCTCCTTTTGCTCTGATACCTCTAAATTAAATTCAGTTCCACCAATGGGTTTTATGCACAGCGTGTTTAGTAGAACTTCAGGTTTTCAATAAGCTATGTCTGCGGTAAGCGTTGTGGCGAGTTCAGCACTGAGGTAAGTAGAGAAATGAGATATAGTTTATAAACAGGATGACGGATAGTTTAGTATTAGTGTAAGGGGCAATATGTGGAACATGAAACTCTGGTCACATGACACCGAAATTGTCCCGTGTTTGTGTAGTTTAAAAGTTTTAGTCCACGTCACCCTGAACACAAAATTGCCATAGTGACAAATGGTGGTAGCGGCATCATGCTGTGGGAATGCTTACACTTCAGCAGGGACGGGGATCTGATCAGAGTTAATGGGAAGAATAATGGAGCAAAATACATGGAAAAAAAAAGCGCAATACATCCAGTCACTCTGAGCTTGAGCTGTTTTGCAAATAAGAACAGGAAAGATTTCAGTCTGTAGATGAGCAAAACCACTAGAGACATACCCCAAAAGACTTGTTGCTCAAACGTGAATGAAACAAATACAATCTTATGACCGTGACAAGTATTAACAGAGTGCAATCAATGTTCTTTAATGTTTTGCAGCCAGTTGTACTCAAAGCAGCCTCTCAAACCACTGATCACACAAATCTGCTTTTAGCTAATGATTTAATCTTTGGTGAACGTGATTTGCCTCCAAGCACCTGAAAATTATGATCCATAAACCAGACAGTGCATGTAATAAATAAGTGGAGCCAGATATCAGAAGCTGTTATCGTGCCTGTACTGGGCTTTAAATAGAAAGGCATCTGTGTGCGCCTGTGCATATGTTTCTTTTTCCATTTGCAGGACACACCCATGGATCTTCTGGTCAGCTCCCTCACTGAAACTGCCTGTTAGCCAATACTGCGTTAAATTTACGAGGGAAAAAGCAAAGATTGTTCTGACCAGTATGGAAGAATATAAGGACTAAACCACCCTTAGGTTCAGTTTTCTAATTGATTCCAGCTTGTGAAGGACTGTTCTGTGATAACCTGAAGTACGTTCTTCAAACACAGAAATGTTTCCCAGCATGTTTAGACAATTAAAGCTTGAAAGAGGCTCACTTATTCTAATGTATAGAAAATGCTTTATTAGCAAATTAAATATTTAAGTAAAAAGGAAACTCATCAAAATTGCAATCATTACCCTTATCGCTTGTTTACCTGATAGCAGCTTGTATTGTTGGTGGAAATTCCCCAGTCGTTTATGAAGGTTTTCTGTGGCCGCATGGAATAACAAGTGTTAGCAAATTACACACTCTGGGTTTAGAACAAAAGCGCCTGTGTGAGTGAACAAACTTTGGAAAAATTCTTAACAATTGTGTTACTCCGTGTGGAATGCATTGCACAAGTGGCCTAGTCTCCCTCCTGGAGGAGCTCATATATCATGTACACACTCTTGTGCGCACTAAGCTCCTTTCATCTTCATACCTGTGGTCATAATCTTGCGCGGTTTGCTGTTTCTAAACCGGACCAGTGTTTGAAGGTTAACCAATTACCTTAATTGCTAAAAAGCAGCCAGTTGTCAACTAGCATAACAGTTGCTCCTCCAGGCACCTGGACAAGATGCCGGTCTAACCAAGACGGTGTGAATTTTTAAAACAAACCCAAAAATGAATCATTTTGGCACAAGTCGTTCCCTGATTTAGGTGAATAACCAGACTTGGACCTCTCGTATGTCCCTGTGTATGTTCAGTCTTTATCATTTACTAGGTGATGATAAGATGGTGGAAAATGTTGTCAGTTTGGCAATCGCTTTACACCCCTTTTCTTACAATCCAGGACTCAACAGGGTTGATCCCACACTGATCCCTCCATTGACCTGGAAGTGAGGCAAACTCAGCGTAATTACATAGACATTCTTCACTCAGCAGGGCATATTCAACCTGTAATTAAAACATGTGTAATACAGTACATATTGTTCAGTTGTCAAAAAATAAGGTCTTGTTTTATCTTTACAGCGATATCAAATGCATATACGTATGTATTTGTTTACACTTATGTAATGTGTTGTATTTACACCTCTATCCATTTGTCACAGAACGACTGTGAATTTACATTCTTCGGGTCTCCTATTCAGGTCTTTTCAGCTCATTAATAAAGTGCTATAAAAGGGGTAGACAACAATTATCAAAGATAACCCAAGTAAATACACACACAAAAAATCCTGTGGACTTTATTTACATCACCAAATAACTATGATTAACCACATTCTCCTGGTTTAATTTCACTACCAAAACCCAGGCAAGATTAAATGAGTCAGGCAAAACCAGCTTGAAACAAAACACACGATGCCCTTAAGGTCATACTGTAAAAATAAAGAAAATCAAGGACAAGAAAGAAATCAAAGGCCAAGAAAAAAAGGCTTTAACAACTATTGGTTTGGAAATGTTACAAAGGCATTTCTCAGGCTTTGGGACTCCAGCCAATCACAATGAGCGTCATTTTCCCCACATGGAAAACATAGAACAGTGGTGAATGTTCATAGAAGCAGGCGGCCTACACAGATTTCATCAGGAGCACAGTGACAACTCTTCCAGGTCTCAAAAGAACCCAAAGCAACATCTATAGCTCTGCAGGCCTCACTTTGCACAGCTATGGTTGGAGTTCATGATTCCATAATAAGTTAGAGAGTGGGCGAACATGGCATCAACAGGAGAGTTCCAATGGAAAAATCTGTCCCTACGAGAACGAACACACAGGCCGACTTAAGACTATTGGGAAAATATTATGTGGACTGATGAGAGAAAACGTGAAGATTTGGAAGGTGTGCTTCCCTTTACATTACTTGGAACAAACTCAGTTACTCAGTAGTAACTCAGTTGTAATTAATGGAACCATGATTTCTGCCCTTTAGCAGAAAATATTCAAGAGAATGTCCAGCCATCGGTTCATAAGCACAAGCTTTAGCTGCGCAGAAGGACAATGATTCAAAGAATACCTGAAAATCCACCTCTGAATGGCTAAAAAATGAAATAAAAAATTAAGGTCTTTGAATGGCCAAATTAGATCTGGATTTAAATTAGACTGAGATGCAAAGAGTCAAGATAATGTGCAAGACAAAAGTGTCCAATTCATATCCAGGTATGTACAATGCAGTTTGGTCCAAATTCAGATAAAATTATTCAAATTTATTTCAGTACAATATGATAATATAGTTTAGTCTCAAATATCAAATACATTCATCCAAATTCCATTATAACTCAGTACTTTGACTGAATTGGAAAATCTAGTGATTATTCATGATCAGTTATGGTGTGAGGAACAGACTGTTTTCCTAATGAATCTGTTTTCCTGTCCTAGGGCGACAGCGGTGGCCGTGCAAGTCTTCCTGGATGCTTTCCAGAAAGTGGCCGACCTGGCCACCAACTCGAGAGGTAGGAATAGTCTCCGTAATGTAGTTACCTCAAAATGTTTGACAGCTGCGTCCCTCAGTTTGTCTTTGCGACTGCATTGTGCTGGACCCCAGCGAGTCCACACAGTGTTAGGAATGTCTTTGGCTCGTTGGCTGTATTGTGTGGGCAATAAATCCATCAGTGCACCGTTTGAAGCCCTCTTGTTGGCTTTGCGTTTGACCTCCGCTCACCTTCTTTCCACTTTCTGTAGCCCAACCCCCCACCTCCGCCACATCTGGGCCCTCTGCTGCTGCTGCTCTGTTTTCATTCTGGATGTTTGAGAGTGGGAAAGTGGGAGAGTAACAGATCTCATCTTTCCCCTAGCCTGGACACCTCCAGCCACGCACTGTCCTATTAATAGGAACTGAAAGAGACACACACATGCATTACCTCAATCACAGGAGTGAGAATGATAGAGGAGAGAAAAGAGCTGAAGGGAGGTGGGGGAGGGATCATTCTCTCCCTCCTTCTCTCAGATTATATCAGCTTTTTTGTAAAAGAGTCCAGCTCAGTTTGCAGAGGAGCCTTGCATCACTTTTCCTCTGCCATTTTCTCACTTTCTCTTTCTCTTTTTTGCAGCAGTATCACGTAATGCTCGTCATTTGGTGCACTGTGGCTTAGGCTTTATTTAGATTAAAAAAGCAGGGGTAGATAATGACCTACAGTGTGCAACAGTTGTGCATAATGTAGCTGTGTGCAGGTGTATTACTAGAAGTTGTCTAAAAATATCCAGCTGCACAGGGCATGTCAGTCCTCTAAATATATTGTAAATCCATTTTGTAGCTGGTGGTGAGCCCAAAATACTCTCACTTTAGTTTTTTTGTTGATATGTTACAATGGCACAGAAACGCTGCAGGCTGCTTATAAACTCCTTACCATGCAGAGACGTACCAGTCCCAGGACATAACTACTTTTCTACAACATTACAGGCATGTGTATGCCGCTCCATCACGCGATCCGACAATATATACATCAAATTAATGAAATGAAAACCTGGACATACCCACATAAAAAATGGAGTAAAAAAAAAATCTTATAGATATTCTTTTCAAATTTGAAATATGAGGAGTCAACGGGTTATTCTGTTGGTACATTGTGAAAATGGAAGTGCCTATAGCAACAGTAGGTAGTCGTGGACTGAAGAAGAATATTTAGGGGATGACAAAGAAATACATTTTTTTTCCCAAATTCCAATGATTAACTTTTTATCAGTCGTACCTACAGTGATTCCAACTGTTATGGGTGAAACAAGAGCGTGATACCTTTACACAACCATGTTTTTTTTTCCTTCATGGGGTTCAATAATTACAATACTTCTGATTTGGAGAGGTCATATTCCATGCAATTTAGCTAAATTACCGTACTTGATAGGGAGTTAATGATAAATCAATATTGGTAGAGAAAAACTTTTAGTTACTGGCCATTTCTTCATGTTTGTTTGGAAGGTTTTGAGGCATTTACCAAAATCAGCGGCCTCGGAAAGCATTGCAGGGAGAAGAGAGATGGATCGATCTCACTAAAAGTTCATGTCTTTACATTTAAATGTTGTTAAATGTATGAGTAATGTGGTTTAGTAAAGACCATGTGCTGTCGTGATTTAGAACAATGAAAAATTATACCAATATTAGAAGAACACATTCAGAGTAATGCCTAGTTTATGTTTCTGCGTTTAGACTGAGACGGATTGACGCAACGCCATTATCCATTAACGCAAGGGCTCTCCGTCACCTACGCAAGGACACACGGAGTAGAGGCCCAAATTTTAACTATCCGTCTACGGAGATCGTATGCATCTGATTGGTCAGTTTCAGTAACAGCCACAGATCGCATCACTAGAACAGGGCTTTGTAGTCGCTGTAATCAGTCGTTAATGCAGCGTTTGGCCACTAAATGCTTTATATTGAAAGGATAACTTATCTAATCTGTTCCTTTGGCGATGTTGAACACAAGGAGGTGTAGAGAAACAACAAAAAACGGCTGCTGTGTTTTGTTTCCATGTGTTTCTAGAGGATTCTATGACCCGCACTTCTAGTAAAAAGCTTTACAGCTTAATCAAAACTTACTTTCTGTCGTTCATTGCTCCTTGAGGAAGAAATGCGTTAGAAAGCCTAGAAAAAAGCAGAAGCGGCGCTGTGTAATAGTAGGCAGAGACACCAAGAAAACATAGCACCCCCTGCTGTCCTGGTCGAGCAACGCTGAAAATAACAATAGAGAATGGAGTGGAAGAGCGGAGTACTATAAACAGAAAACGTCTCCTGAGTGCAAATTTGTGGTCGGAGAAGCATAAACTAGGCTTAATAGTTTTGGCTCATTTCTAATGAAGCCTGACAACAGTGCGTTATATTTACAAAACCATGTAGATATTGCATGCAATGATTGTCATTGTTCAGCTCAGTGAAGAGGTCAAGTGATTAAGATTAGAAACATGTATTAATATCCTCTTGGTTTATTTGGTTTAGCAGGTGTTTATACCGACAGGAAGCTCTTTTTGTATATACATCGATTAAAATACTGACACAATCTTCTGATAGCAAGTCAGAATTACGAAGAGGCTCCTGAGGAATCATATTGTGAAGCATGTTAATTCCTGTCTTTTTCTATCTTTCTTCTTCCACCTTCTACTAAACATGTGTTCTTTCAAGTCCTTGTTTCTGCTCCCATCACCTGGTGGGGAAATCTGTGGTTTGGAGCTCCACTGTAAATGTTGGAACAGCTTGAGTAAAAAGCGAACAGCAGTTTATCTCTCATTACAGCAACAAATGTTGCCATAAAATCAGCCTGCACACACAGTGAAGGTTATTAAGGCTTTCAATCATGAAACCGACCCTTCTGCAGCTTCTGTAAATAGTTTTATGCCTTTAGGATCTCAGCAAAAACGATTCCCTATAAAGATTCAGATCTGTGGACTTTGAAATGTCATCAGACGAAGTTTATGGATTTCAAAAAGAAACCTGTTTCAGAGCTATTGACCTGTTTATCGTTTAGGCAGTTGGAACAGTAACACATAAATATTATTTAAATTTATTTATAATACTTTGTATCTGAGCTTTTTTTTAAAGAAAATTTTCATGACATTTCCATTTTCAGTCAACCGAAATCCATTAATCGGGTCTCCACCAACAAGGACCTGCTTTCATTAAGTGTAACTTTTTGAAAACTTTTTCAAGGCGCAGCCACAAACCTTTTGGTCCATTTTGTATGATAATGTGTTTTGTTTCCTCAAACCCCCTGATTCATTTTTAGATTCTATGGCTTTCAACTTCTCATCCATATAGAGTTTGTTGTTCCAGACTAGTTTTCTTCAATGTATTGAACCTGCTTTTTCTTGTGACCTTTCAGGAAGTTTTACCTACTATTTAGAAGTACTGTGTTCTAGGGCTGCAAGAACAAATCGATAAAATTCGATGATGAAAAGCATTGGCAAGGAATTTCATCATCAGTTCACAGTGTAGCATGATTACGAGGTCTAAGGCTACGTCCACACTAAGCCGATAAGTTTATACGGGGAGTTAGACGCCTAATGTTATCCACTCAACACGAGCATTTACGCCCCGTTTAAGGTCCCATGATTGCGCATTCCCATACCGACCTGTGCAAATACTGGGCATGCGCAAAAAGACACAAGAAACACACGTATAATCTACGTGACACCAGCGCCTACATAACATATACAAGAAGCTCTACAGCACAGTACATATCTGCTTGTCCTGTTAACCGAAGAGAATAATAGCTGCTCAGAAGACGAGAGAGTTTTTAGTGTGGACAGACGACGAGATCGATTTATTACTCTTCGCTGTTGTCTTTGTCTGTAGAGTCGTATTGTTATTGACGCAGCATTCATTGACGCCACTTCCTTTCATTATCCGGGGAAGCTGTCCACACTGGCTCATTTAGCCGTTGAAGTAAGATTTGCACGGCTCTCTTACCCGGCTAATAGTTATCCGGACACAGACCTTAAACGACGCCAGGTTAGTGTGGACGATAGGGGGGTGTAGACTAAATACACCCCCCAATAACCTTTATGACCTATACACCCCGCATAACCTTTATTTAACGTTATAAAGGTTACGCTAAAACCTTTAGCAATTCGTCACGAAGGTTGTAGGCTTCTGCAGAACATTGCAGGAGCACGTAGACCTACGACAATAAAAACTTCAAAAGTTTGGGAGTACTTTATCTTCAACTGTGCAAAGACATTTATTACCTGCAGCGTTTGTAAGTCTGACCTTGCATGAAACGGGAGTACAACGGCGATGATGCAGCATCATAAATGCAAGCATGTCAGAGTCATCAATGAGGAAGGGAAGAGCGCAGTGTCTGTGTAAGTTGCGTAAAACTATTTTAATTTTTTAATTAATGAATCGTAGCGTCTCGGCAAGAGAAGGCTGTAAGAGTTTGGTGCATTTCTGCTCGCCATCCTGCTCATCATGCATGGCTAGACGAACAAACGATGAGCAACATGCGTTAACTACATTTATCGACAGAACAGAAGTTGTTGCTCTTTATTTTATCCGTTGCAATTGCAAGCTAAGCTATGATTACGTTGTCATGTATTTGGACCGGTATTTGGTTATGCAGGACGGTGGAGAATGTGTTTAGGTCTATTGTGCTACTTGTTTTTCTGTTGATTTATGCCAAATTTTTCCTTAAAGATGTTTGATAAAGCAATGCCACCTAAAGCTATATTTTTTTTTATTATTTGATATTTCAACAGCTGTAGGATATCTCAGGTGGCAGCATGTTGTGATGTTTTCATTTAGATTTAAACCTTAATTTGTTATGTTTCTAATAGCTCAGGTCACTTTTAAACAACGAAAATGCCTCTTTTTGTTGTTAATAAGGCACATTTGTGCTTACAGCACTTTCATAAAGCATAGCCATTTAAAACTATTTTTCATGTATTATTTAATATTTCAACAGCTGTAAGGCATTTGCGGTATTATCATGTTGTTTTTCTAATAATATTCAGTTGTTAAATAAAGTGAAGGAAGGACTGAAAAAAAATTGTCCATAGCACTTTTTAAAATGTCCCTGCTAATCCGATTCATCGATTAATCAAGTAGAGACCCCATCCGATTCATTGATGATCCAAAAAATTGTTGTTGCAGCCCTACTGTCTTCATTGAATGTTAACTTTTCTCCTAATTTTCTTCTTTCACAGCTATTTGTCATCCTTCTTGTTCTTTAACTTTTGTTCATTGTAGTGGTTGCTGTGCAGAGCTGCTCGGCTTTGGTTAGTTGATCTGTTTATAAAATGGATTGAACATTTTTATGCATAATGGTGGTTTGAGGGCCTTCTGTGTCAAGCGTTGGTTTCTCTAGAGAGATCCTGAGCAGACTTTTCAACTACTAATCCTTTTAAAAGTTTATAGTATAAATCAGCTTAAATTCTCAGTTATCTTTGTGCAGTCAAGTAGAGAAAGCAACACTGGCACTGTAGAACAAACCAAAACCTTAAAAGGAAGGTGGGAATGTGGGAGAACAGCTTTGATAGAAAAGTGAGACTATGTGTCTCTGTCTTAATACTTGTCCTTTGACCTTCTTTACTATTTTCCTTCCTGTTCATATACATTTTGTTCTAAACGTGTGGGTTTTTTTTTTTTTCGTTTGCTTGTTGTTATTTTTTTAGAGATTATGCATTTATTTAAACATGTATTTACAAACTGACACAAGCCAGTTTATGTGATAATCAAATATATTATCCTGTATAAATATGGTGGCTTTCGTCTCCTACCCATCCTCTTTAAAAGCGAGATTTTTGCAACATTTGAAATTGGATTGTGATAAATCATATTGAAGAGATTTTCCATCATTCATATCCAGTATAATTAATCTGAAGAACAAACAAATATTTGAAAAAAAGAAATGCTAAAAACTAAGTTACTGCAATAGTATTATAATAGATGGGCTGGGAACACATACCAAAAACTTTATTGCATCTAATTTTAATTCAACATTCTTTTTTTCTTGAAGTCAAGCCTGCCATCAGTTATGGAGAATTATATTAACCAAAAATGAAGTTTAAGTTCTACTGATAGGATTTTGTATAAAGAATGATAGTAAGGAGAGAAAATAAAACTGCATAATTTTGTATGTACCCTAAGATACGTGTTAATCTTCTTCCTGTTCCCTTTGTTCATGAAAAAAATGTATTTGCTGTGACTATGTCGTAGGAAACTGTCATGAACAAGAAATTGAAAGATTGTGAAAGTAAACATTGATATTTGCCTAAGATTTTCGGGAGACGTTGACAAAAAAACTTACAGCTTGATTTAAAGTAAAGCCTAACTGATCAGGAAGGCTGCCAAAAGGCTGAGGGAACACTGAAGGTCCTGCAGGAACTCCTAACAAGGACTGATCATCTTCTACATATCTGAACAATCTGTGTTCTCCATTGATGTGGACTAATAAGCAAAACAGCTTTTTTCTTTTCCCAATAAACAAGAAATTTGTACTAAAATCTCCCAAAACCTTGTGGAAGTTACAGTATGTGTTACGGTCTCATGAAACCAAACTTGATCTAGGAACAAAAGCAACCCTCCACACCACTAAAAGAAGAATTAAAGTTTTTGGGATGTTGCTGAGTGGTCAAGATATGTCTCAGTCTAGATAGAGTTGTCAAATATGGTGGAGAGACCCACCAAAGAAGGCTGAATGGTGAAAATATTTCGAAAGGTGCTTAAAAAATTGTAAGGGTGTTTTACAGATTTTCTATGTTTAGATTATACCACAAAATATTTTGTTGAATTTTTGGAGATTAAATGTTCTAATTCTGAGATGATTAACATGGTCTCAGGTAGGGATGCAATGATACTGGTATTTGGTATCGGCCCCGATACTGCCTAATGCGCTGGTATCGGTATCGGCTAATGTTAACAGATACCATGAACCGATACATAAGATGTGGAAATGCTGCAATAATTTCACAAAAAATATGAGTTTTTAACTTTTAAATTTAAGTTCTGTGGTCATTCTTATTAATATTGTTATTTTTTATCTAATTCACCATCATTTATTGTAACAAGCAAAGAAGAAAATTAAACCTGTCTCCCGATTGATAGTACTTTTTTTGTGCGGTAGAAGTATCGGCATTGGTACTTGGTATCGGTAAGTACTCTGATCCAAGTATCGGTTTAGTATCGGTTTTGAAAAAAGTTGTATCGTTGCATCCCTAGTCTCAGGTTTATTTTTATTTTGACTGTATATGTTTGAATACAGTTTTACATTTAAAAAAAAATCTCTATTCTATTCTTAGTGTAAATACACTGACAGTTGCTCTAATAGGTCAAATTGTTTGATTTAATTTTAAACTTGTGCACAGGCCTTACTGGGTTAACATGTTTTTGCGCTGACTTTAGAGTGGTACTCTTATATCCGACAGGATGGAACAATGACTTGTACTGTCAAAGAGACAGAGGAAGCGGTTTCCAGAAGGTTTCTAAATTTTTGCACTGATAGGCAACAGAAGCTGTTTCGGCAGCTAGGTAAAGTGATTATATTACAGCTCAAGGTGCTAAGGTTTAATTACACTGATTGACTTAACTGCGTTGGAGAGACCTTGTCTGTCTATTTCAAGGGTTCCTTTCCCGTCTGCAGAGGGATGATATTTGAGTTGGTTTTGTTCTGCCACATTAGTATGGAAAAATAAAAGAAAACATGAAATAAATGCTTAGGTTTCTAACTATTTCCTATCTCATTGTCTACATAATAACATTGAATATCCCAATGCTGAATGCAAAAATTTGAGCCATCAAAATTAGCAAACACTGGAAAATGTCTTGGATCCCTTTTATTCTCATATCAAGAATTTTATCAAAAGCATTTAGTTTGTTTCCAAAGTTTACAACACATTTCAATGGAACATTTCCTTCTTTGTTTTTGGGATTGTTCTGAATAAACGTACTTAAACTTCTAATTTTGGTACTTGGCGCACTAAGTGAAAGTCATGACGTTGTGGAAGAATTTATAGTTATACTTTTGAAGTCACAAAATAGAGACAAACCAGTCCATGTATTTCCTTCCATTTTCCTTTCCTTCTGAAAACTCAAGGCTTATTGGTGGAAAAACAGCACAGGGATCCATTGAAACCATGAAAAAGGGATAACGGGGACATGAAGGTCACATAATAACAGCTTCAGAAGCAAATAATCCTCTCTTGTTTCGTCAAATATCAGTCCATTTTCTGTGTGAATCCCCTTCTTTCTTCTGTTCTCTATCGAGTTACAGACACGTCATAGTTTCCTTTGCTGTATAACTGCATTATGTCTGTTTCTGTGCGCCTGTTGTCCGTTTTTTCTTTTTGTTTTTTACCTGTTTTCTTTGTATCCCTGGACCCATGTCCACCAAACAAATATGTAACATTCAGGTCACTATAAGATGGTGTGGGGAATCACATTTGTGAGTGAACTGAAAATATTCTGGACGAAGCAGAAGAGCTACAAAAAAGTAATTATCTTCATAGAAAAGCTGCTTTATTGCTGATGGTGAGTTGCAGGGTGGCTTTATTTGCAGGGGGGGTTATTTCAAATGCACAACTCTCTTATCAGATTTAAATAAATTTGCTGCAATATGCATCCTTTTTCACTTCATTTATTTGATTTATATGGAACTATATGAAACAATAAAATCGTTGGCAGTATCATTAAATGTTGCTTTCCAGCTGTTAAATGTTGAGCCACACATTCACACACAAACTGCTCCGATTTTCTCACATCCACCCAAACTATAATACTTTATTAACAGTCGTAAAAAAAGGCCTCGCGTCACTATGAGAAAGCTGCCTCTACGTGAATGCCTCTGTGTGTGCGCAGAGAATGGATATATGTGTGCGTCTCTGTGGTATTAATCGCAGTGGCTCCCTCAGCAGCTGCAGTGACGATTCTCTTCAGACAAGTCTGAGTTTGTAGTAATGAAATATACACCTGCCACAAAGCTAGCATGTAGAAGCACGTTTGGTCTGTTCATATAGAAAATAGTATTCAGGAGAGAGCACTTCTTTCAGTGGCTGAGTTTTACCTGCTGTCTGCCTGTGTGATTGTCTGTCTCTTTTAAAGTCAGACGTTTTTCCTTCCCCATACAGCTTTATTTTAGCTGACTGGATCGCTTTCAAGTTCTCCTTGTAACAGACATCCATCTCTTAAGACATGGGCTTTTTCATTACCCATGACTGCGAAAACGGGCAATGAGCAACTAACTTGAAAAAAGGAGCAAACAACCAAACTTAAACACAAGAATGATGGTACATGGAAAATCAGAGGCAGAGGGTTAGGGACTCCGAATATTGGCACATAAAGCTAAGAATTAATGTTAATGATCTTCATGTTAAATAGTGTGTCTAATGGGCAATAAGGCATGGTTCAGTATAAGGTCCTACTGTATAATAACCTTTAGTAAAATGATTCTGAGAACGATGTGTAAAATAAATTATTTAGGTTCGACTGCAGAGCAACAATTATTCCCACTACAGTTAAGATAATAACGCTTAACATGTGGTTTACTTTAGAGTAACAAATAAGTCGATATAAGACTCGCCATCTTGTCTTGTAACCAGCCTATAGTTTTCACATCCGGAGATGTATCTAAACATCCAAATATATATTTCTGAAAGACAATTAAAAGAAGATTCTATAAACTTTCCTTGAGCCAGCTAAATTTTTTATGTCCATCAATAAGTTGAGGGAGGAAAGCATTGTTCTGCTCTAACAGCTCAGTGCTGGAGAAACAAGGTGCTGGAAAATGTAAAAGGTTTTAAAACCATAACCTTCAGATTATATACATTATCAGTAATTGGCCACTTTGGCAAATAGTTTAATTTGTTTTCAGCATAATTGAATCAATAACTAACCATTTTTTTTGGTTGTTTCTTACTCGCCGGGTCTTGTCTGTAAGTCATTTCTGTAACACTTTCTCACCTTTTATGAACTCTACACACTGCTTCTACAGCCCACAAAAGCTGCAGCCTCTCCAATCAACTGCTAGTGACCATATGAATTTATATGAAGCGTTTTGTTTAAGTTAAACAGTTGTGAGAGCATCATATTGTCCTCATGTGCCTGTGGGAGTCAGGATGGTAGTAATTTACACTAGGACACACATGGTAAAGCAGCCCTGGCTTTTAGTGCTACAACCGATTAGTTTTTTTTTTAATGGTCTAAAGTAGGGCACTGTAGGAAGATAGGTCGATCTGATTCAGGCTCTGAGTTTTGATTAAATTAGCTGATTATTTGGTGATGGCTTCTGGGTATTCACAAGCCTGGATGCCAAGAACCCGAATGGTACCACTTGTAGTGTGACCCGGTTGTGAGAGTGTCTAAATGTATGACTTTTCTTCAAAAACAAATAAAGCAAAAACTGAAATGCATCTAATAAGTTCCCTAAACTTCGGTTAATAAAAAGTTGGTAATACTGTTACTCCCTCAAGTACCTCCCCAGGGGAAAAAGGGGGTCATAAATAACAGATGTCTGTAAAAATTTATCTTCCAAAAATCTAGTAATGTCCTCTGGTTTATGGGCACAGTGGGTCACATCTGGTATATGTTATCACTGCCTTGTTTTTTTTTTGGAGGGAGGTAGATAAGTCATCAACACAATAACAATCTTTTCCACTATTTTGTGTATTTACTACTTTAAGAGTTTCAGTTCTGACTTTTTCTTTAATTAATATTATTATTTATATGAGGGCAGCCTGTGTAGTAAACCATAGACTGAGCTCACACTATACATCTCTATTGAAAAAAAAAAAATCTGCCTTTTTCCTCTTCTGCACTCTCAGTTCATGCTTGGAGTCTGAACTAACCCACTGTCTCAGCTCTCTATGTAAGACTGCTCTGTTCTCCTATTTTTTCCAGTTTGGGTCCAAGACTAGCTCTGGCTCTCTGTACAACTCCTGTCTTCTGTCCAACATCCTGTCCCCTAGACAAGCTCGGTGTCTTTCAGTCAACACACCTCTGCTACTGTTGACTAAACATCTCATTCTGCACTTGTTACAGATCATTGCTGCCAGAAAACGGACCATTTCAGGGGTCGAGTATGCAAATTATATAATGCTGAGTTTACTTTAATATTTCCTGCTTGCTTTTGTAGAGTACTTGAATGAAATCAATACATTAGTTGGAAGAGGTGTGTGTTTTACACATTTTAAATCTATGCAGCCACATTATGTTTATTAAATGTTGGAGTTTTTTCCTGGATACGTTTATATCAAAGATGTCGTAAGATCTGTTTTAGGAGATAGGTGTTTTAGAGCCATAAGTGCATTTTAATGTTTGTCAAACTCAAAATTCCAGCAAGTCCGGAGTGCGCTTGTGTTCGCCGCACTGTTTGCTCTCCTGTTTTTTGTTTAAACACGAACCTGGTTCGACGGGTGAACTCTGGATTGTCTGACATGCATGCAAAGCTAGATTCAAAACACGTTTCTCTGGCAAATTAACTCCAGTCTTGTTTCTCTGAGCCACAGAAATTCAGTCGTTGGCACTGCAGAAAAATGCCTGGAGAGAAGTGTGCTCCCGTTTGTTCTTTCTCTCTTCAACACAGCAGAAGACAAACAATAAAAAATGTATGGGCTGAATTTAACACTTTTAAAAAAAAATAGTTTTGTATGTTGAAGAAAGCCAAACATGATCTGATTGTGCTTTACTTTGATCTGAATTGATCAAACCAAAGTGCAGTAAATAGGCCCCATTTATATATTTTCGTAACGGCTGGTGTGTCAGATAATATGAGTGTTTAAATAAAACTGGCTGCAAATAATTGGCTTTAAGCCGACCCACAAGATGAAACCAGAAACCCAACATGATCAAGCTGGGTGGTGATGTCTGGATTTCCAATGCGCACCTTGTTGACCTCAAGGTTTTTTACCACCAAAGATTTGTTCTCTGTCGCAACATTTCCCGAGAACCTCCCCACTGTTTGTTTACATGTGTGTTCCTGGTAAAATGAGGACGGCCCTGACTCGTCTGCTCTGTGGACAAGTTTTCTTTAAACACACAAGTGTCGGAGGTGTGTGTACCTGTTACCTAATATAACATTTGCATCCATCTCCTGGGTGTATGTGTACTAATTTGTTTACTTTAAAATATTCTTGCGCTATTTTTCGTCCCTTTACATGCGTTGCGCTCTTTTTTTAGTGTCTAGTGTCAAACGCCGTGATCAGACCAGGACCTAACACTGTTTGCCTTTGTTTAGAAGTGCTTTTACTTGCTCACATTACGTGACATGTACATTTATCCTCAAAACACGGCAAGCCACTGTCTGTTTATCATCTGCCGTTCTTCATGTCTTTTGGCTAAATGAGATTATTGTAAAAGTGTGTAATTTAAGGCACTTTGTGTGTCTTTCAGCAGTCAGTATATCTCTCCCTCTGTTTCCTGCTGCAGTTTTCACCATTTTTTTGTACTGCCTCTTTAAATTTGTTTTACCTTTTAAAATGTTTAGTCTTACTTCTTGTCGACATGCTGTTGAAACCAGATGCATACATACCACTTCGTGACAGTAGAAGCATGCTAATTTCTCTTCAAGATTAAATACTTTCTATTAGGGATGCACCGAAATGAAAACTCTTGGCCGAAACCGAAAACCGAAAATGAAGAAAACTAAGGCCGAAAACTGAAAATGAAGAAAACTAAGGCTGAAAACCGAGACATCAAAAGAAATGATTATCAATTATTAAAACCATAGAATTTATGGCTATGATGTGTACTAACCTCACTAAAATCAAGGCATTGCAATAAATCAGTTACAAAACTATGAAGATATTTATTTAGCACTGACATAACAATTCACAATATAAATTAAATGAATAAAGTTTCGGCTGTGTTGTTTCGTGATTTAGGTCTTTCGGCCGAAAACCGAAAATTTTCTGTGACCAAATTTTCGGTGCATCGCTACTTTCTATGTAGCCTTAAATTCCCAAAAGAATAAACAGAACAATGTAAAGGTGGGCGAGGATCACTGAGGGGAATGAGGGGAAATCAAAAACACATCAGGTTGTAACAAGAAAGAGATATATGTCTGTCTGTCAAAGGGCTCAGACTGACCTCTTGGATGAATTATACATTTGAACAGAGCAAATGCTGGGCATGTTTTATAGATGAATATAGTGACCTACAGTGGCATGGCATCATTCCTTTTTTTTTTTACTTGTACCGAAGGTAAGTGAGTTTATTTATATTGTTAATAAACACTGCTCCTCAATTACTGTTGAAGTTTTATCCCAGTATTATAAGGCAGTGATAATAAGTTTATTTTATTTTTTATTTTTTTGCAAGTCAAGAATCCAGTATTTTTGGATCAAGTCCAATATAAGTGATTTTGGATGCATTGAATGCAAGACTTCTAGTTTCCTTTCTACACCAAACCCCTGCAGATGATGAATTCAAACAATATAGTTATACCCTCTGATCACAGATATTATCCTGTGATCACAGATAACACAGATATTTAACCTTTTTTTCAGAATATTCAATTCAAACTGTATGAAGCCTAGGATACGTATGGGTTCAAACCCTGGAATGTTCCATTTTTGAACAACTCGAGGAGGAAGTGCTTTTATTTTGACGAGCTATTGTTGACTTTGCAGTCATGCAGTCAACACCTGCTAATCCCTATGATCAAATTTCCACTTGTTTTTATGATCAGTGTACTACACAGACTTTAGAGGCTTTTCTCTACCTACTGAGTCAGAGGATTTGCAGGATTATTGAAAAATCATAAATTTAACCTTGAATGTTTTTTCTAGTTAAAGCACATCGCTAAATGTGAGACTGTTGAAATTCTGAATGAATGTCACAGAACGAGGGCTTTTATTCTGAAGCACCAGACACTTCTTTTAACATTGCTTAATAGCGAATGGGGGAAAAAAAAATATCTGAGGTAAACTAGGTTCATTTCATTCTAAAATGACCCATTAATACTCATTGGATATCTCCTCTCACGCTAAATGCTTGTTAAATGTTGAGTGAAATAATAGGCCCATTATGTTGCTACATGAGTAAGTAGAATTGAAATACAGATTATATGGAATGCTGATGGAGTTTGTCACGATTTGGTCATTTGCAATCATCTGATAGATACCTTGTAAACTGCCGCATTAATGTGCGAGTGTGTGTGTGTTCAGCCGTGGAGATGAATATGAGCTGACGTAGGGTCGGAGGAAGTCATTTCACTAACGCTGAGGGTTTTTTATGCTAGAACCCGTACACAGAAACCCACGAAGCCTCTGACAAACGCATCGTGGATGTAATCTGGTGGTCATTATTGCAAACAAGGCAGTGTTGTGTTACATTGACAAACAGGTCGGTGTGTGTAGCCTACTTCTGGTTTAAATTATCGCCAGTATGCCACAACGCTCTCACTGTAGGGAAAGGAAGGTCAGAAGCCGGCTCAAATTGGCAAAGCCAAAGTTCTACTTGGTTTTATGTAAGTTGGAAGAAAAGCCTCTAATTTATTTCATTTCACAGTATCAGTATCACATTGTTATGTAATAAAAAGACTACACAATCTAAAGACTTTTAGACTTGACGTAGTTTAATTGTTTACCACAATTTTAGTCACTATTCCCTTTTCTCTCACTGTATTAATATTTTTTTAAGCCTAAAATCCCTTTAAGAGGGTTATATATTATTTCAACTGGTGGAAATGGTATTCTCTCTCATTCACCTGCCATCTAAATTCAAATAACTTAGCTAATATAATTTAATTATATTGATCTCATTTTTTATATACTGTTTTAAAAATGTTTATATTAGATCAATTGTTTCAGCTGCACTTGTTCTCGCCTCATCGTTCACACCTTGTTTTTAGCGTCATGCATCATTATCTCGTGTTTGCAGACAAAATCAGGAGGGTGAACGTGTTCATAGCAACGTTATGTAACTTGTTTCTGCGACTAAGCAACAGACGTTCTTTTGATGATTAATATTTACCGGCCAGATTGCTAATAATCTAGTATTTCTCAATCTGTTTATAGTGAGTACCACCTGAGAAAATGTAGAGCTCTTCAAGTCTCACGATCATGACCAACCTAAACATGAAGTAGAGAAGGCTTACCCTTTTAACTATAGACAAATAACAAAGGAGGCTTATTTACTCCTAAAAAAGGATTATTTATTGGTAATTGTTGCCAGCCACAGCCACACTGTGCGAATGGTAAATTTTTCAATTTGTTGTAGTTTCAAAAAGTAGTTAGAACTTTCGCCCAAGTACCACTAGGGAGCGCTTCCGTACCGCTGGTGGTACACGTTCCATAGTTTGAGAATCATGGATCTTGCTAATTAATTATGCTATTTTCACATATAATTCCTTACTTCTAAGGTATAAATATTTTAAGTATACACTGCTTACCATGGAGTTGGGTTGGAGAAATTTCATTATAAAATTGTCTGTGAGAATAATTTTTGTGAATACCTTGTCAGATTGATCTCATTACTTTATTTTGAAAAGAAGTATTCCTTACCTTGCTTATCTGTGTCTAATGCCATGTCTTGAAAATGTATACCATTAAGCTTTGCTGTAATTAATGTTAACCCTCTCCGCTCTTTTAACTTGAACTACCTGTTTTTTATGCTTTCATGATTTTTGATTAAGCCAAGTTTTCTGGGGTTTTCTTTTTGTTTTTGCTGTGGTGTTTCTAGCACATTGAGGTTCAGATATGTGGTTTTTATTCTTAAAAATTGTTGAATTAAACGTAGTTTCACTTAGAAATCTCACCACACACATTTTTCCAAAAGAATGACTGCTCCTCCGTCTGAACTTTGAGTGTAGTCTGTTGTAGATGCGTGACTCAGACTGAAGTTTATTCAGACTTTTGCAATGAAAACATAAACGTCTGTGCTCTTCCCTGTCAATGACTGACTGTGGCATCAGACTTTTCACACATTCCTGGCCACATGCTTGCAGTAGAAACTGTTAACAGTTTGAGGTACCATTAATAACAATGTCAGCACCAAAATAACCAGCCAATTTAGTTCATTGCTAGAGGTCTTAGTCAATTCTTTCTGTGTCTCTGTGTTTAGAATTTGTGTCACACCAAAAAAGGAAGATTAGTTAGAAAGTGGAGCACCAAGGCCCAGAAAAGAGCAAGAAAGTTCTCAGGGGTAATCTATTCTTTGATTTTTTTTTTTTTTCTGCCTCTCATTCTCCGGCCATCTCATGACACGGTTAATCTCCTCAATGTTTTTAACTGGTCAGACTGTAGGCAAACCAATCCATGTAGCCTGATCCTGGCACAATCTATTGAGGATTGAAGTCTCCTAATTATAGGCTCACTATTGAATCTTTTTAGGTGCCAATATTTGGGTAGCATCTCAAATATCTTAACATTCCTCTTGCCTGATAACCTAAGGTTTGTGCATTGCTGCATATCTCTGATAGCAGTCTACATTAAAATGAGGCTCCGCAGTAAACAGAAGATATTCATCAATAACTTCTTGTTCTTAAACATCAAGATGACACAGCTAGAGCAACTTTCAATATGATGCAAAAGGTTTGCATGTATAAAACAGGTTTTACAATCATGTCACTGGAGAGAATATTTGGATATTCTCTTATCACCATGAACTTTCCCATGGCATATAGGTGGCTTCAGCCGAGGGGTTTATTTTGGTCTTGACTTTGACCGCTCATTGAACTAGGCAACTGCTTATTGACTGGATTAACTCAGACACTGTGAAAACACGTTGGAGATTTCTTCATACATCAGAGGCGATGGTTGGGAGTAGAACACTTAGATGTTATTGGGGGAAGACGGAAAACTAAACATAAGCAGAGAAAACAATGAAGCGCACAGAAAGGCCAGACATAAAAGTATTTGAACAGTTTAATCACAGCTGCCTGCAGCTCTTTAAATAGGATTTACCATCTCTTTCACTGACCGCTGTAAGTGTGATTGATCTTTCACCAAAAGTATGGTTAGGAATCCGGGGTGTTTGTCTGTTTTATTTTTGCTTTACTTTTCTCCACCTTCCCGGTGAGACAAGGACTTGTCGAGAACGGAGCCGTGCTCAGCAGCATCTCACACTTGTAGCTTGTTGAGTGTCATCACTGTCTGGATTACAGGAGCTGGCTGTCAGCCATCACAATATCCATTGTAATTGATAACTAGCTATCACTAATAGCTAATTGAATGCTGTTGATAATGTGATACAATATTGCATGGAAAATGCAATGTTGAATTCTAAAGGACTTTTAGAAAGGAGCTGGCATATCTTCGGAAGGAATCAGGAAAACTCTTCATGCCGGTTTGGATGGCCTTTTACAGTTCGTTAGGTTTTTGGTGTTCTGTCCCTACCCTTGATGGATGTCTAAAACCCAGTTTATACTTCTCGTTCTGCAGAGACAGACAGTGCCATTATCCGTAGACCCAAGGGCTCTCCGAACAGTCCGACGGACAGAGTAGAGCCCAATTCTTTAACCTTGTGTTGAACACAATGGAGAGTGCACGTCTGTGATTGGTCAGCCCAACATCAGCCCAAGATCATTTCACCAGAATGGTGCTGCACAGTTGATGTAATTACAGGGTATCCACAGGGTCTTGAAAAGTATTAAACGTTGATACATGGATTTAAAGAAAATGAAGACCCTTAAAAAGTCTTTAAATTGATTTCGTAAAGTCTTAAATTAGGTTAATATCGACATGTTTGTAAAATAAATTTGTCCATCAAAAAAAAGACGCACCTGATTTTGAGTTACTTGCATATACCTTGAATTAGCAGTCATTACAGCTTTTGCGCATTAGATGCTTTACATTGTGAGGCCAGTTTATCTCTAGTGGCGATTTTTGAACTTCAGGAGATGTAGAGAACAACAAAACCGACCACTTTGTTTTTTTGTTTTTTTATAGAAGTATTGTATGAGCTGCACTTCTATTCTAAACTTGATCAAAACTCAATCTCTGTCAGCCATTGCTTCTTGAGTAGATGTGCATTACAATCTGAAGTAAATAAACTGTCATGGACAAGAGACGTCACTGCATTGGTACACAGAACCGCCAGAAAAGGTCTACACCCCTGTGCTGCTGGGGAATGCTTCACAGCGACGGAAAAGTATAAAAGGGAAACCTCTCTGTCAGTATGCAAACTTGCGGACAGAGAAGCATAAAGTAGGCACACACACGATACCTAAAAGCTCCATCTAGTTTCTTCCGATGCTTGGATTTAGAAAAAAAAGGAGGACGATCTTTATAGACTGTGGACTCCAGTCTATAAAGATCGCCCTCATTGCTTGTCATCTTGTCCTGTCTTTGCATGGCAGCTGTTGGGAGCTGTAGTCAGACAGTCCAGGGCATCTCAACGTCAGCACTCGTCACACTACAGCAGGTGCATGCGTGCTCGCACGCCCACACGCTGCACTCGTTGAGGCTAGACTTGCTGTCTGTTGTGTGTGTGGTGTCGTGTGTGTTGTTTCGTGTGTGTGTGCGGGTAGGCAACACAAGGACAGACGAGCTGACTCGCTGTCAGCAGATATAGATGAATGAGGAGGTGAGTTTGGTGTCTAAGGCTGCCGGGCCACAGCTAAAGGAAGATATCTTCGGTGTGCTAGATGGTATCAAACGATATCTACTGTGGTTCTTCTCACTTAACTCCTTTCATTGTTTTTTGATATAACAGCAACATATCAGAATGACGCAGTGAATGAACAGCAAGCCTGTGTTGTGTGGGTGGACCAATCTGGGCATGCCAACTGCTCAGCTAGAACCCTCTGTGTGTATTTGGGTTATGCATTTCCTTTCCTGCTTTAGACAAAATTTCCGTTTCAACCTAGAGTTTGCAGGTTATTCTGCTGTTAATAAGTAAACCCAATTCTGATCTAGGATTGGGTCAGAGAGGAGAGGGGAAAGCCAAGTCAATTACAGGCAATAGCTGGTATTGGACTTTCACCTCTCTTTTTCTCTCTCTGTCATGTAACCCCAGGTCATGAAAAATAATGCAAGGGAGTGTGTGGTAAGACTACGAAGTCTGACAATGTGGATGGCAAAGAGAAGTGAATTAGACTAATTGTCCCATGTTTATTGGCGCCACTGATGGAAACGGGGCCTATGTTTTATTACTGTAGCATCAATTCAATGAAAATGTATTTTGAATCATTTTAATTGGGAAGCAAAGATAATATTCATAATACAAAAGATGTTTTTGATTTCTTCTTTTTTTTACTTCATGAAATGGCAACAAAAAAGAGAGCTACAGCAGAGAGCAGCAACTTGAGGTTACCAAGTCCCCAGAGCGATAAATTAAAGCCATCTATGTTGGATTAGTGGCATACCGGGTGCTACCATCACAAAGCTGACACTCCGGCGTTTGCTAAATGCCATCAGTGCTTCAACTGGATCTGCGTTCTTTGGTCAGATGGGACTAAAACTGAACTCGGGCTCAGCATGTTTGTCCTCAGGAATGGCGCAGAGCTGTGATTGTTGGTCGCCTGTAGGAAGAGCAGCGCCATAGAGTCTGACAGCTTGTTTGTTTATACAAGCATATGTTCGGCTGAATATAACCACAGAAGAAATATTTACATCAAGATGTTATTTAAACTTCAAAAACAATGTATGGAAAAGCCCCACACTGTTAAGTACGGTGCAGGACCTGTAATGATATGGGCTTTTTTTCTTCTCTAAAGGCCAAAGGTGACCATCGTGGCATATAGAATACGGACCTTTTTGAAATCCCAGGGCATTATAAACAAGTTTTTTGTCTAGTGTATATAATCCTTATCACATATAAAGTTATTTTTTCTCATACCACTGCTCTGTTGGAGTCAAAGGAGAACTTAAGAAAAAAAGAAACATATTTTTAAAGTTTGGTGGCTTTGTATTGAAGTGCATCTGTGTTTTTCTCAGCTCTGTAATTAACTGCTCACCAGATCTCCATACCTCTGTCCAGCTGGAGGGACCGTACGCTTGTGTGTATCCAGCTGTAAATGATAATCAGCCTCTTATCTGCGTAACCACCGGCCCGTATTTAACAGCAGCTGTCTGTATGCCCACGCTCCCAGTTGGTTGTGGCCAACCTCTGATCTGCATGTAGCTAATACCACCAGTACACTTTCTCTTTCTCAAAAAGTTCTTCCTTATTCCTTTTTTTTTCTTTTCCCTTTACTGGTTACTTTGTTTATATATATATATATATATATATATATATATATATATATATGCAGGTAGGGAACCATTCATCATTTTGACAATTTGCTAATTTTTTCCACTAATGTGTATTATTCTTTATTTTACACATAGAATGTTTTGTGCCAAATTTACTGATCTAACAGAATTTTTTAACCTTAAAGACTTCGGCCTGAACCCTTTGGAAGTGTTTTAATTAGAAACTCCCCCTGTTTTTGGTTGCGACGTCTCTGTGGGAGTGTCACACCAAGCAGTCACCCCCACAAAAATAACAAGAAGTCGCAGTGATCGGGACGTGGCCACATGGATGGCTGGACATTATGACTGAACAATTATTAGCAGCAATGAATGAACATTATCATGTTGTGCAACAGCGAGGTCCCTATAATAGCCACTCCCTCTGAATAAACAAACCTGCAAAAAGGGAAGACTTGAGCAAACATAAAAGGGGATTAATACTGAGCTCAGAGACCCTTACAGGATATTAAATGAAGTCGAACAGTGTAACAAAGTTTTAATTTGCCTTCTTGAGAGATTTAGTACTCTCTAAGCCAGTCTTTGTGCCCCACGCTGCCACGGTTTTGTCTGTTATTCAGAAATTAAAAACTCTTGCAAAGGTGAACAAAGCAGAAGAGCGAAAAAGGATTTAGATTTTGTGAAAAGAAGCTCTTTTCACAAGGACTCCATTCATAAACCACTGCTACAATAACAACTAAGCTTACTGTTTTATTGCTCCAGTAACATACCAGTAAGCCCATGTTGTATGCGTCGTAAAAACATTCACCGTTTAGACAGAACTGAACCTAGAGCTGTGTTTTTAATAAAAAAAACAACAAACATCTCCCTCTGTTTTACATTAATGTACGTTAGGAATTCTTTTCACACCTCAACTTGCCAGTTTAGAAATTCAACACTTCTGGATGGTATGTTCATCACTATAATTATATTTACACAGTCCAGACAGCGAGGCGAAGAACATCTCACGCAATCCAAGTAATGGGTTTGTTGAGGAACCTGAAAAGTATTTCACAATTCAAAACCAGCCTTTTTTTTGTGTGTGTGTCGGAGGCAACGGCAGCAGCTTCACGCATGTGTTACAAGCCAGTTTTCTGTTGGTGTTTGTTATTAACGTGGGTGGGAGTGGCTGAGTGAGCGACAGCTATGTATATATCGCCGCATGCTGTGAGGGCTCCGCAGACAGCCGGGTGGCTTGCTCTGTTGGAGATTTTACACCCCATTAGATTGTTTCGGATGTGCACACACACACACACACAGTATAGAGTCTCTGTCTATTTATGAAGCCCACCGCAAAATTTCAACAGTAATTCAAGGTTTCTCCAGCCCTCCTGATGCTATATGGGCACCGACACGCAGAGAATTAAGCATACAAAATAGTCCCTCGAAGAGGCTATTGATTAGAACTGAACATCCAGACAATAGTTCTGTCAATCAATGTCATATTACTGAGTCACCAGAGGATGACTATTTAGGCTGCTAGGGGCGAATTGGACACTTTACCAACCACTTTGAGCTATTTGTGACAGATTTGGGGATATTTGTACACCACTTGACTCAGTTGAAGTTTATGCTCATTAAATTTTTAATTTATAGTATTTAACTTCTCGATTTATTTATTCAAGCCTGTTTCAGCATATAAGAAGGTTGTTTTGTCATTAACATCAGCACCCTTTTATTCACTGTATCTTATTAGTATTTAATCTTGTGACATATAACAGCCGTACAGGACAGACAACAATTTCCTGACTGTCTTCTCCAACAGGAAGCTAATAACTAAGAAATTCATAAATCACTTTCAGAATTTTGTGTTTAATTGAGGTCAGGTTGTCTACAACCCCCCCCCCCCCCCCCCCCCACACACACACACACACACACACACTTAAAGGTTATACAAACAAATAAATCCGCAGGTCTATAAAGTTATAAATTTCCTTTGCAAATCAAACTATTATTTTTATAGTAATTAAATTTAATTACATCAAGAGATAACAGGTTTTGCTTCCTCCATTGACTTCTTTTAATAGACATTTGTGTTTTGGGTCTGAGTGTAATTTTTGTTTCAGGTTTACTTGATTCAAACTCTGACTTATTGGTTTTTCATTGTTTTAATGGCATTTCTAAAATGTTCTTTCCTGTTCAGTGCTTCGCATATCCCATCTTTTTCAGGCAACTTTTGGTGATACTGGCGCAAAGTGTCACATCTGTCATATAATACAGACGTGGACAAAATTGTTGGTACCCTTCATTAAATCAAAGAAAAACTCATAATGGTCACAGAAATAACTTTAATCTGACAAAAGTAATAATAAATAAAAATTATATAAATGTTGACCAATGAAAGTCAGACATTGCATTTCATCCATGCTTCAACGGAATTATTTAAAAAATAAATGCATGAAACAGGCCTGGACAAAAATGATGGTACCCACAACTTAATATTTGGTTGCACAACCTTTTGAGGCAATCACTGCAATCAAATGATTCCTGTAACTGTCAATGAGACTTCTGCACCTCTCAGCAGGTATTTTGGCCCACTCCTCATGAGCAAACTGTTCTAGTTGTTTCCGGTTTGAAGGGCGCCTTTTCCAGACAGAACGTTTCAGCTCCTTCCAAAGATGCTCAGTAGGATTGAGATCAGGGCTCATAGAAGGCCAGTGTTTTCCTCTTAGCCCTTCTTGGGTGTTTTTAGCTGTGTGTTTTGGGTCATTTTCCTGTTGTAAGACCCGTGACCTGCGACTGAGACCATGCTTTCTGACACTGGCCAGCACATTTCTCTCTAGAATCCCCTGATAGTCTTGAGATTTCATTGTACCCTGCACAGATTCAAGACACCCTGTGTCAGATGCAGCAAATCAGCCCCAGAACATAACCGAGCCTCCCCCATGTTTCACAGTAGGGACCGTGTTCTTTTCTAGATATGCTTCATTTTTCCGTCTGTGAACATAGAGCTGATGTGCCTTGGCAAAAAGTTAAATTTTTGTCTCATCTGTCCACAGGACATTCTCCCAGAAGCTTTGTGGCTCGTCAGCATGTAGTTTGGCATACTCCAGTCTGTTTTTTTTAATGATTTGTCCTCTAGCTCAAACAGCGAAGGATGTTCCGATCTGACACTGATGTTTCTGGAGCATAAAGTTCAGCTTGGATCTATTTTGAAGTCTTTCTAGGCTCTTTTGTTACCATTTGGATTATCCGTCTCTTTGATCTGTCATCAATTTTACTCCTGCAGCCACGTCCAGGGAGGTTGGCTAAATTCCCATGCATCACAAATTACTGAATGACATGTGCAGCTGTAGTCACAGAAACATCTAGCTGCTTGGAGATGGTCTTATAGCCTTTACAGTTAACATGCTTGTCTATGATTTTCTTTCTCATCTCCTGAGACAACTCTTCCCTTTGCTTCCTCTGGTTTATATCGAGTGTGGTACACACCACGTCACCAAACAACACAGTGACTACCTGGAGTCCTATATATAGGCCCACTGAGTGATTACAGGATTGTAGACACCTAGGATGCTGATTAGTGGACATACCTTGGATTAACATGTCCCTTTGGTCACATTATTTTCATTCTTTTCTAGGGGTACCATCATTTTTGTCCAGGCCTGTTTCATGCATTTATTTTTTAAATAATTCTGTTGAAGCATGGATGAAAAGCAATGTCTGACTTTCATTGGTCAACATTTCTATAATTTTTATTTATTATTACTTTTGTCAGATTAAAGTTATTTCTGTGACCATTATGAGTTTTTGTTTTATTTAATGAAGGGTACCAACAATTTTGTCCACGTCTGTATATACACTCTCCTTCTACTCATAATTCCTGAAATATCACCGTATGTCTTAGTTAGTATAGCTTGTTTGTTTAAAAACTAGATAAGAATTACTGCTCTGATTTTGATTGACATGTGTGAATATATTTATTCATCTCTGTCATTTCTGTTTCAGGTGGCACCAGAGACATCGGGTCGGCATTGACCAGGATGTGCATGAGGCATCGTAGCATAGAGGCTAAACTCAAACAGTTCTCAACGTAAGAACAGACATGATGTTCACTCGTACACGTTCTGCTCTGAGAACTAAGCTATTCTCTGAGGACAAATAACAAAATGACCTGTTACCTGTAGCTTCTCTTTGCCTTCCATGTGTTCACATTTTGGATACTTGTTTGTGTGTGGTCGTGAGCCTCGTCGTGGAACACTGAGAAAAAGATGATTTATCTTGTGGCGTGTGCATCTGTAACGTCAGAGGAAAGATGCACCCACCGAGAGTTTGCGGCGTACCCCCTCCCGCTGCCACAGACATCCCAGACAAGAGGCTCTTTGGTTTCACTTGGCATTTCTGCATGGATTCCATTTGGATCTCCATAGCAGGGTCTATACGCATGGTGGCAGCGATCAACAACCACCCACCGACACACACTTTGTGGAGACGCCTGCAAGGGGGAGAAGGCTAATTTTAGCTCGACGCACTAAGGCTGCAGCTGTCTGCATTTCACACACTTTACAAATGTGTCTAGGAAGACGTTCATGCTTCAGTAATGATTGACAGACATAACTGCACAAGCTTAGTACTTCCTCCTGTGTCGCACAATCAGACACTTGCAGACTCTTTTCTCACAGTCTGTTTTGTCGTTCCCCTCCCTCCCAGTCTGTCTGCCTGGCAATGATTGACGTGAGATTATATGCCTCATAAATAAACCAGACTTTATGTTTGTGCATTTTTCAAGCCTGACAGTCTGCTTTCATTTACATTGGATGATGAAAATAAAGCTGTCATACAACGTATTGTATTTGGACTTTGGTGCGGACCATCCTGCAGTAGTAAATATCTGTGGAGCAGAACGAAAATGTTAAATGGTTTTCAATTGTCGACTTTTCTTTGCAAAAATAGCTGGAGATGAGTCAGTTTACAGGCTCCATTAATACTGAGACAGATGAACTCTTCAATAGTTAGATGACTGGATTGTATTAAGGGGTATTTAGAGTAGAGGGGGAAGAATACATGAGCTTGCAGCTTAAGATTAGAACATACTGTATGCCATTCGCCTCCAAATAGACATCCGAAGGGCAGAAATCCAGAAGCTGAAGTGTTTCTTTTGCATCTCATGTGAACTAATCGGGCTGAGCTCGGATCAGAAGTGAAAACCCTTTTTGTTTAGCAGGTGCTTCCTAGAGGGTCTGATCAACCCTCTGCAGGAACAGATGGAGGAGTGGAAAAGAGGTGTCAACACTTTAGACAAAGACCATGCAAAAGGTGAGGTTAACATGTTACTGCACACAATCTCCCAATGTGCCACTTACATTAACAGTTTACGTGTATGTAATAACCAGGGCCATCGTTGCTGCTCTCACCCCAAATATCTTTTTTAATATAAAGTGTTAAACGGTAAATGAAACGGTTAAATGACCCCCGTTAACTCATCCGTTTGTAACAGAGTACAAACGAGCTCGGCAGGAAATCAAGAAGAAGTCCTCGGACACGTTAAAGCTTCAGAAAAAAGCGAAGAAAGGTAAGATAATCTTTGTATTTGATGTAGTAGTGCATGCTTGTGGAGAGATAGGCTCACATCTTTTCAAATAAACGAGCTTAAGGCTTTTTAGTCGTCGATAATTTATTATCAAATATGGAAACAATAAAACTTGAATAGTGGATTACTTTAAAAAAAAAAACTCTTGTTTTATGAAGCGGTGGTCCAACGGCTGTCAAGTTTATCAAAACGAAGCTGCTGTTTTTGCCATAGGTGGTGTGTTGTTGTTAGTCTACAGCCAGACCTGTGACATTTGTTTTCCATTGACCTCTTGGTGAAGTTGTCTTCTTTAAACATTCAGCCTGGTAGCTTTCGGTAGCTTTCAAGAGGTTACGAGGGAAAACACTGAGACTCATCTGTTTTGACCAACTGCGTTACAAATAATTATTCATTTGAAGCCAAATGCGTTGTAAAAGGAAAAGCTGAAGAGGAGAATTTAGAACATATTATGAAAATTATACTGAAGGAGAACTTTGTGGGGGGGGGGGGGGGACTTTATCTACTTTATTTTAATAGGGGCATTTCTTAATTGGGGCTCAATTCTTCATTTAGTAGTGTGTGTGTGTGTGTGTGTGTGTGTGTGTGTGTGTTGAACAAGTGTTTTCCTACTGATTAAGTTGTGCAGCTCTAGGACGGCTAAACATTGCCTTACTTGGTAAACACTGTGAGAGAGTGGGGGCCTATTCCCTCTGCACTTCTCTTGGCTCAAACTTTACATACTCTATCACCTAACTGGAAAATAATACTGTAGGTAAAAAGACAGTTGGCTGGCTATTGTTGTAGCATGTTTATAGATTTGTATTGTTCTAAATATTAAATTGCAGTTTATTTTGTATTATTTTGTTCTTTGAGCACGTTACTTTAAGGAAAGTAAAGAGGGAAACATTTTCTGTTTTGTTTTGCCGTCTTGTGCTGTAGGATGGTACTAAGAACTGTGAATATACAGGAGTTTTGCTATGTTAAAGATATTAAAAACTATTTACTATATAATTATAATTTATAATTTTATTCATTTCAAGCAACATATCCCTTAAGCTCAACTTTTTATTTTAAAGTCATTTTCTCATTTTTGAAACCATAAACAAGTTTTTAGACTCCTGTATGAGCACACATTGATAGATTAGTATTTACAGCGAGCAGTCTCTCAGTTCATGTGGATCTTTTTCTTTCCCTGCCACCTGTGGTTCTGATATTCTTCTCCTAATGCTGCACTGCAGCAGATAATTATGGTAAGTCTCCTTATAGACAGTATTTACGTTTGTGCTCCTGCTACATCTATCAAGGATCTACATTTAATTGTGAAATAACTAATGTGGGTCTCAGTTTTTCTGTATAGAAACTGTAGCTGCTTTTTAGAGACTGTAGCAACATGTTGGTCCTATTTAGAGTATGCCAATTTTCTTTTTTGAGGTTTAGATATTGCATTATAGAAACTATAATTAAGGAATTTGCCTTCTTTTCATTTTTCTCGGTTCCACAGTGTTTGTGCTGTCCCATTCATTACTTATAGTTCTAAGTGAGACGCCTTTTGTTCTTAACAACCTAAAAAAAGGTGAGAGCAAAGCTTGACTTTGACAGAAATATTCTGCACAAACCGTTTTCTTTTTCTCTCTAAGAGCTTAATTAGACAATTCTTAACCCTGTCTGTACTTATGGTAACAATTACATTAACAAAAAAACGGTGTTTAAGTCATGCAATGCAACTAAAAACTGTTTAATTCAGATTTAAAAAGGAATTCCCAAGTCTGCCCGAACCTTTGCTACACAATCCTTTCCCAGTCTGGAAAAGTATGGACTTTGACTTATGAGTTCTTTAAGTCTGGACTTAATGGGGAAAGAAAATGGAGTATGAAAGAATATTTGATTTTCTTGAGACTTCCACATTCCACTGACTAAAAGTTTTGTCTGTCCGTGCATCAGTCTCTTTGCACAACCTCATTTTCCAGCCATTTAGCCATTTACCCAGCCTCAAACCATCTGTCTGTCAAGGTTACACATTTAAAGGTGAACAACTCCATTAGACTTTTCTATAAATTTATAGTAAAATTTTGTAAGATAATGATAATGTGGGTTTTTTTTGTCGGACAAACATTTTAGAAATTTAACTGGAGAAATATGACACACTGATGTATAAAACTGTGAAACTCTGAATCGATTTGATAGAAAATAAAGAAAAGGAGCCTCAGTGCTTTCAAGAGTCTTTAAGCTTTTGAAAACCTTTTTTGTCTTTGATAAAGCTGACATAATATTTGACTTGGTATGTTCATCCTGATTAATGTCCAAGCTTTACAGCTGTCAAGAGCTTTAATTTGGGCTTTTGACTAAGGGCAACACAAGGCTTCATACTTTCTCTTATTAGCTTTTCACTACATCTCAGAGGTTACTGCTATGTCTCATCTCAAAGCGCTCAGGCTTTGAATGTCTTTGCACCTGGAGCCCTGCAGCTACAGTTGAATGTCCACCTCAAATTAAGCAGGGTAAAAAAACTCTTCATCTGTATATTTTACAGTGTACCTACATACCACTATCTACCTTCCACTAGAAAGATTGCTGTTCCAGTAGAGGACAAAAAAATATTGTTACACCTACAGTTAAGCCCAAAATCATAATGAGTTTTGACAGATTTAGAGTTGCTTTCATTTAACTCAGATTTGGTTACCTAATTTTCCTCTTTGATCTCAGTGGTGAGATATTCTCTCCATACTTAACCTAACTGCACCTTTCTTTCAGCTGTAGTAATCGATCTTAAATATATGCTTATGCATATGAACTGAATAAGGGGCATTTACTTTCTCACAAAAATAACACACCATCCGTAGTCTTGTAGATCTGATGTTTTTCTTATCTGTCTCAGGAGTGTTTTTCTGACCTAAAAGGCCAGAAGCGCTCTAAAAAAAAAGTCTAAAATTGCTGCCTAATTTAATCGTTGGCCATGTGAATGCTGGAACAGTTAATCCCATTTGTGTCTGCACGCATGTAGAAACATGTGTGCCGAGTGAGGGACAGTCTAACTCCTCTAGTCAGACGAGCTAAAGCTGGTGAAGAAATAGTCAAATTCTTACATGTTTGAATAGTTTTTATATTCTGATTACTGCATAGCCACCATCTGCTGTACACTCTGTCAGTATCACTCTGGATCTTTATAAAAGTTGTTTTCTTTCAGTTTTGTCCTTTTATTTCAAGCTTGTTCATTCAAGTAAAGAAAACAACTTAATAGTTGGTCCCCTTTATTGTTTTTAAATAATGTAAACTGTTGTTTGCCTGTATGTTAATTTTTTTAGCTTGTAGCACTGGTTTCAAACGTTCCTTAAATGCACCCAGATGTTAGATACAGCTTAGTACAGACAAGCTTCTGCCTGATTTTCATGTGTGGCTCATAAAAGTAAGATTGGTCTAATAAACTTGCAGTTTTTTTTTTTTTATTCTGAATTAATAATAAAAAAACCTTTTGTTTGTGAGCAGGTGAAATCAGAAAGGTTTATGATTGGTCAGTTGATGTAATAGGGAATATCAGTTACAAAGTTTCACAGAACGTCGTTAAGGGTGTTCAGAAATGTTGCTGGATTTGTTACTAGCGCTTTTTGGTGAAAACAGTTGTTAAGGGGGTCTGAAAAGTCATTCGAAATCGCAACTGGTCTTCAGGCCAGTGTTGGGAGTAACAGCGTTTAAGTATAACTGCGTTACTATTTTCTTTGTAAGGTAACGGAGTAATCTAATTAATTACTTTTTCCCACCATTGCAACGCCGTTACCGTTACTGGGAATGTGCAGCGATGTCAGAATTTCTGACAGACACACTTCAGCTGCAGGGAGAGAGATGAATGTTGGTGATTATTGTGGGCGTGGTGGGTGAATACCCTTAGGGATCTCGCTGTCTCATTGTGTGCTGTAAAGACCACGGTGAACTTAGTTTAAAGATGGATATTCCCTGCTCCAACGTTTCACCCATAATTTCCAATGCCTACGCTTCGTGCCGCTGCACACTCTGCATTTTTTCGCTCCAGAACTGTGCTGATAGAGAATACATCGCTTCCAAAGGCTCCCTCCTGAAGGCAGTGGTTTTGATTAAGATTTGTTTTTTGAAAAATCCCCATGTATCCCAGAAAATACCTGTGAGATCTACTAACAAAGTAACACAATTATTTTTTATTAACGTATGTAATATTTCTTATTAATATGTTACTTTATAATTAGGTTTTTCTTCATTAGCTTCCAGTTCATGTGACCGGGTGACACCAAATCAGTCTTAAAATGTCTTACTACAGACAATTACATAGGGCTCTATTTAATAGTGCAATATTACAGATGCATAGATTAGAAAAACTTAATGCAGATTTTCCTTTGTTTCTTTTTACACAAAATTGTGTGTCATAGTTTTGCACTTTAATGAAGACTGTGGGAATATGTATGACCAATACTTAGTTTTTGTATATTTTTTATTTTTCTGCATACATCTTATCCCATTGGGTCAAGTTCAAATACCAATTGTTCTAAAATACTGTATATGGCGTTTTTTTATTGGTCATTCAGTAATAAAAATGTTAGATATTTTAAAAGGTAACTGTGTTATAGAACACAAGAATAACGCCACAGTTACTTTGATGAGTAACTCATTACTTTTACAGTGTAGTAACTGAGTTACTAACTCAATTACTTTTTGGAAAAAATAATTTGTAACTATAACTAATTACTTTTTTAATGTAAGACTGCCAACACTGCTTCACGCAATATTAGAAATACTATGACCACGGTCGGCTCATCATGGTGGCTTTAGGCAAATCATGCTTGGGCTGTTCATTGTGACACACCTCTATTCGATTAACAGTGTGAATCGGCCTTTACATAAAGAAAAAAACAAAAACAAGGAGCTTGTAAGGCTTTAGTGCAAGTGCAACATATGAAAAATAGTTTATCTCACAGACAGTTTTTTTTTTTTTTTTCATTGCATGTGCAACATATATGTCGCACTGTAAAGCTTGCGGACTCGAATGAAATAAGATACAGTATGTGTATCTTAAAGTACAAGTACAGGACTTCCCTACAAACCAGTATATCTCTGATTAGTCTCCAGTTGTTGAATAAGATTTATTGGACTCACATAACTGTACTTCCTTACTGTAGGCTGGAAGCATATTCTAAAACATTATTTAAAATTGGCAACCAACAGCTTCTTTTTAAATCCGGAAAAGTCAGATACAAAACAACCGATGTGTTCTTGCATGTGTATGGGATATTACAGAATATTGTGATTATAATTAAGATGATTCTTAATTGACCATTCTTCAACAGAGTTGTAAGTGGAAGCATTCCCAGGTTGCTTTTGGAATCTGCAAAAAATACTAATAAAGAAAGTATTCAGCTTTTTATTTGCCTTTGCTTACAATAATTGTGCATTGCCAAAACCACTTATTGCTATGTGCAGAAAAACGATTGCCACTGTTTGAGTTATGAGACAACAAATCTCCCAACAAGACTCATGCCAGGAAAACACCACAACATCCATGACTTTAGTAAGAGTTGCTTTTCATCGTTTAGTCCTCAACTTTGCCTGAACTTTTTAGCCGAGCCTGCTTTCAGTCAGAGCATATGTGTTGTCATGACAAGTTAATGGCATTCAAGCAGTTAATTTGCTCTCTGTAGTTTCAGCTGTTGGGACATTTTACTTTATAGATCCACATTACAGATGGCTTTCACATTACATTACAGTAATGATAGAGGAGTTGTTTATAATTGGTGATTACAAGAGTATTTGAGATGTCAACCCAGCTTATAAATAATGTCCAAGGCAACAGGATGGAAAAAGATTTTGCCTGCAGGGACAACGATAATGAGGTAGGTCCTGCTGTGGAAAACAGACTAATGGTGAGGCCTGATGGCCTGTTCAGATTCAGTCGTACCCTTGCACAATGTAAATTGATCGTCGGTCTGGTCAGAAGCTTCTCTTTGGATCAATAAGACTGAAAAACATGCTTAAAGTTGGACTTTTTAATTTAGGCTGCTTTTAATTTACAGTACCATAGACCACTACTGTCTATAATGCTTGCATAACTCTCAGCATTAGAATCACTCTGCTTGGCTTGACACGTGGATTTGATAGATTTAATTAGAACAATACTGGTCTTTATGTTGCAACCCAATAAGGATGGTTTTAGGTAGAGATAGAAAAATATACTGAAGGTTCTTACAGCATTGTCAAAAGTATTTACGCTCTCCAGATTTCTTCTGTTTCTTCTCTTTTCAGAAGATGTTTGGTTGTTTAAGATCAACAAATATTTGATACCAAAGATTTACTTATCAAAAGTTTTTTTTAAATGTTGAAATTATTACAGGGTGAAAATAAATAAACATGGTCAATTGTGGTAAAATTACTGTATTTCTCCCCTAAAGATAATACTTCGTTGAGCTGCCAAATCAGTTTTAGATACAAACTTTGACTATTCCACTAAAAAACTTTTTTTCTTTTCTTGACACATTTGGAAGTGGACCAGTCGGAGTTATTGTCCTTCTACATTAGCCAAGTACGCTTTAGCTTAAGGCTACAAACTGATGACCAGACATTCACCTTTAAGAGTTTATGCGAAAGAGAAGAATTCATGGTTCCATCAGTAAGAGTTAACTAAGTTGTCTATTTGCTTACCCAGCAAAGCTGTCGCAGACCAACACTCTACCATCGCTGTGATTTAGTGTCTGCAAGATGTTTTCTTTCTGGTTTAAATAAATAAATGGGACGCACACCTTCAAAAATCCTTTTGTCTCACAAGTCAACAAAATGGTTTCTCTAAAATCTTGCTCATTACCAAGATGTTGTATGGCAGAGCTGATGTGTCCCTGGCTGTTCTATATGGTAAGCTGTAGTTGTTGTTTTGTTTTTTTACCTTGTAATTTTCCTATGAAATCATTTTTGTCCAGCCTTTTACTCGCTGTTGAATGATGAACTGAGGCAAGTAAGGGTTCCTTTCTCTTTCCTCCATATAGATAATGACTCTCATTGAGGTTTGCTGGCCTCCCAAAGCCTTTGAATGAGCTTTTTAGCACTTTCTTCAATAATTACTTTGTTTGTGATTTGTTTTAGAGTTTCTTTAATCCGGCACATTATGTGTTGTTTTTTAAGATATTTTAGGCTACTTCGTGTTGTCAGGCAGTTTTTGTTTCAGTAATTTTTTGATTCTACTTGGCTGGCAGTCATCAGCCTTAGGTGTAAAAGTCTTCAAGGGTAAGGGGGTGAATTACTCTTTCACATATGAGCATGTTGGTTTGGATATCTTGGGACATGAAAGTAATATCAAAATCTTTTGTAATCTCAAACATCTGTGACAAAAATAAATAAAGAGAAGGAAACTGTAAGGGTGAAAACACTGCATTGCACCTTATGAAGCATAAATCCCAATTTATTTACCATATGTGTGTCTTATGTAGGAAATCACAACAAAGGGTCAATTAAAAAGGGTAGCTGGCTATCTATCAGCCCAGACATAGGAGCAGACAGAGACCACAGACCTTGATATATTAAAGTCAAAGCATGTTTTTGTGTAACTGTATCTTTAGTGGTTAGACAATGCCTTTGAGGCCCACAGTGCCTCATACGGTCACGGGCAGTCGCCAACCTTCCTGCCTCCTTAGAGAACTCAAGAGAGGCTGATTTGGCTTCAGGGCTTCCTGTCTT
Organism: Apricaphanius iberus; assembly: GCA_028564705.1. Taxonomy (NCBI): domain Eukaryota; kingdom Metazoa; phylum Chordata; class Actinopteri; order Cyprinodontiformes; family Aphaniidae; genus Apricaphanius; species Apricaphanius iberus. Next base: position 2,340,614 of record JAPXFQ010002969.1, read on the forward strand.
TAAATCATACCGGTACACACGCAAACACAGTCACAAATTGTACACACATTTTTCTGCTTAGACACACAGCAAGAAGACATGCAAGGCTGAACGGGAAGGTAACCTTGGAATTATCAACGTCCTACTCTGGATTTGAATATTTATAATAAAACTCACATATAGACAGCTGGAGGGCCAGATGGTGGTGCTGCTACTTTGCACTTTTGTTGTGATGAAACATCTTTGTGAGTTCTTTTTTTCTAGAAATTGTCAGGAATGTCAGTGTTTGACAGAGAGAGGAAGTTAAACCTTTGGTTATACTGAAATATTAGTCAGCAGATAACAGATTAGTCTGAAGGAGATAACCTTTCGCCCTCCCTGAACTGGAGCCTGGAGGCACTTCGGTGAAAAGAGGGCCTCTTCATGCTGAAGCAACACCCAAAGTATTGGAGATATTTACATAGCAGCATGTACGAAATGCTACACAAAATCTTCACTAACTTCCTTCTTATCAGCAAAGTCATCATTTCTCATATTCTGTGCATGTTCTTGTATAACAATTAATGTATTATTTCCAAAAATAGTTGGTAAAACAACATGTTTTCCATTTTTACTTTATCTCAGCCGTGTCAAAGTAATTTCCATTTTGGGGCCACATGAAGCTGATGAATTCCTTAAAGGGCCGGTTGTGGCAGAAAGTATTGATAAAACTATAGCAAAACTTTAAAATGAGCCTCTGCATTCCAAAAGTTCATCTTAAAATTAAATAATATTGAACACCTTTACTTAATGATGTGATTTAGGACTGTTCAAATAAACACTGATTTTACTTTACTGATAGAACTGTATTGGGATGCACAAAAGTAGAACTTAAATTTTCTATCTATGGTCCTCTAGGTTTTAGAAGGCCACATAGATGGCCTTGGAGGGCCAGATTTGGCCCCCGGGCCTTGATTTTGACACGTGTGCTTTATCTGGTACTATCTGGAGTATTCTTATGTGTGTGTGTGTTCTTTTTGTTTCCGAAGGCCGTGGTGATTTCCAGCCCCAGCTAAACAGTGCGATGCAGGATGTGAGTGATAAATACATCCTTCTGGAAGAAACGGAGAAGCAAGCTTTGAGGAAGGCTCTCATCGAGGAGAGACAACGATTTTGCTGTTTTGTAGCCTTGCTGCAGCCTGTAGTGGTCAGTAAAAAAAAAATAGAGAAAACTAGTTTTTTTTTGGTTATGCTACCTTAATCTAACACTGCATGAAAGCTGATCTGTTTATGGGTTTTTGCTTTGCATGTGCTTGTTGCTTTCAGGATGAAGAGATATCCATGTTGGCAGAGGTTACCCATCTCCAGACCATCTCTGATGACCTCAAGGCCCTGACCTCTGACCCACATAAGCTTCCTCCTGCTAGCGAACAGGTATGGAGGGGGAGCCTAAGATTCTGAAATGTTATCTTCTGTTTTTGGCTTGATTACAATCCTATAAAATATGTTTGCTGCATTACTATTATTAACAATTGCCTTTAGGTGATCTCTGACCTGAAGGGCTCAGACTATGGTTGGTCATATCAAACTCCGCCTTCCTCCCCAAGCACTACAATGTCCAGAAAATCTAGTATGTGCAGGTAAGTTGATGCAGTTTTAACCTTCATGTTTTAAAGGAAGTGGAGTACATGTTAACCTCGCGCATCCTAAAGAACTGCTGTCAGATACTGTGAAATGAGTACAAAAATATTAAATTGTCTTTTTTTTTTCTCTGTAAGAGGGAGGTCACTACATCTGTTAAGTGTGCGTTTATCTTGTAGATTATGCATACATTTGCATATGTTGTATCTCTAAAGTCCTGAAAGTCATTTTATCCAAATCAGAAAGGATGAATGCATTAAAATCAAGACAGTTTTCCAAACCATGGCTGACATCTAGTGGTCAGGATGAGCTTTGAGTGTGTGTATGTGTGTTGGGGGGGTATATTTTTTTTGCTTGGTTGCACACAAATATTTTCATACTTTAATCATCATATTGCTCACACAATGGGAATAAAACCAATATTATAGATAATGATTTGTCCTTTTTAGCTGTTCAGACTATGTTTCTGCACTTTGTCCTTTGTGCTTTCCTTCATGTTTTTTGCAGAGCCGCTATGGTTTAAAGTCAGAAATCTACTTCTTGGGTGTCTTTTTTCCCCCCTTGCATCTATCCTGTTAAAGTCTTGAATGATCCATTCTTGTGTATCAAAATGCTAGATAGATTAGTATAATACTTATTTGAAATTAGGTCAAACACACTCTTTAAATTTATGTGTTTCATAAATGAGGAAACAAGTTCAATAAACAAAGCTGCAATTTTGATTACCTTTTCTTTTCAGCTTTTGAAAGAGTTCTTGTTAGTAGTCAATGTCTTACTTGCCATAGACTTCTATTTATACAGTTGTGCTAATTTCCTGCAAAGTTGATCCAGTCGTACCCATCTTCACTTCTATACAGATTTTGTATTTGAGTTCAGCTATCACGCCAAATGTTAATCTAGCAATTTGTCAGATTTCCCCCCAGGTTTTTCCTCTTTTGACTAGTGTGAATCTGTTCTGTCTTCCATCATTCTTGTCCCAATTTATATGATCCATATTAAACCAAACCTGGCTGAAAAATAAATACTTTAACGGAAACAAATAGACTTTTCTCTTCCTCGTAAACCTTTAAATGATTAGCAAGTATTTGCATTGTGTATAGTTTTTACTTTGTATTATTTTCAGGCATTTGTGTGATCTAAATTTAAATATTGTGTAGACCTTGAATTTCTTTCAGTTTTTGAGGATGTTATATAATTGAATTAAAGTCTTTTATCTGTATTTATTGTGATTTTTACATTGGTTTGATTGGATTGGCTTTCAGTCACTGCTCAGTGCATCATGCCGTACCGTGTTAATCGTTTCCCACCCTGTCTCCTCCATATTCCCTGTTATCCTCTGCCTTTCATCTCTCCCCTGTTTTTCCCTTTATCTCCCCCTCACTCGACCCTTCCTGAACCCAAACCCATGACCTTTGGTGAACTTGAATGCCTTTAACCCTCCCTGACGCTGTTGACCCTCTCCCACTGGTCCTCCCTTTGTATCATCCTCCTTTCCCTTTCCCAGTAGTCTGAACAGCGTTAACAGTAGTGACTCCAGGGGTTCCAGTGGCTCTCACTCTCACTCTCCTTCCTCCTCTTCTTCCTCCTCTTCCTCACATCACCTCTTTCACCATCATCACCCCTGCCACCGATACCGCAGCTCCACGTTACCCCTGCAGGCCCCGGCTCGGCTCTCTAGCATATCTTCCCACGACTCGGGCTTCATTTCTTCATCGCAGGACCAAAACGCATCGTCCAAATCCTCTTCGCCGATGCCAGCTGAAACAAAGGTAAGAGGGGAAAACCCAGAGATAGCCATATTTATTCATATATTCAATCCAGCTCCCTACTGAGAGCGAGTCGCCTTAAGACAGACAGTTGTCTGGCTGTGGTAAGTCTGTGAAGTCATTTTAATGCTATTATTGTAGCATAAATGTGCAGGAAATTAGTCTGCTTCTTTTCTAGCCCAGGGTAAAACAGGTCAGAACCATCCTGCTATAAAAAAAATCCACCACTGTGTCAGACTGTGGTTTGGCTAAACTTGAAACCCTCAGAAAACTCTGTTTTCTTTTTATTAAATGAATCATAGTTAAATTATACGCTGCTGTGTCGCCTCTACGTTTTACATGCATTAAGGGTATGTCTATATCAGCGGGCTGCGCTCTGTCTCCCTTTTCTGACAAAAGCTGTGCGATAATAACGTGTGAGTCAGTCCAGGGGATTGTCTGTGCGGGCTTTGAGGCTTGCGATGGACCGTGAGAGCAGCTGCATTAGCCGACGTTGTATTGCTCGCCAGCAACCAGAGTTCCTAAACCCAGAACACATTGGTTTAGTTGGACTCCCAAGTTTTTATGATCCACTGAAGGTGGTTTGGCAACTCCGAGCCTGACCCATATACAGTACAGCCCTGGGAATCAGGCGTCTGTTTGCTCACTCTGGGTGTAGTTACAGTATCGGATGTTTAAGATGTTTTAACTTTTCAAAGAACTTTAACAAGGCTTTAGCTTAACAAGGTTGACACTTAACATTTCGCTCTTCAAAGCTATGCATCTAATGCTGCTTTACTAACCTGTGGAGAAGTCGCTATGGCTACCAAACAGATTCCCCGTTCTTCTACCCATTAATATGACTTTGCTTTAACTCTTTCTCCTCCATCCATGCTTGTTCCTTTTCCCACCTCCTCATTCCACTTCCCGCCTGCTGCTCTGTGTCCTCCCTGTCCCAGCCTTGTCCCAGTTCCAGCTCCTCTGAGATGTCAGAGACTTTGCAGCTTCACGGTGACTGCAGCACTGCCTGCTCTCTCGCTGCTTCTACGCTTCAGCATGCTACTGACAAGGTGAACTACTCTTTCTGTGTGCACAGACCACAAACCTTCACATTAACATGTATCAGCTTCAGTTCAGTTGTTGGAATGTTGAGGAAAACGAAGAGGCCCGCAAAAGGATTAATACTGCCATGTTAAAACCACAAACTTCAGGATGTTGCATTGAAAATTTATACTGAAGACCAATGCAAAGTAGGTAATGACACATAAGTGGGAAAAATTATACATGATTTTCATTTATTTACAAGTAACACTCTGAACATGTCTGTATGTTTAATCCATCTCCAAATGTTTCGACACTAAAGAAAACTTGATAGTTTCATAAAGCTCAGTCAGATGAAATGGAGAGCATTTGTGGAACAACATTTTCAAGTCTTGCCTCGGATTGTCAACTGGATCTGTATTTTTTTACATATGAAAATGCTTTGTACGTTTAAGATGTCATCCCCCTAGAACAACACATTGGAGATTGTTCAGGTTGATGTCCAGTTTTATCTTCACTTATGTTTGTATATAACATTCAGCACAGGGACTAAAAAGTAACATGTCTGTCTCATTTTGCCAGAGCACTTCCTTCTACGTCTTTGTCGTTTCCCCCACAGAATGCAAATGCATCTTTGTATGGCTTTTAGAAATGGCACCTTTTCTTTCTTGCTACTCTTCAACAAGGTCCAAATTTGCTGAGTGCAAAAGTAATGCTTGTGCCACCAACAGATTTTCTCCATTTGATCTGTAAATCTCTGCAGCTCCTAGATAGCTTCTCTGATTAATGCTCTCCCTGCTCCGCCTGTCAGCTCAGATGGATATGTTCTGGTTGGTTGGCAACAGTACCCCCACTCTTCCCTGCTGACTGAACTAAGCACTGAAAAATGTTCAAAGCATGTGATATGGTCAGTGTTGTAGTCAAGTCACCATACCCCAAACCCCCCCCCCCCGGCGGCTTTCTACTCCGTCTACCCCCCCATACAATTGGACACGCGCATCACCTGTGATTTCACAGCATGTTATTGTGTACTTCATCAATAAAATATTATATTGATTTGCTTTATTGAATATATATGACTGTCTTACCTTTTTAGCAGAAATGTGTCCAAAGCTGCGTCGTTCTGAAGCCTTTTACGTTTCGATGGGAGCCCATGTCCATTTTGAAAAGAATCTCTGATGTAAATCGAGGGGAAGACACATATCGACATAAAACCCTACTCTTTTTTTCCAAAGTTGATGTAGCCAACTGGGTAGCCCGGAGTGGCTAACTATTTAGCAGCAGTTTGCTGTGACTTCTATATGACCGCTCTCTGCCATTATGGTGACTGTAAACAGGAAGACACGGAGCGGCCTGTCTGCGCGGCCTCATCTCCACGTTTGTGCGATGCGCATGCACATTGATTGACAGTCGACACGGCAGAAACTTGAATTCTATTGGATAAGAAAAATTGCCGGTCAATCTAAATTGCATAGGGGTCTACGAAAGGAAGGAGGGACTTAAGAAAAATAATAAATGTTGTGGAGAACTAGCCTTTTATCATAGTACTGAACCCCACATCATCTTAAGGATATATAAAACTTACATACAAATGCACCCCAACTTTTTAGGAGGGCTGCACCGATACTGGTATCTGGTATTGAGGCTGATAACGTTCTTATGTACTGTATCGGTTAAAGTTAACCGATACCATGAACTGATACTTAAAATGTGGAAACTTTCACAGAAAATGTTTTTCACTTGAAATTTGACTTTTGTGGTCATTTTTATTCATCCATTTTTTTTTATAATTCACCATTATTTGTTGTAACAAGAAAATAACCCATTTCTATTCATTGCATTTTTGTGTGTGGTAGAAGTATCAGCATTGGTACTCGATATTGGCAAGTTGCCAGACTCAAGTAACGCTATCGTATCGGTTTGAAAAAAAGAGGTATTTTTGCATCCCTACTAGCCTTTTCTTCACGGCACACATTTTGTGTAATTCAGTCGGTTTGGATCAGTATCGGATCGGTATCAGCCTCAGATATCTGTATCGGAACTGAAAGAAGTGGATCGCTGCATTCCTACATTTAAAATTTTGAGATGCATTTTAAAAAACTGAAACTGGCTTCATATTCCCTACCTTTGACAATAATGTGTTGCTTTGTGTTGGTCTATAACGTAAATTCCCGATAAAACACATTGAAGTTTGTGGTTTAAATCTGACAAATTGTGAGGAAAGGGTATGACTACTTTGGTAAGATATGTCCAACCGAAGCTGCCATCCCCTCATTTTTTGCCAGTTTTGTTTAGTTTTTTTTTTCAGTTCAGTATTCACACTCTCTCATCTGTATTAATGTGGGCTCATCGACAGAGATTTTTTTTTCCTTTTCAATCATTTATCCTCCGTTATGTATTTATTTTCTCATTTCTTTTGTTAATCCCATTGCTTGTTTTGCTTTTGTTTGTCTCTGTTACCATCTGTCCGTCCTTCCATCAACACCAGTTGTCCAACGGCTTCGACCACTACAGCCCAGCCAGTCCCTCCTACCTGCACAGCAAAGGGGGGAGCTTGGGATCAGTTCCAGGCACTGCCTTCCCGTTCTTCCCCCCATCCTCCCCCTCATCCTCCACCTCCTGCCCCACCCGTTCCTGGTCCCGTCCTGCCTCAGCCTTGCTGCCAGACTATCTCAGCTACTGCACGTTGGGTTCCCCGATGGTACCTTCATCAAGAGTCCCCAGCTGGAAGGTCTGTCATCACCTGAGACTTGATGAGCAACACATTTCCTTTCGCCTTGTTTACAGTTTGTTCACAAATGCATCAAACAAGTTTGCTCAGCCCTTTTATTTCTTTTTTTTACTGTCAAGCTTAAGGGAAAAGGGAGCAAGTTTTAGATTCTAAAAGATCAGATAAATTATAAATAAACAAATTAAATTTGTTTGCAGGACTGGGCAAAGCCAGGGCCTTACGACCAGCCCATGGTCAACACGCTGAGGAGGAGGAAAGACAAGGACTCTCCTGCTGTGGTGGACAATAACAGGAGCATAAATGGTGCCAACAGCCTCCCTTCAGGCCAGACGTTGATCCCAGCAACCCCTCCTGCTCCAATACAAACACCAAGCCAGCATGAAGAGAAAAACAGGATCATAAAGGTCAGTTTCTGTCTTCTACTTCTGATTTTGACAATAAATTGACAGTGCAGTGATCAAAGTGACATAATCAGCATAGTTTTTGTTGCTATTTAAAATGGGCTGCAAGTAGTGACAGCTGGTGAAAAAAAACTAATGGTTTAGCTGATATACCAATAGATTTACCTTCCTAGGATTAGCATTTAATTGAACGTTGAGAAAATGACTACAATAACTTAATATTCTTAATGCAGCAAATAATGAAATTCTACATTACCTAAAAGGGAAACTCCAATAACTTGCAAAAATGTTCACTATTTAATCCTTTAATTGGTAACTCTGCATAGACAGAAAAATGCCATGTTAATGAATGATTGCATAGAAGTCTGAACAAACAGGCTAAATAGAATCAAAATGGAACCTTTGACAATCAACTAATCGCAGAGAGCAGAGGGCTTCCTACCAAGGAGAACTAAAGCACACTTTATAGAGTTAAATAATCATGGTTACAGGCATAAAAAAGGACGTAAGAAATCAAATGGACGTAATCGTGTTCTGCTGGAAACACAACACTAAACAATCCCCCTGAATTTATCTGACAATCAACCCCCCCCTAAACCTTTACAGAAATAAATGCTCATGGATCTGCAGGGCTGTATGTTAACTTTTATCTTAATCATCTTTATCATTCATCTATCATTCATCACTTAACTTTGTCATTATTGCAACAGAGTTTCCTAGTTTTACAGACAAAAAAGTTGTAGCAACACAAAATATCCAGAGACCATTATATCATTTTGTCTGAAGTATAGTGTTGAGAGAAGGGAACTGGTGCATTTGCAAGATATCAAATTACAGCTGGACATCCAAGATATTTTAAACAAAATGTCTAAGTCTGAAAAAAATGGCTGAGATATGTTAAGTTAAAATTAATAAAAGAAAAGTTTTTTTTCTTTGTTTTTTAGTACATGGTAAAAAATAAGCAAATACCAAATGTCGCTTGCCAACCACCAAGTTTATAGCTTATTATTGTAATTATTTTCAGTGTGTGTTTCAGTGTTATAAATCCAATATTGTTGAATTCATCTTATATTTTGAACACTCCTTGAACACACAACAGGTGTGCGACAAGCTTCTGCCTTATGTTTGTGTGTGGCTTATAAAATATAGATCAAACTTTGTACTTTCAGATTTCTTTTTTTCTTTTTCTTTTCCTTTTTTTTTTTTTTTTTTTTTTTTTTTATTTTTTTTTTTTTGCTTTTGAATTCATTTTAAAAAGAAAACGTTTTTGACTGAAATGATCCGAGAAAGGTTTACGACTGGTCAGTCAGTGTAGGGCGATCATTCTGCATGCACATTCGGAGATCGTTCACTTTCTCAACATCTGGAAAGATGCGAGCAGGCAGGGTCTCTAATCTGCAGTAGATATCACCAACAAAGTTTTACAGAAGGGACCTAAGGGTGGTCAGTGGCACAGAGCAGTCTTTTAAAAATGTGTACAATGTGAACCAGCCTTTACAGTAAAAGAACACACTCACAGGACCGCTTGGCACGGTTCTCAATTATCCATTTGCTGCAATTTTGGAATAGTCCATCTTATGGAAGGCGGGGGTGGTTAGGGGACATTGAAACACATGTCCGTAGGCAGTCTGATGGCATTACAGCATATATGTTGGTTCTTTTTTAAATGACTGTTTGGAATAATTTTTAAGGAAAATAAATATCTTAAAGATTTTAAAGTTAGTGCCTACCTTTGCCTAATGGTAAGTCCGCCATTGCTCTTTGGTCATCGTTGCAGTTTTGACAAATCATTTTCTGTCACTGAAATGGGGCATTTCATCATGTCTGTTTAACTCCAAATTCAAGAAAAGCATCAGGGGCTGGGGGCGTA